>CM077643.1:276539418-277139418 GCA_039707465.1 Rhabdophis nuchalis | reverse complement strand
AGACTCCCCAAATCCCCCGCGCGGCCGCATTCTGTACTAGCTGGAGCATCCGGGTGCACCTCAAGGGGAGCCCCATGTAGAGAGCGTTACAGTAGTCCAGGCGGAAAATGACGAGGGCTTGAGTGACCGTGTGTAGGGCATCTCAATCTAGAAAGGGGTGCAACTGGCGTATCAGGTAAACCTGATAAAAATCCCCCCTGGCCACAGCCATCACATGGTCATCTAAGGACAGCCGAGAATCCAGGAAGACACCCAAGTTGCAGGCCCTTTCCGCGGGAGCTAATGACTCGCCCCCGATAGCCAGAGATGGATTCAGCTGGCTATATTGTGATGCCGGAAACCATAGCCACTCGGTCTTGGACGGGTTGAGTCGAAGCTTGTTACTCCCCATCCAGACCCGCACAGCCTCCAGACACCAGGACATCACTTCGATGGCATCGTTGGGGTGGTCAGGGGTAGAGATGTACAGCTGAGTATCATCAGCGTACTGATGGAACTCTACCCCAAAACCACGGATGATCTCACCCAGCGGCTTCAGGACCGACCCCTGAGGCACCCCACACGTGAGGGGCCTTGACGTCGACCTCTGCCCTTCTGCCAACACAAATTGCGACCGGTCGGAGAGGTAGGAGGAGAACCACCGCAAAACGGTGCCTCCCGCCCCCACCCCCTCCAGCCGGTGCAATAAGATACCATGGTCGATGGTATCGAAAGCCGCTGAGAGGTCTAATAGGACCAGGACAGAGGAATAACCTCTGTCCCGAGCCCTCCAGAGATCATCTACCAATGCAACCAATGCCGTCTCTGTGCTGTACCCAGGTCGGAAGCCGGATTGGCGTGGGTCTAGATAGACAGTTTCCTCCAGGTGCTGGGGGAGTTGTTGTGCCACCACACTCTTAACAACCTTCACAAGGAAGCGAAGGTTGGGGACCGGACGATAGTTAGCCAACACCGCTGGGTCCAGGGAAGGCTTCTTGAGGAGGGGTCTCACCACCGCCTCTTTCAAGACGGCCGGTAGAAACCCCTCACTCAAGGAAGCGTTCACTATTTCCTGGAGTCCCCCCACCACCACCACTTGACAGATTTAAAATTAGAAATGCGAGAAACAAAAGGAAATACAACTGATAACAAACAAAAAATTGAGGTGTTAGAGAAAGGAGCAGAGACGAAGGAGGAGTTAGGAGAAATACGAAAAGAAACGGGAGAAATTACTATGCAGATGTCAAAAATTGAGTTTGAGAGAATGTCTTTTTTCCTCAGATTTCAGAATGTTCCTGAAGAGGAAGGGGAGGACTTAGGGACTTAATGAGCACAATTTTAGCAGATTTTATTAAAAAAAACAAAGAATATATTTGGGGGGATATAGACATGATCTATAGAATTAATTCTACATATGCCAGGATAAATGATGTACCAAGAGAAATTCATATTAAATTTTTAAGAAGATTTACAAGGGATGAGATACTAAGGGCACAACGGGGTGGGTCATTAAATTATCAAGATAAGAAGATCACTATATTGAAGCAGATTCCCAAAAAAATTCGAGAGATTAGAAGGAAATATTCCTTCTTATCTAAAAAGCTATTTAAAAAAGGAATCTGGTTTAAATGGTTGATGCCTGAGGGATTGCTGGTATACTGGGAAGGGGGTAGAGTCAGAATTAAAACAGTAGGAGAGGCGGAGGCTTTTCTTAGAAAGCACTCCCCACTCCTAGAAGAAAGAGACGGAACAGGAGGAGCCGCGGCTCCACCTATTGAAGAGAAGGAGCAAGAAGACACTATTGCTAAGAGACTTAGATCTCAAAAATAAGTATGTTTTGAAATTCACTATAACTAAGATGGATGCTTAAAAAAAATGATTGAATGTATGAAATGTAATATGATATATATAATTCTCAACACTATATATATATATATTTTAAAAAATGTATTTTTATGAATTCCCAGAGGCGACCACCGACCCCGACATGGAAATCCTAAAATGTTATCATTGAACCCTACCATTTCCCCTTTTCCTATATAATTGTAAAAACCAATAAAATTGTTTGAAACGACTATTTCCTGGAGCCAGCCTCGTGTAACCTCCGGGGAGGCCAGTACCAGCCAGGAGGGACACGGGTCCAATAAACATGTGGTAGCATTCAGCTGTCCTAGCGTCCTGTCCATGTCATCTGAATCACTGCAATTGATAAGTTAGTAACCTGGTTGTTAAGTGAATCTGGCTCCTCCTTTGACTTTACTTGTCAGAGTGTTGCAAAATGTGATCATGTGGCTCTGGGAGGCAGCAATGGTCATAAGTATGAACCATTTGCCAAGCACCTGAATTTTGATCACATGATCATGGCGATGCTTTAAAAGTTGTTTGGTGGGGAAAATGGTCATAAGTTACTTTTTCAGTATTGTTGTAACATTGAACAGTCACTAAATGAACTGTTGTAAATTAAGGACTACCTGTACTTCTTGCCCCAGAAATAGCAGTTCTTCCAGCCATACAATTCTATACAGTGGCTAAAGTTGTTTTAGGTCAAACCATTATATTAGGTTGGTCCCAGCTGGCTGTCAGTGGACACCTAATTGGGGTTTTATTTTGGATTTTACCTTTGCTTTTGGCAATAGCAATAGCACTTAGACTTATATACCACTTCAGAGTGCTTTACAGCCCTCCCCAAGAGGTTTACAGAGTCAGCATATTGCCCCCCAACAATCTGGGTCCTCATTTTACTGACCTTGGAAGGATGGAAGGCTGAATCAACCTTGAGCTAGTGAGAATCGAACTGCCAAACTGCAAGCAGCCTGCAGGCAGCAGAAGTAGCCTGCAGTACTACATCTTAACCACTGAGCCACCACAGCTTTTACCTATGTTTTATTTTCAGAACTACTCTGGATTTTCTTATTTATCTTATTTTCATATTTTATTATTATTATATGGAGAACCAGTTTGATCTGGTGATTAAGGTATCAGGCTAGAAAACTGGAGATTAGCCTTAGCCCTAAAAGTTGTCTGGGTGATTTCGGACGAGTCACTCTCTCTCAGTCCAAACCCCATCTCACAAGGTAGTTTTGGGCATGGCAGGGGAAGGGTACTGTAAAATCTCCATTCCCACCCCACTCCAGGGGCAGGTTACTGCAAAATCCCCACTCCCTCCCAATCAGCTGGGACTCGGGAGGCAGAGAATAGATGGGAGCAGGGCTAGGCAGAGGTGGTATTTATCAGTTCTCCAAACTACTCAAAATTTCCACTACTGGTTCTCCAGAACTGGTCAGAACCTGCTGAATACCACCTCTGGATTCAACAAAAAAAAAAATGCTTCCAAGAGAAACGAATGTTAATCATACCCTAGTAATTACCTTTCTCTACATGTCAAAATTTTGAAATGGCAAAAATAATTTTAAGTTAAGGGCAGGTAACTCAGCATCTCTGACTTAACAGTACATCTGATTGAAAGCTCCTTAAGACCCAGCCAGCTTTGCCAATATTTACATTACTCTACAATATTTGCCTAATTTAAGATAGCAAGGCAGGTTGCCTCACAATCTTAACTTCTGCATGTCTACACAGAATTAACATGAATAGCTGATTTTTGTTCCACTCCTCTTTGGCTTTAATAACTGTGATTGCGCTCAAGAGCCAGAGACTGCTTATGATTAGCTTCATTTTCAGAAACACGGTGAGGTTGCTTTGAAACACGCAGCGACTGAAACCAGTCTAACTCTTCATAATCATGAAGGCATTGTCAAGAACAAAGATGTTTCAAACAGTGGAAACACCTGAAGAAAACATACCAAAATTGGCTTTATTTGTGTTTAAGGGAACTGAGGATGAGAAGATGCTTTCTGCATCTTCTTGCATTTTCTTATACCTGTATTTAAATAAATAAAAATGTTTGGGAAAATCTGTTTCCCAAATCCCAATGATTGTATGTATGTGGCACTGCATTGTAAAGAAAAAAAAAGGCTAATTCTGAAAGTCATGAAGATGATGAATGTGTTGGAAACAAGAAAAACTAGTGGAGAGAAAAATAGTCAAGAAAACCACAAAGTAAAATTTTAAAATCCTCCTGTTTGTAATCCTTACCTCTACAGCAATCCCATGCTGGTTAATAAACTTGTAGATGCAGGAAGCTGGTGCTTGTAGTATTGGATTCCAGCAGAAAACAGCTTCCTTCATACAAACCTGATTTTAAATCGAAACTCGTCACATTCTGAAAGAGGGATTTCAACTCTAATGATCCCATCACACACTTCAATTCAAAATTAATTCAGAGATCTCTGTGTTCATTGCTCCTCCACTCTCTCTTTCTCTGTTCAAAATACCCCAAAAGTAAGGCAAAGATCTCACAAGAAAGCATTGATGGCAAGAGTTAAGTTATGGGCAAAACAATTAATAATTGTTTTGCAAACAATTATTGTAATTGTTAGAATTATGGTAATTGCAATAATTGTAAACTCAATGATCCTTTTTTAAAAAGTATGCATGTATTTCGTATGTGCTATATTAAATATATTTAGTTAGGTCCCCTCAGCTGAATAACAGGTCTAATCTAAGCAATGTCAGTTCTATGTCCCATTGGTGAAAGTGTATGATTCTCTAACGTAACATGAAAATGGGAATTAAATTCCCATTTAAATATGAGCAGAGCCATATGTGCAAAGTAATTTACTTCCTTGAGTTTCGATCTATTAAAAAAGAATGTGAAGAATCTATCTCATTACTTATTGCAGTATTGATAAAGATTTAAATCACTTTATTTTGATTGAATCAAAAATGTGCTCTGAAAATAGCTTGACACTGTAAATAGATGACTACTACTGTACTTGGCCTCATCTCTGTGTGGGTGTGTGTGTGTGTGTGTGTGTGTCTGTCTCTGTCTCTCTTTCTCTGACTCTCTCTCTTTGTCTCTCTGTCTCTCTCTCTCTCTCTGTGTATGCGTGTCTCTGTCTCTCTCTTTCTCTCTGTGTGTCTCTGTCTCTGTTTCTGTATCTCTCTCTGTCTGTCTCTCTCTGTGTCTCTGTCTGTCTCTCTCTGTCTCTCTCTGATGGCTGGCCATCTTACACAAAATAATTACGGGCAGTATACAACAATTAATTAAATTATATATATAGAGAGAGTAGGTACAATTGAATATAAGTGAAATGCCCATGCACATTGTGTCCTGGTATTTCCTAAAGGCAGAACAGCCTGTTCAAGCCTTGCTTCTATTTAATCTGGAGTCCAGATATCCTGAGTAATGCAATGGCCTGCTATATGCACCTGCCCTTCAGGAATTCATCTCCTCTACTAACAACTTTGAAAAGTAATTCATTTAGCTGTTAGCAACTAAATATCAAAGCTAATGTAAAGGGTCAGTATTTATCCATTTAGTTTATAGGCCTCCCAACTCCCATATGGATCTGGGTGGTTTATAAGTAGTATAAACCTCTCTTGATCTATAAAATTCTGCTTCCACCATTACTTAGAGTCCCTTACACACAACTGCACATTCCATTGTGAATTAGTATTCTCAATTTCTTTAAAAACATCCCCTTTAAATGGTTCAATCTCATCTGTCTTCCAGATGTTGAATCTGTCCCTGTTACGCTGGTATATAATACTTATGTTGAATCCATGATTAATTGCTAACATGTCTCCAGCATATTTCCTTTGTTTTATTGTAATATGGAAGGAGCCTTCTATTTTCATTGTTAACGTTCCCCCTATCTGATTATCCTAAACAAGTAAAAGTTCAGCAGATTTTGCCCTTTTTTTGCAATTTAAAAAAAACGTTTTAAGTTCAGTCAATAAATTTCTGAATTTTAATTTTAATTATTTTAAATACCAAACTTATTTTATAAGTAAATCAAATTTATTTCATTCAATGTATACAATAAAAAGGTTACTTTAGAGCTAGAAATGGTATTTTCTTTTAATTTTTTTCTTCCCAACCCCTCCCACACCTTATACTTTCCTTTATGATGAATTTTACAATTCTAGTTGGGATTGCAACTCTCAGAAGGACAGCGTATTGATAAAATGTGCCTTAGGGACTTGGGGAAAATGTTCCTTTAATCATAACAACACAAATTTAGTTTACATTTTGAAGTGGATCCATTATTCAATTGTTTACTTACAGTAAGCATGATTTGGATCCAAGCTTTTTATGCTCTTGGCAGGAATATGTCCTAGTACAAGCTCATTTCCCCCCAAATACTCCTTCTCTTCAACTCAATGTTCATTTCCATTTTTTTCAGTCTCCATGCTTCTCCTCCACTCTGGAGAATCTCTTAAGTCTACAGATCAGACTTCATGAGAGTGAAAGTAATGCAAGAAAGCTGCTTTCCTTGCTCAACATTGAACTGGATCCAAAAAGTTTGGCAGCTGGGTGGGTTTCAGATTTTTTTTACAACACAACACAACACAACACACAACAATTTCAATTTCCATTTCAATTTATTCAATTTATATACCGCCCTACTCCCTTCCGGGACTAAGGGCAGTGCACAGCCATGGTAAAAATGGGTAGTACAAAAGCTAAAATGATATATTAAAATGTATTAAATGTATTGGCCTGCAGTTAAAACTCCGTACTAAAATCAATTAAAAACTATGAGAGGCCGGCAGCACGAAATAAATGTGTCTTCAGGTCCCGACGGGCGCGACACGACACAACACAACAGCAGAGTTGGAAGAGACCTTGGAGGTCTTCTAGTCCAACCCTCTGCCTAGGCAGGAAACCCTATACCATTTCAGACAAATGGCTATCCAACATCTTCTACCGGTTCTGTGGGTGTGGCTTATTTTGTGGGTGTGGCTTGGCAAATGTATGTTTCAGATTGGAGATGGGAAACAAAATATGCTGTAAAACTTTTTTTTAAAGGCCAAAGAAAACAACAACTCATGCCGAGCTGAACGCAGGAGAGCTGGAAGATCCAAAGCAGTGGTGGGTTTCTGCAGGCTCGCACCTACTTGCGAGAGCCGGTTGGTGAAATTTAGAGAACCGGTGAGAGGAGGTTCCACTGGCGTACCTGGAAGTAAATCTGTCCCGCCACTGCCAGTGACCCAAAGGGAAGGAAAGGAAAGGAAGGAAGGAAGGAAGGAAGGAAAGAAAGAAAGAAAGAAAGAAAGAAAGAAAGAAAGAAAGAAAGAAAGAATTTATCATCACAATTGAGTCCAAAATTTTGGTTGCTAAGCAAGAGCGTTGTTAAATGAGTTTCACCACATTTTAAAAGGTGGCCATTCCCACCCTGTCACATGACTGCCAAGCCACGCCCACAAAATAGGCCACACCTACAGAGTAGGTTCTAAAAAATTTGAAACCCACCACTGATCCAAAGAGTGGTTTTGTTCACTGCCTGTGCCCGGGGATAGGGGGGGAGGCAACAGCCAAGCCAGCAAGTCAGCAACCTGCCATCTGCTGAGCACCCTGCTCATGAGTAATCTTGCTCACGAGTAAACTACATGAGAGGCAGCCGGCAGATCCTGGCATGCTCGCTTGGCTGCTCACCTCCCCCCAGAGCTCGCAGGCAGCAAACAAAACTGCTGCCTCCTGCCTCTGTGCATTGAGGAGGCGTGGAGGCTCGATCCCACTTAGGAGGCCGTGGTTGCGAAGCCTTGGAACTCCCAAAGCAGCCCGTGCTGCTTACCTGTGTGTAGGCACTAGGAGCATTTGTGTGGATGCACATGGCAAATATGAGGCAGGGTGAGCTGTTCAGGGGCATGGCCAGCCAGCCATCACTACCGGTTTAGTGACCCGTGCCCAGTTATCGCTATCGGTTCTCCCGAACGGGTCCGAACTGGGAGCAACACACCTCTGTTCTGTAGGGAGGAGGGCCCCACCTCTCCCTCTAACACAGGGCTGTAAAACCCATGGCCCACAGGCTGGATGTGTCCTGCGGTGGCCACGCACATTTTAGCGAAGGTGGGGTTGAAAGTCCCAATACATCACGTGACCAGAGGTGATATTCTTCTGGTTCTGACTGGTTCACCCAAATTGGTAGTGGAAATCCAGGTAGGCCCATCTACCCACCACAGCTCTATGCCATCTCATTCAGGCAAGCTAAAGCGTGCACACGGAAGGCCGAGTGTGCGCTCACATTTGTGAACCGGTAGGGAAGGTAAGTGAATAGCATCCCTGCATGTGACATTGCCATGACAGCGTGAATTTGACACTCCTGCCCTAACTATTGAAGCAGCCTCCTGACAAGGTATTCCTAATGACTGACTCAGGGCTAAATCTAGTTCAACCTGCCAGATTCAATGGTTGTGAAAAACAATTTAATAGATGAATTAATTATGAATATATGAAATATCACTTTCCCACCTGGACACCAAAAGCCAATTTCAGTCTACCGCAGCAATTGTTAGCCTTGTGAGGTAGTCCAGGTAAGTAGCACAACCAGGAATACTAGCTCTTTATGGTACGCTTACATAAATAGAATCTTGCAAGACTGAAAACATTTCTCCCCTCCTTTCCTTTTATGCTCTGAAAAACATGGGAAGGTTCCCTTCTGAAATGCTTCCTATACCCTCCCTCCTTCTCTGGACTGAAACAGCTTTTACATCTCAGTTGTTCAGTCTGCAGCTCTCCCTCCGCTCTCCAAGTTCATTCCCACGTATCTTTACAACAATGCATTAAATAATTTGTTTGTCACTTTTGCAACATCTTAGTGAGGAGTAGGCACTATGGCCGTGAGCATGGACCTATGGCACAGAGAGCCATTTCTGAGAACACTTGAGGCATTGCCCTACCAGCTCCAGCACGCATGCGCACGCTGGCCAGCTGATTTCCGGCCTTAATTTTTCACCTCCTGAAGCCTCCAGAGGGAGAAAAACTGCCCAAAGCGCAACCCGGAAGTCTGTTCCAGAACTTCCAGTCTGTATGTTGGGCCATTTTTTGCCCTCCTCAGGCTCCTAGAAAGCCTCTGGAGCCTCTGGAGGGCAAAAAACAGACATATTGGGCCCAATGGAAGTTGGAAAATGGGCCGTTTCCTAGGCTCCGAGAAAGCTGTGTGTGTATGCACGGGGCAGCGGTGTGTGTGTGTGTGTGTGTGTATCACACACGCATGTGCAGATGGCATGGCATGGGGGAAGCATTAAATTATGGGGATGGGCACGCGAGTGTGCTTTTGGCACAGGAGGCAAAAAAGGTTTGCCATTACTCGCTATGGCATGTGTACAAGCATTCAATATTTCAAGGAAATGATCATTGCTCACTCTAATTACAGGGTCTATTATTAGGTAGTCCTCAACTCTCAAGAATTCATTTAGTGACTTTCAAAGTTACAATGGCATTAAAAAAAGTAACTTATGACTGCTTTTCACGCTTATGACCATTGCAGCATCCCCATGGTCACAATGATCAAAATTTGGATTCTTGGCAACTGAGTCATATTTATAGCAGCTGCAGTGTCCCAGGGTCATGTAATCTTCTGACAAGCAACCTTCTGACAAGCAAAGTCAATGGGGAAGTCAGATTCATTAAACAACTGTGTTACTAACTTATCAACTGCAGTGATTCTCTTAACAACTGTGGCAAGGAAGGTCTAAAATGATGCAGAACTCATTGAACAAATGTTTCACTTAGCAACAGAAATGTTGGGCTTAATTGTGGTTGTAAGTTTAGCTTAGTTTAGTTTATTGGTTTTTTATACCGCCCTACTCCCGAAGGACCCAGAGCGGTGTACAGCCAAAATAAAAACAAATATATAAAAGTTAAAAGAAAGCTTTTAAAAGACATTATTAAAATATTGGCCAAAACATGGAAAAAACCCAAACTAACCCTGATTAAAATAATAAAAATTTAAATTAAAAAATTTAAATTAAAAAATTTAAAAATCCTGTTTTATGCCAGCCCGGTTTGTTGAAAGAGAAAGGTTTTGAGACCAGGGCAGAAGGTGCGTGAGTCAGGGATAGTTCTTAACTCCGGGGGCAATTCGTTCCAGAGGGCAGGTGCTCCCATGGAGAAGGCTCTCCCCCTGGGTGTCACCACTCGACATTGTCTAGCCGACGGCACCATGAGGAGACCCTCTCTATGGGAGCGTACTGGCCGGTGGGAGGCTCTCGGTGGCAGAAGGCGATCTCGTAGGTAAGTCAAGGACTACCTGTATAAAGCTTTGGAGAACGGGTTTAAAAACACAATGGAGAATGGGTTCAGACACAATATATGTGAATGATGCTTCTGACATTGATAAAGAAACCGGTAGTCATTTTGCAAATGATCTCCAAGTGCTGCCTTCTCAAAAGAGGCAGATCTTCTTCCCCTTACTGAAAAAGAACATTTGTTTTGATCTGCTTTTATATAGGTTTCTCATTTCAAAGCAGAGTATTTGCCAGAACTCCCATGATGTTAACTTTAGCCTACTTTTTCAATAAACTATTAACCTGAGCTCAGAGAGACTTATTGCCTGTATAAATCATCGCCATCCAAATTGCTGTTAGAGAGGTCTGACAATGGATAAATGAAGCCTCTATATTCAGGGGAACCACGTCTTTGAATATTAGATGCTGGATGTGGGCAAAAGACAGAGCACATAGTGGTTACCTTGTGCCGAGTGTGGGCTTTAGAGAAATATCAAACTGGCCACAAAAGTACCATACATCTAGTTCTTATTCTGGGAAGGACTCAGCATTTTCCTTTTTAGTCATCTTTGGGCCCTTGTAATGAGACACCAAGTGGGGCTTTCCCAGGCTTAATGAAGAAGACATTTATACTTCTCTGAGAGCCTATGGAGATTCTCAATCATCTAGGACCTAGATTCTAGGTCATGCTTGCCCCAAAGGTGATTTTTCCGAAAGGCAACTGGCTTTCTTGGGATTTTTTTCTTTGAAAATGTTTTGCCTTTCATCCAAAAGTCAAACTAAATAAGCAACTTGGAGGAGAAGCGAAACATTTTCAAAGGAAAAACCAAGAAAGTCAAGTTGCCTTTCAGAAAAAATCACCTTTAGTCCACTGAGAGCCATTTCTCTAGTCATATCATGTCATATTATATATCAACATAATATAACACAGCATAGCATAGCATAGCAATGCTATGCTATGCTATGCTAAAATATATTATGCTATACAGAGTCTCAGGTATCACCCTTTATTAATATGTTAATAATAATAAAATAGTTACTGCCTTCCTATCCTTGGAAGGAGCCCCTAGCTGAAAGGAAAGTATTTGGAGTCTAATTGGTTATCTTAATGGTTCTAGAGAGAGGAAGGGCTATAAATAAACTGACCAACCGCACTCAACGTGTAGTCCTCAATGGAACTGCATCTACATGGAGGGAAGTATGCAGTGGAGTCCCCCAAGGCTCTGTTTTAGGCCCAGTACTTTTCAACATCTTCATCAATGATTTGGATGAGGGAATAAATGGGGAACTCATCAAATTTGCAGACGACACCAAGCTGGCAGGAATAGCCAACACTCCAGAAGATAGGCTTAAGATACAGAAGGATCTTGACAAACTTGAACATTGGGCACTATCTAATAAAATGAAATTCAACGGCAAAAAGATTAAGGTTCTACATTTAGGCACCAAAAATGAAATGCACAGGTACTGCATAGGTGGTACCTTGCTCAATAGCAGTAACTGTTGTCTTGGAGTCCTAGTAGACAACCATTTAAATATGAGCCAGCAGTGTGCAGCAGCTGCCAAAAAAGCCAACACAGTTCTAGGCTGCATAAACAGAGGGATAGAATCAAGATCACGTGAAGTGTTAATACCACTTTATAATGCCTTGGTAAGGCCACACTTGGAATACAGCATCCAGTTTTGGTCACCACGATGTAGAAAAGATGTGGAGACTCTAGAAAGAGTGCAGAGAAGAGCAACCAAGATGATTAGGGGACTGGAGACTAAAACATATGAAGAACTGTTGCAGGAACTAGGTATGTCTAGTTTAATGAAAAGAAGGACCAGGGGAGATATGATAGCAGTGTTCCAATATCTCAGTGGTTGCCACAAAGAAGAGGGAGTCAAGCTATTCTCCAAGGCACCTGGGGGCAGGACAAGAAGCAATGGGTGGAAACTAATCAAGGAGAGAAGCAACTTAGAACTGAGGAGAAATTTCCTGACAGTTAGAACAATTAACCAGTGGAACCGCTTGTCTCCAGAAGTTGTGAACGCCCCAACACTGGAAGTCTTTAAGATGCTAGATAGGCATTTGTCTGAAACTTTATCAACATTCCTATTTAGGTTTTTTTTTTAATAGATTCTGTTTGTTTATAATAACTAAACAGAGGTGCTTTGTTTGCTCCGTTGGAATTCAGCTTTTCAGTAGTTTTTTTAAAATACTGATCAAAAGTCCTTGCAACTTGAAACCTGAAATCATGTTTCTCCTGCCCAAACCATCTGAGAATAGAGACAAGATTGGCCCAAGGAAGATATCAGCCACTTGTGAATATTTGCATTTTAGTGGAATGAAAGTAATGAAGAACTACTGGGAGGGAGGGGGAGGAGGCATGGTTGCAATAACTATTTTTATGTTTTCTGCATTCTTTTCCCCTTTCTTTTATATTTGTGCATAATGAGGAACAAGGTATCACTGGCAAACCACAACTCATAAAATTAGGTTGCCAAATTACGTTTTTATAAAACATATGCACATTAGTCTACAATTTTCCAATAGCTGTTAAATGGCTTACAAAAACAGACTATAGAACAATCTGAACAGTTTGGGAAATTAATAAATAGCTATGAGTTTATTTCAGTGTCAGTTAGATTCCTCGTTACAGTGAGGTAGTAAACAGAGCCCTCTGAAAACCAGCTTTTTCCAACCTGGAGCCCTCCTGACAGTGGTGGGTTTCTGCAGGCTCGCACCTACTCGCGAGAGCCAGTTGGTGAAATTTAGAGAACCGGTGAGAGGGGGTTCCACCGGCGTACCTGGAAGTAAATCTGGCCCGCCGCTGCCAGTGACCCAACGGGAAGGAAAGGAAAGGAAAGGGAAGGGAAGGAAGGAAGGAAGGAAGGAAAGAAGGAAGGAAGGAAGGAAGGAAAGAAGGAAAGAAAGAAAGAAAGAATTTATCATCACAACTGAGTCCAAAATTTTGGTTGCTAAGCAAGAGCATTGTTAAATGAGTTTCACCACATTTTAAAAGGTGGCCACTCCCACCCTATCACATGACTGCCAAGCCATGCCCACAAAATAGGCCATACCTACAGAGTAGGTTCTAAAAATTTTGAAACCCACCCCTGCCTCCTGATATGTTAAAATGACAGCAGTGCTCAGAATTCCTAGACAGCATGTGGAGTCCTAACACATCTGGGGAGCACCAGCTGGCCAGGGATGTCCGAAGCCCTCTCTATGTTTTGATCTGGTCTTTATATCTCTTGATTAGGAGGGCTGGAATGAATGTTAAAATCGAATGAGGAGGTGTCTCTTTCAAGGACTGCGAACGGGCGAAAGGGGAAATCATAAATTTTAAAATAGAATCGTCTTTTGATGTCTCCCACAGGATGTCTGACAAACTTTCAAACACAGGCAAGAAGACATTAAATAATATACATTAAAGTAGGCAACTCAGTGAGAAATATAACGATCATATCCAGACTGAAAAATTGGGGTAAAAATAAACCTAATCAAAAAGATTGCTCTTTCAGATTGTTAGATGTCTTGAGGCCTTTTTGGCTTTAATATCATCTTTTCATCTCTCAAGATAAAATAGCTTTAGATGCTTTCCCGATAGAAAACTGGCAAAAGAACTGTAGGATATCACATAACTTTAATTGCAGTTTTGGGTGAGAAAGGTAGATGTAAATATTTCTCTTGATTATATGTGTTCCCCTCCAGCTATTCATTTCTTTTTTATGTTCAATCTTGGCAGCAGTGGGTTTATTATATTTGTAATGTTTGCTATTGTATGAGCATTTCTCTTTTTTATTGTGCTTATCGTGTTTCTTTTTGATAACCGCTTCATTTTAGTTACATTTAAGATGAAGACTATATAATGAGAGAGGAAGAGGAAGAGGGAGAAGGGGAGAGAGAAAAAAACTAAACAAAACTTTGCTGTATTAAAAAAAGCATACAACTAGTCTCAGGAATGTCCCTGATCATGATTGTGGGAAATCAAAAATAGAACCTCCCACCATTCTGATGAGAAGATGAGGAAAAAGTACTGCAATTCTTAAAATAAACGTCACATATCAGAAAGAAGAACAATTCTGAACATGTGCAAAAATTCCAGAACCATGCCCCACAAAAAGTCCTTTCCCCATACTTTGAGAACATGTAAATTAGACCACAAGGTTGCCCCCTCCCCCACTACAGCTCCAACTTTCTAAAAAATATTATACGTATCTTCCATGAAAGCAACTGCTGAGGTTGTAGACTGAATATTTGGGTTCTTCCAGATCTTTGAAGCTGACAATTTTGAAATCAGTAATGTTAAATGTGAAGTTTTTTCTCTAAAAACCTATCACGTTTGTTCCTCTTACTAAGGTTCATACTTTGTACAATTCAGATAACAGCTACTATTCAAATCATCTATTCCCTATGATAACAAATCATCTATTCCCCTCTCCTTCGGGGAGAGGGGGCGGTCTAGAAATCTAATTAAATAAATAAATAAAATAAATAACCTCTAAAATTTTGGGAATTGCTGATAATTGCAGTTTCAACACATGTGGAGGGCATACGATATTGGAAAAGTGATTGATCATCTACATCAGGGGTAGTCAACCTTTTTATACCCACTTTTGTATCTCTGTTAGTAGTAAAATTTTCTAACTGCCCACCAGTTCCACAATAATGGTGATTTATAAAATAGGGAGGTCAGTTAAATTGAAAAAAGGAAAGTACTTCAGTATCGGACAAAACCCCTACTGCCCACTCTGGAACACCCACTAGTGGGTGGTAGGGACCAGGTTGACTACCACTGATCTACATCTTATTAAATCCTCTTATTAATAGTTCTGAGAGAAGCATCAATGACTTCAGATAACCTGATGATACAACTTCAGTGGCAAAAAGACAAGAAGAGTTAAGGAATCTTTTGTAGGTTCTGAAGAAGATTAAGCAAAAGCTGGTCTGACTGGCAATTTTAAAAACCCCAAGTTTTTCTCAATAGACAGAACAAACTCAATGGAAATAAATGGAGAAGTTGCTGAATTCTGAACCATTAGAGATATTTTTCTTCCAAAATTCAAACATCCAAGAGATGGTGGCTGTAGCCATGAAAGAAATGGATGTTTGCTATTGATTGTAGCAGATATTAAGGTGCAAAGACATCATACTGACTGCACAGGCATGTAAAAGCAGGACTATTTTTTTTCCAATTGAAGAAGCTGGACAATGAGCCTGAAGAAAGAAAAAAATGAATCCCCTTGGTTTATGCTGCTAGAGAAAATTGTTGAGAAAATCTTAGATTATAAGAAGGAAAAAGTATTAGATGAAGTATGAGATGGTTGCTCATTGAAATCACCAATAATGAAGCCAAAATTTAAATCTTCTGTGCACATAATACAAAACCAAAAATAGTTGGAGATGACCCAGATACTCAATGATTTTACAGGCAATTGAAAAAGAGATTGGTAGAAAATGAGGTGTGCATGGACAGAATCTGAGGTCAGCATGGACAGAATCTGTCTCAAGCATTTTGAGCAAACTTAAAGATCCATTAGCAAAAGACACATTGTAAGTCATTTACAATTTATAACACAAGGATTGTGACTTTATGTGGGACAAATGGGAAAAGTTGAGAGAATACATCAATGAACATTGTCTGGCAATCAGAAGATATGATGAAAACTCCTTAATTCCCCAATGCACTGACAAGCTCAACTACACTTGGGAAACTATGGATATCTTATACCAAGCCAGATACAAAAATGGAAGAAGATTCCTCAAGAAATGACACTCTGACAATTCATCAATTAATAGAGAGTTTGAGACAAGTTCCATCTAGAAAGCAACAACCAAAGGTCAAGGAAAAAGACAAACAGACCTAAACATACTGTATTTCCCCCCATCACATACATATTGACCAACACCTAGATAAGCAGGAACAAGCAACAGATAAACATGAACAATCAAGAAAGAAACAATACCCCAATTAAGAACTGAGCTTTATCACATGTAAAAAGCCATGCCATCCAAATCTCCAGTCATGACCTTCTAATTCCAACAATTCCTTATTTCATAAGGTTATCAACTCCCTCATCCACACCAAGCTGCATGCCTCAAAATATAGTTTTAAATTAGGTAGCCTTACCCTTCCCTTTCTTTGGCATCCTACAACAATTGATTTCAACATTAGTTTTATCTACAGTATCTATCTGTCTGTCCGTCCGTCCGTCCGTCCGCCCGCCCATCCATCCATCCATCCATCCATCCATCCATCCATCCATCCATCCATCCATCCATCCATCCATCCATCCATCCATCCATCCATCTATCTATCTATCTATCTATCTATCTATCTATCTATCTATCTATCTATCTATCTATCTATCTATCTATCTATCTAAATGGCTGTGTGTGTGTGTGTGTATGTTTCAGCATAATTCTGGAACGCCTCGAGCAATTTCAATAAAACTTGGTACCCAGACTACTTATTCTCTGAAAAAAAATACTGTGGGGGTAAGACACCCCCAACCCCCAGTATTCTGTTAAGATACAGCCTGTTGTGCCTTAAATGGTTTCTACAGTACTGCCGTAAAATGGCTTCTAATATACAGAGCAGTGAGTTGCCATGGTAACGGCTTCACAAGGGGGCTTCTGTGATAAGGGGGAAAATCCAACATTAGAAATTATGTTTGGTCCGCACATTTCCCCCCTTTAAATAAATACCTGGGCAACACCAGGTTATCAGCTAGTTAAAAATAAAGAAAAGAAAAAGTAAAATTTTGTTTCAGCTTAGTCAAATGCCCAAACTATTACCAATGGTGAAATAAAGCATCTAGCACTGGTAAAGATCACAAACACTGTTTCAACTGCCAGTCTCCCATAAAATATAATGAGAAGACTGGCCATAGAACAAATGGGATCGAAAGTTCCAATAGATTGGAAGTTGGAACAGTTGGAACAAACATACTAGAACAGAATATTCATAAAGACATAAACTTCTAAGATTCCCCCCTCCCTCTCTTCCCTTCCCCCCACATTTGTGCATATGCACACACACACACACACACACACACACACACACACACACACACATATGCAGGAACATTTTGTAACAATTAGCAGATGCAATAAAAATATCAGAATCCATGAAGACTAGTATGCCTAAAAACAAAGTAACCAAAAATACAGATCCTGGCCTAGGACTTTATCTGAGAGAGGAGGGGTTTTGCTTAGTTTGCTTCTCCAACTATATTTATTTGTTTGTTTCTTTACTTATTTATGAAAATTTAGATGGCTATCCAATTCACTCTGGGCAGCTTACAAAAAGAATTATCCAACGCAAATAACAAAAAGCAATAACTTTCACCCTTAATTTGCCCTAACTAGCCCTGATTCCCATAGATTGCAACCTTCAATCAGGTTTAGACTCATTTTCTGTTCTCCTGATGGTTCCCTAAAGATATGGGTTGTGGCTTGGTATTTGCTTGGTTATTTATTTGTAATTTAAATTTCTAAAGCTACTCAACAACTTATTGTCTTCCCTCAGGGATGTTTAGCTTTATCTCTCTATAGTTCTTGCCTGCTCAAGCAGTACTAGGTATTCTTTACTTTTCTTGTCTACAATCCAAAACCCTTTCTCCCCTCCTCACAATAGCTAGTAGATACTAGCTATTATCACAGTTCCCTCATAGATGTGGCTTCTACTGGAAAGTAGCTCAACAAAGCCATGTGATGTTCTTAGGCTTCATTTTGGCTTCATCTTTCAGCAATCTCTCTGTCAGTGTTCCAGATGTTTTTACTTATATTGAGCACTAGGAAGCATAGAGGGAGAAGGAGAGAGGGAGATACTAAAGTTATATTACAGTCCATCTTACTTTATAAATGCCTTCCACCTTGGCATTTTCCCTCCCTTGCTCATCTCTCAGCTATCTCCTTGACCCGGATCTCAAGTCAAAAGCTCTTTAAATCAAGGAGGGGGTATAGCTTTTCTCTTAGAAGAGAAGGTTAGAAATTGAACATACATACATACATACATACATACATACATACATACATACATACATACATACATAGCACTCAAAGGGGTGTTTATGAAAATAGAAAGGTCAGGAAAGCTAGTGAGGTGCATTTGTGAAGGTTTTATAAACTAGACAATATCTCCATTCCCAGCATGTCTGAAAGCATCCGGCAAGAATGCAAATAGTTGATGTCACAATTTTTTTTCTTGTTTTGATCAGAATTTCCTTCTTAGGTAATAAGGAGGGACTTTTAAAGACTTCATTAAGATGAAGGAACTCCTGTATTGGGAAAATATAATTTTTCAATAGAAATCTGAATTTGCTTTTTCCCCCATGATTAAAATTTTACAAGATCAGAGCAAAGAAAGAAAGAAAGAAAGAAAGATAGAAAGAAAGAAAGAAGGAAGGAAGGAAGGAAGGAAGGAAGGAAGGAAGGAAGGAAGGAAGGAAGGAAGGAAGGAAGAATAACAGTCAGGAAGCCTGAAGTTCTTCTGCTCCAACCCCCTGCTCAGGCAGGAAAACCTATAACATTTCAGACAAATAGTTGTCCAATCTCTTCTTAAACACTTCCATTGTTGGAGATCTACCATTTTTGGAGGCAAGTCATTCCACTGATTAATTACTCTAACTACCAGGAAATTTCTCCTTAGTTCTGGATTGCTTTTCTCCTTGATTAGTTTCCATCCATTACTTCTTGTCCTGCCTTCAGGTGTTTTGGAGCCAACAAAAAGATTCAAATGAAGGCCAAAGTTTCTCAGTGTTATTCTACTGATTCCCATTATTCTCCTATTATTTGGCGGCTCTGCAGATGTTTCCAAAATTCCACTATTATTTTAAAAGTGATCTACTACTCAAGTTTGTATTTTAGAAGTATAGATCTCAGGAAGATATACTATAAAGTTGCCATGCAGTGCTTGAAGATAGAGAATGTTCCTTCAGTGCACATGTAGACATGTTCACCTAATTATAGGATAAAATAATAAAGGCAGTGTGTTGGTCTTGTAAGCCACCCAGAGTTACCTTGGGTTAAGACAGGTGGCCAATACATTTGATAAACAAACGAACAAGCCAACAGACAAACAAGGTATCATCAGAATTCAGAAATCAAAGGTTCATTGGGGAACTCCTGATAGAAACCATCATGCAGTTTGGGTTACAAATGTTGATAGCTTATGGAGTTGTAAAATTTGGCATTCTTCTTAGAAAGAAACATTTCTGATTTTCATCTTGAACGTTAGGATGATCTATGAGTTTTCATTTATGGATGCTGTCTTTGGCTGCCTACCAACAGTCTGGGCAAATTATAATTTGCAAAAGACTGTAGTTTGGAATAAGACAGCCAAAAAAAGAAATTCTGTACCACTGGAAGTCTGCCAATCCCCAATTGATCCAATTGTTGTTGCAAGAATTTTAGACATAGGCTGTAAGAGAACAGATACTTCAGTCACACAGATAAGAGGCATCAGGGTGCAAAGATATTGGCTTTGTCTCTTGAATATTTCAAGGAAAAAGACATACTTTCCCTTCTTCCTTTCCTATTGCCTCTTTTACTGTGTCTGTTGTTATCTCTTTGAACCACAAACAATATGTGTCTGCACTGCAGCACCTACACTAATAATATGTTTAAATCAGTGGTGGGTTTCTGCAGGCTCGCACCTACTCGCAAGAGCCGGTTGGTGAAATTTAGAGAACCGGTGAGAGGGGGTTCCACCGGCGTACCTGGAAGTAAATCTGGCCCACTGCTGCCAGTGACCCAACGGGAAGGAAAGGAAAGGAAAGGAAGGAAGGAAGGAAGGAAGGAAGGAAGGAAGGAAGGAAGGAAGAAAGAAAGAAAGAAAGAAAGAAAGAAAGAAAGAATTTATCATCACAATTGAGTCCCAAATTTTGGTTGCTAAGCAAGAGCGTTGTTAAATGAGTTTTGCCACATTTTAAAAGGTGGCCACTCCCACCCTGTCAGATGACTGCCAAGCCATGCCCACAAAATAGGCCACACTTACAGAGTAGGTTCTAAACAAATTTGAAACCCACCACTGGTTTAAATGCTGAGCACTAACCAGTGAGTGGAATGATTATCAGATAGGGTTGATATATAAGGTGTTTGTGTAATAAGTCCAACTAAGCACAGTAGATTTCAGTTCTAAATAAATGTGAATAGCTAAAATGCACTGAACTTTCTTTATTCAATTAAAAAATGAACTGTTGTAGAGAAGAATTACATTGAAAACATGCATTGGGGTATTGCCATATTTTAAGCTATAACAATAATATAAACTGAAGAGGTTCCCTATCAGCCAGTTAAAATGTAGTGAGTATATCTAGAGTTATCCAGACAACTGTTTTAGTCTGGCAAGATTCTGTCTACAGTTTAAGAACAATAAAGGAAACTTACACTTACACTTGATCCTGGTTATATAAATTTATATATAAAACATATTATTTTTAGTCGCTTGTTTCCAAAATAATCAGTAGTTTAAAAGGAGATGTTTTAAATTAATATCCACAAAAGGAACTGGATTCGTCACAGCTGGCTTAAGGTCTAGACACAATATATTGAATCTGGATTCAACTATACACTCTGGGGTCAAAGATTAGTGATATGTTTAGAGTAACTTTAACAATTAGTAAATAGGTGCCTGGCTAACCTCACCACCCTCCCCTCAAAATTAAGGAGGTGTCAAGATTATGAACACCACTTTCTCTGTGCCAGGCTCATTCACTGACATCTGTCAGCCTTTGTGGCAATGGATGTGTGCCAGCCTGACCTGCTGTTTCTGGCAACTAATTAATGTGAAGTTTTGTCAGAAAGTCAAGGTCTTGACCAAAGCATTCCCACCAATAGTAACCAAAACTTGCCAATGGATCATGCCCTACTTGCCTAATACCTCACAAATCCAGAGATGAGCTATGGTGGCTTCCTTCCTAGTTAGGATCAAGATATGTCAACTGCCATTAAATCAGTGATTGCAGGAAACATTTCTTACCCTACAAGAACAAGCCAATAAACTTTCTTTAATGTCAGAGCAAAGTTTGCACCCTCGAAAAGGAAGTAAAACTTTTCATAGTTTTTGGAGGGGGAAAAAACCTTGAGGAGGACACTTCATTGCTTCAATGAGTACAACAAAAACACTTGCCTGTACGTTTGGAGGTGTCCTTTCCTCGGTCATACTGTTCTGCCTTAAAAATATGCAGGGGAAATGTTTCATAAATTTCTGGTAACCCTCTCGAAAATATCCAGTTGAAACGTGACTGAGTTACTATCCTGTAAATCAGTGGTTCTTAACCTTTTTGAAAGAATCGCCCCCTTGAGCCATTGAGGAAGTTATCATCACTCCCGTCCCCCAGCATAACCTCTTAATCACAACATAAGGGTCCGTTTGGAGAAGGGCGGGGTATAAATCTAATAAAATAAATAAAATAAATAAGGGAAATAATTCTTCAATTTATGCAAACACCCTTTTTGTTTTCTTTAAAATTGTCATCAGGACATATCGATGTAAATAATTTAATAACAATAACAATAACAATAACAACAACAATAACAATAATAACAACAAAAATAATAACAATAATAACAATAACAACAACAACAACAACAACAACAACAATAATAATAATAATAATAATTATTATTATTATTATTATTATTATTATTATTATTATTATTATTATTATTATTATTATTATTATTATTATTATTATTATTATTATTATTATTATTATTATTATTATTATTATTATTATTATTATTATTATTATTATTATAATATTTATAGACCGCCTCCTCTCCCCAAAGGGACTCGGAGCGGTGCACAGGGAAATTAAAAAAGCAAATATAAAATACATAAATAGTTAAAATAAGAATTAAACAAATTGTCCCTGCGCTAAAACCCACTATACTAAAACTAAACTATACCCCGCTAAAAAACCCAGTTAAAAACGGAAGACTAACCTAGGCCGGCCAAGCAGAAAAAGTGTGTTTTCAATTTTTGACGGAAGGAGCGGAGGTCCATGGTTGTTCTAATTTCGGGGGAAAGGTCGTTCCAGAGGGCTGGGCCCGCCACATTTATTTCAAGTCTTTCTCCCATATCTCAACTGTGTGAAAAATTCTGATGCCACCCATCACTTTACTCCCAAACTTTGTGATACGTGTATTACAGCTAATGCAATGACACTTAAATGCAATGACCACTGAAAGCAAAATTCAATTGCAAGAAAATGGAATGCCTGAAAAAAACAGTAACATTTAATGATTTAATCATAAGTGAATTTTAAGATGCAAAAAGAAATATAAAAAGGGCATAAGAACAAACCGCAGTGCAGGAACTAAGAATTTCCACTAATAGCGAGCAATCTGATGTTTTTGTACGACAGAAATATAGCGGTTCACTGTATGAAAAAAGTCTCAAAAGTGTCCCCAAAACTTCTCACTCCATCGCCCCCATGTCGCCTCCCTTCCATTCCTTCGTCCCCACGTCACCCCTTTTTGTTCCATCGCCCCCCTGAAAAATGAAATCGCCCCCTGGGGGGCATTATCACCTAGGTTAAGAACCACTGCTCTAAATCAGTGTTTCTCAATCTTGTCAATTTGAAGATGTCTGGACTTCAACTCCCGGAATTCTGGGAGTTGAAGTCCAGGCATCTTCAAGTTGACAAGGTTGAGAAACACTGCTCTAAATAGTCTTTGCTTTTCTCATCCCATTCTGCCAAAAAATGAAGTAGTTGCAGACATTTTCATGTTTCCCGGTTATAATCTACAGACAGAATTTCTCCCTTCTCCCCATTGAATCTCAAATCACCTCCAGTCAAGCCCGGCTGATTTTAAATCTTGAAGCTCAAGCTTGAATTAGATCCTGTCTTCTTTGCAAGTTCAGTTTCAGTTCAGATCAAATCACGGTTGGTTTATAAAGGCCTGTGCTCGCAGGCTTGTTTAATACGCGAGTAAATTCCACTGAATACAATGACTTGGTTCAAATACAGCATCAATTTGGTTTCTCCTTTGGTGAAATGTACCAACCGACAATGGGATTTACTTAATTAGAGTGTTATTCTGACAATCTATCTATCTTTTTTTTAACAAATAGGAAACCATAGAATGTTATTAGATCAGCCTCTGTTTCTCTAAAAACTGCTGGCAAATATGCTGCTTGTTTTCCTTCTTCACTTGTATTTGATGTGATTCTTTATACGGCTACATATTCTCTATGCAGCTTGACAAGTCAAGCAACACTTGTGTTCTTGGTTATTTTTGGCTTGATGTTTCTGACATTCTAAAACTTTAACAAAAACTTGCCAAAATAGTGTGCCAATATTTTAAAACTATATCTATTTGCAGTGGTGGGATGTGTGTGTGTGTGTTTGTGTATATATGCATACATATATGAGGAAGGAAAACTCTTTAAAAAAACATTTGATTTTCATTAATAAAATTTGTATGTTAATGCTTTTCTTATCATTTGTGCCCTAAAACATAAAGCGTTGTCAACTCTCCGAATTTGGACCAACTATCAGAGGGAAAAAATAACTAAAGGGAGAGTAATCTCCAACAAATGTAGATGGAATAAATATAAATAGGTACTCTAAACATTCTGAAATTAAATTAAAAACTACTTGCCCAGATTGCTTTATAACATGTCAACATACAGTCTCACTTCCGTGCAAATTCTCAGCAATTTTGTTGGTAGGCATGATTGTTGACTTGAGCTGTTTTGTTAACTGAAAAGTCTCAGCTCTATATGTTTTAAGGATTTAAGTGATCTTTTATTTAGAACATGTAAATTATCCTGCTGCTTAGTGAAATGATCAAAATAATCATTTATTAATGCTGGAATAATCATATCTAAGCAACTAATTGTTCATAGCAGAGTTATACAGTAAGACTGAAATAATATGCATGCTTATCTATATAAATAAAAATGTAAAATAGTTTGTGCAAAGCCACTAATCTCAGAAAGTACTGAAACAATCGGCTCCAAACTTTCACACAATTGTCCCAAGGACTTCCAAACCAATCATACGTACCTTTTGTGTGGCTGGCACATGTGTGTCATGTGCACGGTACACAAATGTAAAATGTACCCACTTGTGAGATTTTCACCTCCCTGTAGCTCCTCCCACCTGGCATTTCCAACAGTCGTTTCCTCAGCAACACTGTATGGAGACCTAAAAGGGCCAAAACAAGGCACAGAGGATAGCAAACTCCCAGGTGGCCCATAGAGACAGAGAGGGAGAAATACAGTAGGTAGGTAGGTAGGTAAATAGAGGGAGAAAGGAAGAAATACAGTAGGTAGGTAGGTAGGTAGGTAGGTAGGTAGGTAGGTAGGTAGGTAGAGGGATAGATAGAGAGGGAGAAATACAGTAGGTAGGTAGGTAGGTAGGTAGGTAGGTAGGTAGATAGGGGGATAGATAGAGAGGGAGAAATACAGTAGGTAGGTAGGTAAGTAGGTAGATAGGGGGATAGATAGAGAGGGAGAAATACAGTAGGTAGGTAGGTAGATAGGTAGGTAGGGGGATAGATAGAGATGGAGAAATACAGTAGGTAGGTAGGTAGGGGGATCGATAGATAGGGAGATAGCCCTCTGGAATGACCTACCCCCTGAATTACGCACCATCACCGACCTCCGCCTCTTCCGCCAATGTCTAAAGACATATTTGTTCCAACAAGCCGGCCTAGCCTAACCTCCCATGGGGACTTTTAGGAAGTTTTTAAATTGGGTATTTTAAATTTGGTTTTAGTACAGGATAGGATTGTTTAATATTTATTTTAAATTATATATTTATCTTTGTATTGGTATGTTTTAAATTTCCTGTACGCCACGCTGGGTCCTCTGTGGAGAAGGGCGGGATATAAATTTAAATAAATAAATAAATAAATAAAATAAGAAATACAGTAGGTAGGTAAGTAGAGGGATAGAGAGGGAGAAATACGGTAGGTAGGTAGATAGAGGGAGAAAGGAAGAAATACAGTAGGTAGGTAGGTAGAGGGATAGATAGAGAGGGAGAAATACAGTAGGTAGGTAGGTTGGGGGTTATACAGTGGTTGTGTGTATGTGTGAAGGTGTAGATCTACACACAGCTGGTTGGCCATTTAACCAGACTGGGCCATAGTAATGCGTGGCCGGGTACAGCTAGTATAGGCATACCAATTGAGAGTTGTATGTAAATATCTATATGTATCAAACAACGGCTACTAGGCATCTATGAAATTGATAGAAAAGGAATTAATTATAACTGGTTTAGGTTCCTTAATTTGAATTTCATTTAGCCATGTGGGATTGTATGCACCGTCTCTGTGTGAAAGTGCCTTGCAAGTTTAACTTACAAGCCATTTCACTTTTCCAAAATATTAGTTCTCATTCAAATTACGGTATCTTTTAATCCAGTGTTTCTCAACCTTGCCAACTTGAAGATGTCTGGACTTCAACTCCCAGAATTCCCCAGCCAGCATTCACTGGCTGGGGAATTCTGGGAATTGAAGTCCAGACATCTTCAAGTTGGCAAGGTTGAGAAACACTGTTTTAATCTATACAGCATTATTTTTAATAGTTCTGCACTATTAATTGTTCCTTGTTTCTTTCCTCCCACCCAAATCCAAGCCCTTGTGTTTCTGCTCAAAAGATAAGACCTCCATTACTATGATATTGTTAGTTGCTTTTAAAAAAAATCTTCTAAGTAATCTTTATTTTCCCCAAATGAAATCATTTTGTTCTCTTCAAAGCAAACATAGATTTCAAATGCCGGTGGCAAACAGCCAGCAAATCCCAGACAGTTTCCATAACACAGTGATGCAAAAGATGTAAAACCATCAATTTAACATGACATGAAATGAACATAAACATGAACAAAATAGTTCTTTTTAATTAAAGAGCTTGCTTTGATGTGTATAATGGAATATAAGAAATAATCATGAATATAATAAGGAACTTATTATATTTTTAGTTCTAGCCAACAAACTACAATAAGTCAACAATGGAAACTGTTAAATTAGAAAATTTAACAGTTGAAAAATCGGTATTCAAAGGTATCGTTCATAATTATGGTCAAAAAAGTCATATAGAATTTGAATTTTAAATACAAAGGACCAATTACAATTGTATTGAATCCAGAATTATTATATGTTAATAAGGTATAACAAATGTTGAGTAACCTGAATATTTCAAATATTACCATGGTGGCGCAGTGGTTAGAATGCAGTACTGCAGGCTAATTCTGCTGTCTGCCAGCTGCCTGCAATTTGGCAGTTCAAATCTCACCAGGCTCAAGGTTGACTCACACTTCTATCCTTCTGAGGTCGGTAAAATGACGGCCCAGATTGTTGGGGACAATATGCTGGCTCTGTAAACTGCTTAGAGAGGGCCGTAAGGCACTGTGAAGCGGTATATAAGTCTAAGTGCTTCTGCTATTGCTATTGCAAACTTTAGTGTTCTTGGAATAACTATAATAAGAAACCTTCATATAATTGTGTTGTGATATAAAAAAGATCTCAAATTCATAATTGGGTTATATTTCACTAGGATGGAGCACTAGTACCAATCAAGTTATATCTACTATTCAGGAATAACAATAACAACAATAAAAGATTAGCCTTTTGCTATAGACTTCGTACAGCTCCTGACATCCCATCTATATTCTGCAGTACCCACAAGAATATTTCCCATTGTAAGAAATATTTAGGAATAGTATTATTTCTTGTTCTAAAAGTGCTTTTTCAAGAGGCAACTGGACTTTCTGGCTTTTCTTTGAAGATGTTTCACTTCTCATCCAAGACATTTCTTCAACTCTCCTTCGATGAGAAGCGAAATGTCTTCAAAGAAAAATCAGAAAGTCTGGTTGCCTCTTGAAAAAAGCATCTTTGGGCAACCATGACCTGGATGATTGGGAACCTTCATAGACAATATTATTTCTTAAAACTGTCCAAGATATAAAGCATTAATTTTGGCTCTTAAACAGTCACTATAAAAACCCTCCAAAGCAAAACATAAAGTCCAAAAATTTCAGTCCTATCTTTAATCAGTTATTTATTTACTGATCAAACATATGTAGCCGCCCATCTCACCGAAGTCAACTTTGGACAATGTACAACAAACAAGCAAAACCACATATAAAAACCACAGATATAAAAATATGTAAAAATCACGTTAACAGGAAATATTATGTTTACTGTCACGGTATCAGTATCCATGCCTTCTACTTTTTTCAGAGAGGGAAATATGATCTCTACATGGTGTATAAGGTCCTGTTCTTTGCTTTTAGCCACATCCTTTTTATGGTTCAAATGGAACTTAGGTGTGGCCGTACAGATGATTCTGAGCAATAATTTCAAGAATAGCCAACATTTTATCAAAGTTAAGGGTTAGGGCTTGGATCAGGGAGTTCCAGGTTCAAGTTCTCACTACATCATGAACCTCACTTAATGACTTCTAGTCAGTTATATCTCAACCCAATGAATCTCATGGGGATCTTAAAATAAAATAGAGGAAAGGTGTCATTTTAGAGCTGTAGTGGCACAGGGGTTAGAATGCAATACTGCAAGATACTTCTGCTGCTCACAGGCTGTCAGCAGTTTGGCTCAAGGTTGACTCAGCCTTCGGTCCTTCCATTATCAGTGAAATGAGGACCCAGATTGTTGGGGGCAATAGGCTGACTCTGTAAACTGCTTAGAGAGGGCTGTAAAGCACTGTGAAGGGTTATATAAGTCTAGGTGCTATTGATATTTAGAATGGCAAAATGGCACTTTTGCAGTGGCAAAATTCTGTGCTTCCGCAATGTCCATAAGAAAAAAATTGGTTATAGAAGGATAGTTGTGATCTTGTACCAATCATTTGGACATATCTCTAACAATTTCTGGACCATGGTTTTTACATACATACTTAACGCTTTTGCACCTAGGTAAACCAGCAAATGACCTGAACAAAGTGAGAACATGTATGCTACTTTCCACTTATAATGCTGACATTTTTAAAATTATATCTTAAAGTTAGTACTTTTTAATATTTGGTTAAATGTAACGTGTATTGCTGGTCTTTGACCGTAATAAAGATTTATTCTATTCTAGAATGGCAATATAATAAAACATCATTCACATTTTTATTGACTTCCTATTGATGTAAACTATAAATCATTTAGAATCATAACATCTGAATATCACAAAATCATATTTATTTGTCTTGACCAGGGATATTGTACTCTAAATTAGAATTGGAAATATTAGAAAGAGAAATTAGAAAGATGCCCAACGTTACAAGCATATTGCGATATAAGAATCATGACTAGGAGTCTAAGATGTCAAGATGAACTCTCTGGGCAGTTAAATGTCAGATCTTTTTGTTTTGACTAATAGCCAACAAGATGCTTATGGCACATGAAGATGCTAGATATTTTGGAAGCACCCAGAACACAAAGGCTACCAGATCAACTTTACCCACATGCACATTGGCACTACTTAGTGAAATGTAAATGCCATGAAAGCAGGACATTTTCAGAAAACCTTTGTGATCCATTTCCGAGATCCTTCCCTGCAGTAAGTGACAGTAATATTATTCCTTGGGTATTATATGATTTGATTATATATTATTATCAATAACGGAGAATATCTGTAGCTCAAAATTGAAATGAGGTTGAGATCCTTCTCTTCCCTGCAGCACTGATGATGTTACTTCATTCAGATAATGAAATGTCTGCAAGGAAACAACCAAGCTCCCCCAAGGACCACTCATACACTATTATGTTGTGTTGTATTATGAAATGGTATTTCAAACCTGTTTGATTTATTGGCCTGAGGTTTTTGTGACTGGGTTTGTGATTGAAGTGTTAAAAAGTGGAAGGAAGGAAAGAAGGAAGGGCAAATGTATTTTGCATGTTGATTCATTAGCAACAGTGCTTCTTTTAGTTCCCAAAGCTCAAAAAATGACCCTAGTATTTTAATCCCCCTATTATAAAGTCCAAAGTTGTATTAACCATTAGCTAGTTCCCTCATAGGGACAGTCATAGGGAGAAAGTCTTTATCACACATTTTATTGTAATTTATATCTGGCTTCAAGAATCTTAGCCCCAATGAAAATTTCAATTAGCAGTAAAAGGGATAATCTATTAGGTCACAGCCCATTGAGGTACCAATGGAATACTGCATACAGTTTTGGTCGCCACGATGTAGAAAAGACGTGGAGACTCTGGAAAGAGTGCAGAGAAGAGCAACCAAGATGATTAGGGGACTGGAGGCTAAAACATATGAAGAACGGTTGCAGGAACTGGGTATGTCTAGTTTAATGAAGAGAAGGACCAGGGGAGACATGATAGCAGTGTTCCGATATCTCAGAGGTTGCCACAAAGAAGAGGGAGTCAAACAATTCTCCAAGGCACCTGGGGACAGGACAAGAAGCAATGGGTGGAAACTAATCAAGGAGAGAAGCAACTTAGAACTAAGGAGAAATTTCCTGACAGTTAGAACAATTAACCTCTGGAACAGCTTGCCTCCAGAAGTTATGAATGCCCCAACCCTGGAAGTCTTTAAAAAGATGTTGGATAGCCATTTGTCTGAAATGGTATAAGGTTCCTCCTCCAGGTTCCATGGAGAAGGGCGGGATATAAATTCGAATAAAATAAAATAAATAAATAAAAATAGGCAGGTGGTTGGACTAGAAGACCTACAAGGTCCCTTCCAACTCTGCTATTGTATTATTGTATTATTGTATAATGAATTGGGTGTGGAAAGATCTCCATTATTTATCATTCAATAAATTCACATACGTTATATGCTAAATAATTTCACATGAAGAAACACAAATATTGAAATACATCTTTTAAAAGCAATGACATACATTTAAATTGAGTATCTTAATCTTATATTTCAGGGTAGCTGTGGTAACAAAAATATATGCAAATCTTCTACAAATGTAGCCTTTATTGATGCCCATCTTATTTTTTTGGTAGTAGTATGGACATGATTTACTACTCCTTTTATATGGGAGATATTTCAAACTTTCCAATCTGTCCTACAGCCTTGGAATTTCCAATCTTTCTCTTACCCAAGTATTAACCAGGTTCTGCCAAACCGACCTTTCAAGCTCAGATGGACTCAGCCAGATATTGCTACACATTGAGATGCATAGTAGAGAAAGTTAAAAAATAGTTAAGGTTGGAAGAGTTGCACTCAAAACTATGTGCCAGAGAAAATTGCTTACAAATCTCTATCTATTTGGGAAACTGGAAAGGGATTGTGCATGTAGATTTTAAAGAAATTTAAATGATGGAATAATATACAAAAATCTTCAACACTGACACTGTTTGAATTTAGACTGACCTAAAAATCTTAATCCTTACCTCTGTTTGTCTTGAAGTTATTCTTGGCTTATCTGGACCATCAAGGCTGGTGCTTTAGTAATTTTCAACTCTTCAGTTACTACCATGTCCCTTCTGACCACAAGTTGCCTCAGAAAAAAACAGAAAACCATGCCAAACATGAGGAGCCTTCTTCAACCTTCTGCCGTGAAGTCATATGCAAATAATTAATCTTTCTGAACAGTTCCAAGGAATGATTAATTTTTAGTCTGTTGCCTCTGAGAAGATGATATGTGTACGTGGTGCGGAGGTTGGCTTGGTTGCTGGAAGAGAAATTGCCAGTAATTAATAATTTTTTGTAGCGTTCTTTTTGAAGCCTTCCTTGGCTTCTTAGCAAAGTGATCCAAATAGCAGTAGATAACCTATGCGTGAGAGCATCACCGCTCTCTGGGGAGAGGACGCGGTATATAAAATATTATTATTATTATTATTATTATTATTATTATTATTATTATTATTATTATTATTATTATTATTATTATTATTAAATATTATTATCACATAGACCAGTGATGATGAACCTTTTTCGCATTGAGTGCCTAAAGCACACACGCTCGAGCTATTTTGCACGCTCATGTGCCCACCCCATAATTTAATGCCTCCCATGCCGTGCCCCCTGAACATGCACACTTGACACCCCCTGCTGCCCTGCGCATGTGCACATGGCTTTTTTGGAGCCCAGGGAGGACAGAAATGGCTTCCCCCGCACCCCTGGAGGCTGGAAATGGCCCATTTTCTGACTTCCCGTGGGCCTGGTAGGTCCATTCCAGAGGCTTTCTAGGAACCTGGGGAGGGCAAAAAAAGGCCCAACACACAAACCAGAAGTTCAGGAATGGACTTCCAGGTTGCCCATTTGGCAATTTTTCTCCCTCTGGAGGCTTCAGGAGGGCAAAAAATGGCTGAAAATCAAGGCCGAAAATCAGCTGGCCAGCACGCTCATGTGCACTGGAGCTGACAGGGCAACGCCTTGACTGGCCTCAGAAAGGGGTTCACGTGCCACCTGTGGCACCCGTGCCATAGGTTCACCATCATGGCCATAGACAATTCCTGCTTGTAAGCAAGTAACGCTATCGGGGCCACCACTGCAGGGGTGGTTTACAGCTGCTGCTACTGCCTGCTTGCTCTGGGACGCACTACACATGCACAGTAGCAAAAAAAAAAAGCACTTCTGCGCATGTGCAGAAGCCAAAAACAAGATGCCACCACCGCCAAGAGAGACCCGGTTCAGGGGCGCGGCAGGCCAAGTTACTAACTATTTGGCCGAACCAGTCCGAACCGGTAGGAACCCACTTCTGCACCACTGTAGAAATCACTTTGTCTCAATCTTGCTGGATCTGCTTTTTATCCATTTCAGTAAATGGAAGACTGTTCTTCAAACAGGAACATGACTGTGGTGGCGGTGGTCATTGCTTAACTAGCAGTGGTGATCATAAGTAGATCTATTAAGATGATCAATGAGTATAGAAGATAAGGGATTTTGGTTCAGGTGATAAATATTTCAATTATAAAGTATTTTTCTTTAAGTAGCCAATGATCAGCACTTTATATGTTAGGTATGTTGAGTGCAAACTGCTATGGCATCACTTATTTAGCTCACTCGTTGAGCATATTTGTCTTCATCTAGAGATTTTGGGACCAGCAAGTAGAGGAAGTACTGAAGATAGCTTCAGCAGGGGTGAAATGTTCTGAGGTCTGTTACCAGTTTGCTTTGTGTGCGCATGCACACATGCGCACCGTAGGCGGTAAGAAGCCCTTTCTGAGTCTGCAAAAGTAAGTAGAACAGCAGGGGGGAAAACAGCTGTGCCACATGATTTAAATTCGCTAGGAAGAAGGATATCCTACTTCCTAGTGAATATACATTGCACGGCACACTGATTGTCGCACAGCTGATCATCGGAACTTTAAAAAAACTTCTTTAAAGCATATTTTACTACTGGTTTTGGGTGAACCGGTAGTTAAAAAATGCTAAAAAAGTGTTCCGACAATCAGCTGTGCGACAATCAGCTGTGCCATACAATCATAGGAACTTTTTTTTTACTTTTAAAATGATTTTTTAACGACCAGTTCAGGCAAACTGGCCCAAACCGGTAGCATTTCACTCCTGGGCTTCAGCCATTATGCAAAGATGGTTGTAAATCCAAAACAAGGATTAATATATTTTTTTTAAGAAAAAAGAACAAAGGAGATAAAGGTATCAGGTCAGGAATGGAAATCCTAGTCCAAGAGACCAAAGAAGTCAGGATAGTTAGACTAATAGAGATCTTGTTCTAATGCCACATCATGTTATGGGGAGCGTTTAAACTTGACATTGTTTTCTAAAGCCTCATCCAATACCAACTGCATGCTATCAAATAAAAAACTGGCACACATACACAAACACAAACACGCACACACACACACTCACCAGAAAGACTTTACTTGGAATGGAAGTACTGCTTCTGAAAAAGTCTTCCCTGTGGTGACCTTCTCTTCAGATATAATAATAATAATAATAATAATAATTTTATTTTTAAACCGCACCCTCTCCCCACAGGGACCCGGGGCGGTGCACAGGCAGAATAAAAACAGTCAAAAAATACATACATTTCATAAAAAACAATTAAACCAACCCTGTGCTAAAAATTCGCTAAAAATGTGCTACCCCATTAAAAAAACCCAAAGACAGAGAGACTATCCTAGGCCGGCCAGACAGAAAAAGTGTGTTTTTAGCTTGAGACGGAAGGAGCGGACTTCAACTCACTGATGTTGGTGATTCAGCAATGTCAGAGTGCCTTGGTCAAAATCAGATGCCAAGTCCTCTGATGCTGACAGGAACAGGGTAGGGATACTTTTCCAGTCAAATCAAATTCCTTGGGGCCACACAACATTCTTTAAAGAAGATTCTTCTGGGACCTCATTAAAATGTGATATTGAAAGAAATGTTTTGCCGATAAGTTGCACCATCAGATCCAGGATACTGGCTATAACAGATTATTGTTTAAATCCTGCCAGCTTTTCTTCTTAGATTTTCAGCTGTATCAGTTTCCTATGCAAATCGGTTTCAGGTGTTATAGCAGAACCCGTCCATCAAAACACTTGCCTCGCTATCAAATCCCATCATCTCAATATTTGTCTTTCACTTGATGATGGCCATGAAATGCACACCTCTCCTTCTTTCTCGGTCTTTCACATGTTATTTTCAATAGGATACATGAAAGAAAGCAACTGAATGATAAAGATCTTGCTGATCTGCTGCAAATCAACACACCTGTCATATTGAGAAAGCTGATAGGAGTATAATTGCTTATTTTGACAACTCAGCCATGACAGCTGCAGTGGTACTGTCAAGAAATTACTGGCAACTTCTTGCTCATGCACAAAAACAGGTATTTTAAGTTTAAGCAAGATTTATGACAAAGCCAGTGGTTAAAAAGCCAATGGAATATTCAAAGAGTTACAAATCTGGAGTAGAATCAGATGGAATATAAATAAATCAAACTACTTCATAAATTATGACCAGAGGCTTTGGTTAAATATAGAGCTATAAATAAATAAAATAAGTGTCATTGTACCTAAATCTTTACATGAAATAATAATCTCCGGATTACTTGATGGAGATCTAATATATTCTCTCTCTCTCTCTCTCTCTCTCTCTCTCTCTCTCTCTCTCTCTCTCTCTCTCTCTCTCTCTCTCTCTCTCTCTCTCTCTCTCTCTCTCTCTCTCTCTCTCAAAAACGAATGTATTTTCTTAATGCTCCACAAAACTGTATCTTAAGGACTGAAATGAATAATCCATGAAGCATTACTTGAATAAATCAATCAATGCCAAACTGGAAATGAAGCCATCTTTGACCCAAAAATGTCAATAGCCAATATTGAAAATAGTCAAAAGGCAACAGGACTTTCTTTGTTTTTTCTTGAAAAGATTTCACTTCTCATCCAAGAAGCTGTTTCAGTTCTGACTGAATGGTGGAGAATGGAATTATTTCTATCTTCTTTATATTTATATTCCTTGCACTCTTCTGGTCATTAGTACTATTTCTGATAATTGTTGGGGCCATTTGTAGGCTTATCTGTGTCCTCGGGGACATCTGAATAGTGCACTAGTGTACCATTGCACTATTGGGGTGACCCTGAGGGCACAGCTAAACTTCCAAATGGCCTCAATGACTCTCAGAAAGAGTGCTAATGACCAGATGACTGCAAGGAATATAAATCCTTCCATTCTCCACCATTCAGTCGGAACTAAAGAAGCTTCTTGGATGAGAAGCGAAATGTCTTCAAAGAAAAACAGAGAAAGTCCAGTTGCCTTTTGAAAAAAAGGCATCTTTGGGAGAACCATGACCCTGGAAGTCTTTAAGAAGATGTTAGATAGACATTTGTCTGAAATGGTATAAAGTTCCTGCCCACGCAGGGGGTTGGACTAGAAGACCTACAAGGTCCCTTCCAACTCTGCTATTGTATTGTATTGTATTGTGGCTGGATGACTAAGAACTTCCATAGACCTGAAGCCATCTTTCTTCCCCAGATTATAGTCACAAAGGCATGGCGGTCAAATCCAGCAGAGAGCTTTAACTGGAGGGAAAGAACCCATCTATATTTGACCACCTACTGTTGTTTCATGGATTTAGGTTGAACTGTCTTTGCCTGACTAGTAATTTTGCTTCTAAGAGTGTCATTTGATTAACATTTCCCCTTTCCTAATATTTGGAGGGAACTACACAAACATGCGAGAGCCAGTTTGGTGTAGTGGTTAGGGCATCAAGCTAGAAACTAGAAGGCCATATCTTCCAGGCCTGTCATAGGCAGGAATCCAGGTGGGTGACTTTGAGCCAGTCACTTTCTTTCAATCCTAGAAAGGTGGCAATGGTATAAACCATTTCTGAAAAACTTTGCCAAGCAAACTGCAAGGACTTGTCCAAGAATTGTACAGAAGGAAAAGAAGAAAAGAAAGCCAAAAAACGCTTAGAACTAAATGCCACATTTGCCTGATAAAGCTGACCTGGTCTGCTCCTACTTTAAAAGAAATGTTTACTCTAATGCAATGATGACGAACCTATACTACAGGGGCCACAGGTGGCACGTGGAACCATTTCTCAGGGCACACAAGGCATTGCCCTGTCAGCACTAGCACGCATATGTGCACTGGCCAGCTGATTTATGCCTTCTTTTGAGGCTGTTTTTCGCCCTCTGGAGGCTTCAGGGAAGCTCCTGAAGCTTCCGGAGGTGGGGAGGGGAGGCTGTTTTCACCCTCCCCAGGCTCCTAGAAAGCCTCTGGAGCCTGGGGAGGGCGAAAAAAGCAGGAGGTCGCGCACATAGCATTATGGGTGTGGCATACCCATGCACGACCCCCCCCCCTATGCTTCCCCCACTTTTGGCACGCGAGCCAAAAAAGGTTAGTTTATTTTATTTTATTTTATTTTATTTGATTTGTATCCCTCCCTTCTCCAAAAGGACCCAGGGCGGCGCACAGGAATTTAAAATAACATACAGAGTAACACAAAATACAAAAATTTAAAAACCTATTAAATATCAAAACCTGCGCTAAAACCAATTAACCCCCCCCATTTTAAAACTATCTAATACTAGTCACAGCGGAGGCTAAGTGGGTGTGGCTTAGTGGGTGTGGCATGTCTTAGTGGGCGTGGCAGGGGAAGGATACTGTAATCTCCATCCCTACCCCACTCCAGGTGAAGGATACTGCAAAATCCCCATCCCGCCCCCCCCCCCCCGATCAGCTGGGACTCGGGAGACAGAGAATAGATGGGGGTGGGGCTAGTCAGATGTGGGCGGGGCTATCTCACAAAGCAACTGCAGAAGACTTCTAAGGATTAAAACTCAGGAAAAACCCACATCAGGCATCCTCAGATAAAACAACTCTACTCACAGGATAAGCAACTCATTTAATCATCTGTCCCAAATGGTTGGAGAAACCATCACATTTTGATTTTATTTTGCAGAAGGCTAACAGGATTGGGACCATCTGAATCTGTGGTGGGAAGCTATTCCACATTCTATTGCATTAGCTATCATCGGCCACAATCACTTCCTAAAAACTATTTGTACTGTGTTTTTTCTTTCAAACAGCAGCTAAAACTATTTTTAGGTAGCTTTTATTCCTGTTCTAATAATGCACATTTGTTGCATTTTAAGTAGAGCCTATTTTTCTAAAAATAAAAATAAAATCTTCATGAAATTGAAGCTTTAACTTAATGCTTAAAAGCTAGATAACTAATGAAATAATTGTTTTGTACATTCAGTTTTTCTTGCGTTGCTCTTTTATATTAGTCAGATTATGCAGATAACTTTGAATGGGAACGCCTTTTAATTTCCTTTCATTGTTGGAAGTGCACATCTGATGACATTGGCTCACTGGAATGTCCTTACTTATAGATTAGGAGACAGCAAGGTACAGATAGAAAGTTAAGAATTGACTCTGTGTCACCTCTTTGTCCCTCTGCCGGCTCTTTGTCTATCACATTGCTGTCTGAGGTCACTTCTGCCTTACTTCCCTGACAGATACAGAAAGAGAACACGCTCTTGGACTCTCCTTTATGATATAGTTAGCTATGTCCTAGCTTTGCCTTTCACTATAATGCATTTATTTTAAAAAAAAAATTAAATTTTTAGTTATGAACCCTGCTTCATGTCTCAATGTTGAGGTCAGATTTCTGCTATTATAAACCCTCTCAAGCACACACAAAATAGTTCAAATCAGTGGTGGAATTCATTTTTTTAAACCACTGGTTCTGTGGGTATTGTTTGGTGGGCGTGGCAGGGGAAGGATACTGCAAACTCTCCATTGCTACCCCACTCCAGGGGAAGGATACTTCAAAATCCTCATTCCCACCCCACTACTGAGGGAATGATAATACTGCAAAATCCCCATTCCCACCCCACTCCAGGGGAAGGATACTGCAAAATCTCCATTCCTACCCCACTCTGGGGTCAGCCAGAGGTGGTATTTGCTGGTTCTGTGAACTATTCAAAATTTCCACTACCAGTGCTCTAGAACAGAGGTCCCCAACCCCCAGTCTGCAGACCGGTGTGGGTCTGTGGTTTGATAGGAACTGGGCCGCAGTGAGCGGCGCAACTCTTAGAAAGGGCCGGAGACGAGGAGAAGGGAGGAGGGGGGCAGCCCCTGGGCAGAGCGCGCGCCAGGGGCGGGAGAGCGCAGGCGCGGCCACTCGCACTGTTAGGGGCCCGAGAGGGGCGAGTGAGCCAACTCAACCCCCCCGCATGCATGCACCAACTGTTTCCCCTCCCCCCTGCTCCACCACTATGCCGGCCGAGCCATGGCCACGGGTCCGCGGATTTTTTTTAACATGAAACCAGCACCTGGTGCCAAAAAGGTTGGGGACCCCTTCTCTAGAACCTGTCAGAACCTGATGAATTTCATCCCTGGTTCAAATTCCAACAATCTTTTCCTTTTCATGAATTCTAGATGTCTAGAACAACCACGGACCTCCGCTCCTTCCGTCAAAAATTAAAAACACATTTCTTCTGCTTGGCCGGCCTGGGATAACATAACTGTTTTTAGGGTTTTTTAGGGGTTGTTTTAGTTTTAACATGGGATTTTAGCGCAGGGTTTTAGTTTAATTCTTTTTTAATACTGTATTGTTTATGGTTTTTATATGAATTTTTAATTTCCCTGTGCCCCGCCTCAAGTCCCTTTGGGGAGAGAGAGCAGGTTATAAATTAAATAATAATAATAATAATAATAATAATAATAATAATAATAATAATAATAATAATAGTAGTAGTAGTAGTAGTAGTAGTAGTAGTAGTAGTTGTTGTTGTTGTTGTTGTTATTATTATTATTATTATTATTATTATTATTATTATTATTATTATTATTATTATTATTATTATTATGTGGAATGCAAGAAAAATCCATTCGGCTGGTGCATGCAATGCCAGTGACCCGAATGATCCAACCCGCTAAACCTAAAATAAGTACAATTAACAAAATTAATAGTAAAACAGAAAGTGGTTTGGAATTTATTCAGCATTGTGTTCAACATTGAGGATATGTGTAGTAACATTGAGAATATAGGTAGTACGTCAGTTACTGTGAGACTGTATCTAATGAGATTGTGAGGCTGTACAAATCTTTTTGCAGTGAGCTCATTTTTTTTTATAGTGAAGTTCTTTCAAAGGCATGTTTTGAAACAAGGTGACCCCTTCTTCAACACAATTGTACTGGTTTTCCTCACTCTACTCTGAGTCTTCCCATCCGTGGCTTTGCCTGCTCTTCCTATATTTGGAAAGAACTTAGGTTCATAGACAATGCATGTGCATAATACCCTTTTCCAATGATATTCCAGTAGAGCCATTGAAGCTACTTACTGCAAACTGTAAAGAACTGCCTTGTGGGATCAGTGAGGTGCATCCGATCCCTTTTGTGTGTGAAGTGTCTAACAGAAAGGAATCATTATGCCTAATGATTATTTTATTCCATGCTGGCTGCAAGTGTAGCTCATTTTCCTAATAAGCAGAGGTTCCAATTTAGACTGAAATTGGAATTCATCCATCAAGAACTGCAATGGTTATAAATTCAGTATGTGCATAGTCCTGAGATAGTCAATGTTAATGCAACCCAGACTTCTTAATCATTGCATTAAGACCAGGGGTGTCAAAATCAAGGTCCATGGACTTGGGGTGCTTAGATCTGGCCATGGGGTGCTTAGATCTGGCCATGGGGTGCTTAGATCTGGCCCGAGGGGCCACCCTGGAAATAGTGAAGGACCAGCCCATGGTGCCTCTGCAGTGAAAATGGAGCTTGGGAGGGCTACGTGCAGCCCTCTTGAGTCAATTTTTTCTGGCAGACGGCTGCAGGAGGCCATAGTGGCTGAAAACGGAGCTCCGTTTTCACTGGCAGAGGGTTGCAGGAGGCCATTGTGGCTGAAAACAGAGCTTCATTTTTACTGGCAGAGGACTGCAAGAGGCTGTCGTGGCTGAAAATGGAGCTCTGTTTTTGCTGGCAGAGGGCTTCAGGAAGATCCCCCAGCCCACCCTGGGCCACCAAAGGTGCCCTCGACACAAGTGATATCGAGCTGGTCATGCTTACCCTGGCCATGCCCCCCCCCCGAGGTCAAACACAACCCTGTTGTTGCCTTCAATGAAATTGAGTTGGACACCCCTGATTTAGACTTCCAGCTCCACATGGTGACTTAATGCTTGAAAAACATGCAGTTGAATTTAGAACTATGCAAAACTTCAGTGGGATGATTTGATTCGAGCAGATGACTTCACTGAATCTGTGGAATGGATCAACAAAGTCGCTTGCTTACCATATCAAAGCAACTGTATTACTTTCAACTGAGTTGCTTCTCTGGCCCTACAATATTTTGCTCAAGAGCCACTTGTCTTTTAAAAAGGCAGCTTGAGAGGAACTGCTGTATACTTTGTCAAGTGGGCCATGCTTGACTCTGATGTTTCTCTTCATGTGCCACTGTGAATCCTCCCATTTTGGCCAGGCCTAACAGGTTTGAAAAACATGGATGGTATTCAAAGAAATGGCAAAAGGCTATCACAGTGATGGCGAACCTTTTAGGCATTGAGTGCCCAAAGTGCACACGCCCCACCCAAACTGCAAGTAGCAGGCACAAGCGCATGTCCCGCATATGTGTGCTGGCCAGAGCTGGAGGGATGGTGCGTGTGCCCACAGAGAGGCCTCTGCATGCCACTTCTAGCAAGCATGCCATAGGTTTGCCACCACTTGGCTAATGGAATGTTCTTCCAGTCATTTTTGTGATTGCATCCCTAAGCCCACCTGCCGCCTTCTTCAAAAAAACATTTCAACTCTCAAGAGCAAATTTTAGGAGGCATGAAATGTTGTAGATGACAAGAGGCACTGCTCGAAATCACTTTTCTTTTTAGTTGTGTTGACCTACGGCTCTACCAGATCAAAGGCTTCCATCAATTCAGGGATATCGAGTGGAAATTACCTGATGAGATCCCAAAGCTCCATTAAGCTATGGGTTGCTATCTTTAACAACTATATTCCACTGAGCTCAGTGAAGATTAATTCCAGGTAAATGAGTACAGGATGACATCCTTGGAGTTTTAATGTTACCTCTTATTTCCCTATGCTTATAATATTAGATGGGTAGTTTGTATGTACCTATGAAATTTTAGATTCTCAGAAGTTTAGGTATGTCTTCCACCAAGCAGTCCATATAGGTTTACCACCAACTTAGATAGTATTTAGAGAGGAAAGTGTGTGGCTGGATTAATAAGAAGTTCTTCAGAGAGGGAAAATATAAACTGTTTCTATGAAGAGGGGAAAGTTGTATTTTCCCATAAACATCAAGGACAGAAAGACAATAGAGTGCCTGTGGGAGCGCCTTCCCTTTGGAATGAGCTGCCCCCGGAGCTCCGCATAATTCCCGACCTCCCGTCCTTCTGGCGCGCCCTAAAAAGCTAGCTTTTCCAGCAAGCCGGCCTGACCTGAATAAAATAAATTATTAATTTTAATTGTTAATTGTTAATTTATTTTAAATTTAACTGTAAATTGTTAATTTATTGTTATTGGATTCTCTATTTAGTCTTTTTTTAACTTTTGTATTATGTGTTTTTTATGTTGTATGCCGTCCTGAGTCCTTCGGAAGAAGGGCGGCATATAAGTCCAATAAACAGTAACAGTGATAGTAACAATAGAGTGGGCAGTACAAACCATATCATACAGAGAATTGATATTCTTGATCAAAAAAAGAGCACTTTTTACAGGGATCCATTTTAAAGGTTGTGATAATCTATTGGATACCTACAAAGTAGATTTGATAGAAAGCAAGGATAAGCATTCTGAGGACTTGTTTCCCCATTATGCAGCAGCCTTTAAAAATGAGTTACTTTTTTTGCCACTTCCAAAGTCACTTGATTCACGTACGGTCCAGATTTATTTGCTTGTAAGAATATTTAAAAGAGGATGGTTTCTATAACACACATGCCGGAATTGGCTGTTTCTCCTAACATATATCTATCTTCCTGTTCAGAGGTGATATTCAACAGGTTCTGACCAGTTCTAGAGAACTGGTAGTGGAAATTTTGAGTAGTTCGGAGAACTGGTAAATACCACCTCTGATTGGCCCTGCCCCCATTGATTCTCTGCCTCCTCACTTCTAGCTGATCGAGAGGAAATGGAAATTTTGCAGTAAACTTCCCTGCCACATCCACCAAGCTACACCCACCAAGCCATACCCACCAAGCCACACCACACCCACTAAGCCACGCCCACAGAACTAGTAGTAAAAAAATTGGAATCCCACAACTGTTTCCTGTTATATACTGTTGACAATGAAGGAGACAGAAAGCGTGGGGAGAAAGGAGCAGCCCTACCTGGGCTTTTAGAGTTAAAATGTTGTGAGAAAAAGACCTTCATTGCATGAATTGTGATAGCAGGCAGAAGGCTAGTCTGATTATATAAAGTACTATGGGACTGTGGACATCTGCCAAGTAAGCATTCAAGATGTCATAATCATTTTGTCAAGCAAACATTAAATACTTTGGAATACAAGGAACTGGATAAAGTCTATAGTTTTCTTGCTAGTTAGCAGAAATTATGCTATAGGGATCCAGTGTGGCCCCCAAATATTCTGGATAATGATGAATGCATACATATACATGACCATAAATTCACACTTTGGAATGATGTGAGATTATTTTCCTTTTTGTCCCATAGTGCTAGAAATTGGATCAGTTATATTTATGCGATGACTGCCATTTGCTAGGGTGGGTGATCCCAATCTGGAAAAGAAAGACCTCAGATTTTTTTTCCCTCAGACCATACACAATTCCATCAAAAAGCAAAAACAGCTTTCATTACCCCTGCTGTGCCGTTCATTATGGAAAGTATTAGTTGGCAATGGATTATTATATATTTGGCAAACAAACAGAAATGACTTCAGGTCACATGTATTTTGCTATGATTGAACCAGTAATGTCTCTGTAGACCTGGCTGGAAAAAAGCAAAAATCACCAGCCAAAGAGAATGGGAGATAGATAGGTAGGTAGGTAGGTAGGCAGGCAGGCAGGCAGGCAGGCAGGCAGGCAGGCAGGCAGGCAGGCAGGCAGGCAGGCAGGCAGGCAGGCAGGCAGGCAGGCAGGCAGGCAGCTAAGTAGGTAGATAGATACAGGTGAAACTCAAAAAATTAGAATATCATGGAAAAGTTCATTTATTTCAGTAATGCAACTTAAAAGATGAAACTAATATATGCGATAAGACTCATTACATGCAAAGCAAGATAATTCAAGCTGTGATTTGTCATAATTGTGATGATTATGGCTTACAGGTCATGAAAACCTCAAATCCACAATCTCAGAAAATTAGAATATTACATGCAATCAATAAAACAAGGAGTGTACGTAGAACAATATCAGACGTCTGAAAAGTATAAGCATGCATATGTACTCAGTACTTGGTTTGTGCCCCTTTTTGTAGCAATTACTGCCTCAATGCGGTGTGGCATAGAAACTATCAGCCTGTGGCACTGCTGAGGTGTTATGGAAGACCAGGATGCTTCAATAGCGGCCTTCAGCTCTTCTGCATTGTTCAGTCTCATGTCTCTCATCTTTCTCTTGGCAATGCCCCATAGATTCTCTATGGGGTTCAGGTCAGGAGAGTTTTCTGGCCAGTCAAGCACAGTAATCCCATGGTCATTGAACCAGGTTTGGGTGCTTTTGGCAGTGTGGGTAGCTGGAAAATGAAGTCAGCATCCCCATAAAACTCATCTGCAGAAGGAAGCATGAAGTGCTCCAAAATCTCCTGGTAGATGGTTGTGTTGACCCTGGACTTAATGAAGCACAGTGGTCCAAAGTCCTGTTGCTCAGTGGTACAAAATCCTCTTTTCTGATGAGAGCAACTTTTGCATCTCATTTGGAAACCAAGGACCCAGAGTATGGAGGAAGAATGGAGAGGCGCACACTGCACGATGCTTGAAGTCCAGTGTGAAGTTTCCACAGTCTGTGTTGATTTGGAGAGCCATGTCATCTACTGGTGTTGGTCCACTGTGCTTCATTAAGTCCAGGGTCAATGCAGCCATCTACCAGGAGATTTTGGAGCACTTCATGCTTCCTTCTGCAGACGAGCTTTATGGGGATGCTGACTTCATTTTCCAGCAAGACTTGGCACCTGCCCACACTACCAAAAGCACCCAAACCTGGTTCAATGACCGTGGGATTACTGTGTTTGATTGGCCAGAAAACTCACCTGATCTGAACCCCATAGAGAATCTATGGGGCATTGCCAAGAGAAAGATGAGAGACATGAGACAATGCAGGCCACTGAAGGCTGCTATTGAAGCATCCTGGTTTTCCATAACACCTCAGCAGTGCCACAGGCTGATAGCTTCCATGCCACACCACATTGAGGCAGTAATTGCTGCAAAAGGGACCCAAACCAAGTACTGAGTACATATGCATGCTTATACTTTTCAGAGGTCCGATATTGTTTTATGTACAATCCTTGTTTTATTGATTGCATGTAATATTCTAATTTTCTGAGATTGTGGATTTGAGGTTTTCATGACTTGTAAGCCATAATCATCACAATTATGACAAATCATGGCTTGAACTATCTTGTATGTAATGAGTCTTATCTCATATATTAGTTTCACCTTTTAAGTTGCATTACTGAAATAAATTAACTTTTCCACGATATTTTAATTTTCGAGTGTCACCTGTAGATAGATAGATGATAGATAGATAGATAGATAGATAGATAGATAGATAGATAGATAGATAGATAGATAGATAGATAGATAGATAGATCTTCAGAATTCTTTTATCAAATCAAATTTGAAACTATTCAGTTTTGGCCATCAAGTTTCTAATATGGGTTTCTACAATAGGTAAACAGGTGGTCTGATGTATTTCTGCATACAGGTCTGCATGTTTCTATTTATTTATATCTCGCCTTTATTGTTTTTATAAATAAGTCAAGGTGGGGAATATAACTAATACTCCTTCCTCCTCCTGTTTTCCATGCAACAACAACTCTGTGAGTGGGTAGGGCTGAGAGAGAGTAGCTTGCCCAAAGTCACCAATCTGGCTTTCATGCCTAAGGTGGAACTAGACTTCACAGTTTCTTGGATTCTAGTCTGATAAATTATCTATTAAACCAGACTGGTTCTATATTCATAGATGTTGTTATATAGATATAGCTATTTGGATAGCATATGTTTGTGTATATTTGTGCGCTATCCAAATTGAACAATTGAGAATGTCCTCACTATAGTATCATATAGTATAAATGTCCACACAGCCTGGCCTCAACATTAAAGTAAGGATGTTGTAAAGCAAGCTTTTCAGGCAACAGATCTGGAGGAGATTGCCACAGCAGCAGGTGTTCCTGAGTTGAACTGTTAGAGCCCCTGGATGCTCACCACTGCTAGAAAATCATGCTTGATCTGCTGTATGACCTTCTCTGACCTTCTAATCTGGTTGAGACACTTTCCGCTAATACTGTAGTAATTGTCAGCCTTGTCAGCTTTTCTGGGAGGAATGAAGTGGAAGGGACCAGAATTTACCTAGGTAACAAACTAGTGTAGCTTCAGAGTGTTCTAATTTCCCCAAGTAAGCATATATATGGCTTGCACTGATAAGGCTTTCCACATCTGTTACAGATACTTAACACCCAGAGCCTTATTTACAGTTTAGAGATGGATTAAAGTAACAGCTTGGGAAATCGTTCAAGCTGCAAGGTCTCCTGAGCAGATTCAAATGTATTCAAGTTTCTTGGTTTGTTTTTATTTAATGCTAGTTGTCAGCTTCTCACAGTAGATCAGATCAGGAAATCAATTCCACAGGAAGATTAGTGCCACACTGTATTGAGGTAGGCTCTAATAACAGATTCTTGTATGTGGGGAACAAAATATCACAAAATAGAAAGATCTGCAAATAAAAATAGAACAACTGAGGCAAAAGAAAGCAAAGGCAGTAGCAATAATAAAAGATGTCTTTGGTGCGGTCCCAAAACAACTGGAGCACCACTTGGACACCATCGGCATTGACAAAAAATCACCATCAGTCAATTGCAAAAGGCAGCTTTACTTGGAACAGCTTCCATCTGAGACAACACCTTTAACATCGTCAAATAACAGCATCTGCCTATATTAGGGAAGGACTCAATAGATGGATAAACATGCCAAATCCAGTGTAAACATCTGGTGGACTGTGCAACCAACCATAATAATATGATATGGCCAGGTTTGTAAGTGAAATCATAGGTTCCAATTTACCAAACACAAAATAGAAGCAGTGATAGAAACGTACGCTGTAGATGTTATACAAAGGACAATATAAGAATCTGAAGATTTGTCAAGTTGTCTGAACATTATAAATGTTTATGGAACCAAAATCTGTGTTCCGTCCAATGACAACAGAAATATTGTAATTTAAGCCTACAAAAAAAATCATATGGATCTACAAATATGAGGAAAAGATGAAGCAATTTTAAATTTTCAGCGCAAGAAAATTGTATGGGACATGTCACTTGAATTCCTTGCCATCCCTACATTGCATATAGCACAGGACCGACAGTTTCACTATTTTCTTTGACAGTGGAACAGATACCAACAGTTAGGCCTCTAACTCATAATGAACATCCACATTCAAGGCTGTTCTGAGCCTTCAATCATTTGTGCTTTGTTATTTCTGGTGTTTTAGTACTACCTGAATGGCTGCTAACCTTATAATGGAAAGTCTCAGCCTTCTCATCAGGCCCATATAAACATTCAGCAAAGTCAATCTTTGCTGAAGTGACAGCAATACCCAGTGGTATAACTTGCAGGAAAGTTATGGCTCCTTTGATTCAATTCATCTGGGATGTGTTCCTCTTATGACCCATTCCATCTCACAGATAACATTTCCATTTGTTATTATGCCTGCTTTTTCCCCCCGCTGAAGAAAATGGTTTTAAGTGGATGTGATGAAATTGGTCATGGGTGAAAAACATAAATAAAATCAGTTTTTCATTCATTCATTCATTCATTCATTCATTCATTCATTCATTCATTCATTCATTCATATATTTAAGGTAAAGGTAAAGGTTCCCTTCCCACATATCTGCTAGTTTTTCTCGATTCTAGGGTGTGGGCTCATCTCTGTTTCAAAGCCGAAGAGCCAGTGCTGTCCAAAGATGTCTCCGTGGTCGTATGGCCGTATGGTCATTTTTCATTTCATTTATTCAAATTTGTATACCACCCTATCTCCCCAAGGGGACTCAGGGCAGTGCACAGAAATATAAAAAATATAAAACAATACAGTACAAAACAGTTAAAAATAAATTAAATTAAGGTCTGTGCTAAAATTTAGATTAGAAAAAGGGTTAAAATCAATTAAAACTATGTCCATTAAAACTAAGCCAGGCCGGCCTCTTGAAATAGATGTGTCTTTAGTGCCCAGTGGAAGAGGCGTAGGTCCGTGATGATCCGAAGGTCGGGGGGGTAGGTCGTTCCAGAGGGCAGGCCCCGCTACAAAGAAGGCTCTCCCCCTGGGGCCACCCATCGGCATTGTCCGGCAGATGGCACCCTTAGGAGGCCCACCCTGTGGGAGTGGACAGGTCTAAGGGAGGTATGTGGTAGGAGGCGGTCCCGCAGGTAGCCAGGTCCCGTGCCATGGAGCTCTTTAAAGATGGTTACTAGCACCTTGAAGCGCACCCGGAAGGCCACAGGCAGCCAGTGCAGCTTGCGCAGGAGAGGTGTTACATGGGAGTATCGAGACACTCCCAGGTTTCCCTGTGCGGCCGCATTCTGCACTAGCTGGAGCCTCCGGGTGCACCTCAAGGGAAGCCCCATGTAGAGAGTGTTGCAATAGTCCAGGCGGGAGGTGACGAGCGCTTGAGTGACCGGGCGTAAGGCGTCACGATCTAGATAGGGGCGCAACTGGCATATCAGGTGCACCTGATAAAAGGCCCCGTGGTCACAGCTGCCACATGGTCATCCAATGATAGCCGGGAATCCAGGAGGACGCCCAGATTGTGAGCCCTATTCAAAGGCACATGAAACGCTGTTACCTTCCCACCAAAGGTATTCCCTTTTTTTCTACTTGCATTTTTACCTGCTTTCAAACTGCTAGGTTGGCAGAAGCTGGAAGAAGTAACAGGAACTCACTCCATTACATAGCACTAGGGATTCGAACCACTGAACTGCCGACCTTTCTGATTGACAAGCTCAGTATCTTAGCCACTGAGCCATCATATCCCTTTATATACTTACATATATTCAAATTTAAAAAAAAATCCCATCTATAATTGTTTTGACTTAGATGAATCCTAAGTTGCTCCAAATCACACACTTTGAAGAACAGCATCCCAGTATAATTACACATCATTTAGATACAAAGGCAGAACTATGATCCCATATGTATCTAGCTGAGCTCTGGCTGTAGTTCAGAAACTTCTGGAGAGTTACAGGATGCCTGCTGAGAAAACTATGCTGATCAAACTCAGAGTTAAACTGCCAACTAATTCAAGGGTGTTGAGTCAAGCTTGACTTCTGATGATTTCATTGACTAATCCTTGCTGTTTGTCCTAATTAAACCTGCTCCTATTTAGATTTTATCTTCATTTGCCCTTTCCAGGAAAGATATAGGTAAGGAAGTTGAAAATAAAATCAGTGGACTTCACTTCTACCAAGAATACCTACAAGTAATATATTTAGTATTGGTTGTCTCCTAATTTGATGATAACTGAACAGATCCACTCAGTGTTAATTTGCTTCACAGCAAATTAGGAACATAGTACGAAAATGTATTATGCCAAGGAAGCCAATTAAAATGGAAATAGAAATTAGTAGCGAAATATTTGAGATTTCTCATTTGCCATATAATATTATCCAGCTTATTTTTCTAACATAAATCTCAGTGTCTATAAATCTGCTATTTACAACTTTGCTATAAATGTCCAGTTCAGAAGTATCTTGATGAGCCTATGGCTTCCTTTCTACCTTGTCACATAGGGGCTATTTAGATGTAATGAACAAAGTAGATCTTGCATGATTGTTAGATTATATACCCTTTTGATCAGTTAATGTTTCCTCATCCCACATTGCTGCCTGCCACAAAGAGCTAAAGCAGTTTGTTAATTGATTAATTCCAGAGCATAAGATTGGCATAAGATTGTAAGGAGCTTTTTCAATAGTTTCCTGCCTTTTGGTCTGGTGCACTCACACACATGGCTTACTTATGTTAACTGGCCATCTGTAATATACAGTGACACCACTCATAAAACTCTCATAGTTCTTTACTTTACCTCAAGACCCATTTCAGTGAAGTCAATTCCCACAGGCCCTTGCAGACAAGCTTAGCATTTTAACGCCAGGCTGTAAAATCTAAAGTGCCATGTCATGTTTCCTGCTTTTAATACTATTTCCCTTACTCCTCGTTAGATGCTGAATAATGAAACCATTATTGGATACTGTCGACATTGATTAAATCACCATCAGGCAATTGCAAAAGGCAGATTTTAGCCGGAAAAGGTTACATCCTGTGAGGATACTTTTAATATTACTGAACAACAAAAAATTGCCTATTCTAGGTCCTCGAGAAGGACTCAGTAGCTGGACAAAAGTACCAAATCCAATGGCTGACTGTGCAACTGACCACAATAATGGTCTATGTATAGATAAGGTAAGGGTTCCCCTTGCACATATATGCTAGTCATTCCCGACTCTATGGGGCGGTGCTCATTTCTGTTTCAAAGCCGAAGAGCCAGCATTGTCTGAAGAGGTCTCCCTAGTCATGTGGCCAGCAGGACTAAATGCTGTTACCTTCCCACCAAAGGGTGTTCGTATTTTTCTACTTGCATTTTTACAAGCTTTCGAACTGCTAGTTTGGCAGAAGCTAGGGGTTTGAACCGCTGAACCGCTGACCTTCTGATTGACAAGCTCAGCATTTTAGCCACTGACCTACCGCATCCCAGATCTATGTATATGTGCTGTCAAATTAAACATGAAAAGAGAAAGTACAACACCCTCTAACCCCCCACCCCACCCCGATAGTCACAAAGGCTTTGTTTCATTGCTCATTTGCTTGCTAGTATGATATCCTGTCTTTCCTCCAGGGATATGTTCATTTCAACATCCATCTTCCATTTGTTTTTCACAAAACCCCAGCAAGGTAAATTAAGCCCAGGGAGGGATGCTCTTTTTCTTTCTCCAGATGTGAAAAGGACAATATTCTGTGTGTCTTCAAATGTGGATGCAGGATCCCTTAGTTTGAGACAACAACTTCTGTGACTTGCACTGATGTGGGGTGAAAATATCTAAGCTGTTCAACACTGTGTTTTATAAAATTGTGCGTCTTCTTCACACGTACAATGCATGAAACTGCCTGAAATGATTAGCAGTGAATTTCTATTCCTCAAAGACTTCGATGGAATGCATGTTGTCTTTTGGTTAAACAATCCCAACTTCACACAAAGATGTAGTTTTTCTTTAGTGCATATGAAGCGCAACGTCCTCAAGGAGTACAGGGGTTCATGGACCTGGCTTCCTCTTACATCACTCCCATCCTGATGTAATGTTGTTGGCTATGGTGGCCTAAGTTAAAACAGGGTCAACTTGTCTTTGTTTCACCTCCCTGCTTTTTTTGTTTTTTTCCCGTCCTCTGTAGGGCTCACATCAACACACAAAGAGGTAAAGATGAAAAGTTCATGTCCTGTTCGTAATTTTCTTGTGAGTTAGTGTAGAGACCAAGGGACAATTAACACCAAGCTATAGTAAGTATGTTAGCTCATTACGTTTCAGAGCAGGCATTTTCTTTTTGTGTTTTGCTCAAACACACTCAGTGAAAAGACTTTTTTTTTAAAAAAAAAAAGAATTTTTACTCAGTGGGTGAAGTGGGGCACATAGGCACATCTATGTCTAAAGGCTGTAAATGTTTCAAAAATTATTTGGAAGAAGTGAGTCAGATCCTGTACAAAAGAAGTAACACTCTACTGTAAGGAATCTGTTTGTTAAAGCAGGGGTCTCCAACCTTTGCAACTTTAAGTCTGAAGGACTTCAGCTCGCAGAATTCTGGGAGCTGAAGTCCTTCAGACTTAAAGTTGCAAAAGTTGGAGCCCCCTGTGTTAAAGTTACTGCAACTTGTCAAAACACCAGAACTTTCTTTTTTTGAGGGTTGCCTGAGAAAAAAGGCAGGTTTCTATTAATGAGTAGCATTAGAAAGGAGCTTAGCTCAATTCTTTTTTGGACTTATTTTCAAAATATTGCTGCTACTCTTGATAAAAAGTTCTGTTCTGAATTTGAAAAGCAGGAGGAATGTGCAAAATATATCGATACTACATTTTCAGAATGTAATTCTGAAATTACATTTCCCAATGTTTAGACTTTGCTAAATTTCACTCAGTTCACGTAAAAAGAATGCCAATTTGTATACAAGCTTCTCAATGTTGTTTTTGCAAGTACCTCAATCTATTTCTTGGTCTATTCACTTTTGTACATTTTGAGGGTTCTTTTTTTTTGAGGTAGTGGTGGCTAGGGATTGGTAAGTATATTCATTTTTGGATCCACAACAATTTGAATTGTTGAACAGAGATGGTATATCTATTCCAGAGATGGTATTCTGCTGGTTCACACTGGTTCAGGCAAACCAGTAGCGATGGCGGTGGGAAGCTCCGCCCATCCACCCAGACGTCATCACGGATGCTCTGCGGCACACATGCTCCAGTTCCAAACCGGTAGTGAAGTTAAGAGCAAACCATTACTGCTCTATTCCCTTTCTTGATATGTGAAATGCAAGTAGTTATGCCGTTTCGAAAATGCAAATTGGTTAACCCTACATACTTAGGCACACATTTCACAAAACAAATACTTTATTTATTCAACAATTTTGAGCCGCGCAATATCTACTTTGAGCAGAAAGAATCATGTTTGTTGATCACAGTCAGTTTCAAGATATGAGTGAAATTCATCACATGTTAAAAGGATACTTTTAACATGTATAAAACAAATATCCACTCTGTAAGAAAAAGGAATTATGAAATCATTGTTTTGGGGTTATGAATTTAGTACAAACCTCGATGAATCATACTGTGTGGATACATTGAAATCTGGAGACTACATAATTTTATGCTGCATTTTGCCCTAAATTATGTAGAGTATGTATATATTGAAGGAAAATAAGCACAAAGCCTATTATATTAGAAATAAATATGGTTAGAATAGTGAGAACCTGAATAAAAGCCAAATGAACTAGTCATAACAGGCACCAGGAAAAATAAGAAATGTAGCTGCATAATGTTCCCACTTAGATTACTATTTTGAACTTATTTTGTGTGGTATGACAAATTCATTTTTGTATCAGAAAGGCAACAGTAAATATTTGTAAACAAAATATAATTTGTGGAAAGTCCTTACTCCTACAAATACCTATCCAATTCACAAACTACATTTCTCTTTTGTGTGCTCATTACTGCGACATCTATGATATATCCTTCGAGTCACTTCCACATCCCATGTTCTTTTAAATTTATTCCTTTCTACACCGTCCATAAACAGGGGAAATGACTAGTCCAGAGGTCTCCAACCTTTGCAACTTTAAGTCTGAAGGACATCAGCTCCCAGAATTCTCCAGCCAGCTTTGCTGGCTGGAGAATTCTGGGAGCTGAAGTCCTTCAGACTTAAAGTTGAAAAGGTTGGAGACCCCTGGACTAGTAGACCAATTAGATGAGAGCAACAACAAATGTCGACCTATTGGTTTTGGAGGTCCTATTTCTGCAGCGTTCCCATTCAGTAGATCTCAAAACAGAAGATTGCAGAGCCGCTCAAGAACTAATGCCTGACAAGCTTGGTAATTTCATTTGAGGTCTCTAGGTGAAGCAAGATAGTGAAAATATTAGTCATGGAGAGACAGGAAAAAAAGTACTGTAGTTAAGTTAGAGAAGCAGAGAATGAGTTGTACTGTATGAGTGAAAGTAAACCTGGATTATATCCCTGACTGCTATTATGAAAGTCAGTTAAACTTTGAACCTCAGCTCTAAACTACTTTCTCATAGTGAAAATAGTTGGAAGTTCTCCACAAATGGGTATAAAACATATGCTGTGTAAAACCTCACTCACATTTCCTGGAATTGGCATATAAGCCAGGATTTTATAGGATGCTGAGACAAATTAGTGAGTATGATATTATGCAACATCAACTCATCACTTTTTGGCTCTCAAAACAGATTCCCCCCCCCCAATAATTTTAGTAACAATTATATTAAACAGATAAATCTAACAAATAAACCATTCATTCATTTATTCATTTCAAAATTCAATGAACCAAAAAAAATCTTCTCAAAAGATAATAAGAAAGAGAAACGTCCCCTTTCATCTCCAGGAAGCATACCCACATTAACAATTTATCATTTTCATTCCATACCTCACCCCATTTTCTATGAAGTCATCTCTAAATATTCAGCCCTTCTTATTAATCAACAAAGGTCCAGTAAAAATTAATTAAGCTCTCTACATGGGGCTTCCCTTGAGGTGCACTCGAAAGCTGCAGTTAGTCCAGAATGCAGCCGCGCGGGTGATTCCGGGAGCGCCTAGACACTCCCATATAACACCAATCCTGCGCGAGCTGCACTGGCTTCCTGTGGTCTTTCGGGTGCGCTTCAAGGTTCTGACGACCATCTTTAAAGCGCTCCATGGCTCGGGGCCTAGTTATATGCGAGACCGCCTCCTGCCCCATACATCCCTCAGACCGATATGCTCCCACAGAGAGGGCCTCCTCAGGGTGCCGTCGGCTGGACAGTGCCGACTGGCGACACCCAGGGGAAGAGCCTTCTCTGTGGCGGGACCAGCCCTTTGGAACGACTTACCCCCTGAACTTTGCACCATCTCCGACCTCCGCCTCTTCCGCAAGTGTCTAAAGACACATCTGTTCCATCTAGCCGGCCTAGCGTAACCTCCATTACTGACTCTTAGATAGTTTTTAAATTTTGGGATTTTAATTTGGTTTTACCGCAGGATTTTATTAGAATAAGTTTTTTAAAATTTTATATGTTTTATATGTATTTTAATATTCCTGTGCGCCGCCCTGAGTCCGTCTGGATAAATTTAATTTAAAAAAAAATTACCTAACAACATAAATAAATTTTTCCCATTTTCATTTAGTCTAAATTCTCCTCATCATTCTCCTCACATTTAAACATTGCAAGGAAAATGACATAACATTGAAGGCGAATAAACAGCATCATAAATAATAACTTCTTATTTAGATATTAAAAAATAATGGCACAAATATTATAAACTGAACTATTACACCAATAAACATTTCCAAAAAAGAAACTACCAATCTAGAGAATACTATAATTATTATAATTGCTTATAATTATAATTAAACATTACCAAACATAGCAACTTATTATGTAACCAGAGTAAAATGCTGCTGTAGCCTCACAATCAGGAGGTTGTGAGTTTAATCCTAGGTAGAGGCAGATGTAGGGTCTCCTGCTTGGGCAGGCGGTTTGGACTAGATGACCTGCAAGGTCCCTTCCAACTCTGTTAATCTGAATGTATTGGAAAAATGATCAGAAATAACGATTTTACCTTGAGAAAGCAGTAATCTACTTCAGTTATTGTTATGATCACCCACAGAACAACAGAACATTTAATTTATTTGTTCTGTTTGTAGTTGCTTCTTAAATATTGCTCCACTGATTCCTAGAAAACCTAAGAAAAGAAAATAGTTAAAAAGCTCAATGACTTCACATATCCATAAATCAAATGTTTCCTTTAAAGTAGTCATCAAGTGCTTTAGTAATTGAACGCCAGTCTTGTTTTGCATTGAAATATAACGATTTTTTTTCCTAGTAGAAAGGATCATTCCAATCCATTTCAAACTGTTTGTTTAAATTTATTTAAACCACTCGCACAAATACAGCTTCGCGCGCTTGCTTGCTGATCTGGCGCTTTTGTGGCCACAGCCCGGTACTGGGTGGCAAACCGGGGGGGTGGGGTCACTTTAGTTCATGAAAGCTGCATTTGTGATTCAGAGCACAATAGAACCCGTGACTCCCAGCTGATCCTAAGTGACTGGAAAAATATTGATTTGTGCCACCTACTCACAAAAACCAGCTGTTATAGAGTACATATAGGCAATCTCCTGGGTTTTTTTTTGGCTGTAATGCTTCTACAATATGTGGGGGGAAATGCAGGCATTTACTTTTCTTTACCTCACCAAAAGCTTTAAACCAGGAAATCTCAAAGGCTTTCTCCCTAGAAATCTCAGTACAATGATAGTAAAATGAGTTACCATTTGTTACCCTTATATTTAAAGAAATTAGTCTAATGTCAAAGCTCTTGTCCCAGACCAGGACTGCATGAGTGGCAAGAAGATGTGTCTCTTGCTTCCAAGGCCATTAATTGGCTTGGAAAGTCTAGATGTTTGCTGCAGGAAGATTGCAAAGAATCTTTTGGCTAGAGATTTGTCATTTCAAGACTAATGCTTTTAACCACACACTTTTCCATGGTCTTCTTAAGACTGTTCATTGAATGCTTCGGAAAAAATGATCAGAAATAATGATTTTACCTTGAGAAAGCAATAATCTACTGTGGTTATTATGTTATGACCACCCAAAGAAGAACAGAAAATTTAATTTATTTCTTCTGTTTATAGTTGATTCTTAAATATTGGTTCATTGAATCCTAGAGAACAAAAGAAAAGTCTTTGAAGTGTTCAGCAGTGAATTTTACAATTCTATGGGGCCAGCTAATTCTTCTCTTTTACACTTCATTTCAAACAGAAATTGGCACACTTTCAGTGTCATATGGAATGCAGATGGAAATACTATTTTCTTGCTCTTCTTTGTGTGACCAACTTGATTTTTCAATACATTCACCTGTCTTTGCTTTGATTCTTCTGGTCACATTTGGGAAAAGAATATTTTCAAGAAGTACACATGGTTTTTTTTTAAAAAAAAAGTTGTATCTGGTTTATTATATATGGTTTGAAATTAATCAAGACTTAGGCTTCTTCTGAATCTGGTAACAATACTTTCCTGGTTTGGATGAAATGAAACACTGGATATTTCATTTATTAAATTTACAATTCACCCAGAATAGCCCTTCGGTTGGTTAATATATAATTTATTAGTTTTATTGTTCCATGCCACAAAGGGAAAAGCAAGGGAGCTGTAAACATAAGCCTTTTACATTCCTTATTATTATACATTCTTAGCAAGAGCAAACTCATAGCAGGCCTTCTCCCTCCCTTTAAGGTCGACGGTCAGAGAAGGGCCTCCTGGCTTGGTAGCTTCTGCTGGAGCAATGGCAGAACTTGTGGCTAGGGGGAATCTTGGCCCAGGCCTGGCTGGTGTATCATTTGTGAGCTAACCTGGATTGGGAATCCCTGACTACAGTGACCTATGCCTTAGCCACCTTGTAGCTTGCAGAGCTATGACCTAAGATTGTATTCCAGAAGATCTGGAAACCTCAACTCTTCCAGAGCACAGTGGCTTGTATTCTAATTGAAGTTAGCAGATTCAGCCATCTGACAACTCTGCTGCAGTTGCTGCCTTGGTCTTAATTAGTATTTGGGTCTAATTTAAAATGCTAATTATAATGCTTAAAATCCAACAGTGAGGCTCACATGCCTGAAGGAGGGTATACAAAAGGTTCCCACTCTACCTGAAGTTAAGAAGTGGGTCCAATGAATGCCCTTCTTCATAGTTGTTCCTTGTACTATAGAACAACTTAGTCCCCCAAATAAAGAATTTTGAAACTCTTTGCCTTTTATAAATCACTCAAAGCCTGGCTATTCAGCTAAGCAATTTTGGTCTGAAGGCATGTAGTCTCCTTTTAAAAGATGTTTCCTGCAAACCATCACCTTTTTGTCCATCTACCATAGATAAAGATCCCCAGCCCACCATTAACTCATTTCCTGTCAGCAATAAGCCTCTGCAAGGCAGGACCAAGGAAGCCCACAGGACTGACACAAGAAGGAGATAGGCCTCAGCAAGCCGTAGCACCTCTTCTAACTTAGCTGGCCTTAGACATTAAGCAGGCTTGGACTGCTTTCGAGAACTCCCTGAGCCTGAAAATCTTTTCTATAAGACAGAAATAGCAAACCACTTTTGTACATTTGCCCCCCAAAAATAAAGACCAAGTATTTCTATGAAATCACCAGGAATCAGTATTTATTTTCAAATGTCAGTACTATGTCAGCTCCAGAGCGCTGTCCAGATGATTTTCGTCCTTCCGGAGGGCAGGGGGACGCCATTTTCACCCTCCCCAGGCTTCAGGGAAGCCTATGGAGCCTGTGTATGGCAAAAAACGGGCCCAATGTGAACGAACTTCTGGTAGGCCCGTTGGACCATTTTTCACCCTCCACAGGCTTCAGGAGGCTTTCCTGAAGCCTGGGGGGTGGGGGGTGAAAAATGGCCCAACGGGTCTACCAGAAGTCCGGATGCTTCAGTGAGGCCTGCATGCATGCGTGGGAGAGAGAGGGGGGGGGTTGTTGTGTGGGCATGTGGGTGGGAGGACATTGCATTATGGGTGTAGGCATGCACACACATGCTTTTGGCACCAGAGCAGAAAAGCGTTCTCCATCTCTTGCATATAGCATGTTTCTAAATATGCAGGTATGTATTAGCATGGACAAGTGTTGTATAAATACACATTTCTTTTTCTCCCCCTCTTTTTGGTTTTTGTCTCTTTTTTCCTGGTCATGCCCAGTATCGAGGCAGCAGACCCTTCCCCTACCTCCTACCCTCCCCCCAGCTTTCCCTGAGTAGATATTCATGTTTTTAACTCAATTAACTGTATCTCTTCTACAAGTGATCTCTTCCATACCTCTGCTTCCTCCCAAAGTTTCTCTGAAGGGCTAAATCATTGGTTAATTATTTTTTCCCCAGGATCTTGATTTAGTGGAAAGTACTACTGAACAGCTGAGACAGAGGGAAAGGGGCTAAATCACTTGTCTGGAAAGTTTGAGATAATTCAAGCTCGCTGTCAGGACTGGAACAAGAGTTGCCAAGAAAATGCTCTCCATCATTGCAGCAGCCATAAAGCCCTACTGCCCTTGAGGGCTTGTGTGGAGATGAGGCTTCTTTGGGGCTTTGTATGAAGTCCTTTTCTGGAAAAGCATTTTATTAGGGCAAAACTGCATAGTTTCCTGCTTCCAGAGGTGGTATTCAGCCGGTTCTCTCAAGTGAACCGGTAGTGGCAGCTGCAGCTGCAGGAGGCTCCGCCCACAACCCCTGACACAATGCGCGAGCACTGCGCATGCACAGAAGGTGGTGCACATGGGCAGAAGGCGGTGCACATGCACAGAAGGCGGTGCGCGTGCACAGGTGTGGCACATGGGAGCAAAGTGAGCACACACGCTCACATTTGCAAACCGGTAGGGAAGGTTAGTGAATCCCACCACTGCCTGCCTATAATAAATAATTAGGAGAATGACCTGTAGTAAATCCAGAAGAGAGTATGAAAAGTCTGTCAGTTATAAGTTGGGGGGGGAGGCTAACTCAAGATATATAATTAAGATAGATAGATAGATAGATAGATAGATAGATAGATAGATAGATAGATAGATAGATAGATAGATAGATAGATAGATAGATAGATAGATAGATAATTTCAGTGAGCCTTTTTCTCCAACTAAAAACTGACAGATACAGTACATAATTGACTATAGGTCCATGATGGCGAACTTATGGCAAGCATGCCACAGGTGGCACGCGAAGCCATTTGTCAGGGCACGTGATGCTTGCCCTGTTAGCATGCGCGCACTGGCCAGCTGACTTTGGCCTTCTTTTGAGGCCATTTTTCACCCTCCGGAGGCCTATAACCGGCCCTATGAGCAAACCGGAACTTCCGGTTTGCACGTAGGCCGGTTTTTCACGCTTCGGAGGCTTCAGGGATGCTCCTGAAGCCTCCAGAGGGCCTCCGGGTAGGGCAAGGGAGCCTGGGGAGGGCGAAAAAAGCACGCCAAAAATGGGGGGGAGTGCTAGTTGTGCACGCATGTGCGCTGTGGTTGTGCACATAGCATGACACCCCTGCGCTCCCCCCTCGCTTTTGGCACATGAGCCAAAAAAGGTTTGCCATCACTGCTATAGGTCATTCTCCTAATCATTGGAAGCAGGAAGAATTGCAGTTTTGCTCTAATAAAATGCTTATATGCAGAGTGTGTGTGTATGTGCATGTATATGTGTGTAAAATAAAATGAAATAAAAATAAAATAAATAAAATAAATATATATGTGCAGAGAGAGCCTCAAGACCCCTGACCTGCAATCTATGGCACTTTGCCCAGAGCCTGAAATACAGACTGATGATAAATCAGCAGAGTTTGTCCTATTTGACTTGGTTAAAGAAATAGTCTCTTAAGAGAAAAGACCACCAACTACTTTTTGCTTCTGCCTGCATCTCCTCAAATCAAACCTCTGTGACTCTTGGGTATGGAGTTATTGCTGATGTTACAGAGTATATTATTCAGTAAGAATTTAATGTCCAGGGTGTTCATTATCCCACAGTCTGTACTTGACTTTTAGTACTACCTAATCTAGCTGCTTTGACAAATGTTTTGCCAATCTCTATTGGAAACATATTCACTTAATCTTAAACTTGTTTGCCAACTAGGTATAAATATTACAAATGTTTCCAGGAAATAAAAATACTCAGGACAGAAAGTTTTATGTAACTATGCTGTTGCGGAGGGGCGGGGGCTTGTAGAGTATTGCTTTTTGTTTAAATATGGCATAGCAAGACTTGGCAGAATGTCATGGAAAAGATGTCGATAGAAATTGAGCTAATACTTTGACTTAGAAAAAAAAGGTAAAGAACTTGTGGGGGGTCTAGGAGAAATGGTGGAATTAAAGACCCCTTTCTGAGAGATTGCTGCTGAATATTTTGGTGGCCTGATTATACAGCCATATTTATGTCGTACAGCTAAAGAATGAGACCTGAAACGATTGTCTTAATCTTAGTTGACTGACCCAAATTATAACCAGATCCGGCGACATAACACCTGATCCTGTTACCTGTTCACTATAATATTCTTCTTGCGAATTCATAGTTCTTAGGAATTGATAACATTCTGCAGTAGATTGCTTCCCTTGGAAACAAATGAGAAATCGAGGAGAGTTTAGTAATGCTGTTATGTTGAGAAAAACATTGTGTAGTTCAGGTGAACAAAGGAATCAATGCAATGATTCACTGTTGGCTGATTGCTGCTAAAATGCCAGACTTGTGATTAAGTCTAGGGCTCTTGCTAGACCACTGCTCTCCATTCACCAACTATATTCAAAGTGCGATGCTCAGAACTCAACCTAGAAATTAACTAACCTGTGATCTGAATAAAATGAAACAATTGCTTCAAGTGAATTGAGAAGGGCTCTTCTGTTGGTGCAATTTAAAATTCCATGTGCCTATTGTGCAGTTACATTCATCATACAGTTGGCTAATGTTGGCAGACCACCACTATTCCAAGATCATTTTTTTTTAAAAAAGTACTGTTACCAAGTCATAAAGGCTAAAAGTGATTCATGACCTTATCCTGTACCTATACATTTCTTTTTGCTTCCTAAGTCAAGAGCTTTGCATTTTAACTCTGCGAAATTTCATTCTATTTCAGCCCATCGCTCTGATCTATCAAAGTTATTGACAACCCGGCTTGATGTCGTTTGCAAATGTGATGTACATTTTCTCCCTCTTTCCATCCAAATCGTGCAAATCTTTGATTAAAATGTGCCTTCTCCAGGACATGCAATCATTTTCAATCTAGCTTGATGTACAATTCTGTGGCTGCAGTTTTCTGTCTAGTTATCTATTCGTTTCATTGCCATGCCACATAGGACACATCACTTCACTAAGAATATCATGGGGCAACTTGTGAAAATTAAATGAAGTCAAGTCAAATAATTAAATCAAGTTAGATTGTATACACAGGATTCCCAGCATCAAATAAAGGAGTCACTGATCTAAAGTAAAGATAAGGTCAGTTTGGAAAGTTTGTTTCCTTGACAAATCCATACCATCCATCAGGTAATCCCTGCAGTATTTCAAAGTGCTTGCAGATGAGTCAGGTTCTGATCTGCTATAGATAAGAAAGTAAAGGAAAAGCTGCATTATGACCAGTTTGTTTTTAATCATCTTCTCAAGAAATTGTGAAAAGCAGAGTGAAAGGGCAAGATTGAAGCTTGAGATGGATACAAATCTATTTGTCCTTAATTGGGATTGTGTATTTGTTCTGAAAAAAATTAAATCCATTGCACTATATGCTGTAAATTGCAACCTACATTTACTGAGGAAATTTGCTGATGTCTTGACAGAGCAAAACACTGCTAAACACTTCCCAAATTGTTGTCCCAAGTCCTTCTTCACTCCAGGTAGTAAAGTAGGAGGTGTCCCATATTACCAGTGACATCTCCAATCATGGGGACTTCACAGGTGTCTGCTGGAAGGGCAGAGAAAGAGAGAAAATGGATTAAATTAGGACAGATGTGGATTAGGGTTATGAGAATGCTACAACATGGACGTTGTAGCATTCTCATAACCCTAATCGTAGCCTTCCGAGTGCGTTTCAAGGTTTTAGTGATCATCTTTAAAGTGCTCCATGGCAGCGGGCCTGGTTATTTGCAGGACCGCCTACTACTACATACCTCCATTCGATCTGTCCGCTCCCACTGGGAGGGCCTCCTGAGGGTGCCGCCCGCCGGACAATGCCGGCTGGCGACGCCCAGGGGAAGAGCCTTCTCTGTGGCAGGCTCCGCCCTCTGGAATGACCTCCCCCCAGACCTTCGTACAATCACAGACCTTCACCTCTTCTGCAGGAAACTAAAAACATATTTCTTCCATATGGCCGGCCTGGCATAGCTGCTACAGCTATGCTATTTTTAGAGTTGGATTTTAAATTAATTGTTTTCTTTTTAGCACGGGCTAAATTATTTAATTTTAGTTTTAACTTTTGTAGAATTTTGTATTGTCTGTATTTTTAGATTTTTAAATTCCTGTGCGCCGCCCTGAGTCCCATTTTGGGAGATAGGGCGGGATAGAAATCTAATAAAGTAAAGGAAAGAAAAGTTGTGACATAATGAGTTGCGGTGTGCAGTGTGGTGACATCCATTGACGTTTTGATGCCCTTATGGCATGATATCAATGCTGTTGCCTGGCTGCACATATTCCCCCTGCGTCATTTACCTGGGGAGCCAGCAAGGCTATGGTTTTCATCATCCCATTAAATGTCATCCAGCAATATGTGTGCTTAACAATTCTGCTTGCATCATTTGAAACATGCTGTAAATGTACACCGAATCGTTTTTCAAAGGTACATGCAAAATAATGTGCCAGAGTTTGCATACCAAAATCTTATGGGTAACTGTCTTCATGTCTGCCTCTAAAAAGTATTTTCTCGTGTAAAAGCTGGGTACACAAAGAACATATGGCACATCGTTAGTGCTGTGTTAGCACAAATGGTTCTTCTTCAAATAGGATACTATTCCTGTAACACCTCTCCCATCTTTGCCTCCACTTGGGCTTTCAGCTTGCAATTAAACCTTGTGGGTTTTTCCTTTTCTTCATCATAAATCAATTTGTAAATACTCCTTGATTCAGTTTGGAGGAAATATGCCAAGTTTCCTTGAGTGACATGAAAGGTTAATTCTGCTAATTAAATAAGAATTTGTGAGTGCCACATAGAGCGTGATGCAATGTGCTGTAGCTGTTCCTTTGGACGATCTGGTTCCATGCTGATGTTTATTTATTAAAAGGGGCTGCCCCTGGATAAATCAGCTAGTCATTCCATGCCTGAAACAAACATAACCAAGAAGAAAAACAAATATTTGTAAGAAATAACTATCAAAAGGAACTGTTTCGTCTTCCGCTTACCTTTGGTATATTGCATTTTTCTTCTCGGTTTTTTTTTTTTTTTTTTGCAGTTCCATATCCTTTGGTTGCACATCTAATCACTGTGCAATATTGAGACTTATCCATCCATAGCTTGAGATTGGAAGCTTTTATTTGTGATTTGCATCAAAGTAAATTAAGACTGGCAAGGTCCGATTCCCTTCTGGCAGTATATTTTACATTCATGAACACTTTCTCAACATTTCTTATGGAGAGAATAACATGAAAAGCCTTCCCCAGATTAGCATTGGCTGAATAATATGTGTAAGGCCATAAATATTCTTTTTTGGTGACCCATCATGGATCACTGCCTTGTCGTGTGACAGGGCTTGTGCAGCTCACTGAAGAGATGAGCTATGCTATGGCTGTGGAAAGTTCTGGCAAAACATGGTCCATTAGAGAAGGAAATGGCAACCCAGCTCCCCAAACATGACAAACTCTCTGATATGAATTCAAAAGATTCCTTTATTAGGAATGCTGGCAGCTCTGGACAAAAGTTTATATCGGAGGCTAACAAGTCCGGCTGGTCGGAAGATGAATAGTTGTCTGCCACATCTATTCAACTCTGCCTCCTGCCTTTTATCCCCAGAGCTAGGGTGGGCCCTTGCTAGCAGCAGTGGCTCTTCCATCCCAAGGATCGACCCACAGCTTTCCACTGCTCTCTTCTTCTCTGCCTTCTGCTCTTCTTCATCAACCACCTCCAGACCTGGGGGTTGTTGACTCTCCATCTGAAGGATGATGGAGGCTCCACCTCTGTCTCTCTCTCTCCACCTCTGTCTTTCTGTCTCTCTCCACCTCTGTCTCTCTCACCCAGGCTCCACCTCTCTCTCTCTCTCTCTGCCAGCTCCATTCCCTCTTCCCCCTTGGAACTCTCAGGTTGCCTTGATGCTGACCCTGACTCCCACACTTCCTCCTCTGATTTGGCTGCCAGAGGGGCTGGTGGCTGACAGGCCACAATGCAACCCATTCCAGTATTCTTGCCCCCCAACCCTCCCCCCCCCCATGGATGGTACCAAAAGGCTAAAACCTCCAGGAGACAGTGGAGGACTGGAGGCGCTGGCACGCTATGGCCCATGGATCATGAAGAGTCAGACACAATTTAGCACTGAACAACAACAGTTCTATTTTGGAGAATAAAATACCTATTTATTTACTGATAAAACAGAATACAGACCATGCTTGAAAGGGTCCTTGAGACACTTCACACCATTAAGCAAATTATCAAAATAAAAGGAGCAACCAATCAGAGCAAGTTTCTAAAAGGATTCTCTGAGGCTGGTTGCAATGAAATATATTAAATTAATTTCACAGTATTTGGAATATAACAATTTTAAATTTTCTTACACTCTTCGCTTCCATCTTACAACCACCCAGATGTTTGCATTCCAGACATGGTAACCTCACTGAAACAAAATTATGGGTCTTAACTAGCCTCCTGATAATTAATTAATATTCAGGCTCACTGTCTGAAGCAGTGAGAGAAATTTCAGGGTAGAATATTTTCTACATTTCCTACCAGTATTTATTCCAGTTGCTCCATTAGATAGTTCCCAGTTCTGAGACAGCTCTCAGAGGGGGGGTCTCACAGTGTCACAAGAACTGAATTAAGAAGTATGCAAGTTATGCAACAGCAGCAAAAACAGCTTCTCTCAAAAATGGCACAGTTGCGGAAGACCCAAAATTCAATAATATCTGGAATTTAAGCTTCACATTCCAAATCACGTGAGAATACTATAAGGTGAATCTGATTTTTTCCCCACTTGAAAATGTGGAAGCAGTCCAAATGAGCGTTTTTAAGGAGCGCATCTCTCACTCTATCCAAAATATAATTTTTGGTGCAACCGACAGTTACTTCCTCATGTTTTCTTTATGTTCACTATCTCCTGATCCCCTTACTGCAGCCCAGCAGAAGCTACATATAATGAGCACCATGGCATCACAGTGGTAGATAGTCCATAGCTGGGATCACCAACAATGTTAAACATGGTTTTAAATTATGATTTATTTAGCAACTATAATAGTTTGGTTTGCACATTATAATATAATAAGACGCTTCATACCATTAAGCAAATTATCAGAATAATAATTTTGATGCCTAGTCTCTCTTGCCTAATGTGATAAATTAAAAACAACAAAAGCAATCCAGATTATGGCTTGGCATTTTGTGGGGATTAAAGCCAAGCAATGATCCTACCACTAAATAGATCTGATATTATGTAGTTCTCCCTCAGCAGAGGCAGAACTGCAAGATGACTTGATAATGATGAACCAGGGCTGTCTTTAATGCATGGGCCTGATGGGCACTTGCCCGTGGGCCCCACAAGCATAGGGGCCCCATACTAATCTGTGTATGTTAACCCTTCAATGTATCATATACATGCACCATATACTGAGTCTTACTGTGTTTTTCAACACCGATTTTGTTGGAAGTGCTGATAAAATAAATGTATGTTTCATTTTATCGACCATTTACATTCTTATTCCTGTGAGTAGCTGTCGTAGGGGCCCCAGTACACTGCTTTGGCCATGGCCCATAATGCTGTTAAGATAGCCCTGGATGAAAATACTGCCTAATGTCACAAGGGAACTGTGGATGTTCAGACACATGGAAGTTGTAGAAGCTGCAGTGTGTGAAGCATATGTAAGATAGTGAGCCCTACTTTCCGTGTTAAATATTGGTTTCCACAAAATACAGCAAAAGGCAAATGAGAAGATGGGAGCTGCATTTGGGCATAGGAGTGTTTTCTTCAGATGCCAGATTTATGGTATCGGGATAATGGGCCACATTGTTGTTCAGTGGCACTAGTTGTGATGGAATGTGCAGTCAGAAAAACATGTGGGGGAGTCTTGGCAGCACAGAGCTTTCCCAGGGAGGAGAGAAGGCCAAGTTAAGAGATTACTCAGTCCCAAGTCGCCTCCTTCACCAAAATGGCCGTGTATAGCTTGTCGGATGCTTTCAGAGAGCTCCTGGGGGCTGGGGAGGACAGAAATGAGCAAAAAAACCCGGCAGTTTTTTCCCTCAATTTTGCCCCCCCCCAGACCCCAGGAGCACTCTATAAGCTTTCTAATGCTCTTTTTTTGACAAGAAACCGACCCGTTTTTACAAAAAAAGGCCATTTTTTGCTCTTTTTTTGCCCCCCCCCCACGCCCCAGGAACACTCTACAAGCCTCCTAAGGGCTATTCATGTCCTTTTTTTAAAAAAAAAATGGACCCGTTTTCACAAAAAATGGGCCAATTTGGGGAGGTTTGCAGAGTGCAAAAACTTTTTTTTTAATGTGCTTCTTCAAAACCTTGGTGCGTCTTATACTCCCAAAAATATGGTATGCCAATAGTATCATCCTGGTATGTCTCCGATCATGCAGACTCATACTTTAGGCCCTGATACTTCTCCACCTTTTATAGTCCTTCTTCTTGATGCTACTATCACTTGGCACCGCTACATCTATCACGATTGCTGTTTTCTGGTCTGGGTCTATTATCATGAAGTTTGATTGGCTAGTAGTTGCCTGGTTATTTGGACCTGGAAGTTCCGCAGGATCTTAGCCCTGTTATTTTCCATAACCTTCTGTGGGATCTCCCATCTGGACTTGGGAGGCTCTGGCCCATACACTGAGGAAATGCTCCTGTACACCATGCCCCCTCCCCCATAACTTTGCTACCATCTAGTGGTTGTCTGGATTTTTGCACATAACCCAAGGTTAATTCCAAATAGATTTATTATTAATAACAGCTGTAGGATAAAAATGGCAGTAGCCGCAGTACTAATAGTAATAATAGCATGAGAAGTCTGGAAAAATAAAATCAGATTGTGTTCTTACATGAAAAAATATTTTAGCATTGATTTTTGAAAAGTCAGTCTGATTTATAAATACCTAATTTTGTAGGCAATCCACAGCAGTTATAAACAATCATCGTTCAAACTGGAGTCAGCCACTCCATTCTTATATCCTACTGATTTTTTCCTTGGAAAAATATTTGAGTTTTACAGTAGGAAATTTAGACCACATTTCATGGTCAACAGAACCAAACAAAATATACTAATATTTTTCTGTTGGACCAGAGATCACCTTTCAAAGGAAAGGCTTAAGGAAAGATATAAAGTTCTGGCAATAGAGGGAAATTTAATCAAGACAGAATGAAATGTTCATTTTCATATTATATTTGGCAGAAATATTGATTTTGTGTAATATCATTTTCAGGACTTTGTAGGTTTAAGTGATGTGATATTTACCATGAAAAGCTATAATTGTTGGGATTTTTTCGGGGGGAAGGGGAACCACGTTGGTAGGGGGAGAGAACGAGAGCACTCGGTTTGTACAAGAATTCTTCCTGGAAATGAAATGGTTGGTGTTTATTGTATAACTTGTTTTCGAAAAATGATTGACAGTTTAACTAATACTGGACGGCAGGAAAGAGGCAACATGCTGCCATCTGGTGGCAATTCAGATTTTTACAGCAGAAATATGGTAGCTTAGTTTTCATTTCTCAAATTCCCCCTAAATCCATTTACATTTATTTTTAATACATGCCTAGCCGGAGGTGGGGGTGGAGGTGGGATGGGACACCTAAAGTCTCTGTACATCTAAGGCAGGGGTGTCCAAACTTGGGAACTTTAAGACTTGTGGACTTCAACTCCCAGAATTCCCCAGCCAGCATAGCTGGCTGGGGAATTCTGGGAGTTGAAGTCCACAAGTCTTAAAGTTCCCAAGTTTGGACACCCCTGATCTAAGGCTTCCATCCATTTCTACTTTATAGCACTATATCAACAATGTTTTAAAAACATGTCTGGATCCAGAGCGACTCAAGATCTTCAGAAACTTCATTAATTTAGAGGTCAAACAAATTGAAGAGAACTACAAAAATAGAAATAGTTTCTAAGCGGTGACTCTCCCTTCCTACACCCCCCCCCCCCCTTGAATTTTAGCAGAGCCAATCTGACAGGATTCAGAGCAACACACAGAAACTAAGCTATGTATCACAAAGAAGCCAATCTAATTGTTTTAATTAGACTGGCACACAGAAGGAGTATTTTTGATCTGATTTTTGATTTGACTTTTTTAAGGCATGAAAAATAATCTTATTCTTAGTATCCACCTTCAAGATATGCTCTTTGCCCCTTGTTTTTAGACATGGTGGGGAAAATAGATTTGGAAGGAGCAATTTAGGTCATCAGGTCTATCTCCTGCTCTGCGCAGGAAGCAAAATTAAAACATCTCGGACATATGGCTGTGCCTGAACATCTGCAACGAAGGAGAGAACCCGCTAACTTTCGGTAATTAGTTCCATTGACAAATTGCTCTTAGGAAGCTTCTTCTAGTTGGCCTTCCTATATCTGAAATCCATTATTCTGTGTCCTGCACTCTGGAAAGGGAGGTCTTGACCTTCTTCTCTGTGACATCCTTTCAAATATTTGGAGAGCGCTACCCTACCCTCCACCGCCGTCATTCTTCTCAAGGTGAAGCAGACTCAGCGGCGTCTTATTTTTCTTGCATTGTTCACACTGAGCTTATTAGAAGTCTTTTTTTTTTAAGCTGATTCTCAGAAAGCAGGTCATATGACTTGGGGGCTATTTGAACTGCAGCAAGAAGAGTTAGAGCCCCTAGATCCGTGATGACAAACCTATGGCATGCGTCCCGGACGTGGCACGCAGAGCCATTTCTTCGGACACACCAGCCATTGCATGTTGCTCTTCTGGGTTCCAGTGTGCACATGCGCGCTGGCCAGCTGGTCTTTGGAAACTGGAAGAGCAACTCCTTGGCACACATGCACGCAGCAGGAAGCTGAGCTTCTGTGCACGCCGGCCACCTGGTCCAGAAACCAGAAGACCAGGTGACCAGCACACATGCCGGAAACTGGAAGCTCAGCTTCCCAGAATGCACGCCGGGCAACTGTTCTTCTGGTTCCCAGCACTCCTGTGCATGCATATGGGAGAAATGCTCTTCCGGTTTCCGGTGCTTTCCTGCATGTGCGCATGCCCATTTCAGCATTCGGTGTTGAAAAAGTTCACCCACACTGCCCTAGATTGAGTGACTCAAAGGTGTCCTCTTTTCCTTCATCGGTACTTTTCAAAAGTTATATACCAGGTTCCGTGGGAACCAGTGATGGGTTGCAGGCGGTACACCCTGGTACGGGCATATCGGTGCTTGCCAGGAGCACCAGGTACCGTTCCGGTACGGTGCTCCAGAAGACACACCGACTCGTCCATCCTTCTTACCTGTTTTTGAGCTCTTTGGTGATTCCGTGTACATGCATAGCACATACGGCATCTGTGTGACACTCCGCCGAGCAGCTGGAGCATCATGGAGGCTCGTGGAGGTGTCGCAGGAGGTAAGAATGCATGCGCAAACTGTGCACACACTGTGCACGTTCATGTGGTGGACGCCGGGCCCCGTTGCACTGTACTGGTTGCAATGGGATTCGGAACCCACCACTGGTGGGAACATATCAAGAAACAGTACAGCTAGTCCTTGAGTTACAACAGTTTGTTTAGTGACTGTTCAAAGTTACAATGGCACTGAAAAAATGTGACTTATGACCGTTTTTTCACACTTATGACCTTTGCAGCATCCCCACGATCACGTGATCAAGATGCAGATGCTTAGCAACTGATTCATATTTATGACCAGTGCTGGTCATGTGATACCTTTTTGTGACCTTCTGACATGCAAATTCAATGGGGAATTCAGATTCACTTAACTGCTGGGTTACTAACTTATTAACTGCACGGGACCTAGTTATCTGCGGGATCGCATCCTACCCCACACATCCCTTCGGCCGATTCGCTCCCACAGAGAGGGACTTCTCCGGGTGCCATCCACTAGGCAATGCCAGCGGGTGACGCCCAGAGAAGGGCCTTCTCTGTGGCGGGCCCTACCCTCTGGAACGATCTACCCCCCGAACTTAGATCCATCACGGACCTCCGCTCCTTCCGCCAGCAATTAAAAACTTACCTTTTCCAACAGGCTGGCCTGGCCTAACCTACTGTACTTAGCCTTAGTTATTAGAGAAATTTTTATATTGGGGTTTATGGTAATTTTAACGGGAAGATTTTAGCATAGGAGTTAGTTTAATATAGTTTTAAATATTTATGTAATTTATTGTGATATATTGTGTTTTTTATATTTCCTGTGCACCGCCCCGAGTCCCTTCGGGGAGAGGGAGCGATTAATAAGTCGAATTAAAGTAAAGTAAAGTAATTCACTTAACAACTATGGCAAGAAAGGTTGTAAAATGAGGCAGAATTCACCTAATGAATGTGTTACTTAAAAACAGAAATGTTGGGTTCAATTGTGGTTGTAAGTTTAGGACCACCTATATTTAGACTTGAAGTATGACTGACATTGCCTGTTTCTTGGAAAGGAGTAATTCAATCAGGAACGGCTTGAGAGAGATGTAGAGATTTCCAGCAATGATTCTCTTTCATTTCCAGCTGATCTCAGTTGATTAAAAAAAAAATTAAACTAGGAATTGTGGTTGGTTCTACCTAATGAGCCATGATACATCAACAACAAATTCATTTTGGACAAACCCATGTAAAACTGATTAGAGTTTGTCCCCAGATGACAAATTATGTCTTGGAAGTTCATAACAGTGATTTTTTAAAAAAACTATTCTCCAGAAGAAGGGAGGAGAAGAAGAAAAAGAAGAAGGAGGAGAAGAAGTCTGAAGTGATATAGGGATTGGACTAAAAGACCTTCAAGGTCCCTTCCAATTTCTATTCTATTCTATTCTATTCTATTCTATTCTATTCTATTCTATTCTAGTCCTGTCCTGTCCTGTCCTGTCCAGTCCAGTCCAGTTCAGTCCAGTCCAGTCTATTCTATTCTATTAAGTCAGGCCTATTCTTCATCTGTAGCATTAAACCAGAATTTGTTAAAGTATGGCTTGTTGAGTAACTCTAGTTCACACATTAGCTAAGCCTATTTAGGCTAAACCACCAAACCAAGCAACCAAGTCCATTAAGTTTCAGCTAGTTCATCCTACTAGGGAGCTCATTAGGTGATGGGCTGAAACTTAATTTCTTCTTGGCCAATTCATGTGCGCTAAAGCTGCCTACAACAATAGCTTTAATTCCCCATGCAAATACCTCTGAACTTTCAGTGACTTTGAGAAATGGCTTTTGTTTCCCCTTTTTGATGGATTGAACCTCAGATATAATCTAATATACATAAATGGTAACCTTCAAATGATCTGTTGTTCTTCCTACTTCCCTCTTCCCTGTTCCCCTTCTGAACTGAGATGCCACTTTACCTTTCTCTTTCTTTCTTTCTTTCTTTCTTTCTTTCTTTCTTTCTTTCTTTCTTTCTTTCTTTCTTTCTTTCTTTCTTTCTTTCTTTTTTTCTCTTTCTTTCCTTTCCTTCTGTTTCTCTTTCTTTCTTTCTTTCTTTCTTTCTTTCTCTCTTTCTTTTCCTTATGTTTCCTTTCTTTCTTTCTCTTTCTTTCTTCTTTCTTTCTTTCTTTCGTTTCTGTTTCTCTTTCTCTCTCTTTCTTCTTTCTTCTTTCTTTCTTTCTTTCTCTCTCTCTCTCTTTCTTTTCCTTCTGTTTCCCCCCTCTCTCTTTCTTTGTTCTCTCTTTCTTTTTTCTTTCTTTCTTTCCTTCCTTCCTTCCTTCCTCTCTCTCTTTCCTTTCTTTCTCCTCTTTCTTTCTTTCTTTCTTTCTTCCTTTCTTCCTTTCTTCTTTCTCTTTTTCTTTCCCTTCTCTTTCTTTATTTTCATTTCTTCATTCCTTCCTTTCTCTCTCGCTCTTTCTTTCTTTTCCTTCTCTTTCCCTCACCTCTCTCTTTCTTTCTTCTTTCTTTCTCTTTCTTTTCCTTCCATCCCTTCTTCCATCCTTCCTTCCTTTCTTTTTCTCTTTCTCTCTTTCCTTTCTTTCTCTCTCTCTTTCCCCTTCCTTCCTTCCTTCCTTCCTTCCTTTTTTCCTCTGGCATTAATAACATTCAGTGTCAAAATACCAAAGGCAAAGCTGCTCCTGAGAAATGTGTAAGGCTTTTCTGCTCTCTGCATTCTACTGATGAATAGCGAGATTATGACTTCATTTCGGAGACTACAAAAAAAGAAGTGTTCTAAGCTTCCATAGATGCTCCTTACTCTGCAACCAGGATTTTAAATGGGCATTTAGCACCACATTACACCAAAAATAGATTAAATACTTGTATTCATACCTCAGTTTCAGTCAGGAAGCCAAAACCAACTATGATCCCAGGAATAACTGCATTGCATTTGTTGCTGGTAATGTTATCCTGTGGCAGGGAAACTAATTTCTGGGAAGTAGGGAGAAGAAACCTCAAAATTATTCATCATATTAAAAGCCTGGTGTAAGACAGATCTGCAGTACAACTTGTAAATGCTAGTTGAGTCATGGAAGTAAATGATATTGAAAAGCACCCCCCCCTCCTCCAATATAATTCCAATTTAAACTTTGCTTAACTTTTATGTTAATCCCGCTTTAATGATTCTGCGCATGTCATGAAAGCAACCTTTGGAATATCCAGAGTTTAGTCAATTTAAAAAATGAAAAAAAAAATACTGTGTAGAATTGGTTTTTAGATAAGTACATCAAAATTGTCCATCAATTGTATTAGCATCTTAGTAGAGATGCAAGAGCTTCAATGTTTCATTTGGCCCAGTTTTTTTTGATGCATCATCATTTCAAGTCCTATTTTCTTTTATAGTCTTACCACTGAACTATTTAACTGTTCAGAGTCACCCTGAACCATGAGATGGGTGGCAAATAAACTTGATGATAATAGAGCAGTATTTGCTTGGCTTTAGGCAAGAAGCATTTTCGCTCATGGAGTCTTAACCACGTGTTGGTCCTCGACAGAGGTTGGAGATTATGGCTCCTGTGCTTCTCCACACCAATACCCAAAGTCCATCTACTAACATATCTGCTCACTTAATAATGAGTGAAAAAGCTTCCATGCTGAATGGGAAGTCTTTACTGAGAGTCTGTAGAGATTCTCAGTCATCCAAGTTGTCCCAAAGGCGCTTTTTCAGGAGGCAACTGGACTTACTTGTTTTTTCTTTGAAGATATTTTGCTTCTCATCCAAGAAGCTTCTTCAGCTCTGACAGGATGGTGGGGAATGGAAGGATTTATATTCCTTGCAGACAGATGGTCATTTGCATCCTTTTAGAGGGTCGTTGAAGCCCTTGGAGGTTTATCTGTGTCCTCAGGGTCACCTGAGTAATGCTCCTGGTTCCCGCAGCCCACAACTTCCCTTTCCGGAAATCTATTCTCACACCACTCAAGGGTGCCTATCCCAAACCATATAGTCAAATGTCTGCAGAGATTCCCAGCCATGCAGGCCTCCCTCCAGGAAGCAACCAGATCCTCTCACTTCCTTTCCAAAGATACCTTCCCACTATCCTGTCCCTCAATAACCCTGTCAAAGGATGCAAATGACCGTTTGTCTGCAAGGAATATTAATCCTTCCATTCCCCACTATCCTGTAAAAGCTGAAGAAGCTTCTTGATTGAGAAGCAAAACGTCTTCAAAGAAACAAGAAGAAAGTCCAGTTGCCTCCTGAAAAAGCACCTTTGGGTCTTTTTACTAGATTTTTCTAGCTCATGACTGTTGGACTAAACCTAGTTTACTTGGCTTTTCATTTGGTATAGTCTATACCTGTTTGGTGTAGGCACCCATACAGATGGTTTTTTTCTTTGCATGCGAAACCATGCAAAAAAGAACAATTTTAAACCCAAAGAAGAAATAGCAAGAAACTCAGATTGGTTCGGCCCTAACTCCCTGGGGTATAAAAGAGAGGAAAGGTTAAATACAGTCAAGCATTCAAAATTCTGTTACTGCTGCTTTTATCAAGCATAGTTCCACTCAAATCCGTGGAGTCAGTTTCCTGGTCTGACCTACCTGAAAATGACTTCGTGAGACAACACACTTTCCCACATTTTAAACTTCCGAAGCTGACCTTTGAGGAAGTTTCTCCCCAGTGGCTTATTGGGTAATGTTTCAAGTGGCATAATTAATATTGAACATGGTGATGTTGGGAGTGGTATGGCTTCTGGATTAAGCCTGACCAGCCAGGCTAACTAATGATCTCTGAAACCTGAGTGATACCTTGGTGCTTATGCTGGTAAGTTTTCAGTGTCCCCTGAGAATGTGGGACTTGCCAGTTTCTGGGCCATCTCTCTTGCAACCTATATATATCTTCAGTCCCATCAAGAAAACTCAATCATAGATCTGGTCAGATAGTTCAAGTCGTACCTGACCATTGATACACACTTAATCAACTGTAGTGGTTTCCTCATGTTGGTATCAGAACAGTGTATGCCAGTGGTGTCAAACTCAAGGCCCATGGGCTAGATCTGGCCCACTGGATGCTTAAATCTGGCCCACAGGGTTAGCCTGAAAATAGCAAAAGATTGGTTTACAGTGCATCTGGCAGCCAAAATGGGGTGTGGGGGGCTGCATGCGGTCCCCATGCAGCCCAGATTTGGCCTGCATGGTCTCCTGCAACATGTTGAAGGCCAAAATAGGGCACAGGGGACCATGCATGGGCCTCCCTGTGCCCAATTTTGGCTGGCAAAGAGCTGCAGGAGGTATCCATCTTGTCTCCCCCCCTCACTCCCCCTGTTGGCCCACAGAGGAGAACTATAATGCTGATCCAGCCCTTGAAAAAACCCAGTTTGACATCCCTGGTGCATGTGATTTTCACTTTGTGCTGAACGGGAAAGATAGGATGAAATGACAGCCTGTTGTTTTATTTGGAGGCAATCAAACAGAATAATGGAAGAGTGTCACTTGTTGTTGTTGTTGTATTATTGTTTTATTGTTTCTTGGTTTCATTTTTGTAATGATCTACCCAGAGTTCTGCTCTAAAATGGGCAGCTATACAAATCCTATCAATCAATTAAACGATTTCCTAGCCATGTACCTTGGAAGTGTATGCCTTCACAATTCAACCTTTTTATTTTCAAAGACAGACCACTCTTATCAGATATAAAGAAAATCAAAATTTATTATAGATAGATAGATAGATAGATAGATAGATAGATGGATGGATGGATGGATGGATGGATGGATGGATGGATGGATGGATGGATGGATGGATGGATGGATGGGTGAATGGATGGATGGATGGATGGATGGATGGATGGATGGATGGATGGATGGATGGATGGATGGGTGAATGGATGGATGGATGGATGGATGGATGGATGGATGGATGGATGGATGGGTGAATGGATGGATGGATGGATGGATGGATGGATGGATGGATGGATGGGTGAATGGATGGATGGATGGATGGATGGATGGATGGATGGATGGATGGATATGGATATGGATATGGATATGGATATGGATATGGATATGGATATGGATATGGATATGGATATGGATATGGATAGAGATGGAGATAGAGATAGAGATAGATATTTGTGTCACAACACTCTAGTAAGCTCCAATTAAGGAAGGAAGCAATCTGCTTTCCTTTTCTGTCTTTCGGCTCTTCACTAGAGACCATGCAGACAGAAAGCTATTAGTTTCGTTGTCTTTTGTTTCCATGTGTGTTAGGTTTTTGAGCTGATCAATAAATAAACAAGGGAGACTAGGATAGATCTATTTCGAGCTATTTAGCTCTCATCAGCTAGCCATACCCTTACTGGGATTCGAACCAGGGAATTTATTTATCAGCTCAACCCTAACACACACACACACACACACACACACACACACACAAACTCTGTTTAATGTTAAATATAAAATCTTCAAATATTTCAGATTGAAGGCCATAAATACAGCTTGATTAAAAAAGGCAAACTTAAAAGTCAATGCAATGCTCCATGCAGACCACATGATGATGATGGCTACAAATGATGCTACAGATAGATGTTTTCCATCTCAGAAGCCCAATGAACACTGTGTACATTGGCTTCTGAAAGTTCATTTTTCTAAACTGTGGTTGGGCATCTCCTGCATTTGTTCAGGACAACCTCTATTTAGGCTGTTTGCTGGACTTTGGGAGGGGGGACTTCTACATTGTTCCCTCCTTAATCCTGTTCCTTCTGCCTTTAAAAAAAGTTGTAGGACAACATTTCAAAATCCCACTTCTATAAGATGTTTGAAACTATCCAGCTAAAACTTTGCAAGCTTAATGCCCTCTGAAATCTACGACATCCCTCCTGTTTTCATCCCCACTAGAGATGTTTTGGTGCTTTCCTCATTTAGTGGACACATGTTTGGAGATTTAAAACTCAAATTTCAAATGAGTTTGAACTGACTTTGCTGTCTTGAAGCTCATTTTCAAATCTGAAATTGGAGTTCTTGCTGAGTCACATGCCCCTATTGTGCATCCCGCTCCAGTTTGTAATATTTTGCTAAACTAATGCTTGCTTAAATGTACCTGCTGTGGAACTGCTCACAATGTGAAGGCAAAAGGAAGAATCTGTACGACTAAAAGATGGCTTATAAGCATTTCTGGGAAATGATAGCCTTTTTAATTCTTTTTTGTTCTTCAGGCTTTCTTAGCAAATAGTTCATTTATTTCACAGTTGAAATAAGCTGCTGCAGCATCAACAACCGTGATGATCCGGGACAAGGCACGAAGGTTACATAGCCAGCTGAGAGTTCAAACTCCGCTTTAATGCTCCAAATTTCCCCTCAATTGCTCCCATGTTCTTGGCAAGTCCCAGAGCAACACACACACACACACACATACACACGGCAGTCTCTGGCTGCTCCACAAATCAAGGTACAAACAATGAGTCCACAAAGTCAGGAAGAAGCAAGCAGTCCTGCAAACTCGAAATGTCTGTATCGTTACACCATTGTTTCTCAACCTTGGCCACTTGAAGATGTCCGGACTTCAACTCCCAGAATTCCCCAGCCAGCGAAGTGGCCAAGGTTGAGAAACACTGCGTTACACCAATCTCAGTGGTGAAATTCAAATTTTGTTACTACCAGTTCTGTGGGAATGGCTTGTTGGGGATGGCAGGAGAAGGATACGGCAAAATCTCCATTCCCTCCCCACTCGGGGGCCAGCCAGAAGTGGTACTTTCTGGTTCTCTGAACTACTCAAAATTTCCGCTACTGGTTCTCCAGAACTTGTCAGAACCTGCTGAATTTCACCCCTGACCAAACTCTATACGAATTCAGTGTTTATTCCTGACAAATGCCCCTTCCTACAGTGTCTCCTTAAATCTCAGTCCCCAGGTGTGCCTTGTGAAGAGGGACGGGGTGCTCTCCTCCCAAATCATTGGGTTAGCCTGTGCTGTTCCTGTCTTCTTTCTGCTCTCCATGCTCAGGGATCAGGAGAGGGCAGTCCTTGCTCATCCCCTGAGCTCTGTCACTCCTCATGTCCACTGCTTGCCTTCTCTCGGTCATCCTGCCCCCATTCCTCCCTGCTAACAAGCCATCCCAATCCTGAAGGGCCCTGGGCTCACTCAGCCTGCCCCTCCCCACATTCCTCTGAAGCCAATGAAGCTGCCCCCTCAATCTCTGTCGGTTCCAACTCCAGATCATCTTCCTCCACAGATTCAGGCCCCGACGGGTGCATGACAGCAACAATGCTGTGCCATCATCATTCATTGCAACATCTTTTCAATGCAGGATCTTGCATAGCCAACTTTCTAGTTAGTTCTTTCTCTATTTGGAGTTTTAATAACCATTTTTTTTTGGTAATCTATTTCATATCTTTGCTATGATTGGAAGTGACAAAACTCCCAGATTCCTTTTGGAGATTCAGCCCCCAATAAATCCTGTGTGCTGTACTCTCCACATGTCCGCTTATCCCACACATCTCTCATATCCCCCTGCATCTCATTTCCCACGTAATGAAATGCCATCTGTTTATATACCAGCAGGTCATCTCAGGATCAATTCCTTTTATGTTCTGCCTTAATTTTTTTACATTTCTTTTCCACTCTAAAATAAGTTATCTGATTGGCAGTGGGAAAGGGCCTGTGGTTGGAAAAATGCACAACAGTGCTTAACATTTTTTTTAAAAAAAGAGTGTTTTGGTAAAGCAATGGCAGGATCAGACTTCCTTTTTTTTTTTTTTTTTTGCCCTTGATAAATGTTCTTATTTCAGGAACGTAATGGGGTGTGTGTGCATAAAAAGGAGTGAAATGGGATAGCTGGGGTCTGCTCATTCCCATTCAGAGTCTCCTAGCCCCTACTATCTTGCTTCACCTTCCCACTAGTTGGATTGGCTCCCAACCATCCCTCCAACCGATTCGCTCCCACAGAGAGGGACTTCTCCGGGTGCCGTCCACTAGGCAATGCCAGCGGGCGACACCCAGGGGAAGGGCCTTCTCTGTGGTGGGCCCAACCCTTTGGAACGACCTACCCCCCAAAATTAGAACTACCACGGACCTCCGCTCCTTCCGCCAGAAATTAAAGACCCATTTTTTCCATCTGGCCGGCCTGGCCTAATTCATGCTCCTCGCCCCAGTTTGCAGTTTAAATTGTTTTTAATCGGGTTTTAATGGGAAATAGTTTTAAATGTTTTTTACAAAATTTTAGTACAGGGTTAACTATTTAATTTGGTTTTAAATATGTTTGTATTGTTATGTTTTAGATGTTCTTAATTTCCTCTACACCGCCCCGAGTCCCTTCGGGGAAAGGGGGCGGTTTAGAAATTCAATAAATTCAAATTCAATTTTTTGCCTTCCCAGGCTCCGGAAGCTTTCCTTGAGCCTCTGGGAGGGCAAAAACTCCCTCCTCCAGCTTCCAGAACTTCTGGGAGGCCCATTTTTCCTCCTTCCTGAGCCATGGTTTTTTCTTTGCATGCGAAACCATGCAAAAAAAGAACAATTTTAAACCCAAAGAAGAAGAAGAAATAGCAATAGCTACTTGGGCCCTGCACTTACCTCACGTCCAAAATGGGCCGCGTGGGGACTCCTGGGAAGGGTGGTGTTGGAGGGGTGATGTGGTGTGGGCAGGGCCAGCCAGGGGTGGGATTCGGAGGGTCTTCGAACCAGCCATAATGTTAGCTACGGGTTCTCCCAAACCTAGACGAACCTGTAGCAGCCCACCCCAGGATCAGCTGCCACCAACCATTTTATTCCAGAGAAACGTTCTGAGGCATTGATATTCCTGGGAGGAAGCCTATCTCTAGCTTCAGTAGTTTGACCTGCCAAGGAGGCATGCTTTACAGGCTCAATTCCTTTCCCGAAATACACACCACTGATTTATTAAGAAGTTAATCTTAATCTTTATTATGTATAGTAAGGTCAGAGACTTAGAAGAAAGCTGAACGGTAAAAGGAAAGGGAGACAGAATGAAGAACTGCCGGCGATGATGATAATAGTGATTTTTTTTTTAAAAAAAGCTAGTATTTTAAGATCACTGGGACTAACTGATCCCGCAGTTTCCAGATTTCTGATGAATATGGATAAATTCACTGCCCAAATTACTAGAACCGGCCCTGTTGTTGCCAGCTGGCCTTGGGAAAGGGGGAGGCAAAAACCAGGCTATTTATTAGAAAATCTCACATAAAAGGTTTTTTCAATGTATGATTTTCCTGATTTCTGTTGTCTCCTTTCATTACCCAGATGTACAAATTAGCTACTGTATCTTTCGGACTATAAGATGCACCAAAATTTTCAGGGGGAAAACAAGAAAAAATAGTTTTTGGACTCCGTGCATCATGTTTTCGTCCTCCCTGCCACCCAGAAGCAATCTGCAGCGCTTCACATAGCGTGTTTTTGCCCAAAAAAAAGCATTTGTTTTTGGCCTGCAGAGTGCTTCTGGGGGCCGGGGAGGGCAAAAACGTGATGCGCAAAGAGTTCAGGAGGCCCAAAACACCCATATTTGATCTATAAGATGCACCTAAATTTTCACCCACTTTTGGGGGAGGGGGTAAGGTGCATCTTATACTCTGAAAAATATGGTAATTTTCCTTTTACACTTTCAGCATCTGGACATGTCAAAGTGATATTTTCCACATTCACTATTGTATATATTGTCTAATGTGACTTTAGATCTGACAAACTGTGGTTAATGTTTGCAGATTAGATACTATAAAATGATGTAAATCCATTGATCTCACCTGTGCAAAAAGCAGATGGTTTTCCACTTCAAATCTTGTTCTCATTGTCATTCAATTACAGTTCACAAGTCTTCCCAATCAGTTGGAGAAAGAAAACTATAGCAATTTATTTTAAATAAATTTTCCTTTTATTTTTTTTCAAAATTACAAAATATTATTATGTTGTCTTTATCAGTCTTAGGCAGCTAACCATGTTTACACTTTTAATTATTATTTTAAAGAATTGGCAAGATTTTAAATTCATTCCAATTTTGCAATTCTGAATTTATTTTCATTAATTCAATGAAACATTAAACACTGGGAAAGGTAGACCAATAGTACATCAAGTATATGCTTTAATTTGTCTAGAACTTAGAGGGGCTCTACCCACTAGTGTTGATTGACAACTTCCCCTCCCCCTGGAATCAGGCAATTGAGCACAAGCTGGGCACTTATGGGCTCTCACCGGTACTTTTAATGTCCCCCAAGCGAAGCAAGTAGTAACTAATAGAATGAAGGACATGGAGTTCCAAGAAGAACTAAATAGATTACCTTTCCATAATAGGAACAGAATCAAGCAGGGTGTGTGGGAATCAGCAAGATATTTAAATGAGCTCATCTTCCCAAAACAAAGAATAGCTTTCTTCAGAGCCAGATTTAACATTCTACCTTCAGCACTTCTCCAGGGCAGGTATAAGAGAACACCTATAGCAGAACGGGTTTGTATATGTGGTAAAAGAGAAGTGGAAGATATCTCACACGTTCTACTACACTGTGAGCTATACAGAGCTTGCAGGTCTGCATATATTCTCCCCTTATTAGAGAGATTACCAGGGAGGGCAGGCAATTTTTATCTGGACTTCCTCCTCCAGGACACGAACCCGGCTACTACGCATGCAGTGGCAAAATTCTGTGCTTCCGCAATGTCCATAAGAAAAAAATTGGTTATAGAAGGATAGTTGTCATCTTGTACCAATCATTTGAACATATCTCTAACAATTTCTGGACCATGGTTTTTACATACATACTTAACGCTTTTGCACCTAGGTAAACCAGAAAATGACCTGAACAAAGTGAGAACATGTATGCTACTTTCCACTTATAATGCTGACATTTTTAAAATTATATCTTAAAGTTAGTACTTTTTAATATATGGTTAAATGTAACATGTATTGCTGGTCTTTGACCGTAATAAAGATTTATTCTATTCTGTCTAGAACTTAAGCTTGTTTGCTGAAAGTTAAATGCCTATTTCATCAGAGGTGTTAGTGAGTAAAAGATAACACTTTGTGTTTAAATAAATAAATGTACTCTTTAAAAAGAAAACTCTTGTTTTCCAAAATGCAACACACGTAAATATCTACACATCTAGTGCAATTTTCAATTTCATATACAGGATTAACAAAAACACTTTCTGATGCTTATAAAGCCACCTTATTAAAATATAGCGAACTAATTGCATATATTATTCTATATATTATTAACATATGCTTCCAGGCAAGTAGTGAGTTCTGAATAGTTAGAACCAAAGGGAATAAACAGACATATGGAAATCAGCTGGAAAGAATACCAAAACAAAAACTTACATCAACAATATCATCAAATTAAAACCCACCCTTAGCTTTGGGGATGGAGTGGGATAGAAGTCCTCAGTGAGAAAAAAAATCATAAACAAAAATTTGCTCTAAAACCTTTCCTACTTGATATGCATACACAAATGACAGTTCTTTACAGCCCTCTCTAAGTGGTTCACAGAGTCAGCATATTGCCCTTAACAATCTGGATCCTCATTTTACCCACCTCAGAAGGATGGAAGGCTGAGACAACTTTGAGCTGGTGGGAATCAAACTATTGGCAGTTGGCAGAATTAGCCTGCAATACTGCATTCTAAGCATCCCCCCCCCCCCAGCTCTTAAATCATTAACAATCATGTTAGTGTTTAGATATACAATACATAGAACATATTTTGGGCTATTGGAGTAAGAACTGAGCCCATAAAACTACTCTTGGGATTATCACATGTGAATACGACTGCATATTAATTATTAAACAGGGTCATGAAATGCTATGATCACAACATATTGGATGCCAGCTAATAAATATTTAGAATGGAGTAGGGATGTCTAGGGTTAGTTGGATATAATTTTCCAGTATACTCAACCAGCCAATAGATATATTGATATATTAAGGTTTGTTCTTAATTTCATAAAAACACAAACTTTCACGGACCAGATTCAGTTTGTCCAGTTTTACAGCTAGAAAGTTGAAATGTTTGCTTGGAATAGTTTTTAAGTTTATTTTTTTATATTTTTACAAAGAGCCATGGTGATACAGTGGTTAGAATGCAGTACTGCAGGCTACTTCTGCTGATTGCCAGCTACCAGCAGTTTGACAGTTCGAGTCTTACCGGCTCAAGGCTGACTCAGCCTCCCATCCTTCTGAGGTTGGTAAAATGAGGAGCCAGATTGTTGGGGGCAATAGGCTGACTCTGTAAACCACTATGAAGCGGTATATAAGTCTAAGTGCTATTGCTATTATTTTAAGGATTCCTTTCATTCAGCCCTAGCATCAATTAGCATGATAATGTTTTTAATAGAAAGCCAGCCGCATGTTATAAATCAAAAGAAAATAGCAATGCTGTGGATGACTAATCACTGAGGTGGGCAATAACTAGTTAGATTCTCTGCATCTGACAATTGCATGAAGGGGAATTCTCCAGTCTTGATAACTCCCAGAATTTCCAGCAAGTGGGACTGGATTTTAGGGAACTGAATTCCCAACTTGTGAAAGACTTATATAGAGCCTGACCTTTTCTTTCACCTCCCTGCTGCTAAATGTCTCACTGGATAGATTAGGAGCAATAAGACTTAAAAATATGAGTGCCTGCAAAGAGGGGGGAGGGAAACCCATGCACAATGGAATGTCCTCTCTAGGGAAACATGCCTGCTGTTAACAGTGATGTAATTTAGCACACAATATGAAAGCAGTTTTACTTTGTTCAATGTTTCATAACAGAGAATCTGGTCCACTCAAGACTGGCAAATGGGTTACAATCAGAGGTGGTATGCAGCCAGTTCTGACAGGTTCTGGAGAACCGGTAGTGGAAATGTTGATTAGTTTGGAGAACCAACAGATAGATTGTCCCCGCCCCTGCTGCCTCCCAGCCTTCTAGCTGATCTTCTTTTGTTGCCCTGAACGGAAAGCAGGTTAATGGAGTGGGGAGGGAATGGGGATTTTGCAGTATCCTTCTCCCAGGAGTGGGGAGGGAATGGGGATTTTGCAGTATCCTTCTCCCAGGAGTGGGGAGGCAATGGGGATTTTGCAGTATCCTTCTCCCAGGAGTGGGAAGGGAATGGGGATTTTGCAGTATCCTTCTCCCAGGAGTGGGGAGGGAATGGGGATTTTGCAATATCCTTCCCCTGCCATGCCCATGAACCCACGCCACAAAGCCACACTTACAGAATCAATAGTAAAAAAATTTGAATCCCACCACTGGTTACAATCCATACAAGGATCTTGATCTTGCCAAAAAGCAGCCCTCAAACCTCTTATGGCTATTAGAATGAAGAAGCAATGTAGGTTGCAATGTACAAATGCATGTTTCCAAATGCCCGTAAGTCCCATAGAAAGCTGTGCAGTTTACTATCCAGAGTAAGCTGTTAGGGCACTAGTAGCAAAATTCCATGCACTCTGTATAAAATTAACGGCCATTAATGAATGAGACCTAATTCTGCTTAAAGATACATAACTAGTGCTGCTATCGGAAAAACAACAACAGCCAGATGCAATAAATAAATATTTTAAGGATGTGAGTCATAAGGAAGAAAATTTGGCAGAGGTTTTGCTTGTCACCCTTTTGCTGTGTGTTTGATAGCCTTCTTTACAGAGCCATAAATTTCTTTCACCTTTTGACAAAGTACAATATCAGTTAGTGCTTCATGGATTTATTTTTTGCTGGGCACCTACAACTGTTTTTAAGAGTCAGAATTATTCCATCATATTTTGGCAGCTACTTAAAACAGTAAGTTGGTTAAAACTAGCATGGCATCTGAGACTTACTAAGAAAGTGGGTGTTATTTCATTGCACCAAACACTTAATTCTAACTAGACGTGAAGAGACCTCATCTGATCTTTAGTTGCATATTTTTGTTCTAACTGTTTAGAAACTTTTGTTGTTTTAACAATCCCAGACATAAATTGGAGTAGACATAACGTCTACTCCAATTCAATGTGAAATGGAAACAGGAACGCTATAGTGGTAAAATGGGTTACACTTTAATTACTAGAGAAGTATTTATTTGTTTGTTTGTTTATCTGTATCTCACCTTTATTATTTTTGCAAATAATTCAAGATGGTAATTTAATTTAATTTATTTAGATTTATAGAACCGCCCTTCTCCATTGAAATGGACCCAGGGCGGTGCACAGGAAATTAAAATCAATAAATAACAATAAATACAGAAAAGTTAAGAATAAATTAAACTAAAAGCCTGTGCTAAAAATCCCAATTAAAATTCTAAAATGCATTTACTCATTGGCTAAGCTAGGCCGGCTTGATGGAACAGATAAGACTTAAGTGAGCGGCGAAAGAGGGGAAGGTCTGTGATGGTCCGAAGTTCGGGGGGGGGGTAGGTCGTTCCAGAGGGATGGCCCAGCCACTGAGAAGGCCCTCCCCCTGGGCACCGCTAGCCGGCATTGGCCGGTGGATGGTACCCTGAGGAGGCCCTCCCTATGGGAGCGGAGCGGACGGAGGGAGGTATATAAACATATCTAACATGACTTCCTCCTCCTATTTTTCCCACAACAACAAACCTGTGAGGTGAGTTGGGCTGACCAGTCAGCCACGTGACCAACTGACCACCTAAGGCCTATAAAAGCAGATGATAGCTGAAACAAGACACCTCAACCGAGGTTCTGCTGTGGATGTTACCTAGCCTGGTGACAAAACATTTGGAAACTAAACAGCAAGCTTGGAGAACAAATCAGCATCTATTACTCAAGCTACAAATATTCTCCCCCACCCCCCCCATTTTTGATTCTTCATTATCTATTTGTCTATTTTGTGGTCCCATCAGTTCTTGCTTCCAGGAAAATGATATTTCTTGCAGATGTGCCAATACAATTCGTTGCTACTTTGTCATGGCATTTTATTATTATTGTGTTCTTTTACACAATCAGCCAGATGTTTAGGCAGCATTTTTATCCACTTACTAAGGCATCTGGGAACAACAAAGTTCTAGGCTGCATAAACAGAGGGATAGAATCAACTTAGAACTAAGGAGAAATTTCCTGACAGTTAGAACAATTAACCTCTGGAACAGCTTGCCTCCAGAAGTTGTGAATGCCCCAACCCTGGAAGTCTTTAAAAAGATGTTAGATAGCCATTTGTCTGAAATGGTATAAGGTTCCTGCCCACGCAGGGGGCTGGACTAGAAGACCTACAAGATCCCTTCCAACTCTGCTATTGTATTGTATTGTATTGTATTGTATTGTATTGTATTGTATTGTAAATGTACTGTATTGTATTATTAAGATCAGGTGAATTCCTGCCGGCATTACTACCAGTTCGGTGCCCGAAACATTTTGCACGCGTGCGCATTTGCACTTGAAAAGGTCTGCGCATGCACACACCATTACAAAAAAGGGGAGGGGGAATAATTTTTTTTTATTAAGATTGTTCTGTGCATGTGCAGAACAGAAAAGAAAGATGGCTGCACCCAGGATAGAACCGTGTCCGGCTAAGTTACTACCTATTTGGCCGAACCAGTCTATACTGGTAGAAACCCACCTCTGAGTGAGACGGATGAGAACTTCTGAATCTATTTAGGCCCTCAAGTTTTTCACATAGGGCCAACCCCTGCAATTAATTCACAGGAGGATAGACATCAATGTTCAAACAGGAAATATTTTCTTTGCCAATCTGGAAATTATTTTTTTCTATTTGTTCACAAGGTCTAGACAACTTTTTACTCTTTCCTCACACAAGAGTTTATTGTTTGAAAACTGTACAAAACAAACTAAATAAACATACGGCTAAACAGGAGTATCAGTAGATGACATTCATTAGCGATAACAATCTTATTTCCACATACTTTGGAGTGGTTTTTTTTTTTTTAAACATCTAAACCATGTTTTTTAAATGATTCCATTCCAGCTCTTTTGTTATTTATACCCAATTGTAAAATGCTACAGAACAATGTTTTGCAGGCAGGGCAGAGGAGCAGTAATTATCCTCTATATTAGCAACTTGTGTTTGGGAGAGAAGAGCCAACTGGAGAAGATTTGGATATTCCAGAAGGGAAGTGAAAAAAAGGGTTGTTGCATTCAAGTGGGCATCTCTTCATATAATGGTCATAAGCATTTCCCCCCAAATTAGTGTTTCTGAGTTTAATCAGCCTAATAATCTCTTTAAATGCATGGAAGCATTTAGCCTCACATCGGTGTTTGTTTTTACATTTAGTGTCTATAATTTAAAGTATTTTAACTTAATAATTCAAACCCAGTTAGCAAGTATATAATTCACAGTAAATACAATTATATAATTCACTGTAAATGCAAGTAATTCCATTATCTTATCTGAGAGAAGCAATCTAGGTATGGTCCCTAACCCTGTTTTAACAGCCCCAAAAACTTGCCCAAAGATTTAATTGTGATCTTATTTCATCACCTGTACATATTTCATCTCTGTCTCTCCTCCACATAAAAATACAAACAATACAGTACATTTACTGTAAGAAAGAATATATGTCTTCCAGAGGTGGGTTTCTACCGGTTTGTGGTGGTTCAGCGAACTGGTAGTGGTAATTTGGCCTGGGCCACAGAACCAGCAGCGACCCAGGATTGCCATGCCCCTGAACTGGTTCCTCGGTCTCCACTGCCATCGCCGATCTGTTTTTTATTAGGTTTTCATGGTCTTCGCGTATGCGCAGAATAATTTATAGTGAACTGTGGATGCACTCAAAGCGAAACGGTACCAACACCAGTAGGAATTCCCCCCTGATGTCCTCCAAGAGAAATGGCTATAGGAATCTGTAGCTGTAAAGAGAACCATAAACCTAAACTTTACTTTAGAAACTTTACCTAGGAAATAGCAGACTAGTGGCAGGGCATGTGGCATGTTAAATGAAATTTGAAATCTATTTCCATTGAGTTTGGATAATATGTATGTATGTATGTATGTATGTTATTTATTTACAACATTTGTATAGCCGTCCATCTTAAAACCAACCCTGGCTAGTTTATAACCAATACGAATAGTATATACTCATGAAACAAAAGGACAACAGATTTATAATAGATAATTATTTATCCAGAGCAGAAATCAAACATGACAAGGTGTGTTTGTGGTCATCTCTCAAAATACATTTTGATCACATCAATCAAGCCATAACATGTGAGCTATCAAACTGAATGCAACCCAGGAAGTGTGTGGCAGTCTCATTATCTGTTCTTGCAGTCCTGGGGTAAGGCTGAATGCAGGAATGTTGAATTCCTGGAAGGATAATTTCTACTGTCTATGGCTTGTATTTAATAGAGTGGCCGTCCTAAATTTCTTGAACTGTTCTAAAGATGTCTAAATCATTTGCAGTGAAGTTACAGAATATTTAAATTTCTCCTCTTACTGAACTCTGGGCTGCTAGACTTTGTCTTTTCATTATGGACAGTTTGATCTGGCAGTTTGATTTGAAGGCCACATCTGAATTATTTTTGGTTCTTTTCTCCTTATTCACAAGTTTTTAAATTACATTAAGGATTTATTCAAAGCAATTGTCCATTCTGTCAATACAGAATTGTGCTACCAGCGACTGCTTCCCCCAAAATAAGCTGTTTCCTGAAGACAAACCACAGTTGACAGATTTGCAACTATAGGTTTGTGACTTGTACCTCAGCTTTCATATAATTTTATGACTTCTGTGCTCCTATCCAAAACTCCATCTCTCTGAGAACTTTCTTAGAAAGTAATTTGAGGACTACGAGTGGTTGAATTACTTACAGCCTGCTCCTCTTATCTACCATGAATGACCTTTTGAAAAGCATTTTGATCAACAAAGACTATTTTGCATGACCAACTAAAACTCCCCACCTATCACCTGACATAACAGTGGAAGAAAGGAAATAAACATTTTTGTGGCACTCTTTCAAAGGCTTCCTTGTAGCCTCCTGGGATAAATATGGCAAGCATATGACATAATGAAGTAGTTGTTTCTGTGCGCTTAGCACTGCTTATCTAAATAAATATGTTAAATGTTGTATTGGTAGATACTTATGGTGGGGTGTTTTACAATGCACCATCATCTGTAAAATGGCCCTGTGATTTGTGCAAGACTAATTCTGTTTGAAAAGTACAATATGAGAGTTGTTTTAGAAAGAAAGCAGAAGCCACTGGACTGATTCTTTCTGGGAACACGCAGGATTGCTAGCCAGCGGATAAACCAGACTCAGTAATTCCATGATGGAATGGAATGAAGCAGTCCCAAGAAGGAAAATAACAACAAAAAGAAAACATAAATCGAGAGGAAATTATGTATTCTAACCTTCTTCTGAAATGGTTGTATACTTTTGTTCCACCAAATCGTTTGACAAAGAGCAAGTAGCAGCAGTAGATTGACTTTAATAATGATGATGGATCTTCTTTCATGTACAGTATAATCTACTGTAGACATTCTGTAGACACTCTAGACCAGAGGTTCCCAAACTTGGCAACTTGAAGACTTGTGGACTTCAACTCCCAGAATTCTCCAGCCAGCTATGCTGGCTGGAGAATTCTGGGAGTTGAAGTCCACAAGTCTTCAAGTTGCCAAGTTTGGGAACCTCTGCTCTAGACATTTCAACCACAAATGTCCCAATGTGATTTAAGAAATGCATTAAGATCAGCATTGTACATGCAGCAAGAATCATGTTGGGTGAGATGGGCAGCTATTAAATTACATTAAGTAATTAATTAATTAATAGATCAATCAATCGATCAATCAATCACTAAAGATTTCAATTACAGATTTATTTTATATGAGGCATAAGAGATCACAGAAAAGAGGGAATAAAAGAAACTGGGAGGCAGACTAGTCCAGTGCAGGAATTCATTCTTGCAGCACACGGGTGTCAAACTTGATTGCATCATGTGATGTCATGTGACATATCGTGATGCTTTTTTTGCCTTTTCAGAGCTGGGCCTGAAGGTAGGTACTATGGGAAGCAACTGCTTCAAAGACCCAGAGCTATTAGCTTTCTGTGAGTATGCCTAGGGAGCATTGTTTTATCCTGACCTGCATTGAGGGTGCCTCTTTGACATGTATATGGTTCTTGCAACTTTGGGTTGCCAGCTTCAGGTGGCTATTACTATCACTTATGTTGAATTCTGGCGTATTCACTCCAACTCAAAGGCTGTTCCTGAGTCTCTTTGTTGTCCCCTGTCTTGAAAACAGGGCTGGGGTTACACTTTGGGACCCAAACTACACTCTGGTAAGAACTTCCCAAGAAATCAGCTTAACAAAAGGAAATAAAGGGAACTCAAAACGTTTTCCAAAGCCTTGAGAAGTGAGCCTTGTTCTTTAGGATTTTGACATTTTGCTTTGATTAAGTATATGACAAAGAGTTGCTGCATGTCATGTGCAAAGATTCTTGGCTTTATTATTTTGACTAAAAATAGTCATAGAGGTTCTGAATTCAACTGCAGCCGCAGGACAGAGAGAAAGAAAAAGTTGTCAGATATCTCTCCTTGCCGTCTAGACTTGAGCCTGTTAATCAAGGAAGAAGAATATTCTGATTAATAAGCATTTATTGAAGGAACGTTAAGGTTACAGTCCAAGAATTCCAGCAAATATATTATTATCAAATTAGACACCTTTATGTAGACAGTTTATGCTGAAAAACCCTTGTTATTTTCTTCATGAAAGAGCTAGCAGAGCTTTTGGGAAGGTGAGGCACTTTGTAGCTGTTCATTATTTTGGTAACAAATAATCATTTGCCCAATTACCCCTGTGTTCATTAAAAAAAAACCAACAACAACTAACCATGTGAGGCAGAGAAGCATTATTGGGATTGAGAAAAAGTTATAGCAATTACTTTTGCATGTTTGCATTATTGGAAGCAGAATAAGAAAAAGGAGGAATGTCACCGTTTTGTGATGCTGCATTATTATCAGAATATACTTTTGCAGAATTCTCCCTTAGGATAATTGGTGTCAGTTCTACCACGGATAATCCTCTCATGCTTAAAAATCCTGGAGTAATTTTATTTTTACTACCTTCTAATGTATAAAAAGGGGATGCAGCAGTGGTGGGTTGCAATTTATTTTACTGCCGGTTCACTCGTATGCGTGCGCATGATGCTTCTGTGCATGCACAGAAGTATCTGGGTGGGTGGGTGGATCCTCCCATGGCTGCCACTACCGGTTCACCCGATCCAGGGCAAACCGGCAGCAACCCACCTCCGGGATGCAGTGGCTCAGTGACTAAGACGCTGAGCTTGTCCATCAGAAAGGTCGGCAGTTCGGTGGTTCGAATCCCTAGCACCACATAACAGAGTGAGCTCCCATTACTTGTCCCAGCTTCTGCCAACCTGGCAGTTCGAAAGCATGTAAAAATGCAAGTAGAAAAATAGGAACCACCTTTAGTGGGAAAGTAACAGCGTTCCGTGCGCCTTCGGCATTTAGTCATGCCGACCACATGACCACAGAGATGTGTTTGGATAGCGCTGGCTGTTTGGCTTTGAAATGGAGATGAGCACCGCCCCCTAGAGTCAGGAATGACTAGCACATATGTGCGAGGGGAACCTTTACCTTTACTAATGTATAAGAAAAGTGTGTGTGAATTACTCTTGTACTTTCCTAGTTCAAGCAGTTCCACAACTCTTCCAGATTCTGATTTAAAACTAGCGTGTGGTGAGCTATCATTTCATCAAGCTGTTTGGAAAGAGTAATCAACCCATTGGCTACTATGTACAAGCATGGCCTCCCTGGAACTTAGGGTGCTGTAGGGAATATTATCTTGAAACTTCCCAGCCTGAACTTTCAATACATTGGGAATTTGTGTTTATTTTGCTCTTGCGTGAGAAAACCTGCCAGGATACAGCAACCCCACTGCCTTGCCATGCAACATCAAGGAAGCAGCCATCAATTCACAAGAGGAGAAGGGAGGGAGGGAGGGAAATGTAACAAACGAATTAATGTGATTTGCCATTAACTCTGCATTGCTCTTCAAGTTTATTTATCCAGCTGGGATGAGATGTCAGCTGAAGATTAGGAACATACGCAGGATCTTAATGAGGCCATCACACTCCTGACAGCTTAGAGGTTCAACTGGCTCAATAGGAATTAAGTGCAGCCTCTCTCACATACACAGAGACAGACACAGAGACAGAAAGAGAGAAGAAGAGAGGGAGAGCGGGAGTCCTCTGCCAGATCTGTGTCCCATGGCGAGGAGGCTTTAGCTTTTTAACAATTACAATCTGAAGTAGAAGCCACACAAGTACTATTTGTAGTCTGTGGGAAATGATGTAGATCAGGGGTTCCCAAACTTGGCAACTTGAAGACTTGTGGACTTCAACTCCCAGAATTCTCTGCTGGCTGGAGAATTCTGGGAGTTGAAGTCCACAAGTCTTCAAGTTGCCAAGTTTGGGAACCCCTGATGTAGATCTAAAGGAAGTTTTCTTACAGTGGAATAAAGTTTTGGGAAACACAGTTTTTGAAAGAGGGTCGGATGGTCATCAAGGATAAAAACTTGAATGAAGGATGGAAACTAACCAAGGAGAGGGGGGGGGGAGAGGAAATCATTGAAGTGCACAAAATACAAGTGTATCTACTATATATATATATAGATACCTACATCTTTGTATCAGAATGTTTGTCTGATTCAATCTCATTTCATTCATTGTTCTTAGAGATTCTTAGAGATGCGTTCAGATCTCCAGGACCAAGTAGACGTCCTGGAGATCACCTACAGTATGGGTGATATCAAGGCATTGTCAAGTTCCTGAGAAAGAAAAACAAAGCAACATATTATGCTAGTTCTAAGGCCTGAACATGAATGAATGAATGAATGAATGAAATTTTATTTGTATACCGCTCCCTCTCCCCGAAGGGACTCGGGGCGGTGCACAGGGGATTATAAAACATACAAACATAAAACAATATAAATATCTAAAATCAGATTAAACTACTATAACCCTGTGCTAAAACCTAAAATCCTAAAACACTAAAACCCTCTAAAAACCCAATTAAAAATTTAAGTATACAGACTGGAGGCAGGAAAGATAGATTAGGCCAGGCCGGCCTGCTGGAAGAAATAAGTTTTGAGCTTTCGGCGGAAGGAGTGGAGGTCCGGAGTTGTTCTGAGGTCGGGGGGTAGATCGTTCCATAGAATAGGGCCAGCGACAGAGAAGGCCCTTCCCTTGGGTGTCGCCCACTGGCATTGCCTAGTGGACGGCACCCGGAGAAGTCCCTCTCTGTGCGAGCGAATCGGTTGGAGGGATGTATGGGGCAGGATGCGATCTCGCAGATAGCTAGGTCCCATGCCATGGAGCGCTTTAAAGATGGTGATCAACACCTTGAAGCACACCCAAAAGACCACAGGCAGCCAATGTAGCTTGCGCAGAAGCGGTGTTACGTGGGAGTGCCTGGAGGCTCCCAAAATTGCCCGCGTGGCCGCATTTTGAATTAGCTGCAGTCTTCGGGTGCACCTCAAGGGAAGCCCCATGTAGAGAGCATTGCAGTAGTCTAGACGGGATGTCACGAGGGCATGAGTAACCGTGCGAAGGGCATCCCGGTCCAATAGGGAACGCAGCTGGCATACCAGGCGAACCTAGTAAAACACCCCCCTGGCCTCGGCCGTCACTTGATCTTCCATGGACAGCCAGGTATCCAGGAGGATGCCCAAGTTGCGTGCCCCATCCACAGGGGCCAGATGTTCACCCCCTATGGCCAGTGATGGAGTAAACTGGTTGTACCAGGATGCCAGAAGCCACAGCCACTCGGTCTTGGACGGCTTGAGTCTGAGTCTGTTCCTTCCCATCCCACATCTGTTCCTTCCCATCCCCCTTCCCACATGATTGGCAGCTGTCCTCTTGGCTGATAGATAGCAATGAAGATAGGCAAAGTGAAGCCAATTCCTGTCTGAGCTCCTCCTAGGAAATTTTGGAGGAGCCAGGAAGTCACAGCTGTATTGCCAGGTATTTGTACTGCCAGATATGACTTGAAGGATGATAGGCTTAGGTAACAGAGCAGCAACTCTACCAAATCAGATGAGCTTGGGGGAAACATGTAGTCCAGCTTCATTACATCACTTCTTTGGTAAAAACCATTGTTCAACCTACACTGAAAATATAGGCATGCAGCATAGCTAAAGGCATTGAGACTACATAGGCAGCTTCTTAAATTAAAAAGACTATAAGCAAGTTTGTATGGGAGTCATACATATAGACCAATGACCTCTGTACCCACAAGCCTATTGTTTTCTGCATCTCAGTCTTTTCCATGTTGCTGCCCACGCCCAGTGCACTAACCAAGGAGAGAAGCAACCTAGAACTAAGGAGAAATTTCCTAAGGATGAGACCAATCAATCAATGGAACAGCTTGTGTTCAGAAGTTGTGGGTGTGCCATCACTGTAGGCTTTCAAAAAGAGGCTTGAGAACCATTTGTCTGAAATGGATCGGATCTCCTTCATGAGCAGTGGGTTGGACTACAAGACCTCCAAGGTCCCTTCCAATTATTATTATTCTATGCTCTAAAAGCTCTGTGCCTGCACATCACAGTCCCAATGAAAACTCCTCTCTTGTAATATCACTGTTTTAAGGCCAAACAGTGTGAAGAACTCTACGCTCACTAAAAACAGGGGGATACAATGCTGTTTTTTACGATGAAGGTTTTGTCCTCCTACGATTGCTGCAGGCAAATTTCTGCTTGTGGCAAACAAGATGCCTGACTCACTCACCATAAGAACAATTCCCTTGTCATTAAAAAGGGATGCATTCCTCAATTGTTCATGATTTCCTTATGAAGTAGTGTAGCAGGTACAAGGTTAACTACTAAGGTAGGGCTGCCTCATCTTTTTTCATCTAATCTCAAGAATTCTCCAAAACTAGGAAATGCTAACAATGAAAGTCATTCATGCCTAACTCCACTTATGCCCCCTTTGACATCATTAGTTAACCAAGAGGCATTGTCAAGTCATCCAGGTGAGAGTGGGAAGTTTATTTAACAATGCAAGCAATGCATGAAGAAATCTGATCCTAAGTAAAGAAAAGATGTATTTTTTGGGAGGGGGGAGGAGGAAATCATTGAAGTGCACAAAATACAAGTGCATCTACTATATATATATATATAGATAGATACCTACATCTTTGTATCAGAATGTTTGTCTGATTCAATCTCATTTCATTCATTGTTCTTAGAGATTCTTAGAGATGCGTTTCAGATCTCCAGGACCAAGTAGAGGTCCTGGAGATCACCTACAGTATGGGTGATATCAAGGCATTGTCAAGTTCCTGAGAAAGAAAAACAAAGCAACATATTATGCTAGTTCTAAGGCCTGAACATGAATGAATGAATGAATGAAATTTTATTTGTATACCGCTCCCTCTCCCCGAAGGGTCTCGGGGCGGTGCACAGGGGATTATAAAACATACAAACATAAAACAATATGAATATCTAAAATCAGATTAAACTACTATAACCCTGCGCTAAAACCTAAAATCCTAAAACACTAAAAACCCCTAAAAACCTAATTAAAAATTTAAATATACAGACTGGAGGCAGGAAATATAGATTAGGCCAGGCCGGCCTGCTGGAAGAAATAAGTTTTGAGCTTTCGGCGGAAGGAGCGGAGGTCCAGAGTTGTTCTGAGGTCGGGGAGTAGGTCGTTCCATAGAATAGGGCCAGCGACAGAGAAGGCCCTTCCCCTGGGTGTTGCCCGCTGGTGTTGCCTAGTGGACGGCACCCGGAGAAGTCCCTCTCTGTGCGAGCGAATCGGTTGGAGGGATGTATGGGGCAGGATGCGATCTCGCAGATAGCTAGGTCCCGTGCCATGGAGTGCTTGAAAGATGGTGATCAACACCTTGAAGTGCACCTGAAAGACCACAGGCAGCCAATGCAGCTCGCGCAGGAGTGATGTTACATGGGAGTGCCTGGGAGCTCCCAGAATTGCCCGCGCAGCCGCATTTTGAACTAGCATCTCAAGGGAAGCCCCATGTAGAGAGCATTGCAGTAGTCTAGACGGGATGTCACGAGGGCATGAGTGACCGTGCGAAGGGCATCCCGATCCAATAGGGGACGCAGCTGGCATACCCGGCGAACCTAGTAAAACGCGCCCCTGGCCACGGCCGTCACTTGATCTTCCATGGACAGCCAGGTATCCAGGAGGACACCCAAGTTGCGTCCCCCATCCACAGGGGCTAGATGTTCACCCCCTATGGCCAGTGATGGAGTAAACTGGTTGTACCGGGATGCCCGAAGCCACAACTACTCGGTCTTGGACGGCTTGAGTCTGAGTCTGTTCCTTCCCATCCCACATCTGTTCCTTCCGATCCCCCTTCCCACATGATTGGCAGCTGTCCTCTTGGCTGATAGATAGCAATGAAGATAGGCAAAGTGAAGCCAATTCCTGTCTGAGCTCCTCCTAGGAAATTTTGGAGGAGCCAGGAAGGCACAGCTGTATTGCCAGGTATTTGTACTGCCAGATATGACTTGAAGGATGATAGGGTTAGGTAACAGAGCAGCAATCTCAGCCAAATCAGATGAGCTTGAGGAAAACATGTAGTCCAGCTTCATTACATTACTTCTTTGGTAAAAACCATTGTTCAACCTACACTGAAAATATAGGCATGCAGCATAGCTAAAGGCATTGAGACTACATAGGCAGCTTCTTAAATTAAATTAAAAAGACTATAAGCAAGTTTGTATGGGAGTCATACATATAGACCAATGGCCTCTGTACCCACAAGCCTATTGTTTTCTGCATCTCAGTCTTTTCCACGTTGCTGCCCATGCCCAGTGCACTGGATGTCTGGTGGGTTCCTTCCTTTTCTTTTCTCTCCCAGCCTGGTTAGCGATCCATTTCTCCCTGAACATGCCCAGCAGAAAATTCATAGAAGATTAAATTGTACAGACTAAAGGAGATCGGAGCTGTGAGCTACACATCCTGAAGTGGAAGTCGTGAACATCTCTCCCACCCACTCTGTCATCATAGAAGGCTAGAGAGTATAACAGCCGATTCTCCCTTCACTCAGTGGAGACTAATTCCCTCCATGGATTAGACTAAGCAAACCTCTTCAATTTTACCCTCTGCCCTTATCACAGGAGGCTCTTTTCTCTTTGCAGTGGGGGAATTATTGGTTTCCCTCATCAATCCTAGTATGGAGAAAAGCAACTCTTTACACTTAAAGACTACCTCTACCAACCAATCCTGAAAGGAGGCCCAGTGTTATATTCTAGTTGAAATTGGAAGTCTTGAAATGCACCACTCCATGTCCCTTGAAATAATACAACTATGCTTGGTGGGACGTTTGAGATTGCCCATAGGATGAAAGGCCCTCTCTCCTTGCCTTTCTACCACTAACCTGGCCTTCCTCTTACCAAAAAGTTGAAATCTCCAAGGAGTTTTCCTGGTAGAGGTGGGAAGCTCTACCAGCGGCCGCGCGGGTGGTTATGGGTGCCTCAAGGCAAGCCCACGTAACACCTCTCCTGCGCGAGCTGCACTGGCTGCCTGTGGCCTTTCGAGTGCGCTTCAAGGTGTTGACTACCATCTTTAAATCGCTCCATGGCTCGGGGCCTAGCTATATACGAGACCGCCTCCTGCCCCATACATCCCTTCGTCCGGTCCGCTCCCACAGAGCGGGCCTTCTCCGGGTGCCGTCGGCTGGGCAATGCCAGCTGGCGACACCCAGGGGAAGAGCCTTCTCTGTGGTGGGCCCGGCCCTCTGGAACGACCTACCCCCCGACCTTCGCACTACCTCGGACCTCCGCCTCTTCCGCCAACGTCTTAAGACGTACTTATTCCAACAAGCCGGCCTAGGATAGCCCCCCGCTTCTGACTTTTAAATATAAATTATAATTTGGTAATGTTTTAATAATGGGTTTTAGCACGGGTTTAATTAATTTAATATATTTTAATTGATGTATATTGTATTTTATGGTTTTATATAATGCCTGTGCACCGCCCTGGGTCCTAACAAGGCGAAGGGCGGGGTATAAATTTGATTAAATAAATAAATAAATAAATAAATAAATAAATAAATAAGCTACTGTGCGTGAGTCCTGAGGAACCTTCTATTTTGTAGGTCAGGGTTAAGACTGATTTCCTAGTAGATCTGCAATCAATTATTCTAAATATGAAGCCAAGAAAAAGAAGAATAGGTTGTTTCAGTGAGATGTAGCCTCTTCTGGCAGCCACAGCAAAAATGGCTGTCGAGGCCCAGAACTCTCCAGCCGAATGGAAGGGAATTGTCCTGCATCAGGCCAATTGGAGTCCAGCAGATTATAGAGCTGAGAAGATTCCATCTCCATGTGCCCTAAATGATGGCAATCTCTGACAAAATAGCAGGGAGACAGTGCTTTGAAGCTGGAACACCTCAGCAGCAGCCTGATTATGACATGGAGGCACTGGTGAAATTTAATTTTTTTCACTACCAGTTCCGTGGGCGTGGCTTGGTGGGTGTGGCAGAGGAAGGATACTGCAAAATCTCCATTCCCTCCTCATTCTGGGACCAGCCAGAAGTGGTATTTACCGGTTCTCTGAACCACTGGTAGATGTGTGATTCCTGTGGCTTTCCTTTCAAAGCCTGATAGAAGCCAACGGTAGATCGACATTGTCAAATGGAGACCGTTTAGTTAACCACTGCACTTGTGAAGTCTGCTGGTGCTGGATTGCTGAGAATCAGAATTTAAGACAAAGATTGTATTCTTATGAGTTCAGATGGTGTGTGTGTGTGTGTGCATGATTATGTGTGGCTTTTCCTGCAGTTCAGCAGACCAATTGAAACCAAAGAAATTTGTAGTGAGGGTTTGTTTTGGAGCTTTTTTTTTTTTAATTCTTCGGATTTGTAGCAGGGTTCTGAAGGTAGAATAAAATTTGGAATTTCAAACACGAATTACCTGATTGTTGCTCCCCCCCTTACCCCCATTCCCACCCCAGAAAGAAAAAAAAGAAAGGATTTGCATTGTGGTGTGTGTGTGTGTGTGTGTGTGTGTGTGTGTGTGTGTCTACCGGCATTACTGCTGGTTCAGCATGCAAAATTTTTTGCATGCGATATATGTGTGTGTGCGTGTGAGAGAGAGAGAGAGAGAGAGAGGTTTTTGAGCTGATCAATAAATAAATCAGGGAGACTAGGATAGATCTATTTCGAGCTATTTAGCTCTCATCAGCTAGCCATACCCTTACTGGGATTCGAACAAGGGAAATATTACATGTGAGGCAGTTGTAATTTCCTCTAGACCAACTGGTTCTTACCCTGATCAGCTGAGACAGGAGGATAAGTATATGCTTGTGTCACAACACCCTGTTAAGCCCCAATTAAGAGAGGAAAACAGTATGCTAGCTGATGAGAGCTAAATAGCTCGAAATAGATCTATCCTAGTTTCCCTGATTTATTTATTGATCAGCTCAAAAACCTAACACACATATTAAAAAAAAGTACACAACTAAACTAATAGCTTTCTGTCTAGATGGTCTCTGATGATGAGCCGAAAGGCAGAAAAGGAGAGCAGTATTAATTAATTGGGGCTTAACAGGGTGTTGTGACACAAGCAATATATATATATATATTGCAATGAAGATTGTTCTGCACATGCGCAGAACCAAAAATCAAGATGGCGGCCCCAACAATAGAACCGGTTCGGGAGCATGATAGGCCGAGTTACTACCTGACCGGTATGAACTGGTAGGAACCCACCTCTACGGGGTGTGTGTGTATGTGTTATGTGTAAGGATATAAAGGTGCATAAAATGCTGTTCTTTAGTTCCATCTCCACTGAACCCTGTGGCAATCAGCCCCTGGACTTCAATAAGAAATGGCATCAAATTTAAAGCTAAGGGAAGCATAACATTCTGCCCGTAGACTAAAGGTATTGCTGAGCCTGGGAGAAACAAAGATTGGAAGCAGCTGAAGTGAAAGTGCATTATTAGCATCTGTGTTTATGTTGCTTTAAACCCACCCAAATGAAAGCATATGTCTCCTACTTTTGTACACTGCCAATTGCTTTGCCCTGACTTGACCTGCTTTAAACAGTTTCCATAGGCGCCAATTTTAATTTATAAAATGTTAACACTAGTGATTTTGCCCAAGCAGTTCAAAAATACCTAAAATTCCTTTTATACATTTAATAGATTGATCATTAACTAAAGGGTGCAACTGGTCCTTTATAAAGAAACAGCCGTAGAGGGTTTATGCTTCCTTCTACAGGAAAAGGCTAGGCTTAAAAAAAAAATAGAAAAAGAAATAAAGTATATTAATATAATTTCCATGGCCACCTAATCCAAATCCTTGGGAAAGCACTACTTTTCAAGAAAGCAATTTATAGGTTAAGGAGTTTTAATTTAACACACCCTGATTTGGAAGGAAATGTACATATGTGCTTCATTCTCCTCCACTAAATTGAAAAAAGCTGACGTTTCCTCTATTTTTATCTCTATTTTTATAAATTCATTGGACTGAGTCGTTGCGCTTAGGAGCATGAGATAAAAGGGCTTAATTTGGCTAAATTGTGCCTGAAATAAATAAGTATGCGAGTCTCGACCAATTACTGAATTATGTATAACAGTGTAATAGAGTCATTTAAAAGAGTTTTTTTTTAAGCAATTTAGTTTTTTAGAAGACAACTCTTGGAATCCTAAAAATATGTCCATTGAGAAGTCAATCCTATTCTACTGGCCTTAATGGTAAGGTAAAGGCTCCCCTCACACATGCGCTAGTTGTTCCTGACTCTAGAGGGAAAAATAATAAATTAAAAAACATTGGGTGGAGCAGAGGGAATTCAGAGCAGTCTCAATTTTTTTTAAACTTAGAAAGTTTCATATGCATTACAAATAAAGTTCCGTATTTGGGGCCAATCTGTGAAATCCAGAAAAAAAAAGATGACTAGTATGCCATATGTGCCAAATAAAAAATAAAGTTAAAACAAACAGGTAGTACAATTCCATAGACGTCTACTTAGAAGAATATCCCAGATTTTTCTGCTCCATAAGTGAATACTTATCCTTAAAACCTCTCGCGTTCACAATGAATACACAATGAATGTAGTTGCTCTAGTATTATCTATTACCAGACACTTTCCCTTGCACACTCAGAGGGCAAATCCTAGACTGCAAAATTGTCTGTCATTCATCTAATTATCAACTTTCCAAGCAGTCGGTAATCCTAGGAGGTAGTACATGAGAGTGAGAAAAAGAAAGCAAACACTTGCCAACACTCACAGAACCTTATAAATACTTTACCACGTTCACTATATAGAGTATCCTATTTATCTAAACAGGATTGAGTTCATTTTCATGCCCTTTTCACGCAGATCTAGCAGACAGTAGTGAGCTTTCTTTGTGTAAAACAATTGAAAGTATATGTATACCAGTGGTGGGTTTCAAATCCTGTTCCAACCAGTACCGGCAGTGTCCTCATGGATGCGCGCAGCATGCATGCACAAGCGTGCAGCACGCACATGCGTCTTAGCGCCTCTGCGATGATCTGCGGTGATCCAGCTGCTCAGTGGAGGGTCGCGCAGGCGCTGTAGGCGCCATGCGCATGCGTGGCAGCGCAGAAGTTTTAAAACACAGGTAAGGAGCGAGGGTGGGTGGACGGGCCCTCCAGAGCACTGTACTGGAACGGTATCCGGTGCTCCGGGCTGGCTCTGGTACGCCCATACTGGGCCTACTGTCTGCAATCCACCATGACAAAAAGAGTGAAGGAATGTAGAGAGACTGTATGTTTATATGGAGGACTGTGTGAAAAAGAAAGATGAGGATGAGGATGTAAATAGTATAGGAAATGCAAGGGGGTGTATTATAAATATTAGAATGCTCATAGGTGTGTAAGCGATGTAGGAGAATGAAATGTCTATATTTTGTGAGCATGTTTGCAAGAAGGGTCCATAGTTCTCATAGCAAGTGGGTTACGATAAATAAGATATCTGGAAGAAATAGTGTTTCTTTGGAATATAGAGAAGTCCTTGCTTGGGATGGAATTTTTATTGGTGGAGGAAGTTAAAACCCAGCCCTCTCCTAGAAAAATGAAATATCCTGGGAAATATTGAAAAGGCAGAATATTATATTTCCCTGGGGAAGGGCCTTCTCTGTGATGGGCCCGATCCTTTGGAACGACCTACCCTCCCGATATTAGAACTACCACGGACCTCCGCTCCTTCCGCCAAAAACTTAAGACCCATCTGTTCCATCAGGCTGGCTTGGCCTAATTTATGCTTCTCGCCCCAGTCTGTAATTTAAATTGTTTTATTTGGTTTTAATGGGATATAGTTTTTAACGTTTTATAAATTTGTACAGGGTTATTTAATTCAATTTTAATTATGTATGTATTGTCATGTTTTTTAGATGTTTTAATTTTTCCTGTACACCGCCCCGAGTCCCTTCGGGGAGAGGGGGCGGTCTAGAAATTTAATAAAATAAATAAATAAATAAATAAATGGAGAAATATGTTTTTAGGCAGGAAACAGACTCGCTCTTAATAGCCCCCACCTTTTTCAATGAACCATTAGAGCCTGAGTCTACTAATCTACTCTAGGTAGGGTTAGCCTCCCACAGAAACTCATCTCAAGGCACTTGGAAAAATTACATCAGCCAGGAAGGCAACCAAACATGGACTCAAAACACAGCTTACAGAGTTGCCCCTGTACGTCCCCAAACAATCAGAGGAGAAGCTCAAGATCAAAGGCCAGAGAGGGCATAAAACCAGGGATTTTCAGCATCTCGGCCTCTTTTCTTCTTCACCCCAAATCTGGAAACATGTAATACCCCTTTTTCTGTTCAGGAACTCAAGCCATGCAATCCTTCCACCATTGAACCATCTTTCCAAGCAGCTTCCATGTTTCCAGTGCCTTTTTCCTCACTTGGAACTGAACCCAGAAGGACATTTCTTCCAACATTGGAATTAGCAGGATCTTTTCCCAAATACTTTTTTTAAAGGGGATTTTTAATGCTATGATATTAAGAAGAGTGAACACTCAAAAATTCTTCCTTTATCTTATGTCAGTGTTTTGTTTATACAGTTTGATCAGTTTTTCCCCCAAACAGTTTGTTTTCATTTCCTTGCTTTAGGGATACAGATTATTTTCCCCCCACAAATATTTTCAGATTCTTCATCATTACCATTTTTGTCTTTATACTTAGCCAAAAGGCTGGAACGGCTTATGAGCTGTTTTCAAGGAAGCTAACTGAGACTTGGAGAAACCAGCCTGGCTGTAGAATTTTCTTGGATCGCATAAAGCTAGTGATCCTGACAGTAAATCATGCCCATTATAGCATAAATGCTTTACATTTTAAAGGGCAAATTTATTCTGTTTTTTCCATTTTCTTCTCAACTAGTTATATTTCCCAATAATCTCTGCAAAAACCCAGTAGCTTGAGAATTAATACTTGGCATTTTTTATGCACGTGAGATGAAATATTCGGAGTTTCACTTACCCTTTGGTGGATTAAAATCACAGCACTGGACATACCTCGTAAATCTTTCGCTTGTGCTCCGTTATGTGTATCTGGACCTTGATTGAACTCTTTGGCTGGGCAGCCCAATCCCTTTGGAAAGCTGCCCAAGGTGGCTTACAGTTACATGGAAAGCTGTCCAGAACAAAACAGGCATCTGGATTAATTTTAAATTAATTGTAATCACATAAAATTAAAACATAGTTTTTTCTGCTGGATCTATTCCTCCCCCCCCCCCCCCTCCTGTCTCCACTCCTGCTGACATTAATTTTGTTGTCCAATGTTGTTAGCAATCTTCCTGAAGCTGACTTGATTTCCCTCCGCTATGCTCCTGGGCACGGGAGACCATGGCAGTGACCCTGTATAAGAACATTGCTGTAGTGATCCTAAGCAGGATTGTGAGAAAGAGAGACATCCATTCTTTCCTTTGCTCTAAGAATTTTGCTAAAAAGGATAGTTTCTTCTCTGCTAAAATTACTTGTTGCAGCTTCTGCCAACCTAGCCGTTCGAAAGCATGAAAAAATGCAAGTAGAAAAATAGGGATCATCTTTGGTGGGAATGTAACAGTGTTCTGTGTGCCTTCGACATTTAGTCATGCTGGCCACATGACCATGGAGATGTCTTCGGACAGTGCTGGCTCTTTGGCTTTGAAATGGAGATGAGCGCCGCCCCCTAGAGTCAGGAATGACTAGCACACATGTGCAAGGGGAACCTTTTCCTTTACCTTACAATTGATCAGCATGGGTGGTGTGGGGGGAAAAAACGTATACTGGAATATCTGCAAAGCATAGGAAGAATAGCTTGAGACTGCAAACTTGTCTTAGATCTAATTGCCATAAGGCTATTAATAATCTTAGACATTTATATAACAGCGGCATCTTCCATTTCTACTCTCTATATTGGATTTAATTCAATGCTTCATTCCAAAACAGTTTTGAAACCAGTTTTGTTATAAATCTATTTTCTAAGAGATCGGTATGACTTTGCCAGAAGATTAAAAATGCCTGTATTATTGCCTTACTTCTTGGCTATCATTATTATGAAGTGAAAATGCCTTATATTTGATAGATATTTCCAAAATATTCCTAGCTATTATTTGTGTATTTTATTTCTTTCGTCCTTTAAGAATGCTTATAAGCTTTATTTGCATGCAGGCATTTCCCCCCCATTCCTGGAATTGGCATAGTGCCACTAATTAAACTGGACAGGCATTAATTGTAATGTAGAGCAGGGGTCTCCAACCTTTGCAACTTTAAGTCTGAAGGACTTTGCTGGCTGGAGAAGTCTAGGAGCTGAAGTCCTTCAGACTTAAAGTTGCAAAGGTTGGAGACCCCTGATGTAGAGAACGAATACACACAAAGCCATGTTTGATTCCCTGTTTTATTTCACTTCACTGACATCACTGTCTGTATAGACCTCCCCATTCAGTTAGTGAGTATATATTTATACCAAATATTTCTGGACCTCATACCTAGTTGGATGCAGCTATGATTCTCCAGTTCCATCCAGCAGATCAAGATTCCCAAGTTTAACCACAGTTTGTTCTTGCTTCTGCCATAATGCCAACCAAGTTCTTGGGGTGGCTAAATGGGAAATGTTTAGTCATATGCTGAAGTATCTGTCAAATTCTGAATAAGCAATTGCTTTCATGGACCTCAAGCAGAGAAATTGCAACTTTCCTGAGCATAAATGTGAATGAAGTGAGTTATTCTACTTGTAAGATTAGAAGTAGAAGGACCTGCTTTCAGAAAACAGATCAAAGAAGATGGAAGAAAAATGTCAAACTGGAATGTGACCATAAATAATCATTTTAACCCAATTTTTCTTATGTTCAAAACATTTGTTTCATCTGATTCAAAATTTAGATTAGAACATTTTAGCTGAAACTGTTTATGTCTCATGTTTTGCTGGTCTACACCACAGGTAAATTCACTTCACTAAAAAGCATGCTGTGCCAAAAATCATCTAAAGATCATCTACTTGCTCAATGATACAGCACCAGTTAAATGACATCTGTAGCAAATCATGATTGCTTTGTGAAAGGTGTATGATTATAATGCATTGCCATTTACCCTCCTGACTGTCAATGCATGTACAGCTGCTTTACATGCAGAAAGTAAGAAGTTCAGTTCAAAATTAATAAAACCCCAGTCTTAAGCCTTGGAGCGTAGTTGGCAACAATGTTGAACCGGAGCTGGACCCAAATTGGATTGCTCTACCAAATTTGTAAACAAATTGGCTATGATTTCCCCAGATTTCCTAGAACAGTAATGGCTAACCTTTTTTGGCTCATGTGCCAAAAGCGGGGGAAGCGCAGGGGGAAACCCATAATGCTATGTGCGTGACCCCCTGCTTTTGGCGTGCTTTTTCACCCTCCCCAGGTTCCAGAGGTTTTCTAGGAGCCTGGGGAGGGTGAAAACAGCCTTCCCTCCCCACTTCCAGAGGCTTCAGGAGCTTTCCTGAAGCCTCCAGAGGGCAAAAAATGGCCTCAAAAGAAGCTGGCCAGGGCACACAAGCATGCTGGAGCTCACGTGGCCTAAGAAATAGTTCTGTGTGTCACCTGTGGCACCCGTGCCATAGATTCGCCATCACTGTCCTAGAACATGGCTAAATCACTTAACAATTTCTTGAGAATGGGATTCCTCTTATCAGTGGCAGTAGCGTCACTTCAGAAAAGGTCCAGGGGGTACGTGCTCCTGCATGATTTTTCCTGGCCCCACAATTTTTTTTGAAGTACAAGCAAATGTGGAAATTGCAGACCAGAAGATATATGATTGCACACCAAAGAAAAGATATTGCAACAAGCTGGTAAATAACATCAAACTCAATCTATAAGCTTTGCTCTGGAATTGTCTTCTTTGAAAGAACTTTTAGTGCAAATATTTTCCCCCAACTGAAGAACCGCTGATAGAAGAAAAAAATTGAGAATTTTTCTTTCTGGTGATAAAGTTGGCAATATGTCAGTGGTCCGACAGTAAAAAATATCTGTTTCCATTGAGGTAGACATCATCTCACAAATGCTGCAGTGGTGTTGCTAGGTCCCTAAATAATTTTGCAGTACCTGTTCGACAAATGGAATAAAAATCTTTTATTTTCTACTGATAGGTATAAATGATGGAAGCGACCTCTGTGAATTAGCATTTGGCTGCCGTAACAATGCATGCATATATACACTTCTTACATAGAATGAGATCGTTGGTCAGAAATAGACCACATGTTTTGATAATGTGAATTTCACTGTCTGGAATATTTACATAGAGGACCAATATCTATTAGAAGGGGAAATAGTTCCCTGGAATATAATGCTCACTGTAGATTTGCCAGACAGAGGAGATAATGTGTGATTAGGTGGCCAAATAATCTATCAGAAATAATTAGGAAATACTTTACAAAGATATTACTGGACAGGATCACTACATTCTCATTATGCAAATGTTCCTTGAAGAAAGAAGCAATCTCATTTCTATATGCTATTATTATAGGAAACCACATGAAATTAAGGGAAAGACCCAATCCTCTGGAAATGTGAATCATTATTGCCAGATAATTGTTATTATTATTCTTTTTTATTCAATTTATATCCCGCCCTTCTCCAAAAGGACCCAGGGTGGCGCACAGGAATTTAGAAACAACATACAAAAATAGTACAAAATACATAAATTTAAAACCTATTAAATAACAAAAACCTGCGCTAAAACCAATTAAGATCCCCCATTTAAAACTATCTAAAATTAGTCACAGCGGAGGCTATGTTAGGCCAGCTTGATGAAATAAGTGTGTTTTTAAACACTGGCGGAAGAGGCGGAGGTCGGTGATGGTGCGGAGTTCAGGGGGTAGGTTGTTCCACAGGGCAGGGCCCGCCACAGAGAAGGCCCTTCCCCTGGGTGTCGCCAGCCGGCATTGTCCGGCCGATGGCACCCGAAGAAGGCCCTCTCTGTGGGAGCGTATCGGTCTAAGGGATGTATGGGGCAGAAGACGGTCTCGCATATAACTAGGTCCCTTGGCAAAGGATACTCTAAGGTAGTAATACTCATGAATCAAATACTTACTATATTAACAGTAAGTAAGTACTTAACAATACTTCCAGACATTGTTAAGCTGGGGCATACTACTTAGAGCATATGGCCTTAGAAAACATAGGGGGGGACGCCTAAAAAGCATATTGGTGACAGATGTCTGGCATGCCTGCGCAGAAATATTTAGACTATATACATGGATTTGCTTTCATGAATAAATCATGCTCCTATCTAGGCTTTGCTGTCTAAACCTTCTTCCTCACATTCTTCAGAGAGGAAATGCATGGGAGTCACTGTTCATGGGAAACTTAACTGGGAGCAGAGCAAAAGAAGAAAAGTTTGCATTTGGAAAAGCAGAGCAGAATATTTTCTGGTAATAAAGTAAGGTACTGAAGGGTTTTTTAATTGTCTGTGAATACCTTCAAATTAGTTTTTAACTCCTGGTGACTGTCTGGACTACCTTCTGCTTTCTTGGCAACATTTTTGGAAATGGTTTGCTTTTGCCTGTTTCCTAGGTTTGAGAGAAAGTATCTGGCTCAGGTCACGATGGTCACGATAGATGATGGTATGTTAACATGGATCAGCTCCAGGTTTTTGTTGTTTTCACTGATCATGTTTTATAGTTTTTTTAAATGGTGTTAGATAGATGGATGGATGGATGGATGGATGGATGGATGGATGGATGCCCAGAGTTGGCTAAAAGATGGACCGCCTATAGAAATATTCAGAGTGAGAAAATATACATAGTACTCAATTAGTAGCCCAAATTAATTATGATGAAGATAACAAAAGAATTGTTCTTTAGGACAATAGTTACTGTATGGAGTTCTCCAATGGTTCTTTTAAGATAGTCAAAAGGCCAATTATAATCTGGCTAAACCAAAGAGAAGCAGTTTATGTGATAGTCTGTTCTGTCTAATGAATATACCAGTGATGGCGAACCTTTTTTGGCTTGCATGCCAAAAGCGGAGGGGAGCGCAGGGGGGCCGTGCGCAAGCGTGCCACACCCATGATACTTTGCGCACCACCAGCACTTCCCCCCCCCCCCATTTTTGGCGTGCTTTTTTCACCCTCCCCAGGCTCCAGAGGCTTTATAGGAGCCTGGAGAGGGCAAAAAATGGCCTCAAAAGGCCGAAATCAGCTGGCCAGCGTGTGCATGTGCGCTGGCCAGCTGACAAGGCAACACCTTGCGTGGCCTGACAAATGGCTCCACGTGCCACCTGTGGCACGCATGCCATAGGTTCGCCATCATGGGAATATGCTTTTTTGATGCTAAAGTTGCTCATAACTGTAGTAATATACATAACACACCTGATATATATCCCAAGGGACTGATCTCGGATTTTTCTTATCCTGTTAGCTTGGGTTTATTTCAATTTTCAATTTTGGTTTTCAATTTTTATGGCCTGAGAATATGTCAATGAGCTTTTAGATGACGATGTGTTTCACAGGGAGTTAAAGTTGCTGATAGCCCCTGCAGTAAAATGGGAGAGCTGCCACTCTAGAAAAAGATAGTGGTAATATACTGTATCTCACATCTGTTCACTGATGATAAATGCTTTTTAAAAAGTTCAGGAATTTTTTGAGTATCATTACTTGAAATCCATAGCAGATTTATACACATACATTATGGCAGGCTGACAATGTTTTAAATCCAAAAATGCTATACATTGTATTTGTGGGCATGCAGGATGCCTTGCTTCTTGCTGGATTATCTCATCACCTACATTAGTATTTACGTCATCTTCTATTCTACATGTTAAATATACAGAGATACCCTGGTCAGACTTCACAGGATTTGGTCTCCAGTTCCTTTCTATCCTAGTATATCAAACTCAATTGAAAAAAGGCTGTTGTTAGAATGATGCTCACTGTGACAAGTCTTGGATTTTCAAAGTATTTTCACAATACCAAATCCGGAGTTGGGATATATTTTTTTCATTAGCTAGGAGCAGAATTGGAACGACTGTATTTTGTTACGGAACAGTATTTCATTGTTATAACTGCATATAAGTTGAACACCCTTGTATGAATCTGATGTATTTGTGGCCATGCATGATGTAAGCTTCTTTGCTTCGTGCTGGATTTATTATTTATTTTTATTAGCCATTGCTGCTGTAAGCTTATGAGCCTGTCTTTTGAGGAGAAAAAGAATAGGGACTATCCACTGCAGGAATGTCAAACACAGCATATAAATGACACATTTATTTATGTAATGAAGCACTCCAAATGTGAGTGCTATATCACAATATCTTGTGTTGCTTACCTTGTGTTTCTTGAGCCCAAGAGATGGAATTGTACCTTAGAAAATGACTGGAACACAGTACCCAAGGTTGAATGAAAGGCAGGCTAAGTCTGAGTGGCTAAAAGTAGCATTAGGCTGAGTCAGCAAACTGAGGAAGATGGAGGCTTGGGTAGGAGGTAAGATAAATGTCAAAGGCAATCTTAAGGTCAATGAAGCAAAAAGAGATAATTTAGGGAGAGTTGTCAAATGTGTTCTTAGACAGAACATTTTTTTAAGATGACTTCTAAATGAATGTTCCAACTGACTCTGAAACAATGGGCCATTGGGGGAAATCTGATCAATGAATTATATAACTTGGATTAGAATAGCTTCAATGAAACTTGGTGAGAACAACACAAGTAATATAGCAAATCTGGAACATCTCCTGTGACATTAGGACTTCTCTTTTTTGGTTTTTTTTTTTTTATCTTATTCAATAAGCTGTTGCCCTTCGAGCCTTTATTGATCAGTTGGAGTCAAGAACCAAGAAGACTATTCAGATTCAACATAAAGAAGTTATTCCTCAGATGTTATTTATCAGAGCTGACATATTTTCCGCCAGATCCCTACTGGGATCTGGCTGATTTTTCCGCTTGCTTCTTACTTCCTGAACTTGCATGTTCTGGCTTGTCAAAGACAGATTTTAAAAAATGAATTGATATGCTTTGCTGACAACCACAATGATAAGTATGTGAAATGATGGCAAGACGTTAGCTTCCCCAGCCTGAAGAAATGGCTTCATTTTTGTGTAGAAGAAAATAAAATCCACGTGATTCTATCTATTGCTTACATTAGTATTATTTTGTATCTAAACAGATACTTCCTAGGATTAACTATTTCGTATGAGTCATCACTGGACAAAAGTTCTTTTAGAAATTATGGGTTGGAACTAAACTTTGTCATAATTAATCAGTACTTTTAAAACACTAGGGTTTAAAGATTCTTAATTTAAAATCCAATGATTCCAGTAAATCTATTAGAACTTTATATGTGACCAGGTGCCAATTAATTAAAAAAGGAAGAATGGATTTTGATTTTATATCAGTCAAATGGACTGGACTTTCTTCAATGTTTGGTTTAAGTTATTAGCAGGAAGGTCACACCCTGATTTCTGTTTTCTGGCAATATGGTCCAGAATATCTTTGCACCCTCCCTTTTTATATTGTCTGTGTCATTTAGATTTGGCTTGTGATATGACATAAAATGCAGTTAGTTCCATTTCTAAAAATGATTCTTGGCAGGTGGACTTTTGCTTGATAGGAGCTGAACTTGCAAACATTAATTTAGCTCACTATGACAACCAAACATCTTTAAAAGATAGTAGCATCTTTCAATCATCAGCAAATCAGATTAGATGCTTCACCATCTTGTACTGAAAAGCCCTAATTTCACTTAAAAAAAAAATCTTCATTGCCCATATTTATTTGGAATTAAGCTATATAACACTTGCTTATTTGCAAAATATTTTAAAATTATGTTAATTGGTATATAGGCCAATGAATGTAACTTTTCGTATGAATAATCCAGCATGGATGAGTCATCTTTGGCTTTGGAAAGTTTAATTGAAACCTGATGATACTAAAAAATAAAAATCAAGTCTTAAGTCTTAAACCTAATAGATGCTTCCAAAGAATGAGCAGTGGCATTTCCCACCAGCTCCAATGATGATTACGTATATAATGTCAGAAAAAAGCACACTTTCCTTCTATACAGGAGTAGTCCTCGACTTGCAATTGTTCATTTAGTGACCATTCAAAATTATAACGGCACTGGAAAAGGTGACTTATGATCATTTTTCACATTTATGAGCATTGCAGCATCCCCAAAGTCATGCGATCAATTGACTCACAATTACGATGGCTGCAGTATCCTGGGGTCACCTTTTGTGACCTTCTGACAAGCAAAGTCAATGGGGAAGCCAGATTTACTTAACCAACCGTGTTACTAACCTAACAGCTGCGATGATTCACTTAACAACTGTGGCAAGAAAGGTCACAAAATGGGGCAAAACTCACTTAACAAGTGTCTCACCTAGCAACAGAAAGATTGAGCTCAATTATGGTCATAAGTTGAGGTCTATCTGTATTTTAAGGCTACCTCAAAACAGAAAATTGGCCTCCCCTCTTAGTTACAAGGGACAAACATGGAATGGACCAAATCATCTATGATTGGTTACTGATTAATAATAATAATAATAATAATAATAATAATAATAATAATAATAATAATAATAATAATAATAATAATAATCTTTATTGTCATTGTAAAAATTACAATGAAATTGGTTGAGCACTAACAAACATTTCCTTCTCATTTTATTGCCTCAATTTCCTGGTTTTGAAAAGAAAAAACACTAAGTAACTGAGGTAATAAAGATTTCCACCTAAGAACCTGGGCCTTATGTAATACTGAGCTAAATGACAATCAATACAATACAATACAATAGCAGAGTTGGAAGGGACCTTGGAGGTCATCTAGTCCAACTCCCTGCCCAGGCAGGAAGCCCTATATCGTTTCAGACAAATGGCTATCCATCATCTTCTTGAAGACTTCCAGTGTTGGGGCATTCACAACTTCTGGAGGCAAGCTGTTCCACTGATTAATTGTTCTAACTGTCAGGAAATTTCTCCTCAGTTCTAAGTTGCTTCTCTCCTTGATTAGTTTCCACCCATTGCTTCTTGTTCTGCCCTCAGGTGCTTTAGAGAATAGCTTGACTCCCTCTTCTTTGTGGCAACCCCTGAGATATCGGAACACTGATATCATGTCTCCCCTAGTCCTTCTTTTCATTAAACTAGACATACCTAGTTCCTGGAACCGTTCCTCATATGTTTTAGTCTCCAGTCCCCTAATCATCTTGGTTGCTCTTCTCTACACTATTTCTAAAGTCTCCACATCTTTTCTACATCGTGGTGACCAAAACTGAATGCAGTATTCCAAGTGTGACCTTACCAAGGCATTATAAAGTGGTATTAACACTTCATGTGATCTTGATTCTATCCCTCTGTTTATGCAGCCTAGAACTGTATTGGCTTTTTTGGCAGCTGCTGCACACTGCTGGCTCATATTTAAATGGTTGTCTACTAGGACTCCAAGATCCCTTTCACAGTTACTGCTATTGAGCAAGGTACCACCTATACTGTACCTGTGCATCAGACCTATGTTCAAATTCCTGGAACTCTCCTACAAATGTGGATTATCATAAAGGGACCTCCTAATTTGATGGAGCCAATACAAATACATTATCTTTTCTGAACTAATTGCTGTGGTCTTGGTAATACAGAATGAACAGAACAGAACAATAATGGTGACGCCCCAAGCAGCCTAGAGCAAATGCCTCTGATGTATTTGGTACTGCCTGGTGTTATACCAGTTTCTTCTTTCTGTTGTGAGTTCACCTCATTGCCTATTGCCTCCAATGTTTGTGCTATAAACAGATCTGGGTGACCTTCTAATTAATGTAGAAAGTAGAAAAGAGCAACATATCCTTCAGAATTCATACTTTTCCAGATTTTGATCTCCCATTTCAATGATTACTTTATGTTGAAAATAGATACAAAAATATAGGTGCTAAGGAAAATTACTTACTAGAGGACATAGCTTGGAATACAGACAGACAGACATGCATAATGTAAAGGCATTTGAAAATATGTAAAAGGTTAAAGGTTTCCCTATATCCAGTCGTGACCGACTCAAGGAAGTGGCGCTCATGTCAGATTCTCAGCCAAGGGAGCCTGCATTGTCTGTGACACGCTTTCATCATCATGTGGTCAGCATGAAAGTACCAAATACAGTATCCTTTGCCACCGAAGCAGTACAGTACCAATTTATCCACTAGAACAGTGATTGCTAACCTTTTTTGGCTCGCATGCCAAAAGCGGGGGGAGCGCAGGGGGGTTGTGCATGGGCATGCCACACCCATAATGTTATGTGTGTGACACTCTGCTTTTGGTGTGCTTTTTTCGCCCTCCTCAGGCTCCAGAGGCTTTCTAGGAGCCTGGGGAGGGTGAAAACAGCCTCCCCTCCCCATCTCCAGAGGCTTCAGGAGCTTCCCTGAAGCCTCCAGAGGGAGAAAAACGGCCCCAAAAGAAGGCCTAAATCAGCTGATCAGCGCACACATGCGTGCTAGTGCTGACAGGGCAATGCCTCATGTGCCTTAAGAAATGGTTCCACGTGCCACCTGTGGCACCCGTGCCATAGGTTCGCCATCATTGCACTAGAATTTGCATGCTTTCAAACTGCTAAGCTGGTAGGAGGTAGGGTAAGAATGGGAACTTATCCCATCGTGTGGCGTTCAGGTCTCAAATTCGAGCTGCCAATATTTCAACTGACAAGTCCAGAGTCTTAACCAGCCATTGGACTGCTATCAAAAATATAAGAGTATGCCGTTATGAATCTATCTATCTATCTATCTATCTATCTATCTATCTATCTATCTATCTATCTATCTATCTATCTATCTATCTATCTATCTATCTATCTATCTATCTATCAGCATGCCCACATTTTTCCTCAAACTACTATGAAGCATTTTGTATTTTCTAAAAAATGGAATAGGCATGTCTGAATCAATCAATAAAATTTAAAGGATTCTGTTTCATTAGCTTGTGATCAGATCTGAATTATCCTTTTCTATCTAGAAATAAGAGAGGTTCATTTTCAGAAGTTCCTTCTCTCTCTTGTAGCTGTCTTGTTTTGGGCTTCCAAAATTGATTTCTGGAAGTGGGATAGGCAGACAGCTGAAATCTAAAAAGGAAAAAAAGGAAAGGAATGAAAAAAAAAGAAAAGAAAAGGCCTATTTCTCTTTCTGATGCTAACCTTCTGTAGGCTGTGGGGTAGTATTGGGGGAACTAATTGGGTTATGGCCTGCATGCAATTCCATTTGATTGTGGATGTTCCTAAGTTACACAACACTTTCATAAGAGCAAACATTAATACATTACAGAAACAGACTTTTATAGCCTCCCATAAGAATGATTTATTATCTTCATGTTCCAAATGAAAAATCCTTTAAAAAAAAAAGAAAGTAGAAAAAAATGTTGTAATGCTTTTATTAATTGTAAAAAATGACCAGCGGAAAATAGAAAAAGGCACTTCAGGATAGACAGTAAAAAATACCAGTAAAAAGAAATGAGGTCAAGAGTTAAGATCATTATTTATGACACTGTGTTTTGTATACATTTTGATGTAGTACTCTATCTCACCAGCTCTACTGTAGAGGGTGGTGCCACACCAAAGGTTGCTGAGTCACCTCTGGAATAAATTATCTACAGCAGACATCAAGAAAAAAGATTTCAAAACCGCACTTACTAGTAAGCAGCTTTCAGCACAGAATTGGATAATTCAGTACTCATTTCTGTGCTAAGTGCTTATGAAATCATATCTATCTATCATATATAGGCTGTCAAACTTGCGGCCCATGAGCCAGATGCGTCATGCCCAGTTTATCATATATGGGGGAAAGTCCCGATATGTCATGTGACAACACTGTGACAATGTGAATTTGACAGCCCTGATCTATACACCGGTTAGTGAATTTACACCGGTTAGTGAATAAGAGACGGAGGAGGAGGAGGAGGAGGAGGAGGAGGAGGAGGAGGAGGAGGAGGAGGAGGAGGAGGAGGAAAAAGAAAAGGAAGAAATATAATAGTAGTAATTGGAAATAACACATTCCCCAAATACATTGGTTTGACTAGTATAAATCAGTGGTGGGTTTCCATTTTTTTTTTACTACCACTTTGCTCCTGCATGCTGCTTCTGCGATTGTGCAGAAGCATCTGGGCAGTTGGGCAGGAGCCTCCTGCCGCCGCCATTACCGGTTCGCCCAATCCGGGCTGAACCGGGAGCAACCCACCCAGTGGTGGGTTTCAAAATTTTTGGAACCTATTCTGTGGGTGTGGCTTCTTTGTGGGAGTGGCTTGCCGGCCATGTGACTGGGTAGGAGTGGCTAGCCGGCCTTGTGACCGGGTGTGTCAGCCTCCGCTTTACTGCCTGCTTCGGCTGCCATGGAAACGGGGAGGGTGGGGTGTGTGGTCATTATGTGTGCTGGAGGAAGATGGAGCTAGGGGGTGATATTGCCAGGCCCAACGGTATAGCATTCCATTCTGATGACCGCTGTGGATGTGTTACCCATCTGACATTGTGGATGATATTACATTGGACATTACTGTGGGGGTCATGGGTTGTTGGGGTTGGCTTATGCTTTGATATGTACGCTTCGCGCCTAAAGTAGTCACTCTTTGCTTAACTTTCGCTGCTGTCCTTTCTTATTCAGTAAAAGTAACTTAATCATTTGAATTGTGCTTAAGTGTGGTCTTTCTTGGATAATGGAAGAAGCAGGCCTGACAAAAAGCAAGGAGTGACTTCACACTCAGCTCTGAGCTAACAAATCCAGTAGTGAGTGTAATAAAACAATAAAACCAAAGCCAAATGTTGGATCCCGAGAAAGAAGAAACTCTGAGGGCGACAGCGCTCGACCCAACTGCCCTGAAAGAAGAAACAAGGTCAGTAATGGAATTAATGACTGAAATTAGCCTGGAGCCTAAACCCGAGGAAAAACCAATTCGTCATCGCTGGTCCGAGGGAGTGGGGATGAAGGGAGCCGCCTCTGAAGGAATTGCCCCCAGGGTTACAATCACCAGACGCAGACAAGCCCACTCCCCCCCCCATTTGGGAACAGATAGAGGAAGAAAACCACTTAAGAGAGATGGCAAGAGCACTAATCCATCAAGCGGATGACAAAAAGCGTGCCAGAGAACGAAAGTGGGGGAGGGATCCTAGCCCGTCGGATTGGGGAGAGAAGGACAAAGAGCAGAAGACACCCCCCCTGGAAAAGGAGCCTACCCCAAGAGAGGGGCCCCCGCCATGCGTTGAAACACCTAGGGGAAGTGCCCCAGGAGCGGATCAACAGAGAGAACCAAGCCCCGCACCATGCAGAATGTCAAGACTTCCCCCCCTGGGGATTAAGTTTGGAGGGAACTCTAAAGAGCTGGGATTTTTCTTGCTGCAAGTCAGCAATTTTGTAAAGCAAGCTGCTTGCGATTTACCTGATGATGAGTCTAAAATAAGAATTGTTTCTCTGGCCCTGGAGGGAAAGGCGGCCGATTGGATAGTTTCATTGCATAATGATAATTCCCCGTTAATGGGAAACTTCGACAGATTTATGACCGCTCTGAGAAGGCGGTTCGAAGACCCTCTCCTTCATAGGAAGGCATGGCTAGAAATGAAAAATTTACGCCAGGGAAACAGACCAATGCAGGACTATACTCAGCACTTTCGTGAGCTGGCTGTTTATATGAGGGGATGGAGCATGGAGGCTCTTATCGATAATTATACTGAAGGCTTGAACCCCACTATATATCAAAGCTGTGTCAACAACGCAGTCCTGAAACACTCGAGGACTGGTTTGAACTTGCCGCTGATGTGGAAATTGACCTGGCTAGAAGAAAGAGCCTGTTTGAGATTGAAAAAGAAAGAGAGAAAAAATTGCAAAGAGCTCATGATTCAAGACTGGCTGGACATTTTGGTTTTGTAAAGACTATGCACTTAGTTAAATGCCAGTTTTGGTGGCCTTCACTGAAAAAAGACATTGAATCCTATATTGCCAGTTGCCCAGTCTGTGCCACTTCGAAACGTTCTCCTGGAAAACCTCACGGTCTCCTCCAATCTGTAGCGCAACTGGAGGCTCCTTGGAAGGAGATATCTATGGACTTTATTGTTGACCTTCCAAGTAGCCAAGGTTTTACCATTATATGGGTAGTTACAGATTTGTTCTCCAAACAAGTTCACTTTGTACCATGGTCGAAAATCCCATCAGCTAAGACTTTGGCAAAGCTATTTCTGACTCATATTTATCGCTTGCATGGTGTCCCGAAGCGTATTATCTCGGATAGAGGAGTTCAATTTACTTCGCAATTTTGGAAGGAATTTTTGAGATTGATTGGCTCCGCCCAAGGCTTAAGCTCCTCCCACCACCCGCAGACTAATGGATCTTGTGAAAGGGCCAATTCGGTTCTGGAACAGTATTTACGTTGTTTTATAAATTACCAGCAGGATGACTGGGCTGACCTGCTAATTCATGCTGAGGTAGCATACAACAACTCAGTTCATAGTAGTACCGGCATGACCCCGTTCAGAATAATTTATGGCCAGGATTTTGTACCAATCCCCGAGCTTCCTCACAACCCTCCCACAATTCTTTCGCTCTTGGATTGGAGTGGTAAACTGTCTACTGTTTGGCCCATTGTGCGAAAGACATTGGATGATGCTCACCAGTCACATAAGCTTTACGCCGATAGGAAACGAGCGGTACCTCCACAGTACAAAGTTGGTGATCAGGTGTATGTCTCCACTAGGTATTTGGACAGCCCTCAGAAATGCAAGAAGCTAGGTCCAAAATTTGTGGGCCCTTTTACGATCACTAAAATTATCAGTTTTTTTTCAGTTAAATTAGACCTACCAAAAACCTATCGACACCTTTACCCAATTTTCCATGTCCATTTGCTAAAACCGGAATGCTTGTCACACCTTCGCCAACCACGCTCTGGCTCTCCCACCCCCGTGTTAGTTGACAGAGAACAACATTACGAAGTTCGGGACATTTTGGAGTCCAGAGTGCATAGAAACGTACAGTATCTTGTAGTTTGGAAGGACTTTCCTCCCTCCCATACCGAGTGGGTAGATAAACACCACGTTAAGGCCCCGAAGTTACTGAGACAGTTTTATGCTAAATACCCTAATAAGCCTTAACCTCTATCGTTTCACTTTATGTGTATGTTGTTGTGTGTTCCTGTCATTTTCATCTGTTTTCCAGGACTAAGCTCCTTTTCTTCTGGAGGAGGGCCGGATGTCAGCCTCCGCTTTACTGCCTGCTTCGGCTGCCATGGAAATGGGGAGGGTGGGGTGTGTGGTCATTATGTGTGCTGAAGGAAGATGGAGCTAGGGGGTGATATCGCCAGGCCCAACGGTATAGCATTCCATTCTGATGACCGCTGTGGATGTGTTACCCATCTGACATCGTGGATGATATTACATTGGACATTACTGTGGGGGTCATGGGTTGTTGGGGTTGGCTTATGCTTTGATATGTACGCTTCGCGCCTAAAGTAGTCACTCCTTGCTTAACTTTCGCTGCTGTCCTTTCTTATTCAGTAAAAGTAACCTTAATCATTTGAATTGTGCTTAAGTGTGGTCTTTCTTGGATAATGGAAGAAGCAGGCCTGACAGGGTGGGAGTGGCTTGCTGGCCATGTGACCGGGTGAGAGTGGCTTTCTGGCCATGTGACCATGTGGGAGTGGCTTGCCGGCCATGTGACCGGGTGGGAGTGGCTTGCCAGCCATGTGACCAGGTGGGAGTGTTAGCAGCTGCTGGAATTATGTTTGCACAACAGTGGAAAAACAGATATGAAAATGAATAAATACTACAATGTGCAGGAATAAATAAAGTGACAATTAAAATCAAGAAGGCTTTGAATATTTTTTTCATGTGGGATTTGTTTTAGCAATTGCTAAGTAAGAGAAACAGAAAATAGAAATCCAAAAGTATGAAAGACAACATCAATTATGTAAGGAAAGGTCACTAAAATGTATAAGGAAATATTAGTAGTACTTGATCATTATTAACGTGTACAACTGTTGCAGGACATAATACACCCACGCAAACTATGACAGTGCCAGGAAAACACCAAAAAATAGAATCCCTCCTACAAAATACTGAAAATGAAACCAGTGTTTTCCCCCTAACCTTAGGGACAGGAGAGACAAAGCCACTGGAATAAAAACCATCAAGGCATTGCGGAAAATTATAAAGGACACACAAGCTCACAGAACCAGCAACCACCTAAGAATTACCTAGACAACCAGGGTGAAACACACTCTTTCTGGCAAAGCTGCCTTGCACCAACCTGGCAGCCCATAGAAAAGCAGCCACTTTGAGACACATAAACCAGTTAAAAGCAACATATTGCATCTCAAAGAAAACATTTGCAAAAAGGAATAAAATTTCTTGAAAAATTTTTTTTTATAAACAATTACAAAATAAAAATTCCCTAAAAAGATTTAAAAAGATATTTTACAAACAAAAAAAATCCTTAAAAACCATGGTTAAGCATTCCACAAAATGACACAATTCTACCAAACACAATTCTACCAACAATAATGTATACTGAAATCATTTAAAGATATTCCTTGTAATAATTTAAAATATAACCATGTTAAGGGTAGAATAACACTATATATTGAAGTGAACAATTTAAAAAAAATCTTTATTCAATGCATTTTAAAGTACTGAGTATAGAATTTTTAAAAATGGTCTATATTAATTTGTTTTTCTTAGAATATTTTTTTAAATAGTCTAAGACAATTTAAAAAAAGAACCCACACACAATAAATTGAAGTAAACCATTTTTTTAAATTCTCTATTCAGTACAGTTAAGTAAAATGATTAAAAAAAATTATATGCACAATAAATAAAATAATCTTTAAAAAATCATTAAAAAAATAAAAGAGGAAAAAAAACCCAGGTCACTTACCAGGAGGCAGAATCAGCAGCTCTCCGATGGAGGATGCAGCAGGGAGCAGGCAGGCAACAGGACACAGGTAAACTTATCTGACTAGAGGGAGAAGGGAGGCAGCCAGCCAGGTGAGGCCTGAGAGAGGGGGGAGCTGGGGGGCTTATGGCCATTGTGGCATAAGCCAGCTCACAGCTTTTGCAAGAAGGCCTTCCCTTGCGAAAGCTAGCCTCCCCCCCCAGCGTGTGAAAGGCACCAGCAGATATACAGCAGGGCCCTTTAAATTTCGCGCCCCTGAGGGGGGGAGGATGCCAGTGCGCGAAATTTAAAGGGCCTGTCTATGAAGCTGCCGGCCCCTTTCTCAACACGTTAGCGGCGTGTTTTAAATTTGAGGCTTCCCGGGCCTTTCATTCTTTGCGCAGCTGCGGGTGGGGTGGGGTGGGGGCTTCGCACACCTAGGGCTAGCTGCGCGAAGGTCCCCCCCTGCAGCCTCGCAAAGAGAGAAAAGCCCGGGAAGCCTCAAATTTAAAACGGCTGCAGGGGGGAATAGCTGCGCGAAGCCCCCCCCCCGAGCCTCCGCATCCGTGCCAAGAGCGAAAGGCCCGGCCCGGGCCTTGAAGCTGCCGGCATGGCTGCAGGGGGTCGGGACAGCTTCGCGCACCTAGCGGATAGCTGCGTGACGCCCCCCCAAGCCTCCTTATCCGCGCCAAGAGCAAAAGGCCCCAGCAGCTTCAAGGCCTTTTAAATTTCGTGCCGCTGTAGGGGGAGGATGCCGCTGCGTGAAATTTAAAGGGCCCGTCTATGAAGCTGCCAGGGCATTTCACACGCGGGCGGCGGCAGAGGCGGGAGATGCAATGGACTGAGCGAGCCACGCATTCCGGTTCCACAGGTCCAACCGGATCGCTCTGGATCGGCTCGTGCGATCCGGGGCGATCTGGTAGGAACCCACCACTGAACCCACCCCTGGTATAAAGAGCTGTGTTCTAGCACTATATTGAAAATTAAAGTAGGATTCTTTTTAGCCATTCATCAACACGATAAAAAAAAGTTATTACTTGTGTGTGTGGGTGTGTGGGTGTGTAAAATTATGAGATTTCGTGCCTTAGGTGACTGTCTGCAAGTAACTTGCCTTTTACTGTCAGCAGTAAATTCTCCTTCTAGTAATCTACAGCTTCCTTTTTTCCCATGCTCCAATGGCCCTCCGGGGTAGATCTCATGAGATAAGCAAGAGCAGCCAGAAGAAATCTGTAACCATAAACCATAACCCAAAACCCTTAGCAACTTCTTTAGAAATGTTTTTATACTGCGAGTTTACTCCAAACTAAATTCCAAGTTTAGAAGTAGTTCCAGGTTATGTAGTAATTTTAAATTCACAATGAGTTCCTCTTGGTTCAATGCAATGTGTTCTCAAATATGTGGGTCTCCGACTTCTACTGGGCAACCTAACCTTATAGTTCTCAGTTCTTCAGTGGTTGCATTTAGAGAGGAGATTGCTCATTCAGTTCAAGAGCTGGATTAAATTTGTTTACTGCTTCCTGATCAAGCCTTCCTTTATATCAGTGATGGTGAAGCTATGGCACGCAGGCCATAGGTTGCAGTGGAGCCATATTTGCTGGCCTGCAAGCTGCCAGCTCCAGCTGATTTTTGGCCTTCCAGAGGGACGGGAGAGACCATTTTCACCCTCCCAGGCTTCAGGAAAGCCTCCGGATCCTGGGGAGGCCTGTTGAGCCCATTTTTCACCCTCCCCAGGCTCTGGTGGCTTTCCTGGAGCCTGGGAAGGGCAAAAATGGCCTCCTCTGGTCTGCTGGAGGAAATACCAAGCTCGGCTTGGAGGCGAACAATGCGGCACACATGGCGGAGAGCATGGGTGGGTTTGTAGGTGCATGCGCATGTGGGAACGCGCTTTGCATTATGGGTGCCAAGCACACACATGCACTATGGCACGCGCACACTTCCATTTTGGGCATCCAACAACAAAAAGTTTAGCAATTACTGCTTGCTAAATCTTTCCGATATTGGGTAATTCCTTCTGAATGATGGTGGAACTCTCGTTTTGGCATTAGATCTTCTCTCTGTTATCTTTGCTTTATGGTCAGTTGGTGAAGACATCCTCACCAGAAAAATCCAAGTTATTCCAGACAGAATAAAATCTTAACGCTTTATTTTATGTTATTATTTCTTAAATTTATATGCTGCCCATCCCTTACATCTGTACCTTCAGTGCAGCAGCTTCCCCATTAATTTTTTTTTACAATGTCTACATGATTTTGAATAACGGACTATTCCACTTCTTTCTTACTCTTCATGTCAAGTGAGATTGGTCTCCTAGGCTCTGAAGGTTTGTAACCAGTGAAAAGGAAGATCCTTTGAGAGGCTCATATTTTTCTGAGGAGGCCTACGTAGCAGGTGAGTTCATTGAAGGTTAGAAATGCTATTGTTTTCCAGAAATGTAATTCCTATAATTGTAAACGGCATTTTTCCTCAGTTCTTCAGGGCATCTGCTAGAGCCATGGGGGCAAACCTATGGTACGCGTGCCACAGGTGACACACGGAGCCATTTGTTAGGGCAGGTGAGGTGTTGACCTGCTAGCTCCACTACACATGTGGGCGCCGGTCAGCTGACTTCAGCCTTCTTTTTTGGCCATTTTTTGCCCTTCAGGGAAGCCTCCAGAGGGCGAAAAACCACCCAACGTGCAAACCAGAAGTTCGGGAAGCCTCCTGAAGGCTCCGGAGGGTGAAAAACAGCTGTACAGGCAACCCAGAAGTTCGGGAACGGTGACTTCTGGTTTGTCCATAGGGCCGTTTTTTGCCCTCCGGAGGCTTCAGGAGGCCTATGGACAACCCGGACGTCCAGTCATGTGTGCATGTGCGCAAGGGGGGGGGGGGTGTCACACACACGTAGCATTATGGGTGTGGGCATTTATTTATTTACAGTGGTACCTCGGTTCACGAACGCCTCTGTTCACGACCAATTCGGATTACGACCAAAAAGTTCCCAAAAAATGTGCCCCGGTTCACGAACACCGTTTCGGTTCACGAACAGAAAAGTTCGTAAAAATACGCTCCGCTTCACGAACTCCGCCTCGCTTCACGAACTCCGCCTCGCTTCACGAACTCCGCCCTCGCATCACGAACAGAAAAGTTCGTAAAAATGCTCGGATTCACGAACCCCACCTCGCTTCACGAACCGGAGCCGCGGACGACCAAAAAACAAGGTCAGAACGGATTAACCGGATTTACATTGAACCCTATGGGAAACTGTGCCTCTGTTCACGACCAATTCTGTTCGCGAACAGAGTCAGTTCAAGAATCACGACCAAAAAACAAGGTCGGAACGGATTAACCGGATTTACATTGAACCCTATGGGAAATTGTGTCTCGCTTCACGACCAATTCGGATCGCGAACAGAGTCAGTTCACGAATTAAGTTCGTGAACCGAGGTACCACTGTATATTCGATTTATATACCGCTCCTTTCTCCATCAAGATGGACTCAGGGCGGTGTACAGGGTATTAAAAATCACCAATAAATAACAATAAATACAATAATAATATTTAAAATGAATTAAATTAAGAACCTGTGCTAAAAATATTCCCATTAAGATTCTAAAATCCATTTACTAGTTAGCTAAGATTATGTCGCGTCTGAGCTCTAAGCTCTAAGCTCTAAGCTAGACCAGCTTGGTGGAAAAGGTACGTCTTGAGTGAATGGCGAAAGAGGGGAAGGTCCATAATAGTACGAAGTTCGGGGGGTAGGTCATTCCAGAGGGATGACCCTGCCACAGAGAAGGCCCTTCCCCTGGGGCACCGCCAGCCGGCATTGACCAGCGGTTGGCACCCTGAGGAGGCCCTCCCTATGGGAGCAGATCGGTTGGTGGGAGGTGTGCGGCAGGAGACGGTCCCGCAAATAACTAGGCCCCGTGCCATGGACCGAGGCCTGGGCACAATCCCCTGCCCTCCCCCCGCTTTTGGCACGCGATCCGAAAAAGGTTAGCCATCACTGTGCTAGAGCAGGGGTCTCCAACCTCGGCAACTTTAAGACTTGTGGACTTCAACTCCCAGAATTCCTCAGCCAGCTTGGGAGTTGAAGTCCACAAGTCTTAAAGTTGCCGAGGTTGGAGACCCCTGTGCTAGAGTATCCATCTTCCATATACTGGGAAAGGAAAGCCATTTCCAGACAAAGCAGTAGAATCCAATGTTTTGAATCCCACAGTTGTATGATTTTTCATTGCTAATACCTGATCCTAGATTAATTTATCCCAATAGTATAAACAAGACTTAAGTTCAAGTGAAGGATAAGCTACATGGATACATTGTCCAGGTTTTCTCATAAACAAAGTTCTCTACCATCATGCTTTTTCTTTCTGGAAATTATACATTAAACAACAAACAAAATTATCTATTGATGTCCAAAGCAATAAACAGCTACATCTAAAAAATGTTGTTGGTATTTCGCCTGCTTTTTAAATTGCTCTTTCCATGAGAATTCATCTTGTCAAACTCCATGCCAAAAGTGTCCTTTAAAAATATTATTTTTGGCATAAACGTAGCATCTGCCTTTCCCTCTCACACTCTTTTTAAAAGCAAGGTTCCTAAAGATTAGAGCAAATGCTGTACCAAATATTCTCTACAGAGCACTCTAGCAATTATGCCGTAACTTGTGGCAAACTCATTCCTATATCCATATATAGATGCTCATATCCAGTAATCCAGTAACCCCTCGCATGTTTTCCCTCTTCCTTCCCAGCTATTTTATGAAGGTGTTCTGACTGAGGCTTCCCAAGAGCATGCAGCAAACTCCTTCGTCCTGACAAAAAACCCTTTTGTTAATTTACTGTGAATTCTGATCATTCACATCCAGCAAAGTCTTTCGAGGAAGGATTTACAGTCACAGACCTTATCTGGCTTGGAGATCTGACAAGATATTTGCAAAACTTGGCAAGGAGTCTTGGAGAATCACAAAGCAATTAAGCAAACTAATTGTCTCCTGCAAACTCCACTCCTTTTTCGCTCTTCTTTTATTTCCTCTGAGAGGGCCATTCTTCCTCCACCTGTGGCCTTACTCCCATGTCGACTCCTGTTCTTTAGCTGTCTCCTTCGTCTTGCAACTCTGCACATGCACACACTGGGAACGGGCCCCAGCTGTTCGTCTGCCTCACTGATGTGTGACTCTGAAGGCAGCTGATAACTGGAATACAGCTCTGCCCCCCTCTCTGCCAGTGACACAGAGCCCTAATGAGAGCCTTCCCCAGACTCCAGGACTGGCGCACGTTCCTTCCCAACCTCCTCACTGTCCGAATCTGCTGCCAGCTCCGCTGATGGGCCACAATAGAAGGATCCCCCCCCCCAAAATAAGGGGGAGACAACAAACAGTGCCTTGGCAGATCATTGGTTTCTCACAGAGGAAAATCAGAGTGTTTCAGAATGGTTGGTGGGAATAGGAAAACTTCTTTCTTCCACCAATCTTGGTTAATCCCATTGATTTATCACTACTGAAACTTGTATAGAGCTACTGGGCCTTTTACAGAGAACCTAGCAACCATGAGCAGCTCTTAGCCATGAAAAACTAGCATTCTTCTTCACCGGCGAACTAAAAAGCTTTGATGGAACTTTCTTTTTGGACGGGCAGAACTCGAAACTCTATTTCATTGCAAAAAGAAAATACCTAAAGCAAATCTGAAAATATATTGAAGAACATGCCAACCAAACAATTAGCCTGGTAATCCTGCGTTTGAAAGCAGTGTTATCTGAATGCTTTTTGGCTTGCGGCAACGGTCCTACGCTGTTGCTTCTCAGAAAACTGTTAAAATAGAAAGTGCGCATAGAAAGGTTAAAGGGGTCCTTAAGTACTTCCTGCTGAGTTTAATGAGCCTGAAAGTGCTTAGTTCATGCTCATAAAAATCTTTATTATTCATGATGATTCATTTTAGCTCCAGAAGGTACTGTAGTAACATTTGTACTGTAGTAACTGTAGTAACACCATTTGTTACTGGAATGTAACACATATCAATTAGTGCTTTATTTATTCAGTTAAACCTTTTAAATTGATTAGGGTTTTTTCCTATTAATTGGCCAATCTTACTTCTTGAAAGGGGACGTGGTGGCTCAGTGGCTAAGATGCTGACATTGTCGATCAGAAAGGTCAGCAGTTTGAATCCCTAGCGCCACGTAACGGAGTGAGCTCCCGTTACTTGTCCCAGCTTCTGCCAACCTAGCAGTTCGAAAGCATGTAAAAAATGCAAGTAGAAAAATAGGGACTACTTTGGTGGGAAGGTAACCGCGTTCTGTGCAACTGTGGCATTTAGTCTTGCAGGCCACATGACCACGGAGATGTCTTGGGACAGTGCTGGCTCTTCAGCTTTGAAACAGAGATGAGCACTGCCCCCTGGAGTCGAGAAAGACTAGCACATATGTGCGAGGGGAACATTTACCTTTATCTTATTTCTTGAGCATGGCAACTTCCCAGTTCCATTGTCTCCTTGGCCTTGCCAACAGGTTAGAAGAGAGGAGGTGAGAAGCTTTTTTGCCTATTTCTTTACATTGCCTCCCCCCCCTCCCCCCCCCTAATTTTCTCAGCTTGGAGATACAACATTCACAGAAATTTCTTGAACTTCAATCTGGGCAGCTGGCTAGGCTGCAGGAAATACAGTGGTACCTCGGACCACGAACGCCTCTCATCACGTCCAATTCGCTTCACGACCAAAAATTTCCCAAAAAATGTGCCCCGGTTCACGAACACCGTTTCGCTGCACGAACGGAAAAGTTCGTAAAAAATGCTCCACTGCACAAACTCCGCCTCACTTCACGAACTCCGCCTCGCATCACGAACTTCGCCCTCGCATCACGAACGGAAAAGTTCGTAAAAATGCCCGGATTCACAACCTCCGTTTCGCTTCACAAACCGGAGCCGCGGACATTTTAAAAACAAGGTCAGAACGGATTAACTGGATTTACATTGAACCCTATGGGAAACTGTGCCTCGCATCACAACCAAAAAACAAGGTCGGAACGGATTAATCGGATTTACATTGAACCCTATGGGAAATTGTGCCTCGCATCACAACCAAATCGGATCGCGACCAGAGTCATTTCACGAATTAAGTTCGTGATCCGAGGTACCACTGTAAATTCAATATAAAATTTTCCCCACCAAGGTCAGAATCCAATTCCTGTCTTGGAGGAATCCTTTGGTTGGTCATACAATTGCAAGCTAAATTGCACTTTTATAAGTTTGCATATAAATAATTTTGCAATTCAGGCTTATACTATTTTTCCTTCTGTTGATTCTTCTTGGTAAATTTTCCATAATGATCTCCAAGAAAAATGAAAAATGAAACTACTAGTGATCTCCATGTTTGCTTGCTTGTTTTAAAAATTAAAACATTTATTTTAAAACATTAGTATTATTATAATGAAAATCTAAAAGAAAAATAATAAAATCAATAGCAGAATGGAGGCTGAAATGTAGACAATCTGCCAGTCTACAGAAGAAATAGCTTAATTCGTTCTCAGCTGAGAATTTTCTACTAACGTATAAATAAATGAAATTCAATTTCATTCCCTTCTTCAATTTCTGTACTTTAAGGGAGCTACGATTGGGACAAACAATAATCCTAAGGATAACTCAGAGGTACATGTAAGAAATCTAAATTTACTAGATATTGTGGTCTGATAAATGTTAAAATAGTTTTATTCTTCCACTTATATTTCAGAGGGAAACTGCAGGTTTTCAGATGTATGAGAGTAGCCTGGTTGCTACATATTTTAAAAGAATACTTTCAATTATCCTTGGAAATAGCATTGGACAATGATGCTTACAGGGAATGGAGGAGGAGGAGGAGGAGGAGGAGGAGGAGGAGGAGGAGGAGGAGGAGGAGGAGGAGGAGGAGGAGGAGGAGGAGAAGACATCCATCAAAAAGAAAAAGAACCAGAGATGGACTTTTCCAAGCCTATATACATTTCTATGCAGCTGCCCTTTCAGTGTCTAAAAATGGGCAATATTAGTAACCTTTGATTTTAGGAGTTTTCTTTTTGAAGTTTCCTTTTGTAGGTACTTCTGTTTCCTGCGATTCCTTAGCCCCCTGATTTTATTGGATGTAAACTGATGACTCAATCTTGACAATCTTTTGGTAAGATGCCAAAAAGTCAACACTTGTGAACTCATCATTTGTCAAATTATTCATCTGTTGTTTGTTTTGACTCATTTATTTCAGTGCCTTCAGTAGAACAAACCTTTGGCACTAGATTTGTTTTTTTTCTTCTTTATTAGATGTCTGCTTGGCACGTTAAACAACTGGGAACTTGCTGAGGAATCGGAACTGTCCTGTCCGGTGATAAAGAGCATAAAAGAAGTAATTTAAAGTAATTTAAACAGGGCTACATCTCCTTGAAGTAGCAATTTTGATCTAGAGTTAACTCTTCTTTGCATAAATCTATGGATAATGCTGCTTTTCTAGTAAGACTTGAATGAATGTTGTTGTTCTGCTACACTGGTTAAGTAATATGGTATTTTATAGTGGTAAGTTGGTAATGCAGTTACTAACAATACTTCAACCAACTTCATAAATATTTGTTTGTTATTGGGTGAAAATCAAATTGAGAAGATGGTGAGTTTTCTAAGACTTATTGTATTTGGAAAAGTGTGTGTGTGTGTGTGTGTGTGAAGTTTGAGTTTCTGCTGGTGTTACTGCCCGTTCAGTGTGCGCAGTTGCCTGCAAATAGGTTTGTGCAGGCGCAGAACATTAAAAGTGTTTTTGGAAGGTCTGCAGAGTGCAAAAACTTTTGTTTTTAATTTGCCACTTCAAAATCTTGGTGCGTCTTATACTCCGAAAAATAGGTATATGCTGATAACTCGGTGTTGCCCAGGTATTTATTTGTGCTAATCCTGTATTAGGCATTAAGAATGAATTATACCTATAGTGTAATCAAAGTAATGCTAGAACACACACACATATACACACAAACGTGAATTCAAAATGCACCTATCACTGTCAAAAGTACTGTGATTTGACACTTTAGATGTAATTCATTTCAGTGGCCCAGGTGTTCCAGAGTTATGTTGGAACACACCCACACCCACATACACCCCCAAACACTGGGAGGTGTTAGGGGTGTCTTACCCCCACAGTATTTATTTCCAGAGAGTAAGTCATCTGTGTTCCAAGTTTGGTTGAAATTTCTTGAGGCATTCCAGAGTTATGCTAGAACACACACACACACACACACACACACACACACACACACACACACACACACATGTTTTCGTAGATTTTCACGGGGGTACAGGTATGCAGGTCTTGGTGTATTCGGGTCTTTTCCCGTGTAAGATTGAGTGTCTTGGCAATGTTTCGATGAGGTCCCACTCGCCATCTTCAGGCTGGTGTTTTCGGCTTTGTGCTTGTGCGAGCAAAGCGTGATCGGAGCTGCCGTCTCTCTATAAATATTGGTGGGAAGGTGTGGCGTGCTGGCTTTGTTGTTGTAAGCGGGTTGGCTGGCTGTGTTGTTACTTCTTGATTAGTTGATGGAGTTGATAAGAACATAAGAACATAAGAATAGCCTTGCTAGAACAGGCCACAGCCCATCTGGTCCAGCATTCTGTCTCACACAGTGGCTCCCCATTTGCTTCAGGGTCTGAAGCAGACCAATCTGATGTTTGCAGATTGGTCGGCATCCTGTGTGGCTGAAGTACTAGCTGTATGCCCATTAGTCTTTTGTGTTGTAACGACCTGGGTAATGGGCTGTGTGATGACAGCCGACTAATCTGCAAACATCAACTCCATCAACTAATCAAGTAGTAACAACACAGCCAGCCAACCCACTTACAGCGACAAAGCCAGCACGCCACACCTCCCCACCAATATTTATAGAGAGACGGCAGCTCCGATCATGCTTTGCTCGTACAAGCATAAGCACCAGCCTGAAGATGGCAAGTGGGACCTCATTGAAACGTCGCCAAGACACTCTCAACCTTACACGGGAAAAGACCCGAAGACGCCAAGACCTGTATATGTATATATGTGTGTGTATATATATATATATATATATACAGTGCTACCTCGCTTCACGAACGCCTCTCTTCACGACCAATTCGGAGCACGACCAGAAATTTTCCAAAAAATGTGCTCCGCTGCACGAACTCCACCTCGCTGCACGAACTCTGCGTGGCGGCCGGTCCATTGAGGGCGCAGGCGAATTGTGAGTTCGCAGTGCGCCTTTTCCGGGCTGCACCCTGCCGCGGTTGTTGTGAGTGAGGGGGACGGGTGTGTGTGTGGAAGCGAAGGCGGGGGGGGGGAGGAGCTGCCTTCCCGGCCGGGCTCCGCAGCCGGGCTCCGCAGCTTTCGCCCGTCTCTTTCCGGGCTCGGCGCTCCTGCTTCTCGGGACGCTTCCCAAAGCCAGCAGCCCCGCGGCCAGCCACTCCGTTTCTCCGTCTTATTCATCGGTCGCCTCTCGGGGTCCGGACCCGCCACCGCCGCTGCGCTCCCTGCCGTTCCACCCTCATCAGCCCGCCAGTGGGGGCGCGGCGGTGGGGGCGGCGGGTCCGGACCCCGAGAGGCGACCGATGAATAAGACGGAGTAACGGAGTGGCTGGCCCCGGGGCTGCTGGCTTTGGGAAGCGTCCCGAGAAGCAGGAGCGCCGAGCCCGGAAAGAGACGGGCGAAAGTCATGCTGGCTTGCTCCATCGCCCCTCAGCTGCTTTACATTGAACCCTATGGGAAACTGCCTCTGTTCACGACCAATTCTGTTCGCGAACAGAGTCAGTTCAAGAATCACGACCAAAAAACAAGGTCGGAACGGATTAATCGGATTTACATTGAACCCTATGGGAAATTGTGCCTCGCTTCACGACCAATTCGGATCGCGACCAGAGTCATTTCACCAATTAAGTTCGTGAACCGAGGTACCACTGTATATGTTAGATTTTTAAGGGCTGAAAATAAAGAGACCAGGATGGATCCATTTCAGGCTTATTAGCCTTCTTCAGCTGGCCATACTCCTTCTACTGGGATTTGAACCAGGGCTTTCCAGCATTTGAGGCAAGCTCTCTATGCCTTGAGCTATCTGGTATCCCTGATATATCAGCCAATTTACAGGACTCTTAAATGAAGACTAATTATCACAGCTCCTGTGAAGAGGTCCCTTTAAGGGGAGGAGACTAAACGTCATCCCTCTCTGCCCTTTGACTCAACCCAGAGTCATCCAGACAGAGAACCAAATTAGATTACTACTGTGTGACATTTTTTAGATGTGTGTTAGATTTTTAAGGGCTGAAAATAAAGAGACCAGGATGGATCCATTTCAGGCTTATTAGCCTTCTTCAGCTGGCCATACTCCTTCTACTGGGATTTGAACCAGGGCTTTCCAGCATTTGAGGCAAGCTCTCTATGCCTTGAGCTATCTGGTATCCCTGATATATCAGCCAATTTACAGGACTCTTAAATGAAGACTAATTATCACAGCTCCATTTAAACCAATTATCCCAAATTTCATAGTATTCAGACTCTTCTTTGTCCTTTAATCTTCAGTTCAGTTTCAGTTTTATTCAATTTATATACCGCCCTTCTCCCTTTCGGGACTCAGGGCAGTGCACAGCCATAATAAAAATGGGTAATACAAAAGCTAAAATAGAATGTTAAAATGAATTAAATGTAATTGGCCTGCATTTAAAAACCCCGTACTAAAATCACTTTAAAACTATGACAGGCCAGCAGCACAAAATAAGTGTGTCTTCAGGGCCTGACGAAAGAGATGTAGTTCAGGAAGTAGGTCATTCCAGAGGTCATCCACAGAGAAGGCTCTCCCCCTGGGGGTCGCCAGCCGACATTGTCTGGCCGACGGCACCCTGAGGAGGCCCTCTCTGTGGGAGTGAACTGGTCGGTGGGAGGTATTTGGCAGCAGGAGGTGGTCTTGCAAGTAACCAGGTCCCTTGCCATGGAGCGCTTTAAAGGTGGTCACTAATACCTTGAAGTGCACCCAGAAAGCCACAGGCAGCCAGTGCAGCTCACGCAGGAGAGGTGTCACATGGGACCGTCTAGACGCTCCCAGAATCCCCCGCGCGGCTGCATTCTGAACTAACTGGGGCCTCCGGGTGCACCTCAAGGGAAGCCCCATGTAGAGAGCATTACAATAGTCCAGGCGGGAGGTGACGAGGGCTTGAGTGACCGTGCATAAGGCATCACGATCCAGAAAGGGGCGCAACTGGCATATCAGGCAAACCTGATAGAAAGCCCCCCTGGCCCCGGTGATCTTCTAAAGACAGCCGAGAGTCCAGGAGGACGCCCAGGTTGCGAGCCCTCTCTGTGGGGGCCAATGACTCGCCCCCAATAGCCAGAGATGGCATCAGCTGGCTATACCGTGACGCCAGAAGCCACAGCCACTCGGTCTTGGATGGGTTGAGTCGGAGCCTTAATCTTAATGTTAACTTGTCCATTTCTGCGCAATCTAGAATTTTCTGAATCACTAATTCATCTGGGGCAGGGGTCTGCAAAGTTGGCTCTTTTAAGACTGGTGGACTTCAACTCCCAGAATTCCTCAGCCAACATGGCTGGCTGGGGAATTGTGGGCGTTGTAGTCCACCAGTCTTAAAAGAGCCAACTTTGCAGACCCCTGATCTGGGGGAATACTACTTTGTTTCCAACATTGGGCAAATGTTATTCTGGCTGCAGTCAATGGGTATATTAGTATGTATTTAATTTTCTTTCTATATTTCCCCTTGGTTATTCCCAGCAGAAAGAGTTCCGGTTTATATTCTATTTGTTTCTCTGTAATTTGTTGTATCCATTTCCAAATTTTAGTCCAATACTTATGAGTTTCCGGACAGGTCCACCCTACATGATAGAAAGTCCCTTGCATTTTTTTGTACTTCCAGCAGATCAGATTGCTGTTCGGACACATTTTTCCGAAGCTTGTAGGGACTCCCTGATTATAAATCAAACTTCCTTCATCGTGTTTAAAATAATTGCACCAATGTCTACTAAATACACAGAAACAAAGTAAAACTGGAAGGATAACTAAACTTAGTAGTAGTCACTTAGTAGTCGAAGATAGACTTGCAGCTTTCTTCCGCTATATTTAAAATTATACAATATATTTTAAAAATTGGGATCTGCTGCATAATTCATGCAGTTTGTAGAATTCATTTTTCTTGCTGCAGAGGTTACATGAATATAAAGTGCATGATGCATAAGGCACTGATTAAGAACATCTAACAAAAAGTTATAAATAAGCTGACAGCCCAGGTTTGAGATCTGAGCACTGTGCTAGGGCCCCCCCACATGCATAGGGAGGAGGGAGCATGAGGGGGTTGTGCACACAGGCAGGTTGTGCATTATGGGTGCAGGTGCGCACACGGGCTTTTGTGCACATATGCAAACGATTTTGGCATGCAACAACAAAAAGGTTAGCCATCACTGATATATGACATTTGAAAAAAAAAAACTTCAAAAAACCCAGGGTAGTTCCATTGGGATGAGAGCTGAGCTCCCCCCACCCACCATGGGGGAATTAAATCTATAGGGAGTATAAATAAAGCTAGGGATAGAAGAAATAATGCAGCTGGAATAAGTTCTGATAAATAAATCTCCCAGAGACCAGTAACACACATTTGGTTAAGGCATTCCTCTTTTGTCACAATTAATTCATGCCATGGATATAACATTACGCAATGCTTTTCGGCCCATCCTAGGAGGGAGAGAGGGGAATGCATGCATATTTGTAAATTGTATCCTTTCTTGCTCTTTGCAAGAGGACATTTCAGGCAAAAATGCTGTGTTTTGTAGAGCTCTTCCTTCTGCAGTTTCACTGCATATTTCCTTTTCATTATGAATAGCCACTGTTGTGGGAAATGGCCATGTAGCTGTGCTCTAAGGGGAAAGGGGAAGAAACCTGATGAATAAAAACACCTTTATTGCTAATACTTTTATCAGTAAGGGTGCTAAAAGAAAGATTAAGGTGTTCCAGGCTGAGCAAACCATATGAAATTGGACAGCAGCCCTCTGTCAATTAGTTTGGAACAAGGATGACATACTTTAAAAGTACAATGGCTAAGAGAATTGCAAACATTCAAAACTAGTCCATCAACATATGTTGGACTAAGGAACAGTGTGAGGTAACAGGAGATAAAAACAAATTGTGATTCTTGTCTAATGTAATAACCTTTGCCAAAACCTCTCCTCCCACCATATGTTTGTTTCAGGCAATAGGAAATTTTGTTCTGTTTGAGTATAATATAATTAGCAAGGTCACTTGCTTGGTTATATTTATCACTCAGTAATGGGACTTGGGGTTATATAATTGCTTGAATCTGGCTGAATAGTTTAATATTTATTGCTCTTTTTTCTAGTCCAGTGGTTCTCAACCTGTGGGTCGCGACCCCTTTGGGGGTCGAACGACCCTTTCACAGGGGTTGTCTAAACCAGGGGTCTCCAACCTTTGCAACTTTAAGTCTGAAGGACTTCAGCTTTGCTGGCTGGAGAATTCTGGGAGCTGAAGTCCTTCAGACTTAAAGTTGCAAAGGTTGGAGACCCCTGGTCTAAACCATTGGAAAACACATATTTTTGATGGTCTTAGGAACCGAGACACAAATTTTATGGTTGGGGATCATCACAACACGAGGAACTATATTAAAGGGTTGTGGCATTGGGAAGGTTGAGAACCACTGTTCTAGGCAATACTTTACTTCTCTGGGTTTTTGAGGTTCTGTGGACCAATACAAATTGCTAAGTTTGATCCAAAGCATGGGTTTGTTTTGCTGTGTTCAAACAACCTTGTGAGTTTCAGGACTGCTATATTTGTCTTCATGGAACTGTGTTAGCAGTTGATAGTAGTGATAGCAGTGTTCCAATATCTCAGGGGTTGCCATAAAGAAGAGGGAGTCAAACTATTCTCCAAAGCACCTGGGGGCAGAATAAGCAGCAATGGGTGGAAACTAATCAAGGAGAGAAGCAACTTAAAACTGAGCAGTGGTGGGTTTCTGCAGGCTCGCACCTACTCGTGAGAGCCGGTTGGTGAAATTTAGAGAACCGGTGAGAGGGGGTTCCACCGACGTACCTGGAAGTAAATCTGGCCCATCGCTGCCAGTGACCCAATGGGAAGGAAAGGAAAGGAAGGAAGGAAGGAAGGAAGGAAGGAAGGAAGGAAAGAAAGAAAGAAAGAAAGAAAGAAAGAAAGAAAGAAAGAAAGAAAGAAAGAAAGAAAAAGAATTTATCATCACAATTGAGTCCAAATTTTGGTTGCTAAGCAAGAGCGTTGTTAAATGAGTTTCACCACATTTTAAAAGGTGGCCACTCCCACCCTGTCACATGACTGCCAAGCCACGCCCACAAAATAGGCCACACATACAGAGTAGGTTCTAAAAAATTTGAAACCCACCACTGGAACTGAGGAGACATTTCCTGACAGTTAGAACAATTGATCAGTGGAACAGCTTGTCTCCAGAAGTTGTGAATGCCCCAACACTGGAAGTCTTCAAGAAGATGTTGGATAGCCATTTGTCCTAGGTTTCCTGCCTAGGCAGGGAGTTGGACTAGATGACGTCCAAGGTCCCTTCCAACTCTGCTATTGTATTGTATTGAACTGCACAATGGATATTTGGGTCCTTTCTCTGCACCTTTGCCAAATTACCCTTTCTTTTTATCACAGTGCTGTTCACATGGATATAATTTATATAACTTCCAAAATTTCACTGAATCCAAGAAGGTTTAGAACCAAGTCAAAACTGAAAGATGTTTTCTTGGTTTCTGCCTCTTAAGGAGTCTTAGAGCTAACTAAGTAATAAAGTAATGGTATGTGGGCGCATTGTTTGGAAAATATTTTTTTAAAAAAAATATTTGGGATTCCATAGTTGAAAATGAGAGCATGTCAAACATACTATGAATGATTTAGAGTTTTTAATGAAAGAAGGAACATTTGTATTAATACAGTGATTAACCAATAGATTTGATCATTAAGTAGGCTTAATCTTTTTTGCTCTTCACACATAACACCACTGGTTTATTAATTTATTAATTTGATCTCTCTGCTCCTCACACATTATGCTGCTGGTGACCATTTAGCTTCATGTATACTTAGCCACATAACATTGTTCAGTGGAAATGGTATAGCCAGATTTTATATTTTCCATATTTATGTAATATCCGAGTCCATTCTGTCTGGACAATGAAAATCCGTCCATTATGTTACTGAAATGGGAGAGAAATCAAATAAAATGTAAAGTGCCTATAACCATAGTTCTTTCCCAGCCAATGGAAATCAGAAACACACAGGTAAGTTTTATACCTTTAAAAAAAAATTCAGAGAGAACTCTAATGGCATAAGGTTTAAACAAACAAGAAGGCAACTAAGGAATTGAGGACCATGATGGTGAGGTATGGAGAGTTGTCACCAACATATCTGTGAGGAACACAGCTCCTTTACATATGGGAGACTCTGATTTGTTCCTTTGACTAGGCAGGGTTCTTTCTGACCAATAGTCTTACTGAGTGCCACCCACCTCATCTCATAGTGGACATTTGCACTTGGGGAGAGGTGTTAGCTCTGCCTTTTTGCCTTCTAAGGCCAGTGATGACTGCCTTTTCTGGTTGCTAGGCAATCCTGCTTTTTCTGCCTGCACCTATTCCATCTCAGGCTGATGATCCTTTGCTGAATCTGGGCTGGCCATGATTGGGAAAGATAAATCCAAAACCAGCTAGGGAATTCCTGGAAACTGGGCATTCAGATCAATTAGCCATCAATAGACACATATAGATAAACCACTTTTACACACCATTCAAAAGTGACAATTAAAAAATTAAGAAGGCAAGAAAAAGAACACAACACCTCCTTATCAGCAACCAATATTCAGATAAGCAGGCATTAGCACTAATCAAGCAGAAAACAATACCTTAACCATGGAACTATCAAGTAGAAAATCATACCTTTGCCAATAATGGTAGAGCAAGCTAATATATACAAACAGGGAGCAAAACCCACACTTATGAGGTTGTTACCTGGTCAGATGATGACACATCTTCAATCGAACAACCAAAGTCAGAGAACACTAAAGACTTCACTGGTTTTTGTGTTTGTGTGTGTGAAGTTTATATATTGTTCAATAACAGAACATCAATGATCTGATAATTCAGTACACAAACATCTGCTTTGCAACTCAGACTCAGCTTTGTATTTAGATTCTCCTTTTTGACTTATTCATATTTAAGAAAAGAACCACAATATGTGGATCCTCTCACATTTCTTTATGGAATGTACTGTGAGGATTGTGGAAGGGAGGGTTAGTTAATAAAGCTGGGATAAGCTTTAGGTAAAATCTTTACCTTAGACTATTGCTATTATATAGCAGTTGTCAACAAGATCTAATGGAATAATGCTCCTTCTCCAGAGGATTTATTTTCTCATTTCAGTGATATATGTTTAGCCTTTATAATTCCTACAGTGGTTCAAATCAGTCTTTTAGCATATGGCTTTCCTTTCAGAATAATTGTTTCATAAGAGGAAATGCTATCAGCGGTATCAAACATTGACACCATGTGCCTCTTGGTGCTTGCCTTCTGTAAGCTGATAGCAGTGAAGATATCTTTTAGAAACTTTTGTTCTGTCCATCTGGTGCTCCCATTGCCATTGCTGTTGTAGCTAAACATAGGTTAGCTCTCAATCTTTACATCATCATAGAAAATAGTGGTAGATGCAAAGTATGAATGAAATCTACTTGCCAACCCTCCTATGCTCCTAGCTCAGATTGCTTGCAATAGGCTTTAAGAACGTTCTCTCTTCCTCTTAGTCTGGACGGCCTAAGGAAATCTAAAGGGCTGGATATGACCTTCTAGATGCCTGTCAAAAGTTGTTGACAGACTGTATTTTTAGTGGGACAGAAGGAAAGAAAGGGAGCAATGCATGTTAATTGTATTTAAACCTATTAATGGTATTTAATTGTATTACATTTTAATCCCATTTAAATATAAATCAATGAAATCTAACTTTACTATTACTCCAACATCCATCTGATATTCACTCATTAATGATGGTGGCTACTGGGAATGCCTTATCCTTTTATAAATAGAACTCATGAGATTCATGTTTAACTTCAGATGTTCTAGTCTCTGAGATTAAGCAGTCCCCATTCTCAAGGGGCAGAATGTTCCTGAAAAAAAGAGAACAAAGCAGGAAATAAGAAAAACTTTAGTCCCTCATTCACATAACTCCATGTTTTTGCTGCCATTACTGCTCTGAGTTTCAACAATTGCACCACACCAGTTGCTGATATCTCAAGTGAGCACCATGATAGCTGGTGTTGATTGTGCCCAGCAGGACCTCAGAATGGTCCGTCTTAAAAGGGATGGATTGCCTTTAACATTATGGTTCCAAATCACAAATAGAAACATCTGCTATTCAGATAAAGCTTCCAAAATGTTGAATTGCATGAAAAAGTCCCAGGATTCCATCACAATTATTTCCCTATAACATGGAGCTTGAATAATTAACTGTCATTGTCACAGCAGGTGCAGCACAGAACAGCTAAGCAGAATTGGACCTGTTTAATTCTCTAACCTTTAGGAAGGCCTAGGAAGGCCATTGGCTACATCGGAAGCTTTTTAGAAAATGAATTAAGCAACAGCAAATCACCTCTGTAGAAAGTATTAAGAAAACAATATAGATAAGTCCAGAGTAGTCACCAGGAATCAAACTCTACTCAAGGAACACTTGGTTTACAATAATGTTTTGATTAAGGATATTCTCTCTGTGTGTCTCTCTCTTTTCTTCTAAACTTTGCACTACTTTTCTTTATAGGAAGTGTCTCAAAAATGTCAAGGCAATGGCCACACTATATGATTGAAGCACTGTCTTGGCTTTGATTGTATGATTCTGGCCCGTTTTGACTTTTTTGATCACTAATTCCATTTGAACTTTGACCACTCATTCAGCAACTGTTTGAAGTCACAACGGTGCTGAAAACAATGTGTTCTACCTTCACACTCATTACAGTATGTCAAGCAAACATTTTCTTGGTTTTTGGCTTCCATGAGAAATGGCACTAAATAAATTGGTTGCATTTACTAGGACTATTTGAAAAATTGAGTCTTTGCACTTTTCATCCTCAGGACATAGCAAAATAAAGCAAGGTATCTACTACTGCTCTTCCTGGTGCTCTAGGACAGGGGTCTCCAACCTTTCCAACTTTAAGTCTGAAGGACTTCAGCTCCCAGAATTCTCCAGCCAGCAAAGCGAAGCTGAAGTCCTTCAGACTTAAAGTTGCAAAGGTTGGAGACCCCTGCTCTAGCAGAATGAATGACTACTTGGCAAGGCACCAGTGATAAAACTGGAGCATCATGGAGTCTTCTTTGGCCTGCTGAGACATCAAGTAGAGATCTGATATGCACAACTGTTACTACCCAATCTTCTACTTCCCTTAACTATCTTCTACTTTTCCAATCCTAAATAATGTTTATTTACGAGATGCTATGCTCTCTATAAATATGACAATGTAATTTTATTTCTAAAACCATATCTAATTTTGTTTGAAAATACATATATTGAGAAAAAATATTGTAGAAATCTGCATCTAGGTTCACACTTGACTACACTGCCATTAATAAAATTAAAGGAAAACAGGATAAAATAGACTTATAGGTGAATGCATAATACAGTATCACATAAAGAAAGAAATCCCAAGCAGCCATTGATTTCTTCAAAAAGCATTAATAATTTTCCTTTAAATCACAGAAGTAACAAAAGAGCCCTGTCCTAGTTTAAATGATACCATAGTTTTTAAAATACTAAGGTAGCAATCTATCATTTTCATTAAGTGTATTAATGGTTTGTTTTTCAGGCTTACTTCCTTCTTGAAAACAATTCTTTGTACTCTTGTCTGCAACTGGGAAATCCCCATTTCGTTTCCTCCTTCTGTTTTCTTAGTTCATTTGTATTTGAACCAGTTTGTCGGTATACATCAGTCAATATTATATTACTTGGATGAACAGCCCAACCGTAAAATGTGAATAGACCCGGAAGGCAAAATTCAAAGTCTTCAATCATTTTGAGTAGATACAGGTCTGAGTTAAACACCTAGGCTAGTGTTGTTAATATCTCACAGACAGCAATTCTCCACATAATACAGAAGTTGTTTTTCAAGTCCATTGCTTCATAATTCAGAAAACTGCCCTATAGTAGGCTAAAATATTTGTCCATCATTGTCTATTGTGCTTGATGGTCTTCAGCAGAGTGTAAAATTATTAACTATTTTAATGAGATGAAAACCTAAGACTTTTGTTGCTTGAAAATACAGACTCCTGAATTTTCTTGTCCTCATGAATCACCTTAATCCATCACTAAGAGAAGAAAACTGGAATGGACCAGAAATCTTAGATCTAGGAGATTTAGTCTCAACCAGCCCTAGATCTGCCAAAGGTTAAAATCATTGCATACAATGAGCTGTGCTATGCAAATGGTGTATGGCACAATAACAAGATGTCCTAAAGCAGTCAGTTTAATTTTCCCCCTTACTGACCATTCTGGGATGAAAAAGAAGTAGAAATGGGTTGAGAAATACACCTCCTCTTTACTGTATCTGAAGTAGTGATGAGCCATAATCGTACTGTGTGAAGCCATCTTTAGTCTAGAGCAGAGGTCTCCAACCTTGGCAACTTTAAGACTTGTGGACTTCAACTCCCAGAATTCCTCAGCCAGCTTTGTTTTGCTGGCTGAGGAATTCTGGGAGTTGAAGTCCACAAGTCTTAAAGTTGCCAAGGTTGGAGACCTCTGGTCTAGAGGACTAAAAGATAATGGTCAAGACTGACTGATTTGTCCATATCTGTGCAGTGCATGGAAGTCAGTTAGTTGGTTGGAGGAAGGATGATTCTTTCAACTCTGTGATGTAAGTTTATGGTTTATATCCTTATGAACTACAATGCATCTTGTGGGACTTAAGAAATGTAGCTCTCCTCTTCTGGAGCAGCATCCCCCCCCAGAGATAAGGATAATGCCATCCTCCTAGCATTCTGAAAAGTTTTGAAAACCTGCCATTTGGTCCAGGCCTGCATGTTTATTATTTGTCCTATAACCCTGTTTCGTTTTGTTAATTTTCTTTTGTTGATCTTGTTGACTAGACTGTCTCTTTGATTTATTTTATTTTATTTTTTGTCTAGCTTTGTACCCTGCCAGAGTCCTTTTAAGTGGGTGGTTAATAAATTTAAATAAATAAAGAAGAAGAAGGATTCACTGAAAGGTGACAATTTCCCAAGGAGTAAGTATGTTACCCAGTAATGGTTGTCTGCACATTTCAAACCAATAAATATGTTATCACAAAGGGGTTATTATTATGTCCTCATTATTGAAAAGGAAACTATTGATGTGTTTATTTTTTAGGTTATGAAATCCTCATGAGGACAGTTTAACTAAACAAGTGACATTTCTTTAAAGAAACAAAATGACTTTAAAAACCATGATGCATAAATAATGAAGCTGTTTAGATCTTGGGGAAAAAGTTACTACTACTTTAAATGTTTCATTATGTTTAATGAATAAAACCTCCCTTTGGGGGCTGTTGTGCTGCATTATTCTGAGAATAAAACAGCTTTGCGCTCTTGCAGAAAAGATGAACTATTGATATAATAATATTCTAGCAACCTTTATTATGCATAGATCAATTTTCCCCAACTTATATTTGGACTGCAGGTCTGGAATGCCGCATGTTGTCTGGAAATTCTGAGAGTTAAAATCCCAATTCAGAGAACATGAGGCTGTGGAAGCCATTAATGAATACAATAGAAGGCAATACTCATCCACTATCACTAGGTAAATTGGCCAAAATTACAAAAACCAATAAAAGTGGAATAAACTTCATAGCCCCCTTTTCTTTTCAAGGCTCGTTATATCACAGTTATATGTGATATAACTCTCAAAAGCCAACACTGCTGCCAAAAGCAGCTGCCAAAAAAGCCAACACAGCTCTAGGCTGCATAAACAGATGGATAGAATCAAGATCATGTGAAGTGTTAATACCACTTTATAATGCCTTGGTAAGGCCACACTTGGAATACTGCATTCAGTTTTGGACGCCATAATGTAAAAAAGATGTCGAGACACTAGAAAGAATGCAGAGAAGAGCAACAAAGATGATTAGGGGACTGGAGGCTAATACATATGAAGAACAGTTGCAGGAACTGGGTATGTCTATAATGAAAAGAAGGACTCACGGAGATATAATAGCCGTGTTCCAATACTTCAGGGGTTGCCACAAAGAAGAGGGAGTCAAGCTATTCTCCAAGGCACCTGAGTGTAGAACAAGAAGCAATGGGTGGAAACTAATCAAGGAGAGAAGCAACTTAGAACTGAGGAGAAATTTCCTGACAGAACAATTAATCAGTGAAACAACGTTCCTCCAGAAGTTGCGAATGCTCCAACACTGGAAGTCTTTAAGAAGATATTGGATAACCATTTGCCTGAAGTGGTGTAGGGTTTCCTGCCTAGGCAGGGGGTTGGACTAAAAGACCTCCAAGGTCCCTTCCCACTCTGCTATTCTATTCTATATTTAAAAGAGACTGAATGGGACTTTAAATCTGACTACTTGAGGTTCTTCAGATGTCTAGAGGATTTAATTATCCTGGAAAAGCACTACATCAACCTTTACACTGTAATGAGAAAAAGTATATTTTTAAAATTCATTTTAAATATTGCCCCAATTACTTTTTGGTATGAAAACTGGCTCAATACCAGCACTTTTTTGCTTGCTCTGGAGCACGTTTACTGGATCTAGGGTGCAAAATTATGGAGTTGTGCCTTTATAAAAAATATAAAGTTGCTGTCATTCAATGGTCATTTGGATTTTTCTGGTTTAGATCTGGCAACCTTTGGAGGAATGGCACTGGTTGCAGTTCTACTCAAAATATCATTGCAGAAGAAAGACATATTAAACCAAAGGTTGGAGTGATGAACATTCATATGAATATTGCTGATTTTCTGTGGTCTCACCAGGCAACATTTCTTTGGTTCTTTGTGTTTTCATATACAAGCCAAAAGTGATCAATATGGCTAGAAAATAACTTAACACTCCACAGTTCCCTAAGGCTCCCCACCTTGACGGAAAGAAAACAAGAGTGATCCTGTTTATCAAGGAAAAGAAAAACAGGTATAAATGATACTCTTCACTTTAATCAGGTAAGAAAAGTCCATGCTTTTCCACTTTACCTGTTTTTCATCTTGAACCACAGTTCGCTTTACATTTAAACATCCATCAGATTATGGAAACTAGTCCTTTTCTTTGAAACCATGTTTAATAATAGTGTTTAAAAGGCAATATATTGCAGCTAGCCCAAGCGGACTTACAATTTTATTGGAAAAGGCTTTCAGCATGAAGTTTCAAACACACAAGTCAAAACTGCCAAGTCGATATGTGTATCGATTTGGCAATATGTAAGCAGATAATCCATCACAAAGTTAATTTAGTTCATAAATTATAAAACCAATGACTTTATCTAACAGAGGAAATCTTATATGCAAATCACTACATACAATGGTCTTGAAAATTCAGATCTTTTTCAAGAAAAATTGTGTATTTCCCCCCCCAAACTCCAACAAGCCAAATGTGCTGTGTTTTGGACCTTCCCTGTTCATTCTCTTGAATGAATGGGTCCTTAGATGCCTATATGTTAATGAGTGCTACTGGAGCCAGAAGTACAGACTATAAACTTTAACATCAACATGGTAAACACACAATTTTGTAATTTATTGTTTTTCCTTTTGTGCTTTGGGATCCTATCAAGTAAAACGGAAGAGAGTTAAGAGAGAGAGAGAAAATAAATAGTAAAACAAATGAGAGGAATAGTGTTAAATTCTCGGGGGGGGGAGGAATGAAACAACTGAAGAGATTGCTCTGAAATATGGTAAAAAAATATCCTATAGATCAGGGGTCTCCAAACTTTGCAACTTTAAGTCTGAAGGACTTCAGCTCCCAGACATCTCCAGCCAGCTTTGCTAGATAATGAAGATGACGAAAGATTAAAGTTCCAAAATTCTCAGAGAAGTATTTCATCTGTTCTCATCTATTTTAATTCTAGAGTGATTTTTTTTTTTAAAGAACGGTTTATTGAGTGAGGTCGTGTGATTTTTCACTAAATGTGAATATTGGTTCTTGAAATAATTAGTTTCAAGTGTGATTGAAGATTCTGCTCGGTGGGTACATGGTTTTGATGAGAAATGTGGATACCAAAAGTGGCATCAAATTACTCACTTAATTAGAAAACTTCCCACATTTCATATTATGGAATGGTCAGGGCTTTTTTCTTTTACTTTTTGACTCTTTTAATTCTGTGTGAAGATTTGATGCAAATAGGCACCTATAAATACATTTTTATGATTTGTTGAATGTTCCCTGTAATGTTTGCCTTTTACAGAAGCTCTTTTTTGCTCCTATGAGATGATCCAAAATCCTAGTTCTTTTCCACATCTGCTGCTCTACATTTTTGGTTTTGGAGAAAGCTGATGAATTTCACAGGGTTACTATTATTTTTTTAAAGGTTATAATGCACATATTTGATTTTGAAGACACTACCCACATAGAGTAGAAACTGATAATTATAACTGGTTTACTGAATGTGATCTTTGAAATTCATGCCATGAAATTCCAATTCGAATAAGGTTTCCTTTGCTTTTGCTCTTTCTGTCTGATTATGTGTATGTATGTATGTATGTATGCATGTATGTATGTATGTATGTATGTATGTATGTAAGTATTCATGCATGCAGTGGTGAAATTCATTTTTTTGTTGCTATCGGTTCTGTGGGTATGGTGTGGTGGGCATGTGGGAAGGATACTTTCCCTGTCACGCCCACAAAATCCCCATTCCCTTCCCTCTCTGGGGCCAGCCAGAGGTGGTATCTGCTGGTTCTCCGAACTGTTCAAAATTTCTGCTATCGGTTCTCCAGAACCTGTCAGTACCTGCTGAATTTCACCCCTGTATGTATATATGTATGTCCATGTATGTTATCTCACACATATATGTGCTTTGCTCATCCATCAGATTTGACCAAGACCTGGATCACAAGTGGAGAAGACAATTCAGGGCCAATGTTATTTTACACAATGAGAATAAACAAGAATCAGCCAACATCATGCTAATTCTAGGTCTCCAGGAAACTCCTTTCCTCTTGATCAATGCATTCTTTTGCAGCAACTGCAGCAAAAGTTTGATGATTAGGTAAATTGCCACAATAGGAAGGGGAAGTATTGGATTCATTAGTGCTTGGACCCTTGAAGAATGGATCCACTGAAGGGATTGGAACAGATTACTAATGTTCCTTTGTTGTTATCTTATCTCTGAATGGTCCCTCATCTTGAATATTTGCAGGCAGATACTTTTCAGCCTGCATTGACTAGTAAATAAGTTTAATTAAAATGTAGTAAAAAGTAGAAAACAATATAAGAACATTAAAAAAAACAGCAAACAGAAAATGGTTTTGGGGTGGGATATCATCTGTACGCTGATGATACTCAACTGTACATATCCACCCCAGACCACCCCAACGATGCCGTCGAGGTCATGTCCCGGTGTTTGGAGGCCGTACGGATCTGGATGGGTAGTAACAAACTCAAGCTCAACCCGTCCAAGACTGAGTGGCTGTGGCTTCCGGTACTCCGGTTCAGCCAGATTATTCCAACTCTGGCCATTGGGGGCGAAACACCAGCCCCCGTGGAGAGGGCGCACAATTTGGGTGTCCTCTTGGATTCCCGGCTGTCCATGGAGGACCATGTGGCGGCCGTGGCCAGGGGGGCTTTCCATCAGGTACGCCTGATGCGCCAATTGCGCCTCTTACTGGACCGGGATGCCTTACACACAATCACTCAAGCACTCGTGACCCCTCGACTCGACTACTGTAATGCTCTCTACATGGGGCTTTTCTTGAGGTGCACTCGAAAGCTGCAGTTAGTCCAGAATGCAGCCGCGCGGGTGATTATGGGAGCGCCTAGACACTCCCACATAACACCAATCCTGCACGAGCTGCACTGGCTTCCTGTGGTCTTTCGGGTGCGCTTCAAGGTTTTGACGACCATCTTCAAAGCGCTCCATGGCTCGGGGCCTAGTTATATGCGAGACTGCCTCCTGCCCCATACATCCCTTAGACCGATACGCTCCCACAGAGAGGGCCTCCTCAGGGTGCCGTCGGCCGGACAATGCCGACTGGCGACACTCAGGGGAAGAGCCTTCTCTGTGGCAGGTCCAGCCCTTTGGAACGACTTACCCCCTGAACTTCACACCATCTCCGACCTCCGCCTCTTCCGCAAGTGTCTAAAGACACATTTGTTCCATCTAGCCGGCCTAGCGTAACCTCCATAACTGACTTTTAGATAGTTTTAAATTTGGGGATTTTAATTTGGTTTTAGCGCAGGATTTCATTGAATAAGTTTTTTAAATTTTATATGGTTTTTATATGTATTTTTAATTTTCCTGTGCGCCGCCCTGAGTCCGTTTGGAGAAGGGCGGGGTATATATTGAATAAATGAAATGAAATGAAATACAGCCAAACTACACCATACATTTAAAGTTTTACTAGCCCTTGCTTAATATTTTGATATATAAATACAAATGGAATTTTATTCCACTCTCTCATTAATTTTAAACCCCTGGGCCTTTCCCTATACTTAAAACTTTCAAGAAAGACTTCATTTATTGTTTTGATTTATTTACATACCACTTCCCTTTACTACAAATATCAAAGTAGTTTATAGTCAATAATTAAAATGCAAAATTCAAATGATAGATTACAACAGTATAAAAGCGACATAATTAATTTAAATGGGAGAGAGGTGCAGTATAAAAATCAAATCAAATCAAAATCAAATCAAATCAAGAGAGGGGGAAATAAAAATAAAACCACACATAATGAATGCTATAGTGTTTAAGACCTATGGTGATGCAGTGGTTAGAATGCAGTTTTTCCAGCTAAATCTGCCAACTGCCAGCAGTTCGATCCTGACTGGTTCACGCCTTCCATCCTTTCAAGGTCAGTAAAATGAAGAGCCAGATTGTTGGAAGTAATATTCTGACTTTGTAAACTGCTTAGAGGGGGTTATAAAGCACTATGAAGCAGTATATAAAGTGTTATTGATAGTGCTAACAGTTAAAGTCATCTTTATCAAGAAGAAACCTTTGACATGCCAGTATAGTTAAGGTTTCAGCAGAGATGGCAAGCAAACAGTTTTTAACCTTGAGCAACAATTTTAACTGCGGAACTATCTGATTTTGGAAAACTATAGAAAGAGAGAAAACCCTAAATGTCCTTTCTATTCAAGTGAATGGATTATGTCTTGAGATAATGCTTGTTGTGTGGACCTTTCATGTGTGAAGGGGAATCTGGATTGTGATGAACAGATAAAGAAAGATATGGAAAGGTACAAAATAGTTTTTGAAATATGTAAAACCTGAATCTTTCATCCCAACATATTTATCCAGCTAAAATTAGAGTAAAAAATGAATTGTTGTTGTTGTTAGTTGCGAAGTCATGTCCAACCCATCGTGACTCCATAGACAATGTTCCTCCAGGCCTTCCTGTCCTCTATCATCCTCCAGAGTCTATTTAAGCTCATACCTATTGCTTCAGTGACTCCATCCAGCCACCTCATTCTCTGTAGTTCCATTCTTCTTTTGCCCCCAATCTTTTCCAGCATTAGACCCTGCTCCAGTGAGTCCTTCTTTCTCATTAGGTGGCCAAAGTATTTGTGTTTCATCTTCAGGATTTGGCCTTCTAAAGTGCAGTCAGGGTTGATCTCCTCTAAGACTAACCGGTTTGGTTGCCTTGCAGTCCAAGGGACTTGCAGGAGTCTTCTCCAGCATTAATTCTCTAGCAGACCATTGAAGTAGCTGATAATTCTGATCCTCTTAATTTAGGAAGATAAAAACATGGAGTTTTATCTGTCAATTATTCCTGAACAAGGAAGAAGTTAAGCAAGCCAAATGGGAGTTGACAAGAGGAACATACTGAGAGATTGTTTCCCAAAGCAGGGAGATGCCTTTTTCCTGCGTTGCTCTCTAGGCACTGAGAGCAGGGCCTCTCCTCATAGTCTCCAGTACCTCTGGATTACAGTATGTTCCTGCCTTCTTTTCCTTCCAAGGGGACTGCTTGCCAAACCTACAAAAGACTAAGAGAAGTGATAGAGAAATGGTATTTGCCTTTCTTATTTAAGCTATGCAAATATCTATACTATTAGATAAGAGTTCAGAGGTGGTATTCATCCAGTTCTGACAATTTCTGGAGAAGCAGTAGCAGAAATTTTGAGTAGGTCGGAGAACGGGTAAATAGGCTGGCCCCGCCCCCACTGCCTCCCAGCTGATCTTCTTTTGTTGCCCTGAACAGGAGAATGGAGCTGGAAAGCAGGTTAGTGGTGTAGGGGGGGGGGGGAATGAGGATTTTGCCTAAACCTTCCCCCAGGAGTGCAGAGGGAATGGGGATTTTGCAGTATTCGTGCCCACAAAGCCACGCCACACCCGCAAAGCCACGCCCACAGAACTGATAGTAAAATTTTTGAATCTCACCACTTTAGATATATACAACTCTTATCTAATATGATACCTTCATACTAGAGGAGGGGGAGGGAGCATGGCTATTCCTGTATAGTCCACCCTAGGAAGAAGGGGACAACCAATTTCATGAACCAGACTAAACTAATTGGATAACACCCTTGCAACAGTCATTGCAAAATTACAGTAATTCTCTCAAAGCACTATATAACCATCTAAGTGCTCCTAATGGAAAAGGGAATGCTGGTTTAAATAGGTCTTTGATCCAGCCTGGAACTTATATTTTTATGTGACAGGTCTTAACTTATAGTACGTTCATATTGATACTTATTTAGTTTCTTGGCATTAAAACTAATGATCTTTTTGCAGATTTAACAAGTACTGTATGTCGATACTATGAAGATAAATTTGTTTTAATCTTTAAAACTTTTGTTTTTGAGATGCGCAGGTTACATTTAGCTGATTATGTTCTGTACAGGAAATAATCTGATCCTCACTTAGAACTTTACAGTATTGAGTTACTTCAAGGATCTTCAAAAGTTAAAGTTAAGAATAAGTGTAAATATTTACAAATCATTGCCTCAAAGCATTGCCATGTAATTTTCCACTTCGGAAATAAGAGTAATATTGGAGGCATGGACTAATATTAGGTTTATATTTGCATAATAGAGATATTGTGAAAACAGCAAAACTGTTGAAAGACTATATGTGCTTTCATAATTAAGTGTTTTCTTATCTCAAAATGTTGACCTGCTCTCAGGTTTGAACAGAAATATCAGTAAGTGATGATATAACTTGAAAAGAAAATCAGATTTCAATGGAAAACAAGATTTTATTTTCCATTTTGTTTAATACCCAAAGGAGAGAAGATTAACCTGTTGATATTTTGGAGTCACTGGGAGAAATCTCTTAGAAGGAAATGTGTAGCTTGAAGGGTAACAAAGAGAAATTTTAAATAAATTAATAAAAACTTTATACCTTCAGTGTAGCCAATATGAAACATGACATTTTGATTGGTATTGCTGATTTACTAATTTCTCTTGCTCTCAAGGGCCATATTGTGAATTATACAATTTCAAAATAAAACGAGGAATTGAAGGATGAATCATTAGGGTTTAGCATAAGCACAATATTTGCATATAAGCTAAATTAATGGATTAAAACTCACAATTTTCCATGCATTCCAACTGAACATACATCCACAATGAAATATATTAAGCTTATTTTGTTTTCTAAGTATCTAGGCCTCCATTTCTTTATGTAAATTTAACATTTGCAAATGGTAATGAAGCTTCTTAGTTGTTACAATGCAAGCCTATTGGCCAAACTCTCATTAAGATAACTCAAGTAGTTCCATTGCAAAAAAAACACCAGTGTATGCTTATGGATGTTGAAATTATCCACAGAAGATTGGACAAGTCCTAAAATGAATATAAAATATATGTTAGTATTTGTTTAATACATTTAACCATTCAAAAAACACTCAAAGTCTGGGTTCAGCCACCCCCTGCCCAAGCACTTGACAAATGTCAAGAGACAAAGTTGTTGTGGGTTGCATGAGAATGTTTAGCTATGGCAGGGAGGTCAAACTCATGGTGGTGTCACGTGACGCATCAGAACTTTCCCCCCCTTTGCTAAGCTGGGCATGGGCGTGGCCAGCGCGTGACAGATCCGGCGTGCGGGCCGGGAGTTTGGCAGCCCTAAGCTATGGTGTCAGATCTTCTGGTTTTAATATTTTTGGTTTACATTTTGCTATTTTAGATAGAGGTTGCTTTATTTTTTCGTTGCAAGAGTTTCGATTAAGATGGGTGGCTATAGAAATGTTTTAAATAAAACATTTCAGCCTATTATCCAGAAGCTGTGTTTAAGGTTGCCCATGAAGGAAGGAAGGATGGATGGGAAGAGATGTTGCCTGACCCCTGTGAACCTTTACTGCAACATTTTGTTGATATGGTTACTCAGATTTGACACAATCTTGACTCATTAGAGGCAGAACCTGATGTGGTACCTGAGTTTCATTTGAGCGTGAAGACTCTGATGAACTCGATAGATGTCAGCTGCTAGAGAAAATGTGAGAGCCTAATTCCAAGGGTGAGCAATGCTTATATAAAGGAACTAGCTGGATACCCATGCTTCATTACAAAACTATGTGATAAATTGACACTTAAATCTGGAAATTTAATGAGTAGTTACGATCAGGCTTGATACATTGATACTTAAAGTTTGAACATTAATGTAGAATGTGTAACTCCTTAGCATCAGAGCATGTTAATATAAGGCAACTGGCAGTTGGAACAATGTTTCTTTCAGGTGGGGAGAGGGAGTAGAATGTCTAAACGCCTTAGCATCAATGCATGTTAATATAATACTGTATCAGAAATACTGATGATCTGATGTTCATTTTTAAAAAAAGCCTTTATTAGTGAGCAGCTAGAAGCCAAGAGGAACATACGTGCCAAATTTCAAGTTTGTAGGCTTTACAGTTCTGGAGCGGTATTTGGCTTATACATATACCGCTACATCTATATAAATAAAAATGTAAAATAGTTTGTACGAATCCACTAATCTCAAAAACTACCCGACCGATTTATACCAAACTTTCACACAATGTAGCCAAGCACTTCGGATAATAGAATAGCTAATCATTTTGTGCCTAACAAATATGTGTTGTGTACAAATTACACACAAAAAAAGTACCCACTGAAATTGTGTGTTAACATCCCTGTAGCCACGCCCATCAAACTGCTTTTCAACTGTCAGTGTTGGAAAAGGCCTCATACGGCGGCCTCTTGGGGCCAAAAAGGCACAGAGGATAGCAAACTCCCAGGTGGCCCATAGAGGGGAGGAGGGGAGAAATTCTGCTCAGGACTGTTCTCTGAGGTAAAAAAAAAGGAGGCAGGCAGCTGCTTTAAACTGTTTAATACGAACTGAACCAAACTGTAACAAAGAATCACTCATCTGACAGCAAATACCGTTTAATAAAAGAGGGACTACTGGAGGCATGATAGCAGCCTTCAAATATCTCAGGGGTTGCCCCAAAGAAGAGGGAGTCAAGCTATTCACCAAGGCACCTGAGGGCAGACCAAGAAGCAATGGGTGGAAACTAATCAAGGAGAGAAGCAACCTAGAACTGAGGGGAAATTTCCTGGCAGTGAGAACAATTAATCAGTGGAACATCTTGCCACCAGAAGTTATGGATGCCCCAACACTGGATGTGTTTTTAAGAAGAGACTGGAAAACCATTTGTCTGAAACGGCATAGGGTCTCCTGCTTGAGCAGCGGGGTTGGACTAGATGACCTCCAAGGTCCCTTCCAACTCTGCTATTGTATTATAGTAGGTAGGTAGATAGTGGAATAGAGAGACAGGGAGAAATACAGTTTAATAAAAGAGGGACTAGGGGAGACGGGATAGCAGCCTTCCAATATCTCAGGGGTTGCTACAAAGAAGAGGTAGTCAAGCTATTCTCCAAACACCTGAGGGCAGAACAAGAAGCAATGGGTGGAAACTAATCAAGGAGAGAAGCAACTTAGAACTGAGGAGAAATTTCCTGACAGTTAGAACAATTAATCAGTGGAACAACTTGCCTCCAGAAGTTGTGAATGCCCCAACACTGGAAGTCTTCAAGAAGATGTTGGATAGCCATTAGTCTGAAATGGTATAGGGCAGTGATGGCTAACCTTTTTTGGCTCACGTGCCAATAGCAGGGGGAGTGCAGGGGCGATGTACACAGGTGTGCCACATCCATAATGCTATGTGCATGACCCCCTGCATTTGGCATGCTTTTTACGTCATCCCCAGGCTCCAGAGGGTTTATAGGAGCCTGGGGAGGGTGAAAACAGCCTTCCCCCACCTCCAGAGGGCAAAAAATGGCCTCAAAAGAAGGCCTAAATCAGCTGGCCAGGGCACACATACAAACTGAAGCTGACAGGGCAATGCCTCGAGTGGCCTAAGAAATGGTTCCGTGTGCCATAGGTTTGCCATCATGGGTATAGGGCTTCCTGCCTAGCAGGGAGTTGGACTAGATGACCCCCAAGGGATAGATAGAGAGGCAGAAATAAGGTAGGTAGGTAGGTAGGTAGGTAGGTAGGTAGGTAGGTAGGTAGGTAGGTGGATAGATAGATAGATAGATAGATAGATAGATAGATAGATAGATAGATAGATAGATAGATAGATAGATAGATACAAAGAAAGAAAGAAGGAAAGAAAGAAAGAAAGAAAGAAAGAAAGAAAGAAAGAAAGAAAGAAAGAGAAAGAAAGAAAGAAAGAAAGAAAGAAAGAAAGAAAGAAAGAAAGAAAGAAAGAAAGAAAGAAAGAAAGAAAGAAAGAAAGAAAGAAAGAAAGAAAGAGACACTAGGTAGGTAGGTAGGTAGGTAGGTAGGTAGGTAGGTAGGTAGGTAGGTGGAGAAAGGAAGAAATATAGTAGGTAGGTAGGTAGGTAGGTAGGTAGGTAGGTAGGTAGGTAGGTAGGTGGAGGGAGAAAGCAAGAAATACAATAGGTAGGTAAGTAGAGGGATAGACAGAGAGGGAGAAATACCGTAGGTAGGTAGGTGTATAGATAGCGAGAAATACGGTAGGTAGGTAGAGGGATAGAGGGGGGGGAAATACAGTAGGTAGGTAGGTAGGTAGAGGGATAGAGGGGGGATATACAGTAGGTAGGTAGGTAGAGGGATAGACAGAGAGGGAGAAATACAGTAGGTAGGCAGGTAGGTAGATAGGGGGATAGATAGAGAGGGAGAAATATAATAGAGGGAGAAATATAATAGGTAGGTAGGTAGGTAGAGGGATAGAGAGGGGGAAATACAATAGGTAGATAGGTAGGTAGAGAAAGAAAGAAATACAGTAGGTAGGTAGGTAGGTAGGTAGGTAGGTAGATAGATAGATAGATAGATAGATAGATAGATAGATAGATAGATAGATAGATAGATAGATAGATAGATAGATAGATAGATAGATAGATAGATAGATAGATAGATAGATAGATAGATAGAGAAAAATACAGTAGGTAGGTAGGTTGGGCCTTATATGGTGGTTGGCTGTATGTGTGCAGGTGTAGATCTACACACAGATTGGTTGGCCATTTAACCAGACTGGGCCACAGCAACGCGTGGCCGGGTATAGCTAATATATATATAAGAACAGATAAGCCTTACCATTTGCCCAGAAGAAGCTCTCTCTCTCTGGAACTAGCAGCTTTAGATCACTTTAATCTAGTCTCCAATATTTCCTTTTGGGGAAGATTGTTGATAATCTGATGGAAACTAGCTATAGTGTTCTCTCAAAGAACTGCATAATTTAGGTCCCTTTCAGTGTAAATCCAGGCTTTGTTAAAGTGCTTGTACTTGAGTTGTTCCTCCAACATCATCCACTCTATAAACCAGTGGACGGGTGGACTTTCCAGAACTTCTCAGCTAATTTAAAGTTGCTGAGTTTAAGAAACTTTCCTATAGAGACCGACTAGGGAAAAGAGAACAAGAAAACAGTGTTTTTCATCTTTGAAAAACTCACTGTGACTGTTTCTTGGTTTCTGCCTCCCCCCCACCTTCTTTTTTTCTTTTCATTAATTCTGCTGTGTGCAACAGAAGCCAGAGAGAAATGAATGGGATTGGTTTATGCGATAAAATAATTGCAGAATTGAAGTCTGAGAAAGAAAAGTGGACAAACAATTGGGGGAGTAAGGTTGCTGCGGCTCTTATTTTTTTCCTGGATAATGCATTTGTTTTTCCAACATACACCTACACCTACATTTAGTATTTAAAAATAAGACTAAAAAGGGCCTACATTTAAACTAGTGGGGGTGAGGAAAGGATACAGAGAGGCTGGTACAGGCAGCTCACAGTTTCTATTTTATGATCATCTAAAAGTCTAAAGTGCAGAAAGATGGAATCTGAAAATATGTTAAGTGTGGAAGTACAAGGATGGTGGATCTTGTGAAGAACAGAATTTTCTTCGGATGTCAAAATATTTATCTTGGTACAAATTGTGTTCGTTATGAAATACATGGAAGTGTTAACTGGGAAATTCTACCTGTCATATAGAGTTACAATCTCAAATTGGAGGGATTTCCCTTGTGTGCCCTGACCTATTATGTCAGAGATTGGCAACAGGATACCAAATGCTGACTGGCAAAATATTATCTGAGAAGGAGAAGGAGACCATCAGGTAGCCCACATGCACTCTGGAAAGCTTCTCTTACTACTTATTGCTTAATCTTCCTAGGAAAATCATAAAACTTTCATTTGGAGTCAACAGCCATTATGAACCCACCTGACAATAACATTGATGGATAACATTGGATGCTTTACTTTCCACACAAAGTGGCATCCTTCACTCAATAAAAAAGGAAAACCATAAACGTGGTATTGATAACAATGTTCTTCTTTTAGCTGTCTTTTAAAAAGTTGTTTGTTTGCCATTGCAAGTGGGACAGCCCTGCTATTCGTGATCAAATAGTGCTAACTGTTCTCAGACAGTCCTGAAAGTGTTATAATTGTGTCCCTTCTAATTAATGATCCTGTTGTGGCCCACCAGCGGCCAGCGGAGCTGGTGGCAGACTCAGACAGTGAGGAGGTTGGGAGGAATATGGGCCAGTCCTGGAGTCTGGGGATGGCTCTGATAAGTCCTCTGCATCAAAGAGGTATGGCTCTGGGGATGGCTCTGATGAGTCCTCTGCATCGAATAAAAATGAAAGGCAGAGATGGGGCCAGGGCCATCCAACAGCTATCAGCTACCTTCGGAGTCGGATATCAGTGGGGCAGAAGAACAACTGGAGTCTGTTCTTGATGCATGCATGGGCAGAGCTGTCAGAAAAAGAGAACCACTAAGGAACAATGGCTGACTTGGGAGTAAAGGCACAGGTGGATGGTGACTGGCCCCTCTCATAAGGAGCGAAAGGGGAGGGGAGTTTGAAGGACACAATTAGTTCACTTCATTAGGGTGAAGATCTGCTCCTGACTTCTTGCCAAGTAATTGCTGCTACAGCATGGCATTTGGAAGATAACGTGAGATTTGGAAGATATTGTGAAATCTCACAAAATACTGTTTTTTGGGACTTAGCTAGAGAGGAATTCCCTTTATCCTAAATAAAAGAGATTTTATAGGGACGAGGAGTCTGCTTCACGCTCTAGGTCAGAACAGATCCTGAAATTCCAGATGTAAAAAAAGCTGGTCCACCTGAGCATTTGAATTTCATAGATACCTGCAATAAAGTTCTGGCTATTTATTAGCACGATATTTCATGAATACATACATACGCATTGACTGACCAATTAAGTTCCATCAAGTCTTAGCAACCCTAAAGATCAATTTTCTCCATGGCAATCTGTCCTTCAACTGGACTTGCTCCTGGTCATCTTCTTTATATGTGACTAAAGATTGTATTAGCCCCTTAAATAATTTATCAAAAAACAAAGAGGGGAGAGAGTGGCGGATGCATAAAACTAAAAGTGTTCATTTACCTGCTAGTTGCCATGGGCACTTTTCACGGATTACCCTCAGTTACATCTTAATTCTCTTTATTTTCGGACCTGTTCCCAGTAATACAGAAAGCTATTATCAATGTTTTTAAGCCTGCTATTTGTACAAGGCTAAAGATGTAAGCTGCCATATGGGTGATATTTTCTCTGACATAATTTTAGTGAAACATTAAGGTGTTACTCATGGCTAAATGCCTCCTTCACCAGGTGATTACAGTAAAATGGCAATGGTAACATCCTGATCAAGCTCTTGTAATGGAAATAGGTTTCATCTTACATAAGCAGGTGGGATTCATAATGCATCAGATTATTCTACAAGAACAAAAATAAAGCACTAGAGAATGTGTATTTGTGAAGCATTATTTCCATACTGAGGTTCACCCTTCATGTGGCTGAACTTTCTCATTGATGGTAAAAAGGCCAATTTTGTCCTTTATGCATTGAAATGGAACCATAGCAATCATGTATCTTTTGAAATTTGATTTATGTTTCTGAAATAGGTTTCTTTCAGATGCTAGTTTATCTTTTAAGCTAAACTGAATTTCTAATGTTTTGTAAGTATTAATATTGACCTTAAGATTTTTAAAAAAAAATATCTTCTGATGCTAGACTCCAAATAAAGAATGTAGTCTTCTTTTACTTAGGCCATCTAGGACAGCGGTCACCAACTGGTGGTCTATGGATCACTGGTGATCCGCAAGAAAATTTTGGTGGTCTGCAGAAAAATTATTTGCATTTTTTATGTTGCACTAAATCAGGGGTCCTCAAACTACGGCCCCTGGGCCGGGTACATGTAATGAATGCTTGTGTTGCTGCAGAATACCTCCCCCTTCAGGGTCTTTTTGTGTGGGTCGGAGGGGGGCAGAAATTCTGACTTGGAGTCTGCTTCAGCCTCCTGGTGTGGGGCTTTGGATGAAGGCTGAAAGGAAGTGGCAAAGAGCCAGATGGAGGGGCGAGCAGAGGCCGGCGAGGTACCCCTTGATGTGAGTGGCATCAAATTGGCCATGCCCACCCAATCACATGCTCACCTAGCCATGCCCACCCAGCCAATCATTAGGCAGATCATATTAGAGGTCCACGGGATTTAAAATTATGAAATTAGTGGTCCCCGAGGTTCCAAAGATTGGGGACCCTTGATCTAGGATAGTCCCCTCCCCATGAATAAGTGGCCATCCAATCTCTTTTAAAAATATATGTTAAAGAAGAAACCACTGTCTTTCAAAGTAGCTTCTTCCCAAGTGAACAGCTTATTAAAGGTAAAGGTTCCCCTCATACATATGTGCTAGTTGTTCCTGACTCTAGGGGGCGGTGCTCATCTCTGTTTCAAAGCCGAAGAGCCATTGCTGTCCGAGGACGTCTCCATGATCATATGGCCGGGATGACTAAATGCCGAAGGCACACAGAATGCTGTTACCTTCCCACCAAAGGTGGTCCCTATTTTTCTACTTGCATTTTTACAAGCTTTCGAACTGCTAGGTTGGCCGAACCTGGAACAAGTAATGGGAGCTCACTCTGTTATGTGGTGCTAGGATTCGAACCGCTGAACTTCCAACTTAGCCACGTAGCCACCGCATCCCTAAACAGCTTATATTGCCAGACAATTTTCTCCAAAGCCTTTTTCTTACAAACTGAATATTTTAAACAATATTTTAAAAGGTTTCTTTATCTGCAGGGTAAGTTATCTCTGTTTCCAACAGTGGACCCAACTCTCTAAGGGAGATTAGAGCAAAGCATCCAGGATAATATACTTTTGTTCATTAAACCGCCATAGTACGTTACACAGCTCACTCATATGTTGCCCGTGGTATGCTGCTGTTAAAGTATCCATTCTATTTTTGCCTCTGGTTTTATTTATCTAAATGGCCCCATCTGATCTGTTTAAGACACCCAGTCTTTGGGAGATATTTCACATCTCCTTAAAATCTCCTTAAATGTAATTATTTTTTGTGAATGGGTGGAATAACAATGGAGAGGGCTAACTTGCGGTTTTGGTTGCAAAAATTGGTTTTGGGGCTGCAGGCTGTTCGTGAGTTTCTCACCCCATCTTAAGCTCTCTTAAATAGGCTGTAATTATGGTCGGTTTAGCTGATTTGTTTCTTTCGTTTGTTCTGTTTTCTTGTTGTTTTATTTCATCTTTGGTCAAGAAGTTTCATGATTTTCTTGGCATTGTGATTGTTCAACGTTTGGCTGGTTTTTCTGAACAAACTTGAAAATGCCAAGCAAACAATCATGGACAAAGCTTGTTATAAAACAGAAGGAAGTAAAAACTCCAGCAGTCAACAAGACGTGCCTTCTCCTGAAATAGATGATGCATCAGAAACTCAGCAGAGCATAAGGATCTTAAAAATGTATGGCAAATGAGTGGTCAAGGAGCTTGCTCTCATGGATATTAAAATAAATAAATAAAAATTCTCTGGCCACAACAGGCATGCACAGCTAATTTTAAAAGTAAATGAAAAAATAACAATTGGACCATGATAGGTACTTAATGTGCAGCACTTGGTTTTTTAGTTGCATGGCTTGTTTTCCATTGATTTCCCCAAATAAAGTTCTCTATATGACAATTTTGGCCTTTGCCTTAGGCTTGTGAATGCTGAGAATATAGTATTCCAGGGAAATGCTATAGGGATGACAAGTCATTTATCTCAGCACAATGCAACTAGAATGCATTAACTTAGTACACTTACATGTTCCCAAGACTGCAAAATCTTGATGCAATTCTATGATAATCACACCAATTATTTTTTGGGGGGGGGGGCTTAATGAGCATATAAGTAAGCAGGGGATGGCAAAGAGTGTTTGTGTATGTGTGCTTTCTAATCAGTATCGACTCTTGATCCCTGCCTGGAGAGTTCCTGCAGTTCTCTTTGTAACAATTTCAGAAATAGTCAATGGCGGGATCCTGCCAGTTTAACAACCGGTTCGGTGATTGCATGCTTCACGCGCTCACGCACTTTGCACTTGCACAGAATTAGAATTAGAACTATTTATTTGTCAGTGCACAACATATGTACAATGAGATTGGTTGAGCTGATCAGTGCAAAACTTATCTTCTGCGTTACTGCTGGGGAGTAACACAGATGAGGTGCAGCAATCCACTCTGCAGCCCAAATCAGCTGAGAAGATATAGGTCAGTAAAGTTCAGGGGTGGGCAGGCAGGCCCACCTGATCATCGGAGAGAACCGGTTCACTCCCAGCTGATCGTCCAAGCTACTGGCTCATCCGAACTGGTCCGAACCGGTAGAATCCCACACCTGGAAATAATTTGCCACTACCTCCTTCCTGGTGCTGAGAGAGAGTGACTGGCCCAAAGTTACCCAGTTGGCTTTGAGCCTAAGGTGCAACTGAACTAACTCATGGTTGCCTGATTTATAGCTTGGTGAACTAGACAGATCTTTTTTTCTTTCCATTCTGGAATATATTGAGGAAATTGTCTTATTTAAACTGAAATTTAGAAGAATCAGAACTCTGACAAAACATAGTATGCAAGGAGCATATAAAGATATATTTTTGACCACATTTTTGCCCAAAATTCTTGCATTTTAAAAAATGGTTACCAAATTTTATTTGAGAAAGATGAATTAAACAGGGTAGAATTCTATATCCTGGCCAGAAATTCAGATTAGAAGAATTCGAGGAACATTGTTTTACCTAACCATAAGATTTTTTTTTTTTTAAATCCAGTAAGCAGTATAGAAACAATATACAAAATTTACAAGCCACACGCTTTTGCATTGGGAGAGAGTTTTGCTAATGTTCAAACGTAGCTGTACAGTTGCTTTATCCTGTTCTGAAAAGCTGAACAAGACTTTCAGAGATCAAATGGTAGATTGCTTGATAGGTAAGTAGTTTATAAGTAGCAAATCAGAATAAATTCTAGTTCACCTAAGGCTAGGGATTCAAAAATTGAACATCCATCTGTTTAGAATTAAATTTCTCAGAGCTTTGGAACTTTGAATGTTCGTATTCTGTCTAGGATCCAAAAATTATTTTAGGCTTGAGAAATTCTGATACTCCCTAATCCAATTTATATTTTAATTTTTTAAAAAATGATTTTTAATTTTCTTTTAATTTCCAAAGCATTTAGGTCCAGGACTGCTTTTTTAAAAAATAAAATAAAATAAAATTTGGAGTCTCCTGACTTCTCAGAACGAGTTTACACTTTCTTAGAGTCTACTGGAGAATCCCTCTAATATGAATGCTGAGTTACACAGCCATTTGAACACGGGCTTTCAATTTAGTTGACTCAAGATTTTATAGGACTTGCAGCTTCCTGTCTGGGTGGGTCATTGGGATCAGAGGTTAGACTTCCAAGCTTTCGATACTCATGCACGAGCCCATCTTCAGGGAATTTCTCTGTTGTTGTTGTTAGTTGCGATGTCGTGTCTGACCCATCGCGACCCCATGGACAATGTTCCTCCAGGCCTTCCTGTCCTCTACCATCCTCTGCAGTCCATTTAAGCTCACACCTTACTGCTTTAGTTACAACACCCAACCAACTTATTCTCTGTAGTCCCCTCCTTCTTTTGCCCAGCATTAGGCTCTTCTCCAGTGAGTCCTTCCTTCTTATCAGGTGGCCAAAGTATTTGAGTTTCATCTTCAGGATCTGGCCTTCTAAAGAGCAGTCAGGGTTGATCTCCTCTGACCGGTTTTGTTGAGTCCTCGACTTGCGACCGGTCCTTGACTTACAACCGGCCACGGGTCTATGAACTCTGCACGACCTCTTCCCCTTGTTGTGGTGGTTACAGCCAGTCGCGTCTGATTGGTTAAGACGCGACTGGCTGGAAATGGGTTACTGGGCGCCCTGATTGGTTCCCCGCTTGACAGTTCTTGTATAAATAGCTGTCAGGCGGGGAAGCCCCTGTCTACCGCACTTCAGCTACTTTGTATATAGTTCTCTGCCTGAACTCTTGTTGAACTGAATAAACAGATGTTGTTTTGACTAACCTGAGTCGGACTCTCTCCTTATGAAGAATCTAACACTGGCGACGAAGGTGGGATTCGAACCCACGCGTGCAAAGCACAATGGATTAGCAATCTAACAGGTTTGATCGCCTTGCAGTCCAAGGGACTCTCAGGAATCTTCTCCAGCACCAGAGTTCAAAGGCCTCAATTCTTTGGCGCTCAGCCTTTCTTATGGTCCAACTTTCATAGCCATGCATTGCAACTGGGGAAAATTTCTCTCTAGCAGAATGTATAGGCCTTCCTACTTCTTGAATCCGCTCTAGCCAAGAAGGACTGCAAGTGTGATATATATTTTATTTGAGCAGGGGGTGGAGATGTATTTCCATTGTGAGACTGAAAGCACTTCAGATTCTTAAACATCTTAGGGAGAATTCCTCTCCCTTGAACATGACATTTTGGCTGCCCTCCAGTACTGTGTGTCAGAGGCTTTTGCTCCTATGCACTTGGCAGCTTTATCTGTTTTGTCTGTAGCACCACATTTGGCAGCAGTCCAACGGTAACACTGCCTCAAAGAACTTTTTAACCTTCCGCAGAATATTTTGGTGACCCCAAGTGCCTTGATTGCTGTATCACATGCTTACAATGATAGCAAATCAGGGCAAGGAAATTGCTGCACGTTAGTTTCCAAACTTTTGCAACTTATTAGGCCTTATTCTTGTGAGTGTTTATAGAACAGCAATAGTGGAAACGTGAAATTTAATTTCGTTAAAAAAAAAAACTGGTTAGGAAATAGTTTTTTGCCTCCCTAGCAGAGCTCCGTTCCGTACTGTAATTGCTGCTAAAACTGGCCTTATTGAAGTAAAATGCTCTATTTTCATTCATTTCCCATAATTCTTTTATTGAGCTCTGACTAAGTTTGAAGGGACAGAATTGTATAAATCTGAAATTCAAGAAAGATCGCAGGGCAGATAACGTCCTCATTGAGAATCTGATAGTTTATATGGAGCCGTTCCAAAACTACATAATGGTCTCTGCTTTAGACTGTCACAAACAAACTAAGCCACTGAGCTTCTTTTCAAGATGTCTGTTTACACTGAAATTTCAGACCAGTATTAAACTGGATGACGTGTAGTTGCCCACAGTACAGCAAATCTCCCTGTTGTTCAAAGTAAGTCACTTTGACAATATTGCGCCATTCAGATATCAGTGTATAGCAGAGGGGCCTTCATCTAGACTTCTTCATCCAGATTAGTGAGCACTAACAAGTTCTGAGAAGGGTTTATATTATTACTGTCCCTGTCGTTCTTAATTGCTTTCAGATTTAGGATATTTGCTTAAGATATTTGCTAAACCATAAACACTTAGCACTCTGTCCTTTAACAACCTTTGCCATTCTACTGTTTTCAGGAACATGGGGTGGGGAGGGGATGGGAGGGGAGGGTACTTTTTCTTTCCATGAATTGAAACAGTTCCCATTTTTAAAATGTCCAGGTTTCCAGGTATATTTGTAAGTCTAATGCAATGGTTTATGTTTGCTTTTCCAGATGTTTTGATGCCTTGAGGAATTAAAGAAAGTTGCTATAAAGTTGTTACAAACTTGCTAAGTAAATCAATTAGCATAATTTGTGGCTTCAAAACTATGAATTTCACAAATAGAGATATTTGCCATATTTCTTAAAATAATTTAGTTGAGAATTCTTCAAGCCAGCAGTGGCCAATTCATTTTCTGGAGGAGCGGCATGACAAACTGGGTGTCAGCATTCCAAATATCATCCCAAATTGAAATTAGAGTCCAAGGCAGAGCTTTCTTCAAAGTTCCAATTTATTAAGAGAGACATGTTGGTACATCTGTGGAAACCCGAATCTGAGCTTCCTGGGTTTTCCCACCCAGTTGAAAGTTCACGATCTTGCCCCCACACCCACAAGTCCATCACATGGTCCAATCTTCCACTGCCACGCTGGCAGTTCCACCCATCCAGTTCCGGTCAGGCTAAGAGGTGCAGAGACAAAGAATGACCTTGACCTTTTTATTTTGACAACAACACATTCTACTCCTTACTATTCCCCCTCCCAATTCCCCACTAATGAAACAGCATAGTAAAATAAGAGAGAGTGTGGCAGGCCAAAGATCCTAAAAGGAACCAACTGCAGGCCTGACACTGGAACTGTTGTGGAGGGCTGTCATTGCCCCACCTCCCACCACCACTGTCCTTTCTTGGTTACTCCCCCCCCCCCACTGCTGATGCCCTGCCCTCTGCCACCACTGACCCATTCTGATGCCATACCATCACCCTGTGATGCTGGTGATGCCCCACCTTAATACTCAACACTTTACAGGTTTTCTGTAAGGCACGTTCAGTCACATTTCTGTAATATTTAAGTGAGGTACAAGTTGTCTTCATTTATCAACCAAAATTGCTAAGAGGCATGGTTTCTAAGTGCAATGTCATGGGATCACACCAACACGCAACATCAGTTCCTTCAGTTTTGATGGCAGTTATTAAGTGAATCACTGCAGCTCCTTAAGTGCAATGTCATATCACTGTGACTTGCAACTTCCTGCTGGATTTCCCATTGAGTTTGCTAGCTCGAAGCTGGCCCTGAAGGTTACAAATGGCAATCACAAGAGTGTGGGATGCCGCAACTGTCATTAATTCACACCAATTCTCAAATGGGCCATATGGGGACTATGGGCACGTTGCAACAGCTGCAACTTGGAGGACCTCAGTCGTAAGTTTCGTTTTTCAGCACCCGTTGTGACTTCAAACAGTTGCTGAATGAGTGTGGTCAAAGTTCAAATGGAATTAGTGATCAAAAAAGTCAAAACGCCGGCCAGAATCATACAATCAAAGCCAAGACAGTGCTTCAATCATACAGTGTGGCCATTACCTTGACATTTTTGAGACCCTTCCTGTAAAGAAAAGTAGTGCAAAATTTAGAAGAAAAGAGAGAGACAGACACACACAGAGAGAATATCCTTAACCAAAACATTATTGTAAACCAAGTGTTCCTTGAGTAGAGTTTGATTCCTGGTGACTACTCTGGACTTATCTATATTGTTTTCTTAATACTTTCTACAGAGGTGATTTGCTGTTGCTTAATTCATTTTCTAAAAAGCTTCCGATGTAGCCAATGGCCTTCCTAGGCCTTCCTAAAGGTTAGAGAATTAAACAGGTCCAATTCTGCTTAGCTGTTCTGTGCTGCACCTGCTGTGACAATGACAGTTAATTATTCAAGCTTTTTTCCCCCAAACAAAGATCCGTATGAGTCAAACCTATAAACTATTTTAATACAACATAGCAAGTAAGCTGCACGCATCTTGATAATTTCTGGAACATTGTTAGCTAGCAAGTAGGAAATTATCCAGATTACACACTGGCAGTGCTGCCCTTTCTCTTCCTTTCGCTCTGACACACACAAACACACAAGCAGCATTTTGGTCTTTCAGGCTTCAGCATCCAGTCCACCCTTAACAGAACAATGCCAGTTAATGGACTCTGCACATGGGAAAGGAGTTCAATCTAAAGGAAGTGATTGGGCCTATTGTTCAGGTCTCCTGTGCGCAGCTATTTGGGAAACTATTCAGGAACCAGGAATGGTTTTTCACAGAAGGAAGATCAGCTGCAAGGAGCAAGTTTAACTCTCTACAGAAATCTGCCTGCTTCCAAATGCAGGAACTGCCACAAACCAGGGAAAATAGCTCATCTTGAGCTGCTGAGGAGACCCATCCCACATTATGCCACAAAACTTCCAGTTACTTAAGAGGTATTCTCTTTCTTTTCTGGTTCCTCTTACCAGCATGGCTGTCCTTTGCCACTTGTGATATGTATGCTCCAAATCTGCCACAGCAAACCTAGAAGTCCCGGAAGGGAGTAGGGCGGTATATAAATTGAATAAACTGAATTGAATTGAATTGAAAAGTACAGCAATATCAATCAATCAATATTTAATTTGTAAACCGCACCTTCTCCCCGAAGGGACTCGGGGCGGTGCACAGGAAATTAAAAAGCATATAAACATACAACAAATATAAATATTTAAAATCCAATTAAATACACTATAACCCTGCGCTAAAATCTTAAAATCCTTAAAACTATACCCCTTAAAATCCCAATTAAAACAATTTAAACATTCAGACTGAGGGCAGCTATATATAGCAGTGATGGCGAACTGCTTTTGGGTTCACCGTGTCAAAAATTTGGAAAATGCCTAACTTGACTCTTTTGGCCTATCATGCAAACACACACACACACACGCACACACACACCAGAACAAAAGATAAACAATTATTTACATATTCTTTTTTTTTAAATACTACAATGTGTTTGATCTCTTGGATCTGCTATCCGCCTCTTAACTTCAGAGGGTGTTCCCTTTCTGTTGACAGGCCTCTGCGGCCTACTTGAGGTAGCTCCAAGTTACACCAGGCCTTTGTTCTTCAAGCAGATTTGGAGAATGCTCTTCTACAGCATCTGCAACCTCTGAAAACCATGTAACAGTACATTCGATTCTCACACAATTTTTGGAGGTTTCCAAAGGCTGCGCAAGAGCATTCTTGCACTGCCTCCAAAGCCTCCAAAATCCGCATGAGAATAGGAAGTGCTTGTGAGAATAGTTGTCATTGGGTGTTGGTGAATGTCGACATGTTGTGTGCCATGTCACCTTTGACACACATAGGTCCGCCACCATTGAGTTAGAGGAAGGTCTTCCACCAGGGGATGCCATTTTATTGGTGATTAGACCCCCATCAGTGGATTCAACCTTGCAACATCTCCTGATTTCTTTTCTTGCCCTAAATTCCAAGCACTTTACACCAAGTGGCCTGTTCTGTACTGTGCTGCCTAGAAGAGCAGCTAGAAGAACAATCTGCACTGTTGGGGAACACGGTGAGGAGATATTATCTTTCATCTCTTCTTTGCGAAAGAGCTTGCGATGGGTGGGATTTTAAACATGCATTTTCTGCAGGCCCTGTCCCTTAGCCTAGATTACTTTGCAAGGACGATGTAAGCACATGGCCAGCTCTAGAAGCAACCTGGAATGCCTTTCACAGTATAGTAAGGCAGAATAACAGAATCTTGAAAGCCTGTCCACGTTCCTTTATATACCCTCATAAATTAAGCAAAGTCAAGGTGAGGTTATTCTGAGTTTCTTTCTCATACTTTTTCACCCGTCAGAATGATAGTCTCTTGTGCAAGCCCCTCTGTCGTTTGCGCTCTCTCTCTCTCTCTCTCTCTCTCTCTCTCTCTCTCTCTCTCTCTCTCTCTCTCTCTCTCTCTCTCTCATGGCTTGCACAGCCCTTCTTGAATCACATGTGGGGTGCCTCAGGGGTCGGTTCTCTCACCCCTCCTGTTCAACATCTATATGAAGCCGCTTGGCGAGATCATCCGTGGTTTCGGGGTACGCTGATGATACTCAATTGTACATCTCTACCCCTAACCACCCCAACGATGCCGTTGAAGTGATGTCCCAGTGTCTGGAGGCCATACGGGTCTGGATGGGGAGGAACAAGCTTCAACTCAACCCGTCCAAGACCGAGTGGCTGTGGTTTCCGGCGTCTCGATATAGTCAGTTAGTTCCATCTCTGGCTATTGGGGGAGAGTCATTAGCCCCTGAGGAAAGGGCCTGCAACTTTGGTGTCCTCCTGGATTCGCAGCTGTCCCTGGATGACCATGTGACAGCCGTGGCCAGGGGGGCTTTTTATCAGGTTTACCTGATACGCCAGTTGTGCCCCTTTCTAGATCGGGACGCCCTATGCACAGTCACTCAAGCCCTCGTTATATCCCGCCTGGACTACTGCAATGCTCTCTACATGGGGCTTTCCTTGTGATGCACCCGGAGGCTTCAGCTGGTGCAGAATGCGGCCACGCGGGGGATTCTGGGAGCCTCACGGTTCTCCCGGGTAACACCTCTCCTGCGCGAGCTGCACTGGCTGCCTGTGGTCTTCCGGGTGCGCTTCAAGGTGTTAATTACCATCTTTAAAGCGCTCCGTGGCATGGGTCCTGGCTATTTGCGAGACCACCTCCTACCTCACACCTTCCTTCGACCTGTCCGCTCCCACAGGGAGAGCCTCCTCAGGGTGCCGTCTGCCGGTCAATGCCGGCTGGTGACTCCCAGGGAAAGGGCCTTCTCTGTGGTGGGTACAGCCCTCTGGAACGACCTGCTCCCCGATCTTCGCACCATTACTGACCTACGCCTCTTCCATCAGATGCTTAAGACGCACTTTTTTCATTTGGCCGGCCTGGCATAGATTAAGGGTTAATTTTAAAGTTAATATTTTAGTGGTCTTAACTATTTTTAGCACAGATTTTACTATTTAATTTCTATTTTATATTATATGTATGTGTTGTGGTTTTTACTTTTCTGTGCACCGCCCTGAGTCCTACCACAGAGAATAGGGCTGTATATAAATTTGAAATAAATAAAATAAATAAAAATAAGTTCAGGTCTGCATTTTTGTACAATAGCAGAAAAAGAGCCACATATTTTACCCTGGAGCTTCCTACTACTTTTCCATCTGACTTTTTACTATTAGTCATTCTGGGATGGGAAACAGTGCTAAAATGAAATAAACACCCGAAGCAATCGCAAGAATGAAACAACAGGTAGCCAGTGGAGTAATAAAATCAGGTTCAAGGCAGGTTGCAAACCTACAGCTGGCTGACTGAAGGAAAAAGATTGCTTTCCAGTACCAAAATATATATATATATAAGGGGATGCCAGGTATTTTTCTTTGGAAAGGGTTATTTAATTGGATTGGATTGGATTGGATTGGATTGGATTGGATTGGATTGGATTGGATTGGATTGCAAGGCTGCCAAAGCCAAAGAATAAAAGTAGCCCACAGGGTTAAAACATCGTAGAATTATAATTATTCTACAGCTCCTAAAGCTAATGCACTGTATAACATTATCCAAAGTGGAAGGATTTGTGACATCAGTTGGTCATAGAGGGTTTGAACCCCGCTGAATAACACACAGTTATCTATGTCTGATGAGTCCCAAACATGATGAAACTAGTAATGTAGTGCTTCTTTTTGGTGATGTAACTGAAAACACCACACAGGCTCTAGTGTACACTATGTAAAAAGAAAGAAAAATCTCAAACCAGAGGGGCTATGGAAATCCTGTAAACCAATGGTTCTTAACCTTTTTGAAAGAATCGCCCCCTTGAGCCATTAAGGAAGTTTTCATCGCCCTCTCCCCTTCCCCAACATCACCTCTCAATCACAACATAAGGGAAATAATTCTTCAATTTATGCAAACACATTTTTTGTTTTCTTTAAAATTGTCATCAGGACATATCGATGCAAATAATTTATTTCAAGTCTTTCTCCCATATCTCAACTTTGTGAAAAATTCTGATGCCACCCATCACTTTACTCCCAAACTTTGTGATTCATGTATTACAGCTAATGCAATGACACTTAAATGCAATGACCACTGAAAACAAAATTCAATTATAAGGAAATGAAATGCCTGAAAAAAACAGTAACATTTAATGATTTAATTACATTTAATGATTTAATTACAAGTGAATTTTAAGATGCAAAAAGAAATATAAAAAGGGCATAAGAACAAACCGCAATGCAGGAACTAAGAATTTCAAGACGAAAACTAGAAACTAAATTAAGATTCGAGGAAAATATATATTCATGCACACTGTAAAAAGGCCAATGGTGCGCCACTGTATGGGTAGAGTGATCGAGGCTGCTGCGCAATACGCATGAAGATGAGCGATGCTTATTCACATATGTACGGCGTTCTGTACTGAAGCTAGCTGTAGGTACATTTTAAAACACAGTTCAATCCACTAAATGTTTTTGTACAACAGATATACAGTGGTTCACTGTATGAAAAAAGTCTCAAAAGTGTTCCCAAAACTTCTCGCTCCATCACCCCCATCACTAAACATGTTTGCAGCACCTAGTCAGTTCCCCTTCGGAAATTGTTTATTATATTTAAAATCCTCCGGTCCCTAGCATACGCTGACAGATTTACTTCCAAAGTAAAAACGTATGCTCTGCAGAGCACTAAAGAGGATCTTAGCTTTGATAAAGGTTTGCACAAAGCTGCTTCATAAAGCCTCTTTGTCTGTCAAAGCCAAGTCAAGTGGCCACTCGGTTCCGCTGGCCTGGGCTCCTGAGTTCTCCCCCAAGAGTTCCAGTACCTGGAAGAAACTTTTCTATCGCACAACTCCTGGAAGTGCAGGAAAAATATTTGAGACAGTGCTCAATGCCATGTTAAACAGGACTCAGCCACATCTTTACCTTGAGGAGACTCCCGTTGCATCTGCTGCACAAAATACCTGATAGAGGTACCTACCCCTTTTGTGCAGGCTGATGCCCCCCCCCCTTTTCTGTTGTTAGTTGTGAAGTCATGTCCAACCCATTGCGACCCCATGGACAATGTTCCTCCAGGACTTCCTGTCCTCTACCATCCTCTGTTATCCATTTAAGCTCACACCTACTGCTTTGGTGACTCCATCCAGCCACCTCAGTCTCTGTTGTCCCCTTCTTTTGTCCTCAATCTTTCCCAGCATTAGGCTCTTCTCCAGTGAGTCCTTCCTTCTCATTGGGTGTCCAAAATAGTTGAGTTTCACCTTCAGGATTTGGCCTTCTAAAGAGCAGTCAGGGTTGACCTCCTCTAGGACTGACCGGTTTGATCACCTTGCAGTTCAAGGGACTCGCAGGAGTCTTCTCCAGCACCAGAGTTCAAAGGCCTCAATTCTTTGGGGCTCAGCCGTCCTTGGTCTAACTTTCACAACCATACATTGCAACTAGGAAAACCATAGCCTTGACTATGCTCTTTTAGCCCTCAGGAAAAACATTAAAATCTCGCTATGCCAACTGGCATGGGATCCTAAAGTATAAGGTACTGACTGGAGATTGTTAATACACTAACAGAGAAGGCACCTCACCTCTCCCCTCCAACACCCCCTTTTTTAAACCCCCTTTTAATTTTTATAATTTGAATCCCTTTTTATATTTATAATCATTGAATGTTTTATCTTGATATAAGCCACTCAAGAGTGACCTGAACTCTGAGATGAATGGCAAATAAATTTGATAAACAAATGAAACGAAATAAATTCATACATTAATAAGAAAGTTAGGACAGGGATGACAATTAAAAGGTACTATAGGTAATCCTCGATTTATAACTGCTCATTTAGTGACTGTTCAAAGTTATGAGGGTGCAGAAGAAAAGCGACTTACTTTTACTTGGTCCTTGATCCAAGCACACAAGCACGATCTAAGTGCTTGGCAATCAAAATGGGTTCTCGTGATCCCCATTGGCAAACTTTCCAACCAGCTTCTGATATGCAAAGTCAACGGGGAAGCCAGGAGGGTAGGTCACAAACTGCGATCCCATGATGTATTGTTTAATGACTGCACCACCTAATGATGAATTTCCAGTGGCAATTGTAGTTGCAAGTCAAGAATTACCTGTATTCCAGAATAGCATAGGCACTTAAAACCCAGAATAAGTATAGGCAAACTTGAGGAAGAAGAATGTCTTAGACAGGAAATGCCAGGCTTAATTCCAGAGAAAAACCATTTCACAGGGGTGGGTTTCCACATCTGGGAGAACCCTCCTCTTGCCATCCTGGGACATTCTAACCCCCACGGACACCAAGAAGAGGCCTGCTCTTCAACAAAGAAGGCCTACCTGGTAGAAGGCATTCCTTGACTTCCTTTTCTTTTTCTTTCTTTTTAATTATTATTTTTATTATAATTTTCAACAAATTATACATCTACACATAAAATTTACTTTTTTTTTTTTTAACAATAATCAATAATCCACCCGGTGCTATACAAAACGAAAGGAAGAGTTGGTTCTTTGGATATCTTCAATTGTCTTTAAGATCTCCAAAATCCGCGTTCCCTGGGTACAGGTGTCAAGGCATCCAAAGTTCCAAGTGCATAGTCCACAAATGGGTTCCAAGTCTTCCAGAAAATGTCTTTTTTATAGACCCCCTCTCTGAATTTAATATCACACGTCATTTTATCATTTAAGGCTAATTTCCACATTTCACAGAACCATTCTTCTATTTTAATATTTACCTCTATTTTCCAATATCTTGCTATTACAATCCTACCCATTATAATCATAATTCTAATCAATTCTTTCTCCTGTTTTGTTAACTCAGGTTCATTAATTATCAATAACAATATAGTTTCTGATCTCAATATTATTATTCTTTTCATCATTTCACCCATCATTTTTTCTAATTGCTGCCAAAACTTTTTAATTTTCACACATTTATACCACATATGTTCATAAGTTCCCACTTCCATATTACATCTCCAACATTTATCGCTCATTTTTTTATCTATCAATGATAATCTTGACTTCCTTTTCAAGGCTTGAAAATTCAGCACCAAGAACATGAATTGGAATGAGACAGGCAGTCTCTATAATTCTTCTAATAAAAGACAGGTATACTATGTTGGCATCAATTATCTCAGTCCATCACCTCACAGCTCTAATTACCTGCGTACTATTTACCCCCAAGACTTCATCTGAAAGTTGCTAGTGCAAGGATAGCTGTTGGACAGGAAGCTTCTATGGGGAAACTTCGATCTCAATCATTTTAAAATAAATAAATATGTGTTATCCATTTGTTCAGGGGTGGGTTGCTGCCAGTTTTACTACTGGTTCGCTTTGTGTGTGCTTTGCGTGCGAGCTGCACACGCATGCACAATTCAATGTAAATTGTTCATCATGCATGCGCAGAACAATTTAGAGTGAACTGCGCATGCGCGGTCAGTACAAAACAACATGGCAACGACATTAGCAGCAGCGAGGGAACCGGTTCAGGGGCATTGCAATCCTGGGTCGCTGTCAGTTATGTGACCCAGGGAAAAATGCTACTATCAGTTTGGCCAAACCAGGAGCAACCCACCTCTGCATGTGTTATTTATTTAAAGTATTTAGCTGCTATGCCCTTACATAACGGTAGAAACTAGAGCACTTGAGATTCAAGTCATGAGGTAAACGCCATAGCACTGACAACACAGAACACTGTAAAGCTTCTTTGATAACCTACATCAAGTAGAAGTTTAACTGAAGGCAGCTTTGAACCAAAAGATCTTAAATACTCAAGAGATGCTTTACAATAAAAGGGAGTTCTACATCTTTTGAAGACCTGGGCTTCTTTGTGATGTTTTTTGAGCAATGGATTATGAAACAACGTGTACCTTTCACAAACCATTACCATTGTCCCAATTGTATCTGTTGTGGAGGAATTCCCAGATTGGCTTGTTATCAAAATGTCAATTTTGATTACAAGCTCCTAACTCAACTCCTGTTCCAAAAAGGGCTAACCTCATATGCGGGGCAATATATCTCCACATGTCAACGTAAAGCTTCAAGCCTGAATGAAAGAACTTTTGGCAATGAGAAGTTCCTGAAGCCAATCTATATTCAGCATATTCTTTTCCTGGATGTCAAACTGATGCCAGTATGTTGCCTCAGTCTAAGTGAAGAAATAGTTAAATTCGGGGGAGAAATACAATTGAACCAGAAGATCAAAAAACCTCACTTTATGGTACAGTAAATATCAGGCAAAAGCTAGAGTCATGCTAACCTGAAGGGATACTTGATGAAAAAATCAGGAGATGTCTAACTGTCAGATTTTCCAGAGGAAAATGTACCTAGGAAGTGACATTTTTTTTAAATCTATAAATTGAGATCAGTGTTACTCTTCATGTCATCCTGACCCATCTGCCAAATGTTTGTAGTTTTCCAAATTGAAAAAAAAAAGTTATTGAATGAATTAAATATAGATGAAAATGCAAAGTTCAGTTTTCGGGTGTTTTCCTACTAAAGAAATATAAAGCAAATGGAAAGTAAAATGGATGCAATGCTGCCTTGTCTCATCGTTTTCTTCAGTTTCAGATGAGTAGTATAGTAGAGTATATTTTGTTAAGTCATTTGATGCTTGAAGGATTACGATTGGTGAAGAGGTGAAAAGTATGGTAGTTGAACCAGTTGTGTGGTTGATCCAATATAGTGACAGCTTTGGGGCAGGGAAGTTCTCCTCTTTCCTCTGTTTAAATACAATCAATCCCTGGGGTTAATAAATGAAATATCTCTAACAAAGGTATTATCTTTAGAGCAAATCTGAGTCAGGAAATCTCTTAGAAAAGTGAGATAGGAAGAGTCAGAAACTTTCTGAAGATCTTGGTGTCAGTTCCCAGTGCCCTGGAAATTGTTGTCATTTGTTGTTTAGTTGTGTCCAACTCCTGGTGACTTTATAGGCAAGTGCTCTGTATGCTACTAGACAGCTGGGACAATAGTAAGATTATTGGGTCTGGGTGGAAAAAAAGCTAAGTTGCTATTTTCCCCCCCAGAAACTAAGGCTATTTATGAATTGTAAGCAACAGGGGAAAAAAGCAAAAATAAACTTAAAAATCGCCCTAGTAAGAACACTGAGTCAACTCATGCTCTTTTCTAGACCATCAGGGCTCTCTGAAAATAGATTTCCCAATTAATACATCTGGAAATTCAATTAAGTGTTCATTTTATGGCACTAAGCTACCGAATAACAGTTGCTGGGAGAAAACAGAGAAGATGCCATGTTGCATTCACTCCCCATTGTTTGATGTCCCAGACTTAACTGGTTGGCTGTCAGTAACAAGATGTTGAACTAAATCAGCCTTCATAAGAGACAGCAAATATTTTCTGATGTTTTATGCCTTAATTCATTTTTAATTATTTTGGACCCTATCCTACCCACAGTGGCAAAATCTTGTTAGATGGACATGAATAACAACTAGGGCTTAGAGGATTTGAAGACTGGAGGACATCAAATTGGAGACAGCTGCTGCAGTTTAGCAAGTCTTCTCTCCATCAGCTTTCATGAAGACAGTGTTTTGGGGGGAGTGCTCTGATCAAACCCAGGAACATCTTCCTTCAATTTCTCATGTGGAAATAAAAAAGGTTGGGGGTGGGAGAAAACAAGCAAACAAAACATCTGGCATTTTATCTTTCTTCAGTTGAGATAGTTTTCCTTTATTCTTGCTTTTGATCAGTGAAATTATACCTTGCATTTATCAATGTCATGAGCTACTCCGTGACTCCAGCAAAAAGAAGTGAAATATGAATCTATATTTGGTGAATCAGGGAGAAGAATACATTATCCAATTTAGGTCTGAATCTATATAATATTTATTTGGTTGAGAGGGAATAAAATTAATAAGGAACGGTGGTTCCAGTTCTTTAGTTCTATGATGTAGCACCTACTTCTGATTCTTGGTCCCTGGCAACTCTTATTAGAAAATGATTAGGTTGAAGGAGATACCGAAGACTTCAGGTAAAGCAGCTGAAATATGTAGAAAATACTTTAAATCTGAATTATATACCTGTGAGATCAGGGTAACCCAGATGATTAGGGATCATTCATCGTTGGATGGTGTCACATCTGCTCACTTTGGCAAAATAGTGATAAAATATATTGGATTCCTGTGATAGAGAATGAGAATTGTAGTATTAGAATCATGGGTTGAATGAAAGATATCTGTTTTGTGCATAGTTGAAACTCATCTAATTCTGTTCTGGAGGTTGGAGAATACTGTCCATATGTATGTCCAATGTGTGCTTTTTGGGGTTTTTTTGTTAGGAAGCAATGGGATGAAGTATTGGAGGAGATATGGTTAGGCATGGGTATACTGCTCCACTGTTTTCGGATTTCTGATATTTTATTTAGTCTAAAGAACACATGCCAAAGAATGAACATAATAGCAATAGCATTTAGACTTATGTACCACTCCTTAGCTTTATCATCCTTAGAAGGATGGAAGGCTGAATCAACCTTGAGTCAGGAGTGAAATGCTACCGGTTCATACTGGTCTGTGTGAACGATTGTTGTTGGTTCTGTGAACTGATAGTAAAAAAAAAGCTTCTGAGGATCATGCACCTCACAGCTGATCACCCGATTGTCATAAGAACATAAGAACATAAGAACAGCCTTGCTGGAACAGGCCACAGCCCATCCAGTCCAGCATTCTGTCTCACACAGTGGCTCACCATTTGCTTCAGGGTATTCCCAAGCAGATGTCTTCACCTGCTTATGATTCCCTGCAAATGGCATTGAGAGATATCCTGCCTATCTCTCCAACCCGGAGGGTGTCCTTAGGCATCCATAATGATAGCCATTGATACCCTTGTTCTCCATGAACTTGTCTAATCCTTTCTTAAAGGTGTCGAGGCTGACAGCTGTCACCACTTCTTCTGGCAGGGAGTTCCATAGACCAGTGATCCTCTGGGTGAAAAAGTACTTCCTCTTATTTGTTTGAGGTCTAGCTATCAAAAGTTTCATGGAGTGCACCCTAGTTTTAGTGTTGTGCGATAGGGAAAACAGTTTTTCCTTTTCGACTTTGTCCACACCGTGCATGATTTTATAGACTTCAATCAGGTCACCTCTCAGGTGCCGTCGTTCTAGAGTGAAGAGGCCCAGCCGTTGCAGCCTCAGATGGTAAGGAAGGTATTCCAGCCCCCTAATCATTCTGGTTGCCCTCCTCTGCACCTTTTCCATCTCAGAAGCTTCTTTTTTGCTTTTTAAAGCACTTTTTTTCCTGCCAGTTAAATAGGTGAATGGGCGAATAGGCAGGGAAAAATGCTTTAAAAAGTGAAAAAGGAGATTCCCACGATGGCAGGGAACAGCTGAACCTTTTTCCCCCCACTTCTTAAAGCATTTTTTACTACCAGTTTGGCTGAATAGGTAGTAAAAATACTTTAAAAATTAAAAAGTTGGCCACGCCCACCCAGTCACATGACTCCCCCCCAAGCAACACTCACCAAGCCACGCCCAGAGAACCAGTGGCAAAAAAGTTTACATTTCACCACTGCCTTGAGCCCTGCTAGGATTGAACTCCAAACTGTGGGCAGAGTTGGCCTGCAATACTGCACTTTAATCACTGCACCCCCAGGGTTCCTATTTAATATTTGAACTTAAGCCAATCTTCAGACTGATACTGTATTGATGCATTACATATTAACAATATCAGTCTACTAAATTTTCAGGTTGGATGCTTCTATACCGTCTAATCATTAAGCAATCCTATTTTCAGAAGAGCCAGGCATATCATAGAAGGGGGTAGAAGGCTGACCTAATTTGTTGAAAATGTAACGTTCCATGATTTTCCCATTTTGTAGCCACAGTACAAGCCAGTGGTTGCACCACTTAACCTAAAATAATATTTTGCCCTAGCTGGGATTTTAATTTATGACATGACAAAGACACCATCTCTGTAAACAATGACTACTTCTTTTTAAAAGGGAAGGTGGTTATTTGGAAAAATTCAGTAAGCCTTCTAAATATATAAGCGTTTTCAAAAGTATGCTGATCCCAGATTTCTCCCAACTTAAGGTGCATTCACATAGCTGCTTTTATATGCTTTCCTCCCATCTCAGAGCACGAAGGAAATCATGTAGGCATAAATCATGCTGGCCCATAGTGTGCCCCTTTGACACTGAAGGAAGACTGACTATTCGTGTTTTGCCCAGCATCACCAACTGCAGGAAAAACTGCAGCCAAATTGCATAGGGAATATATGCCAAGCCTGTGTTGCGTCAATTTTGATCTGGTCAGGATCAAACTCCTGACTGTGGGCATAGTTAACCTGCTGCATTATAATCACTGCACCATGACCATTTGATTTTGTTTTCCCAGAGGATCATTGATGCATGGACTACCAACCAGCAGATGGCAGCAGAGAGGCCTTTTCTATCTCTTTAGCGGCCATCGATGGAAGCAACATTTGCACATCCTGGATACAACTACCAGAGAAGTGCTGTTGAAAAGTCAAAGTTTGAGAAAGGAGCAGGATTTGTGGATGAGCCCTTAGATACACTTCTTCTCCATCTGCCCTAAAATGTTATTTTAAAGCTTGGTGGTTATATAGGTACACCATTTCCATTCCAAGATCTGATACTTCCTAAACACGTATTAAATGTATCCTCCTTGGATATAAGTGCAGGTTACTTTAAAAGGTTATTTCTGTGGAATGTTTTAAAGGGAGAGTAATTTCTGAAGATGGAAGAACTAGCTCTTGTAAAATTACCCCCATCCTGCAATTATATTTTAATATAGTAGTCATTGGTATCAGCGGAGGATGTTTTAAATTACCTTTGGAAGCATTTTGGGAAGTTGTATATTGGTGTTGGGGCTTATATCTACTTATTGATGGCCTGCAGATACTGTCATATGTAATTGTAGCAATTCACACTTAGCCAATATTATCCTCATCCCTGACTTTTTGTTCTTTTGGGAGAACAGAGGAAGAAGAATTCTAACAGGATAGAAAATATTCCCGCTTGCAACTCAACTCTACTGAATCTGCTTTTCAGAGTCCCTTTGAATAATGTATTCTATACAAGAGGTTGACAAAATCACAAATGAGTTGGTGATAAGCCATCTGGGAAAGCCAAGGGAAATCATCAAAACCATAAAAAAGCGAAAGTTTAAATATTTTGGACCTGTGATGCGACACCCGGAAAAATATGGCATACTTCACTTAATCCCCCAGGGAAAGATGGAAGGGAAATAAGGTCCAACAAGAAAAAGAACATTGTGGGTTCAAAATCTAAGCGACTGGTTTGGATAAAAGTCAACCGCACTTTTTTGTGCGGCTGTTGATACAAATAAGACTGCCAACAAGATCGCCAACGTGCGATGATGGATATGGCACAAGAAGAAGAAAAATTCAACAAGAAAGAAATCTCTTTCCTGACCTGCAATAAAAAATAAATATGGAGTTATTTCTCTTGAAATTATTACAGTAATGAGTAGACAAGGGCCAGTTGCCGTCAGACTGCAATAAAAAGACAATTTAATGTAATTTGGAAAATTGGAATCCAATGTCTTATTTCACTTTTTCAAAGCACTCACTGTACTTTTTCCCCCTAGAGTGCTTAATGTGGATAAAGGATTCAAACAGAATCCCCAAAGGACTGGAAACATTGCAGTGCCTATTATAGCATCTTCCACCTAGGATACTCACAGTCTGTATTCTGATTTTCCCTCAAATGTTTGCATAGTAACATGAAACATTCTTAGTGTTTTGGGAGAGAAAACTTACCAAAAAAAAGAGTAAAAGAAATCCATTTTTTCCTCCATAAATAGTTTCCAGTTGCTGAGTTAGCCCTTTAGAAGGTAACTAACGAATAAGGTTTTCCTTAGTTATTCGACAGAAAGGAAAATATGATTTAAAAGAGAGAGAAAAGAATCAGGATTAAATAGAAGCAATGCGCCAAGATCTTTATGTTCTTTCAGATCTATAAACTACATTAAAGGCAAAAGTTACTTTTTTTAAAAAAATCCACATCTACAACATTGTTTTACATCTTTTAATTATTTGGTATGTTCTTATAGTTCATGAAACTACACCCAAATACTGTTGCTCATAAATGTTTATAACAAACATATGAATTGAAATACAGTGAAAAACAAATATCTCCAGTAACAACTATGTAAGAAATAGTGTCTATAGTTTACATTCATTCATTTTCTTCCCTATATATTCTAGCATGGCCAATATAACAACTGTTTTAAAGCAGGGGTCCCCAACCTTTTTTGCACTAGGGACCGGTTTCATTTTCAAGAAAATTCTGCGGACCGGCTGGCCTAGAGGAGGAGCGGGGGGGGACACAGGTGGCGCATGTGCACGCGGGGGGAGGGGGAACAGGCGGCGCATGCGCACGTGGGGGGAGTGGGCTCACTCGGCCCTCTAGGGCCTCCAACGGCGCGAACGGCCGCGCCTGCGCTCTCCCGCATCTGGCGTGCGCTCTGCCCAGGGGCTGCCCCCTCCTCCCTCCTCCTCCTCTCCGGCTCTGCGGCCCAGTTTCTATCAAGCCATGGACCGGCACTGGTCCGCGGACCGGGGGTTGGGGACCCCTGTTTGAAAGCATTCTGTGAGTGAATGCATTTAAACAAAACATGTTTGTTTGTAATTATTGCTGCTCCATTTCCATTTCCCCCCAATTGCACTATATATTAAATATCTGAATTTCCATTTCCATAGTTTCATGTAGATTTATTTTTGTTTTAACATAGTTGCTGAAAGCACTCTGTAGTTTTAATGCATGCAATTATTTCCACAGTGTGTAGAAACAATTTTCTTTTTACAGTAGCCATAATCTCCCGTTCCTAGCAAACACAGATTAGCAGTCAAGGGTGGCTACTATAGACCACTGGACTGGCTGTAGTTACATAATTGCAAAAATATTTTTAATGCTATATTGCTATCCAGCATACTCAAAGAGGAGACTGAACGGTTTTCTAGAATATGACTTGCAATATAATATATTTTGCCTCTTTATTCATAGTTATTCTGACTTCGAAATTGGGATTTCTTATTTCTTTTTTCCTGTCAGTTTTTAGGTCTTTTTCTAATGTGGATGTAGACAGAGCTTATAATATAATTTAGGACAGATGATTATTCTCTTCAGGAATAGGAGTTGTGGATGATTTGCCACATTATCTTATTGAATGCCCTTTAAAGTAATCTCAAACATGAAAGCAGCATTTTCCATTTTGATATAAAAGATACTTTGTCAGAAAATTGTGCAGTCTTTGCCAGGCTAATCAGGGAGAAACTGGGAACCTGGTTTTTCAAGCAATACAGGTCTAAGAGAAAATATAATGTGAGATATAGTTTCCAAATTTTCTCCATGGTGACATAGTCAATTATTGAAATCTTCAATACGTTTATCTCATCATTATAACACTTATGAATTTTTTTCAGATGATATTATCAGTAAAAGTCAAGGTGACTCTGATGCTTTGCCATTCACTTCAGTAACAACGTCACATCTTCCTCAACTGAAATTAAAATTGTTCCATTTTTCGTCGAGTAGGAAGCGCTGAGAGTGAGTTACAAAAAGTAGAACTTTTTGAGAACACCTCAATGCAGTGATACCCTTTGAGGGGAAAAAAAATAACAAAATAGGAGGGGAAAGGCTGCATTCACTTATCTGTCTTTTTAACAAATAGGTTGAAACTCTATTTTTAATAGAAAGGTGGTTTATGGAATCAATCTTAAATCTTTGATGTTATTTAAATTGGGAAACCATAGTTTCAACTGGGAAACTGTGACTACCCTAGCTAAATCAAAAAATTCTACAGATTTCCTGGAAGTCTGGCACTCAGACAAATCAACCATCAATAAACACATGGAGATAAACATATATATATACTATTCAAATGAGACAATCAAAAAGATAAACAAACAAAAAGATCAAAACAACAACTCACCAGCAATCAACCCAGAAAAGCAGAGTTTAAAACCACGATTAACACTAGACTAACAGCCAATATTGTTTACCGCTTGATTGGTGTAAACAATACCCCAATCAAAGAATACCAACTCAGACAAACAGTAAACAGAAGTGTAATCAAGGTATCACCAAGAACACCCCCACCATCACTTACAGGGCAAGCCAGTTTTATATGTAAACAGAGAGCAAACTCCACTCCATTCTAGTAACTGATAATGTTACCTATGTGGGTAATGAAATGTCTGCAAGAAAACAACCAAGCTCAAAGAGCACCAAGGACCCCACAGACCAACCCTGCACTACAAATGTTCACCTCTAAAATTGTCTCTATGGTGCTGTACCTGTTCAGAATATGTTTCTTTAATTCTGGCACAGTAAAGAACTTACAGTTTGTTGTAGCATTTCTCTGTTACTAAGTACATTTAAAGTAAACCTTCATAGATTTTTTAAAAAACAATAATATGTGGCAAAACACTTTAGGGTGAATGGAGAATGGAGAATGAAGAACTATTGAAATCTCAGTAATTCCACAATGCTATGTAAAATTATGACTTCCCTGGATACCGTTAATGGCTGCTGATACAATAACAGGACAAGAAGAAGCAGACAAAATAGTTGCACAAAGTTTTCTCATTTTCAGAAGAAGTATTTCTACCAATATCAGAAATCTCTGAGCTTTAGCTTCCTAAAATTGTTCCATTCCAGGATACTTGCATTTATTTTTATTTTTTCCACCTCCTTGGGCAAACTTAGGAAGAAATTGCAGGAGGACCATCCAATAAAAAAGGTTAAAATACTAAATGGGTGTGGAAGCTGGCAATCCTTGGAATTTCTTCATCTCTATTAATGATGGGAAGGAATAAGTCTCTCCAGGGCTCAGTTGGTGCATTTGAGAGCAGATCTTCTGTTTTGTTAATTTTGAGTGTGCCAGTCAGCTAAAAATGGAGGCTGAATGAATCACTCCAGCTTCTGGAAATACTGGAGCCCATAAAGACTTCCACAACCCTGCCGGCAATTCTCCAGCGCTTAGAAAAACATGTAATTGTCCATTGACCTATTTGTCTGTTAGAAACACAACACCTTCGCAGCTTGGGAGACCTGGATGCTAAAAATATTTGAGGTATATAAGCAGACTGAAGAAAGAGCTGAATGTGGCTTTGAACTTGGCCTGAGAGTAACCATGGCTTTGTCCTCCAAACTAAATAGGTATTTTTGTAAAGAGAAAAAGCTGCAAGCAGTCTGTGTGAAAGCTTTGTTACATGCCAAGGCAAAACTTTTAACTATATCTGGAAGAAACAAAAGTTCTCTAAAAGTTTTGAATCTTCTAAAGGCTGGAGGGCAGGGAATGGACATACACACTCAGGTAGGACTACCCCAGGGTGTGGGCAAAAAATTCAAAAATTCAAAATGATGCCTCTGAGATATATATATAGGATAGGGTTTTCTATTTTTCCTGAAGCTGAACTTTCAATAAACGTAACAGCTTCAATAACATTACAAGAGGGAAAGATTCCATCTGAATTTTTATTTGTAAAGACTTTGCATTTAACACTAAAGCACAACATTTCCAGCAACTAGAAAAGTAGCAATCCTTTCTAGATCTTGCTCAATTTATTTTTGGCAGATAAATTAAATTCTGTGTCTTTTATTTATTGACATATTTTATATCTTGCTTTATCTTAAGAAACAACAACAAAAATATTCAGTGTGCACAGACTTTATCTCTCACATATCATACATAGCAGTTTTATGAATAGCAGAGAGTTTCTTTGGAATAATATCCCTGGAGGTCATGATATTTGGTATTATTTTAGTTTATAGACAGCTTGAGAAAAAGAAAACACCATCTGAATGCTACCGCATAAAATCAAAGGGCAGTGTGTTTCAGATCACCTCCTGTGTTCATTTTTGACTTAGGCTGTCTCAATCAAAACCTGGCATTTGTAGTTCAAAACTACAGTTTATTTTATTTTCCTTAACTGACAGCATCTTTATTTAGTAGAAGCGAAAGTGTGCCTTTCATGTCCTTTCAGTTATTGCTTTGTTATTTGAGGACTTAAAGAAAATTGCCTAAAAATTACTTTCCATGGGAACTCATCTTTCAGATGGGAGAAAGTTGCTTGTAGAGGAAAAAAAAAGTCATACATTTAAGAATAGGATGGATCTGCCTGTGGTGCATGTTTATCTTCTTCCCAAAATAGCAGCTATGCAATTTTGAAGTATTCCTGGAACCCTGACTCTTTTTGATATCAAGCTACCAGATCTGTGATGCAAATCTTTAAATAACCACTAGAAGGAAATAGAGATAGAAAACACTTATTCTATACAATCATCTAATGGTCATGCGTTCCACTTCTAAAAGTGCTAAGCTTGACCCAGAGAGCACCTAGACTTATATACCACTTCACAGTGCTTTCAGCCCTCTCTAAGCAGTTTACAGATTACATATTGCCCCCAACAATCTGGGTTCTCATTTTACCGACCTCAGAAGGATGGAAGGCTGAGTCAACTTGAGCCTGTCAGGATCGAACTCTTGGCTGTGGGTGGAGTTAACCTACAATACTGCATTCTAGAAGATATACAGTTCTGTAGGTCAAAATGAAGGTTGTCCTTGTTTTCTGTTTAGTGGGATTCTCTTTGTTACACCCTTTGAGCAGATAGGCAAAAGATAAATGTAAATAAATAGCAAAATACTGTAGCGTCCAAAGGCTCTGTCAATTACATTGAGGCTGATTTGGATTTTTTGCTCCCTGAATGACATTGTATACTTAGCTTCCCTAACATCATGTGTTACACATCAACTGATGTTAGTGATCAAAATTAAGCAGCATTGGGTTATTATCCAACATTCAAGGACATCGCCAAGACTTGAACATTTGAGATGCTCAAAATGCAAAATGCAAAGCAGGCTTCCGCAGAACTGCCATGAAGAGAAGGGAAAAGAATGAAACAAGGAATGGGGCTGTTTCACTTGGCTCTTAGAAGCAAGGGATGATGTTGTTTCAAAAAACAAATTGAAAGGTAGCATCATTTCTATGACCTGCCCTGCCCTATTAAAGATATTCCATCCATCCATACTTTTGTGCCCAATAGATCACTCTAGGCTAAATTAGGCTTATGCTACAATTAGAAAATCTGTTCAAACTCTTTTGCAAGATAAGTTGGAAACAACACAGTGTGTATTGGAGCAAGTCTGAAAATGCTTGGTTCAACTTGCTACTAAGCCCTTGTGTTAATTAGATTAGTAATGTAGTATTTTTTAGTTTGCCAAACATGTACAAGATAGCAGGTATAAGTATAAACATGGACATGAACGAAAGAAATGAATACAAATAAATGGGGACAGTAGGACAGGGATGGTAGGCACGCAGGTGCGCTTATGCACATGTGTGCCAGTGGTGGGTTTCTACAGGTTCGCACCTACTCGCGAGAGCCGGACGGTGAAATTTAGAGAGCCGGTGAGAGGAGGTTCCACCAGCAGACCCGAAAGTAAGTCTGCCCCACCGCTGCCGGTGACCCAACAAGAAGGAAAGGAAAGGAAAGGAAAGAAGGAAGGAAGGAAGGAAGGAAGGAAGGAAGGAAGAAAGAAAGAAAGAAAGAAAGAAAGAAAGAAAGAAAGAAAGAAAGAAAGAAAGAAAGAAAGAAAGAAAGAAAGAAAGAATTTATTATCACAATTGAGGCCAAAATTTTGGTTGCAAAGCAAGAGCGTTGTTAAATGAGTTTCACCACATTTTACAAGTTGGCCACTCCCACCCAGTCACATGACTGCCAAGCCATGCCCACAAAATAGGCCACACCTACAGAGTAGGTTCTAAAAAAATTTGAAACCCACCACTGATGTGTGCCTACCTTTACAGACTTCTTGGGAATCGGGTGAGGTCCACGGTAGACAGTTTAAGGTTGAAGCTGTGAGGGTTAGGGGATGTAACAACAGAGTCAGGTAGAGCATTCCAGGCGTTGACCATAGTCCTACATAAGAATATCTAGCTATTATTCAATGCTATTTCTAGAGGAGAGGTGGGGATACCTCCTTTGTTCCCACTCCTTCCTCGTCTTCCATAGCAGCTCTTGGTGTGTTTGTTTGTTTGTTTGTTTGTTTGTTTGTTTGTTTGCTTCGTAGGGCATACAGAATGCAACATTAACCATTGTTTTTAACTTTTACTTTTGGTACTCATGCTGCTGCTTTTTGTTGGCAGACCCATGCAAAGTCCAGCAGGCAGAATGGATCGTGATAAAGTCACGTTGCCCAAGGTGTACCACGAGGAGTTGACACTGCACCCCAGCTGTGCTTAGTTGAATCTATCTTACAAGCCTTCTCCTGCCTGAAAATCCAGGCATCATGGTGGACTATTACTGTGTTCAGACCAGTGGTGGGTTCCTACCGCTTCAGACCGGTTTGGCCGAACCGGTAGTGGTTTGATGGCCTGGGTCACTGGAACTGGAAGCGACCCAGGCTTGCCATGCCCCCGAACCAGTCGGCATCGTTGGTGCCGCCATCTTGTTTTTAAGTTGTGTGCTCAGCAAAGCGCACACACGAGGGAACCAGCAGTAGTGCCGGCCGGAACCCACACCTAGTTCAGACCAATGTGAAATCTTCTTAATCAACAACGAGAAGTCAGAGTTAGAGGAGGTGAAGTCTTTCCCGTTTTTCCTCTGTGATTAAAATTCTTAATACCAGAATCTCTCTTAACTTAATCTACCTCATAATCCATATTGCATACTGTGAGGTTAAATCTGGAGGAGGAGGGGGGAAGGAGGAAATATGCATGACGAGATATGCATGACGCCTTTAAGCTTCCTGGAGGAAAAGCGGAACGCAGATCAATAAATCAAAAGTAACTCTAGAAGCAGCAGCATCTGGGCAGCCTTCAAATAAAGCCTCCAACTAAATAAACATTTCCTTCATATGTGTTCTTGAAACAACTCTTAAACCCAATTCACTCATGAAGCCAATTAGAGCTTTCATGGGAAACTAATCGAGACTGATGGGACAATGGAGGGAAGGAGGAATAGCCATTAACAGCTGGAATATGTGCTGGAAGAGACTTAGAAGGGGGAGTGAAAATGGAAGAATCAACAAATCGATGGAAAAATGTATTGTGTATCTCTTAGTATCTCTTAGTTATTGTGTATTGTGTATCTCTTAGCAGTAGATGACAGAAAGGGAAACTAAAAAGAATGTAGAACAGCTGCTTTTGCAAATTGTGTGGGGACGTGTTGACTGCTCTGAATCTCACTAATACTACTATCCTACTACAGTCACTTTTTTTTACAGCTCTTTGTGAAAAACCTCCAAAGTGAGATTCAAAAGAAAGTCTGTTGCAGAGACTTACAGAAATTGTTCCTTTTTATTTTTTGTTTTTCTTTAAGCAAGGTACAAATTCTGTGCCTCTCCTGATACATGTATCTTCATACATGTGTTGTAATCAATAAGCAGAACATAATTGATCCCAGCAACTTTTGCTCTCTTCCAGTACAAAGTATTCCAGAATATATTTATTATTTACTAGCTGTACCCAGCCACGCGTTGCTGTGGGCCAGTCTGGTTAAATGGCCAACCAATCTGTATGTAGATCTACACCTGCACACACAAACACGTACACACAACCACCGTATAACCCCCAACCTACCTATCTACTATATTTCTCCCTCTCTCCTTCTACCTACCTACCTACCTACCTACCTACCTACCTACCTACCTACCTACTGTATTTTCCCTCTCTCTCTCTATGCCTCTACCTACCTACCTACCGTATTTCTCCCTCTGTCTATCCCTCTATCTACCTACCTACCTATTGTATTTCTATCTATCTATCTATCTATCTATCTATCTATCTATCTATCTATCTATCATCTATCCCTCTACCTACCTACCTATTGTATATTCCCCCCTCTCTCTCTATCCCTCTACCTACCTACGTACTGTATTTTTCCCAATATCTCTCTATCCCTCTATTTACCTACCTACCTACCATATTTCTCCCCTCTCTCTTTCTCTATCCCTCTACCTACCTACCTACTGTATTTTCCCTCCATCTCTCTATTCCTCTATCTACCTACCTACCTACCTACCTACCTACCTACCTACCGTATTTCCCCCCCTCTCTCTCCCTCTACCTACCTATCTACCTACCCACCTACATACTGTATTTTCCCTCTCTCTCTCTTTATCCCTCTACCTACCTACTGTATTTTCCCTATTTCTCTCTATCTCTCTACCTACCTACCTACCTACCTACCTACCTACCTACCTACCTACCTACTGTATTTTCCCTATCTCTCTCTATCCCTCTACCTACCTACCTTCTGTATTTTTCCCTATCTCTCTCTTTCTCTCTCTCCCCCTCTACCTACCTACCTACCATGCAGCCTCCTGGGACCAAAAATGGGCCACATTGGAGTGTGCCACCCCCATGCCTAGTTTTGGGCGTAGTAGGCATCCACGCAGCCTCCTGGGACCAAAAATGGGCCACATGGGAGTGTGCCACCCCTGCGCCTTGTTTTAGGCCTAGTAGGCCTGCCTGAAGCCTCCTGGGACCAAAAATAGCCCATATGGGAGTGTGCCACCCCCTGCATCTTGTTTTTGGCCTAGTAGGCCTGCCTGGGCCACCTGGGAGTGTGCCACCCCCTGCATCTTGTTTTGGGCCTTGTAGGTCTGCCTGGGCCACCTGGGAGTGTGCCATGTGTGAGGTAATGTTGGACGCTTATTCAGTTGCTGAGGAAACGACTGTTGGAAATGTGAGGGGCATGTGTGTGATGCATCATAAGAAGCAGCTGGGTGGGAGGAGCTTAAGGGAGGTGAAAACCTCAGAAGTGCATACCTTTTACATTTGTGCTTCTTGCACATGACTCAGGTGTGCCAGCCACAAAAACTGTACGTATTATTGCTTTGGAAGTTCTTGAGAACATTGTGTGAAAATTTGGTGCCGATCGGTGCAGTACTTTTTGAGATTAGCAGCTTTGCACAAACTATTTTACATTTTTTATTTATATAGATTCAAGAGGAAACTCTTGCTTCCTTGACATGGTTCTAACAATCTCAGTATAGTTTGTAATCCATAAAAGGCGTCAAAACAAAGCAGTAAAAGCAGACAAAAATCTATGATATTTTACAACATTAAAAATAGTAATGATCCCAAGACAATAATGGAGAAGCTCACATTTGCAGTAGATTTTCTATTTTATGGAAGCTACATTGGATGCCAGTAGAGTTCCAGTCCCAATTTAAGGTGCTGGGAAGCGTTCAAAAACTATCCTATCGACCCTTATGACCTTGTAGAGCATGGGTAGCACACTCGCCACATCACATTGCCATCAATGTTTCACAATGTCTTTCTCATGTGTGGAGCTAGGGTGGGCATGGCCTGCATGTGATGCATCCAGTCTGTGGGTCACCAGTTTGACACCCCGGTTGTAGAGCATCTGTTCCAGTGGTGCGATTCAAAAAAATTTTACTACTGGTTCTGTGGCTATGGCTTTGTGGGTGTGGATTGTGGGCATAGCTTTGTGGGTGTGGCAGGGGAAGGATACTGCAAAATCCCCATTCCCTCCCCACTCCACTTTCCAGCTCCGTTCTCCTGTTCAGGGCAACAAAAGAAGATCAGCTGGGAGGCTGGGAGGCAGAAGGGGTGGGGCCAGCCTATTTGCTGGTTCTCTGAACTACTCAAAATTTCCACTATCAGTTCTCCAGAAAATGTCAGAACTGGCTGAATACCACCCCTGATCTGTTCCAAGTGAAATCTTCTTACCAAGTAGATCTAGTCAGGAGGGATCACAAGAGATTTCCATCCCAAGAGATCCAGTGGGAAGCAGCTGTGGGATGACTTTTTTAACCAAAGCCACCACACCTTAGTATTCTCTTCCTCTAAGGTCAGAAAACTCCCAACTTTCATTCCAAATGGGGTGAAAACTGTTCTTTTTTTTTTTTGACACAGTCTTCAAAACAATGTCTGCTTTATCTTTATTTTATTAGATACATTATCATTTTAAGCTTCTTATGTTTGTATTACATTATCATTTTGGGCTTCTTATGTTTGTATTACTGTTAGGGTCTAGGGTCTTTCAGATAACAGCATTTTTATAAAATAAACAAAATGCCTTTCTCAGCCATGAGACATGAATAAAGTCCTTCTGCAGATCTTAATATCTCAACAGGTACATTTTAAAAAATGCTTTGGTATCCCCTTCACGAAATCCCCCCAAAATCTCTGATTCATTCACTCCCATCAGGAACTTCTTTTGTGAAAGGTTTTTCTCTAGTACTCAGAAGATCTAAGATGTTTGTGAGCTGTATGCATCCTATCCTTTTCATGTTTCCAACCGCTACTCCCCTCCGCGGGGAGGTGGAACCTGAGTCATCAATTTGGTTCCGCCCCAGGCGCCTGATGGACCCTGATGGGTTCCAGGTGGCGCTTGGGCCACTTCCTGTACCCCTGACCCGCGCCCCGATGGAGGACCTCGTGGCCGCATGGAATACTGCGACCGCGGGAGCCTTGGATCGGGTCGCGCCCTTGCGGCCTCTCTTGCGGCGGTGAGCCACCCTGGCTCCCTGGTTTACCGAGGAGCTGAGGGTGATGAAACGCCACAAGAGATGCCTAGAGAGAAGATGGAGGTCCACCCGATCTGAATCTGACCGGACACAGGTAAGAGCCCATTTATGGACTTACATTGTGGCTCTGAGAGTGGCCAAACGTCATCATTGTGCCACTCTCATAGGATCCGCAGATAACCGCCCTGCCGCCCTGTTTAGAGTGACCCGCTCCCTCCTTCAACAGAGGGTGCGGGAAGCCCCACTACAGGGTAGAGCAGAGGAATTTGTGACTTATCTGCAGGAGAAAATCGCTCAGATACAGAACGAGTTAGCCCCCATTGATGGCCCAGTGGGATTGCACGAGACAGATCTTGTTTGGGAGGAGTTTGACTCCGTTACTTCCGAGGATATGGACAGGTTACATGGGCGACTGCGAGCCACCACATGTTTATTGGACCCGTGTCCCTCCTGGCTTGTACTGGCATCCTGGGAGGTGACACGAGGCTGGCTCCAAGAGGTTGTCAATGCTTCCTTAAGTGAGGGTTCCTTGCCTGCTTCCCTAAAAGAGGCTATGGTGAGGCCCCTCCTTAAGAAGCCCTCTTTGGATCCAGCTTTATTAACCAACTATCGTCCAGTCTCCAACCTTCCCTTCTTGGTGAAGGTTGTTGAGAGTGTGGTGGCACAACAGTTTCCCCGTCACCTGGAGGAAGTTGATTATCTAGACCCGCGCCAGTCCGGCTTTCGGCCCGGGCATAGCACCGAGACGGCATTGGTCGCGTTGGTCGATGATCTCTGGAGGGCCAGAGATGGGGGTTGTTCCTCCATCCTGGTCCTATTAGACCTCTCGGCGGCTTTCGATACCATCGACCATGGTATCCTATTGCATCGGCTGGGGGGGTTGGGGGTGGGAGGCTCCGTCTTACGGTGGTTCTCCTCCTACCTCTCTGGCCGATCGCAATTTGTGTTGACAGGAGAGCAGAGGTCGACCTCGAGACCCCTCACATGTGGGGTGCCTCAGGGGTCGGTCCTCTCGCCTCTCCTGTTCAACACATATATGAAGCCGCTGGGTGAGATCATCCGTGGTTTTGGGGTAGAGTATCACCTCTACGCTGATGATACACAGCTGTATATATCTACCCCAAACCACCCCAACGATTCCGTAGCGGTGATGTGCCAGTGCCTGGAAGCCGTGCGGATCTGGATGGGAAGTAACGGACTCAGGCTCAACCCGACCAAGACCGAGTGGCTGTGGTTTCCGGCTGCCCGGTTCAACCAGCTGACTCCATCGCTGGCCATAGGGGGCGAACATCTTGCCCCTGTAGATGGGGCGCGCAACTTGGGTGTCCTCCTGGATGCCCGGCTGTCCATGGAAGATCAAGTGACAGCCGTGGCCAGGAGGGCGTTTTACCAGGTTCGCCTGGTTCGCCAGTTGCGCCCCCTATTGGATCGGGACGCCCTCCGCACAGTCACTCATGCTCTCGTGACATCCCGACTGGACTATTGTACATGGGGCTCCCCTTGAGGTGCACCCGGAGACTTCAGCTGGTCCAGAATGCAGCCGCGCGAGCAATTATGGGAACCTCAAGGTTTACCCACGTAACACCGCTCTTGCGCGAGCTGCACTGGCTGCCTGTCATCTTCCGGGTGCGCTTCAAGGTGTTAGTCATCATCTTTAAAGTGCTCCATGGCTCGGGACCTAGGTATCTGCGGGATCGGATCCTGCCTCATAGATCCTCACGGCCGATTCGCTCCCACAGAGAGGGACTTCTCCGGGTGCCGTCCACTAGACTTTGTCAGCGGGCGACGCCCAGGGGAAGGGCTCTCTCTGTGGCGGGCCCAGCCCTCTGAAACGACCTTCCCCCCGACATTAGAACAACTACGGACCTCCGCTCCTTCCGTCTAAAATTAAAAACACACCTTTTCTGCTTGGCCGGCCTAGGGTAGTCTCTCTATCTATGGGGTTTTTTAGTAAATGTAATTGGGAATTTTAGTGAACGTCAATTGGGAATTTTAGCACAGGAATAATGTTTAATTTTGCCTTTTAATTATGTATGTATATTTGTATATGTATATTTATTGTCTTTTATCTTCCCTGTGCACCGCTCCGGGAGAGGGAGCGGTCTATAAATTAAAGTTTATTATTATTATTATTATTATTATTATTATTATTATTATTATTATTATTATTATTATTATTATTATTATTATTATTATTATTATTATTATTATTATTATTATTATTATTATGTTGTGAGACCTGCTGTGATCTCTAGGGCAGAGGTGTCAAACTGGCAGCCTGCAGGCTGGATGTGTCACACACAGAACACTCCCACCTCAGCTCTGTGAATGGGAAAAACACCCTGAAACGTCATGTGATGGCATGGTGACACCTGTGCTCTAGGGCATCCTTTGTGCTGATGTTGTGAACACAGTACAATTGAATGACTCCCATTTTTATTTTGAGTTTAAGTGCCATCTCAACACCATATCCCAAACTATTTGCCAGTGAAAATGGTGACAAAAGTTATTGTCACCATTTTCATAGCTACCTACGAGACTGTCTACTGCCCCATACTTCCCTACGACCAATACGCTCTCACAGAGAGGGTCTGTTCCGGGTGCCGTCAACCGGGCAATGCCAGTTGGCGACGCCCAGGGGAAGAGCCTTCTCTGTGACGAACCTCTGGGAACCTCTGATCTACATCATTTGGCTAATCCAGATGAGGGTAACATATGTTATCTTAATAGCTGCAAAGATAATTTAGGCCCTTGTCACACAGGCATCTATTAATATTAATAAAAATCCTTGCCTATAAATGTTCCGATAACTGATACTACATGTGGCCTACTCTCTTGAAGAAGGTTTGATTAAATTAATGGCATGCACTTTCACAATAATAGGGATGTGCCAGTGTTATTGCAGAGGGTGGGGCAAAGAAAGAGAATTATCTTCATGCTTATTTCAAAGATTTTTTTTTTACTAAAAATATCACATGAGAGAAGTCATAATGAAAATAAATCTTAAAGTAACATTTATAGGTCAAGAAAACAAAGTAAATGTCTGACTTCATGCTAAATTTATACTGGTTCTATTTCAAGACTCTGCTAAGGAAAACCTAAATATTCCTGCTTGAAGCAAAAGAATATTTTGCCAAACTAGTATAAATAGCAATAAAGGAATGAAAATTATATAATTTACTTGCCACTAAATGAGATATAAAAGAAGATGGTCTCAACTTCCATTAGTGATATAATAATATTAGGAGTTATATGGAATGTAAAAAACTAAGCTAAATATTTTCACACTATAAACTGTCAGAGGGTTTCAGGCTAGTAGTAATAAAACAGTCTGATACAGTATCAGAATACACAATAAAACTACTTCTAATGCAAATAATAAAACTTTTTTAATAAATGTCTTATTTCGACTTCTGGTTTCTCAACTTCAGCCAACTCTCTTTGCCTCAAATGTTTTTAATTTTCTTTCCTTCCAAAATACCCAAAGGTCTGTATTGACACAGAGAGGAAATGAAGGCACTGAACATATGCACTTGCACATTAAGCCATCTGAATGTTATGGGCATTTTTTCCAGATCAATCATAGAGGTATTATTGCAGCATAGGCAGCAGGTAAATTCATCAACCGCAAGTTTGCATAATATTATGATGCGAATAAACCAGCATTTGGTGCAAGGTTTACCTCAGCCCAGTGTTGAAATTCACATTTTTTTTACTACCAGTTCTGTGGGTGTGGCTTGGTGGGCGTGGCAGGGGAAGGATAGGCAAAATCCCCATTTCATAGATGGGAGCGGGGCCAGTTAGAGGTGGTATTTACCGGTTCTCTGAACTACTCAAAATTTCCACTACTGGTTCTCCAAAACCTGTCAGAACCTGCTGACAGCAGGCCTTGTCTCAGCCTGGGCCAGGCCCAGAGCGTGTTCCCCCACTGGGGATCTTCCACTGGAAGCCTACCAGAGAAGTTAAGAGGTAAAGAGGCTCAGGACCAATTTTTAGCATTCATTAACCACTATAAACCAATTTCATTGTAATTTTAGTACAATGACAATAAAGATTATTGTTGTTGTTGTTGTTGTTGTTATTAAGTGAGCATGGTGAGTTCCTTACAGGATCAAAGTGGCCTTCGTTCTTGGCCTTTGGACTGAGGTAGCAGCCAGATGGGCAGTTCCATTCACTGAAACCAAGAACACCATCCTAAGTATAATCTTTATTGTCCTTGTACTTAAATACAACAAAATTGGAAACCCTGGACAACTATTGAAATTTCATGCAGAGATTTTAATCTGCCTTTGACAATTCTACCACAGGAGGGCTGTTAATTAGGGGATTGATAAATTGCAGCAAGGAGGAAGCTGACTATAGAAGTTCATTGCAGATTTTCATCAGTTCATCATGTTAAGGTTGTCCACTGGAAATATTTTGCTTTGATTAACCAGTTTTGGAAAGGGCTTTGGAATGAATTGAGAGCTGAATTACCAGAGGAGAACAATTTCAGTGTTGAGTGGCAATTGATAGCAAGTTGGAAGAATTGAGGCACAGAGATCGTTTCACAGCCTTCCTTAACTCCCAATCCCTCCTTCCAAATTGCCTACTTAGATACCAACAATGAAGTGGTGGTTTCCGAATCCCGTTGCAACTGGTACACAGTGCATGCATGTGTCCTACCCTCCAGCGATGCCTCCATGAGCTTCCAACTGCTCGGCAGAGTGTCGCATATTCTGTGTGCGTACGCAGAAGTGCCAAAATGTTTAAAGACAGGTAAGGACGGTGGGTGGGTGGGGGGCCCTCCGGAGCACTGGAATGGAATGGTACCCAGTGCTCCGGCATACCGCCTGCAACCCACCACTGCAACAGTGTAGAGCTCATGCAAATATGGGCAATGAAGAAATGTTTAACTGCAGAAGATAAATATTATATTTAAATAAATACAAATAGCACTGTTGCTTTGTTTTTAAAATGAACTAGAAATAAAGCATAAGTACTGTATGCTTTTGTCAATTAAAAATGAATCTCATAATATAAATGCAATAAATGTATTCAGAGGTCCATTCCATTTCTCTAAAACTGGATCACCTTATATAGAAAGGATGCAGTTTATCTTTATCTACAAAAAAACAATTTAATGAAAACATTATTACATATCCTTTCAGGAATCTTTCTATGTGATTATTCAGCTGTGCCAGGAGAAAGAACAATTGTGGTTTCCTTCAGCTCATAGTGAGCCCTAATTAAGAAACAACCACTGCTTAATAAGATTTAAAAGCTAATACAGCCTGCCACTACACATTTTAAAAATTGGGACAAGATTGGACAGCTGCTATACCATTTCTGAATTATATAGAAAGACAATTATTCTAATAAGCAAATCTGTTGATCTGTAATGTTTAGAAATTGATTCTAATTTTTTCTAGAAGTGCTAGGAGATTCCTATGCTATTAAAAATGTGTGCCCAGTATACAATGACAACAACATTAGCAAATATAAGAAATATTGCTAACAGAAAAATGATGCCATTTTGATAGCCTTTCATTCAGGAAACAAAAACTCTGATCATTTGGGAAGGCTAAAAGAAAAAACGAAATCAAGGTGATGACTGTGTGTGTGTCACCACAAATGTATGTTGTTTGTGGTGTCTTTGAATCAAAATGTAATTATCATCCTGCATTGGATTAATGGATACAGTAAACTAACTTCCTTCCTTCCTTCCTTCCTTCTTTCTTTCTGGAATTGTCACTGTTAAACAATGTGGTTCTTAAGCACAACTTCATGTGACCCCATTATTTAGCCGTCTCAATTGCCATCACAACCCCCAAGACATACAGGTTGTTAAGTGGGAAGAAGCAGGAGTCCCAGCTAAGGAGCACAGGGTATCATAGAGTGGATGCAGGGGAAGGATCCTGGAGGGATGGTGGAAGTTGTGGACAGGTAGGTGGGAATTTTATGCAAGAGAAAAAGCAAAAGAGACTTACTGGAGTAGCTTGCAAACTTCCCTGTTTGTTCCCCCATTGACTTTGCTTGTGGGAAGCCATCAAGAAACGTTGTCAATGGTGATTAGGTGATGCAGCTCAACTGTGATATCTAAAGCTGGGATCCAAAACCTGGATTGCATTCATGTGACCACAGGGGTGCTGCAATGGCCAGAATTTTGAGGATTGGTAGTGCATCCATATTTTTCTTTAGTAACACCATAACTTTCAGTGGTCACTGAATGATGGCCATAAGGCAAGATACTATATTTCACTCTGTATAAAATATAGTATCATCAGAGCAGCCACATATCTTGGATGCATTGGCAAAATGAATCAATTTTTACTCTTCTACTGCCAAGCAAGCATTCCTAATTCTAGTGAAAGAGTGAGATACACAAAGAAGATAGCATTCACACATAGTTTGAAGAAGTGGTAATGCTCATGACTGGCCACTCACATGAATATCAGAGATAATTTCATTACTTGATACTCATCCCATCTGCCCCTGTCCTTGCTGTCCCCGTGTATTTGAGGATGCAAAAAGTGGTCATCAAATCTTTTAACTACCTTTCAATCTCTTTGGGGCAATTTGAGGGAACCTGATTCTTTCTGATGCCTCAAAACCAGGGGTGCCAAACTAAATTTTATTGAGGGTTGCATCAGGTTGTGTTTGATCTCAGGTGCTGGGGTGGACATGGCCAGGATGGTTGTGGCCAGCTTGATGCCACTCATGTCGGGGGCACCTTGTCGGGTTTGAGCACTTTGCCAGCAAAAACAGGCTCCTGAGCTCGATTTTCAGCCATGCCAGACTCCTGCAGCCCTTTGCCAGCAAAAACTGAGCATGCGGCTCTCCCGAGCTAATTTTTTTTTAAACAATTTTATTGGGTTTTACAGTATATTTGGGAAAAGAGGTAATATAGAGTAATAGATAAACATTTTAATGGCTTCCATGTGGAGGATGTTGGTCACCTCCGATACTTCATAGGAATTCAATATTTTAAAAAAAAGAAAATAATTGGCAAAAGATACATATATATCATATTTTAACATGTATACATTCAATCATTTGTTTTTCCTGCCATCCCTTTTCACAGGTCCGAGCTTCATTTTTGTGGCAGAGGCACCGCGGGCCGGTCCATCATTATTTCCAGGGCAGCACTGCGGGCCAGATCTAAGCACCCTATGGGCTGGATGCGGGTGCCAGGCCTTGAGTTTGACACCCCTGCTCAAAACAATTGGAAGATTTGAAAAAGTGAGTCAAATAAATCTAGTTCACACTGAATCATCCACATTCAGATAAGCATAATATTTAATAACCTTAATATTTAATTTGTCTGAATCTTCAAGGCAGTTATTAATCAAAATTGTCGGCTTTCCGTATAAAAGACTAACTAAGGACATTGACTTTTGTGCCCGTAATTTCCTCCCTCATATAATTTTATATTTTGATTTATAGCGTTTAGGGCAAATGGAACAATCTTTTCTTTTATATTTTTATACGCTTAACGGTTCCTTAGAGCCTATCTTTTGCAGGCTTGAAAGCAGTCAGTAAATTGGGCATCATTCCAGAATTTAAATCAGCCGTAGTTCTTTGAGAACCTTGTTCTTCACTTTACCGCTGGACAGGTTGGAAAATGATGACGAAACAACTGTGAAAGATTGTAAATAGACAGATCTATAAAATGGACCCTTAAAAAAAGCAAATCAGGAAATCTTTTTTGCTGCTGTTCCAGAGACTTCAAGGTAACTTCTGGGATTTTAAACAGCAGCGGCAATTTCCTGATTCATGTGAAACATGAGACTATGATCAGCTGTTTTTCAGGGCTCATCTGGACGGCCCATTTAATATGCTTTCCTCGTGGTTTTAAGTGAGCAGAAAAATATGTTAACATAAACTGAACTATCTCCCCAGGTGAGCTTTACTAAACCACAACCACGAGGCAGGGCACCATTGCTGCCCTAGGCATTCTTCTTGTGAGCACTTTCAGGAAAGTGATTAGCAGACTGAGGAAAGGTCTTTGAAAAATAATTTGCCATGGAGATTGTTGAGTCCTCAGGTCTACAACCCAGACAGCAAGTCTGGTAACCTGTGAGTCACCGCATTCGAGAACAGATCAGGCAGCTGCATTAATTGACTGAGACGAGCTGACTGGAAGCTGTCTGGAAAGGAGTTACAATGTTGCAATTGCTTGCTAGGAGTTTTCCTGCCTGGTAACTCTATATAAGAGGTTGCCAGAGAAGAAACCTTGCCAGTTGAATCTTGAGTGTGTTGTAAATAGTGTGAATAAACGTTCCTGTTGTTTTGACCATGCCTGAGTCGGAATCCTTTGTCTGATCTAACAGAGATGACTTTCACTTCCCAGAAATTTATATCACACAGCTTGACCTAGAAGGCAAACTACTCTCCAAGAAAAAGACATAGCTTAAAATGTTGGCCTTATTGGCAGCCATAGTACAGCAGGACTGGTCCATACTGGAAAAATCCTGCCTTTTCCTCTTTTAAAAAAAGATGCAGCTGCTTTAAAAAGACACATTTCCTGCCCATTCTCAAGTATGTCTTCCAAATTATTTTCAAAACAATGAACTGCTCTTTTTGATGGTCTTATCTTTTTGCAATAGCATCTTGAACAGGGTCAAAATAGAGCCAAGTATTATGGGTGAAAGGCATGCTAATAAGGATATGAATATCTTTAAGCTTGGTAAAATAAAGGCATCTATCCAAAAACACAGGCTGGACAGGACTTTGACAATTGAGATAAGAAGTTACCACCAACAAAGCAAGGTGACCCTTCCCATCCATGAAAAAGCCAGGGGGGGGGAAATACTTTGTGAAGAAAAGTTCTTTAAAATGCTGAACCAGAGGTGATATTCAGAAAGTTCTGACTGGTTCTGGCAAACCAGTAGTGGAAATTTTGAGTAGTTCGGAGAACAGGCAAATGCCACTTCTGGCTGGCTCCACCCCCATCTATTCTCTGCCTCCCGAATCCCAGCTGATTGGCTGGGTCTTCTTCTGTTGCTCTGTAGAGGAGAACAGAGCTGGAAAGCAGGTTAGTGAGGTGGGGAGGGAATGGGGATTTTACAGTATCCTTCCCCTGCCACGCCCACCAAGCCACACCCACCAAGCCACGCCACACCCACAGAACCTGTAGTAAAAAAAATTCAATCCCACCACTGTGCTGAAACCTCAATCATCCTTTAAATCATCAATCCTTATTCCATTCAGCACGTTCTTTGCTTAGAAAAATACATTTTCATCCCAAGTATGTAGTACAGATAAAAATTGGATTAGATGTTGCATCCATATTTATATCTAACTTCATCTAAACATACAATTCCTAAATGAAAAGGATCCCCATATGGACATCATCCACTGTCATCCAACTGTTTTGATGAAATGTATGGTAAATGTCCGCACACAGCATCTGACAGATGTTCCACTGGAGACCGAGGCTCATTTGTTGCATTTATGGGTTGCTTAAAGGGACAGTACACAGCGATTTTCCACTACAATTATGTGGGGTCCTTTCTAGCACAAAAACCATATGTGGGTAAGGTTACATGAGGACATTTTGGGGAATGATGAGATGTTATGAAATTAGAAGGAGAGTTGTGGAACTGGTCTGGAGCCAGCTGTTTGAAATAAATCAACAGCTGTAAAAAATTACCAGAAAGACTAGAAAGGGATGATTCTGTGTTATTTCCATTGTGAAATTCAAGGTACTTCCAGAAGCCCACAATATGCCCTGTTACTAGCCAGCTTTGGGGTTTTTTAGGCCAGATATAGACAGGGAGTAGCTTATAGTTGACTAGTGGGCCACCAAGGGCATACTGGTTGCTGGCATTCTTGCAAAAAACTTGGAATTTGATCTGATATAGCAAGGCACTTCTTGTGTATTTAGGCAAGAGCTTACATTGGATGACTTAACACTGATCATTTGTGCCTTAACTGTTCAGTGATCTTAAGCATGCAGTTTTGTGTTTTAAAAATAAAACATGACATGGACCAAGGGTTTTTTAAAAAAAAAAGAAATAACTCAAGACTATAGACAGTCTGCTCTGCTCTAGGCCATTCTGCAGTTTCCACAAACAGCAACACTACTGTTTTCATAGGGAATCCCCATGATCTGCTTCGGATCAGTAGCAATCCGACATGCATAAGCAAATTTGTAATAACATATTCAACATAAATGTTGCCCATTCTGCTGATTAATTCTTAACTAATTGCTAAGCACTGCAACTGCCAGCCCTGGGAAAAGATTTGACTTGTTTTCTTTGTACGCTGATAGCTACTTGTGCATAAGATTGGAAAAAGGAGACCCCCAATAGCAATGACAGGAGCTGCATATTTTAAAAATAAAATCCATACACACAGGGAAGACAAATATTTTTGTTCTGCTCTCAATTTTAAGGGTACGGGGGCTTGCGTTTCACAGCATGTGGTTTAACTTGGTTGCTGAATTAAGTCCTTTTCTGTGTTTGCACAATATGCTGAATCAAAAACGTATTAAATGGGTTGGATTTACACCCCACATCAGGCCACAAGAAAATGTAACATGGTTAAAAGTAAACAAGCTTGGCATGCAGTACAAATCCAGCCTCCAGATTTTTCTCTGTGAAGGTTAAGCATGTTGTACTGCTAATATCCTCGCTCTAAAAATGTGACAGGTTGAGGGGTTTTCTGTTTTGGGGTTTGTTTGTTTTGCTTTTTGCTTTTTTAAATTTGGCAAAAGATCTTGACTATTCTGTTTTCCATTTTCTGAAAGTTTTCTTACCCTGAAAAAGAAAGGACATCTCTTCCTCTTTCCCCACTATTTTTCTTTACACTTCTAGGAGGGCTAAAGGATCTTATTAATTTTTCCCACGTTGTAAGTTTTTTTTCCTGTATCACTCTACTATTCCCCTGGCTGCTTATGCTTCCTTATTTAAAAAAAAAATGTTCATGGCAGAAGGTCTCTCTTGATCTTCCTTCCAGATTGAACTGAAGGGTAAGAAGTCATAGAGGATGCAAACTCCCAGAGAGACTGCTACCTGCAGAAAGATAAGACACTGACACACTGTTTTTGATCAACCCCTCCCTAATTAAGTTCAAGAACATCATATTCCACCCAGGGGAGTTTAAATAAACTTCTTTTCCATGTAAATTATTTGGTGCTCAGTGCAGCGTTGTGTATATATTAAGGTTTACTATGCAAGGGAAAACGTTACGTCCACTTCCCCATAATCCTCACTGCTTCTCCAACCTCACCTCATTATTAGAATAGGATACAGAATATTCTTTATGGGCCCAATGTGGTTCGACACAAGGAATTTGTCTCTGGTGTTTAAGCTCTCATTGTACTCTCGTTTAAGCTCTCGTTGTACATACACACAATAAAGTAATATAATCATAAGAATGTCAGCAGGAGAAAGTAGTAGAAAAGATGAGAAGGATAATAGTAATACTGCCATACTACATGGGTAAATGTCCTTAGGCATAAAAGAGTGCTGTGGGAATTAGGTGTTTAGCAGAGTAATGGCATGAGGGGGGGGGAAACTATCTTCGGGTTTGATTGTTTTGGCATGCAAGGCCTTTTAGTGGTGTCCTGAAGGATGGGACTTAAATAGTTTATGTCCAGAATGCGAGAGGTCTGTAGATATTTTCTCAGCCCTCTTTCTGGCTCATGCATATATCCCTGCCTTTCTGAGTGTCTCCAGCTCAGTCACTCTAGTTCCACATGATTTACTTCCAAGGGCCAGAGTTCCCTTGCACTGAGCATAAGCCTAGGATTTATACCCAATAGGCAGATTGTCATTCATTTGACTATGCAATAAACTTCAAAGCATGTACAGGTCTTCAATGAAAGGCAGACTAATTGCAGTTGTTTTTTTTCTGCAATACTAACTATCCATTGACATCTGTACCTGTCCTGTTGCTCTACCAAGCCAGATAGTTACAGAAGTACAGATAACAGATTCAGTAACAGATGATAGTTAATCCTGTTAAATATAGATTATTACTGTATTTATTTATTTATTTATTTATTTAATTTGATTTCTAGACCGCCCCCTCTCCCCAAAGGGACTCGGGGCGGTGTACAGGTAAAAATTAAAACTACTAAAATCAAAACAATACAAACAAAGTTAAAATCGAATTAAATAATCCCCTGTACAAATTTATTACAGTTAAATTTATAGGATCAGGTTCAATAAAACAAATGCATACAGACAAACCGGTATAGTACATATTTTTCCTTAATGCTTATTACCACTAATGTAGCAGGTAAGACTCCCTGCTACATTAGTGGTGATCAGGTAGAAACAAAATAAGTGGTAAAACAGATATAGGGAACTGTAGTTAACAGTTGGAAGGCCTCAAAGAAAGCATTAGAAATCAAAATTCAGCATTAAAACATTGGCCTGTATTTCTTTGGAAGAAATACATCCATGTAGTAACTTGTTCATACCCTGCCATTGTACACTATCAGAAGAAATGGTTTCCAAACACTAGACCAAAACACACTATTATAGCTAGCACTATTTGAAAAGAAGACAGGCAGCTGGAAACCTGCAACCAGAGCAAATGAACAAGAGTGCAAAAAAAAAAAAAAAGTTTTGTCAAGGCGTTTTAGTAAGGAAAGAACACACTGACCCATCCCATCAATGCAAATATTGTGATAGTGTAAGAAGCCAGGGCTCCAATTCTATAAAAATAATTCTATAAAAATAGAATTAGAATTTTATATTTTAAATCAGTTTATAAAGATGAAAATTACGAGCAATAACTAATAGAAAGGCAGAAAGCTAGTAAAGAAAATGCTTTGAAGTTTATTGCATAGTCAAATGAATGACAATCTGCCTATTGGGTATAAATCATAGGCTTATGCTCAGTGCAAGGGAACTCTGGCCCTTGGAAGTAAATCATGTGGAACTAGAGTGGCTGAGCTGGAGACACTCAGAAAGGCAGGGATATATGTAGACAGGACCTTCAGAGAGTTTTATCTCTTCCTGGATGACAGCTCCCTTGATATTATAGAGGAGGGTGTCAGGGAAGCTGGACATCACTGCAAGGGTGTGAGAGAAATTACTATAAAAAGAACTGAAGCTTGGGAGAAGAACCCATAAGCTTTCACAGCTTCAGAAAACAGTTTTCTTTTGGGTGGGTTGCATGGTCTGGTAATTTATTGGTCATTTAGGAAGTGCCAAGGTCATTAAGTAAACATCACAATTGTTAGACAAATCCATTTTATCCAGTGGGTGTTTTCACTGGAAATGGGACGTAAACAATGGAAACTGGCAAAAAAAAGGGAAAAAAAGAAAAAGAAACCATCAAAATCATGATCAAGTGACCACAAGATACTGCAAATGTCCATAAAGGTGAGTGTTGAGTCTTCAACTTGCGACCGGCCCTCGACTTACGACCGGCTGCAGGTCTTCCACTCTTCTCCCTAGAGCTATGGTAACAGCGTGTGACAAGCCTGTAACTGCCAGTCGCGCCTGATTGGCTCAGACGTGACTGGCAGGAATTAGGTCCTGGAGCTTCCTGATTGGCTCCCCGTTTGACAGCTCGCATATAAATAGCTGTCAAACGGGGAAGCCCCTGTCTACCGCATTTTGTCCGCCTGTAAATATTTCCCGCTATTTCTTGTGATTGCCAATAAACGGCTTTGGGTTTTGACTAGCCTCTGTCTGTACTCCCTCTCTATTATTATAGTTGCAAAACACCCAAAATGTTATCATGTTACTGCAGTGATGTGTGTGATTGTCGTAACTATGAAATTGGATCCTAAGTGAATCTGGGGAGTCAGTTGTTGTCAGAACTGCTACCTCACATCTGACCTTTGGTATTGCTTGGTACCAGTCTGCCATGAACTCTGGATAGCGGGAACTGGATGAGAGGGGGGGGGGGTGAGGCTTCACTGAGACACAATTTCAAGGTTGGATGGCTGGGAATGAAATGCAACTGCATACCTCATAACTCAACAGTCAAAATGACCATTTTGAAGACATTTTTGAACTGATTGGGCAATTGGGGCCAGTAATGGGAAGTACCTATGAGAGGGAAAAATTACACTTGAAGATTTTGATGCACGGATTTCAGTTCCGGCTTTGCTTTATTGTAATTCATTTGACTTCTAATAAAACAATACCTTTTGCAACAAATAAAGCCAAGGATTGTTTCTACTTAGGAGTTCAAGCTGAGGCAGGTCTGACAGTTATAATTTCAAATGGTTGCTAGGTGACCGGTCATAGATCAAGGAGTACTTTATTAAATATATTAAAAATATTAGGATTAGGGATCATTCAGTGAAGCTAACTAGAAGTAAATGTAGAATAGACCAAAAAAAACACCACATTTCTTTGTACAGTGCATAATTTAATATAATTCTCACAGGATCGGTGTAATGAAAAAGATTTCTAACTATATTCTTGATAAAATGGCTTGAATTTAAAATGGATGCCACTACTTCTGTCTTTTCAGAAGTTATTATTTACACAATGTGTGAATGTTGGTTTGTTCCATTTAGAAATGACATACAGAAAGAAACTAAAAAATTGGTGCACATTTGATGGTTACTTTTGGCAACTTTGCACATAGAAAGGCCTTCCAGAACTCATATATCAATGACTTGTTTGTCTGCCAGAAACATGAAGAGAAAAAAAACCCACTGGATATAGCCTCGTTATTTTAAGTTAATAGGAAAATATCATCATTCCTCTCAATTGGAGACATTTTGACAGAAATTCATAACATGTAGTTGTTTCAGGTTCACAATGTGACAATCAAATTTACCTCATAGATTTTTTATGCTTTATATTTATAAAAGACAATCCACAGCAGAATTTGTTCCAAAATAGACTTCCCAGGGCACAGTGCCAAGAAAAGCTTAACTGAAAATAATTGAGGAAAGGCTGATGGTTCATTTCTAAACTATTCAGTTATCTTTAGGCCTTAATATATCTACTTCATCTTTGGCATTTCCTTCTCCTTCAATGGCTTGCTACTCATAAATGTTTTTACATTTATATTATCATTTTCTCTTTCCTTTCCTGAACATTTTAACATCTGCTGTTATAGCTAAATCAGGGGTCCCCAACCTTTGCAACTTTAAGTCTGAAGGACTTCAGACTTAAAGTTGCAAATGTTGGTGATCCCTGAGCTAAATGCTATCAGTAAAGCTAAAAAACTAAACTATGTGATCATTATAATGATCAAGCTGGATGCTAAAGAATTTCATCAACAACTGGATTCAGTATCTTGTAAATTCTGCTCCTTAGTAACAAGAAAGTAGTTGGGAAAATCCTACAAAAAGCAGTGGCTGCTAACTTTTCTAATACTCACACAACCACACAACCACACACACACACACACACAACCTTTTCAATATCCAATCTCAAGACCACAGATTATTTATCAGACCAAAAGAATCAATAGCAAAATGCCCACTGCTCATAAACAGATCAATTCCTTTGATTATGAAAAATGCACTCTGGTTATAAACACTTATGTTGATAAACAGTACTCCAGTTGTCTTGTCTGTTTAAACCAACCACATGCCATACTGGCATAACAGTAGAAGTAGAAGAGAGTGAAGTCCAACAAGTTGAAGTTCACAAATGATATGTATTCAAACTGAGTAGCAAATCCTCCTAAGAAATGAAGGAAAATTGTGTGAGGAAAAATCAGTCATTGTCCACTCTGGGAGGGAGGGAGGGAGGGAGGGAGGGAGGGAGGGAGGAAGGAAGGAAGGAAGGAAGGAAGGAAGGAAGGAAGGAAGGAAGGAAGGAAGGAAGGAAGGAAGGAAGGAAGGAAGGAAGGAAGACATTTATTTATTTATTTATTTGATTTGTTAACTGCACCAATCTCCATCGAGATGGACTCTGGGCAGTGCACAGGACATTAAAATATACAATAAATAACAATATACAAAAGTTAAAAAAATAATAGAAAGCCTGTGCTAAAATCCCATTTAAAACTCTCTTACCTGGCTGAGGCTCTATTGTTCTAAAATTCAAGTTCTACGCCAGTCCAGCTTGCTGGAAAAGAAGTGTCTTAAGTGAGCGGCGGAAGAGGGGAAGGTCGGTGATGGATGGATACAGAAAAGGTGGCACATTATCACCAATCATTCCTTTTTTAAAAAGAGACCAGGGGTGGGTTTCTGTCGGCATTACTGCTGGTCCTTTGCATGTGCAATTTGCACATGCACGCTTGCTTCGATCACGCGCACTCCTGACATGCACTCCGTGTGCTTACACAGTTGCCTGTAAATAGGTCTGAGCATGCGCAGAACATTAAAAATGTCAAAAAAACATGCCGCTGTGACCAGGGAACTAGTTCGGGGGTGTGGTGAGCCTGCCATCTCTACCGGTTCGGTGACCCAGTCGCCATTTCCACTACCAGTTCACCCCAACCAGTGTGAACCAGTAGCAACCCACCTCTGAAATAGACATATAATGACCAAAGAGACTTCTAGCTGGAACCTGGAAATGGTAACGTTAACAACAGTAGAGAACTTTTAAAGGCAGTATAATGCTGCCAGTTGCATATCCAAATATGATTTGTTAATAAGCCACATATAGCAATGGAAATACTGGGGAACAAAGTTAGGAAAATACATGTGTGAAAATAAAAGCTCATACAGAACTGAAAATGGAATAAGGTACACGAAGGAGCAAGGTTCCGATCTGTCTAAATCTGATCCATTGCAATTTCATGAATATTCAGTCATAGCCCTATTTTGTCTAATGTTTACTTCAAACAAGTATGACAAACTCTTCGAGGTAGTTTATGTGGGGTGTGGGTGTGTGGATGTGTGGGTGTGTTGTGCCTTTGATTCAGGTTTTCACTCCTGGTAACTGCCAGGACAAATCCTTGAAGTTTTCTTGTCAAGATTTCAGATATGGTTTGCACTTACCTACTTCCTAAGGCTGACAGAAAATGAGTGATCCAATTTCACTCAGCTGGTTTTATGCCTCAAGCAGGACTAGAACTCATGGTTTCTAGGTTTCTAGCCGGGTGTCTTAACCACTACACCAAACTGGTATACATATATGTATACATGTACCATACATACATTTATGCATACAGTTTTCTTTAACATGTACATTTTGTATCTAACTTTTTCTAATTCAGTGCGTTGTTTGATATAAAATCCAGGGAAGTCTGAAATCCAAAATCAATTATTTTTGAAATCTAAAATGGGTGGCCCAACACCCCTTGTATAAAGATGAATAGAAGCCTGGTAATGCTGGGAACCCTAACAGACAATTAACAATCCCTCCATCCTTGTTTTATGGACAGAGCAATATAACAGTATGCTTTGCCACCATGTGCATTTTAACAGTGGAGTATCTGTCTTGCTGGATCAAATTAAAAATCCGTGAAGTCCAATTCTCCATTTCCAGCAATGACTAATTGGATATTGAAGGAGTTCGTTTCAGGTTTCAATTCAGGCAGCTCCAAGTAGGGCTATGGATGGCCTCTTCTCCTATTAAGCTGCTCCCAATCAGCTTGAGTTAAGGTTAAGGATAAATTGGTTCGGTGTACCTTCTTATGCAATCTTCAAGTAAAGGAGAGAAATGAATAAATACATTAGGATAAGATATGTATAAAATCCACAAATTAGGGAACAGTGTGTTCAACAGCATATATGAGGGAAAATTGATTGGACAGATAAATGTGCTAGCTGTGTCTTTTATTATTGTTTTAAAATTATTAGTTTTATTATTTGTTATTTATGAGGCATTGTCCAATTTTGCTACAATCTTATCTACAAAAAAGATCTGAAAAGATTGCTCAGCCATTCCTTCTCTTACTCCCAAGATAAATCATTGTTATTCTCACTTCATAAATCTGAACTGAGGCTGAGCTAATGATTCCCAGTGTAGTTTTACTAGGTAAAACTTGGAATTTATAGTTGGAAATGGACTTCTGGAAGAATTGACTCTTTCCCACTTTTAGCCTATTAGCTATTTAGATAGAAATTCTGCTCCCTGTTTGCTTTGGCTGTGTTTTTCCCTGCCTGGAAGGCTCTCCCTTCAGACTGTTTCTTACAGGAACACTGAAATATTTTCTTTCCATTTCTCCCCCGTAAGGGCAGAAAGATCAGAGGTGCAGGTTTTAGCACATGAACTTCCTCAGTAAATTTGACTTATCCTGTTGGCCCTTAAGCATCTGTCATTAGATACTCTTCTGAGGTTGCTTGTGTTTTTCAATAAAAGAACTGGAGAATTCCTACCAGAATTCCCTCAGAATTTTCACTATGTTTAGTGAAACATAGAAGGAGTAGGAGTAGGAGTATAATTAATTTGAACATGAAATTAATTTGAAAATCTAGATGGTCGTCCAAGATGATTATAGTAATCACAAAGCAAGAGTAAATTGTACTTTTAATATCAGATAACTTTATTTTAAAGGAATGTAAGGATTGTCTGTATACGCATTTTAAAACCTGTAATGCAAGAAGGAAACTTCTCGCTATAACCTGCATCAAATCTTCCTAAGGGACAATATTTCAAACAGATGTTCTTTGATATTCACAACATTTTTTGCTCATTTAAGGTATTTGTAGACCTGAGGTAGGCAGCAAAGGATTAAATCAACAGTGTGTTCAGCAGCTTTTCAAAATAGCTCACAATGTATGAAGTGTCATATTTGCTCAGTGATTCAGTAAATTACTGAATGTGAGTGATTTGCTCACATTTCAAGTGAGTAAATCACTCCTTTGATTGAGTGATTTCAAGAACGGCTTTTTATCTCTTAATCAAAATGCTTTCATTATAAGCAAAAAGTCTTCACCAGGAATTGGAAGATTGCCTGTTCTAAAAGCTTAGATCATAGCTCAGATGATCTAAATCAGAGGTTCCCAAACTTGGCAACTTTAAGACTTGTAGTCTTTAACTCCCAGAATTCTGGGAGTTGAAGTCCACAAGTCTTAAAGTTGCCAAGGTTGGGAACCTCTGATCTAAATGATTTCCCCCCACTTATGTCCAGATAGCTAAAGATTGATTTTGTGAGGGGTTGGTAAGAGTGCTAATTGTACCCGCCCTTGGTTAAAGCAAATTTGGTTGTGGCCAACTACACTTTGGTTGCATCCTAATCTAATTATTGCAAGGCATGTATATGGCATGACTTTTGTAAGGCACTTGGAATTGCAAGTGATGAAAAATGGTGATGAGCATGCCCATGTAGTTACCACTGGAAAGTCCAATTTGGAATCGATTCCAGTTCTTTTCTGGATGTGATTCGAAGTGATGGTAATTACCTGTAATTTAGGGATAGAGGTTTCGAAGGAAAATTGCCTGACATACAATTTTGCTTGTCCACTGCCTTCAACTTTGGAGGCCTTATTGGATTTATTGCATTTTTCCACTTTCATTCTAAGCCACTGTGGGAAGCTTCTCGGGGATACAAATGATTTTATAAATGAATTTCGGTTTTAATATTCATGAACATATTTTGGAGTACAAAGAACTTCTATATTTTATTTTATGTCTTTATTAATCAAATTTATATAGCTTTCCCATTTCACCCAAGGCAATTTTGAGACTAACCTCTACATTCTAAACAGAACAATGTTTTTTTATTGCACTGACATTGCTCCACAAAGCACATTCATGTATGGGTAAAATCCTGCAGTTGTCCTTCAACCTCTGGACCAAAGTTCTCCAAAGTGGTCAACATAAAGCTCCAAGGAACCATGGGACTATCCTTTATTGTTGATGTTATTTGTAGTACTACTAGTCAAAGAAATATTTAATAAATAATTTTCATATAATAAATGGTTAAGGGTTGATCCCATTAATCTGAAACTTCATGAAGGGCTCAATGTCTTTGGGGACTTCAGCTCTAGACTATATTTTGGTTTATTCATTCAAACACTCAGCAAATGACAATGTGTAGTCTCTGAAAGGTATATTCAAGATGCTGTGGGTAAAATGTTTTAACTAAGAGCCAGTCTATATTTTGTATAACCTGTACAGTATAGGTGGTACCTTGCTCAATAGTAGTAACTGTGAAAGGGATCTTGGAGCCTAGTGGACAACCATTTACATATGAGCCAGCAGTGTGCAGCAGCTGCCAAAAAAGCCAACACAGTTCTAGGCTGCATAAGCAGAGGGATAGAATCAAGATCACGAGAAGTGTTAATACCATTTTATTATGCCTTGGTAAGGCCACACTTGGAATACTACATCCAGTTTTGGTTGCCATGATGTAAAAAAGATGTTGAGACTCTAAAAAGAGTGCAGAGAAGAGCAACGAAGATGATTAGGGGGCTGGAGGTAAAAACATATGAAGTACGTTGAAGGGACTGGGTTTGTCTAGTCTAATGAAAAGAAGGACATGGGGAGACAGTGTTCCGATATCTCAGGGGCTGCCACAAAGAAGAGGGAGTCAAGCTATTCTCAAAGCCCTTGAGGGTAGAAGAAGCAATGGGTGGAAACTAATCAAGGAGAGAAGCAACTTAGAACTAAGGAGAAATTTTCTGACAGCACAATTAATCAGTGGAACAGCTTGCCTCCAGAAGTTGGGAATGCTCCAACACTGGAAGTTTTTAAGAAGATGTTGGACATCCATTTGTCTGAAATGGTGTAGTGTTTCTTGCCTAAGCAGGGGTTGGACTAGAAGACCTTCAAGGTCCCTTCCAACCCTGCTATTCTATATTCTTTTATTTGTATTATCCATGTAGCAAGGCTGCCCTTTCATTAGACAGACCATGGACAAGCCTCTAAACCAGCCAGCCTGTAGAGCAGGGGTGTTCAAACTCATGATGACACGTTGTTGTCACATGATGTATTGCAACTTTTTCCCCCTTCGCTAAACTGGGCAGGGGGTAGGGTATGATGCATCCAGCTCGCGGACCATGAGTTTGACACTCCTGCTGTAGAGAATTCATCCTTTCTTCCAAATTATTCTGTCCCAATAGGCAGAAACTGTCCTTTTTGTGTGATTCCCTCAGAAGATGGAAAACTCTGGAATAAAAAGAGCTTGGTTGGAATTAGTTTAACGTTAAACTTCCCGAATGTGTAGGTTGAATCCAGATGGTGATTCTGCACAGTTCCCTTTAAGTAAAGTAAAACAAATGGTGATCTCCTCTCCATCTATAATGTGTCATTTGGTCCAACATTGAACATTTTTATTTGAAATGATGTGCATGTGATCTTTTCACATCTTCATCCTACTGCCTTCTCTGATGTGGTGCCTATCCTGAGGGATAATCTCTCCCCCCCCCCGAAATGTGAATAATCCTATTAGCCTTTGGAAAGGCTAGGAAGACCTAGTTGTTCCCATGTTGTTGGGAACAAGATATTTCTCCTCTAATGCATGACATATTGTACAGTGGAGCATTATTTTATATAGTGAGCTTTGTTATTATATTTTGGGGTTATTTTTATGATGTTTATTATGTTCTTCTTTGATTGTTAGATGTTGAGTCACATTTTCAGAACTGGACAGCCATATAACGTTTTAAACAAACAAAAATCTCTTTCTCCCATTTTTCCAAAATCTGCTGTGTGCAAGTCTTCAAGGCTACTAAGATATTTTTCATGTTCATTATTTCACGGGTTTTTGGGTTTTTTTTACCTTAGGCAAGTTAATCTAAAGTCCTTTTCTTAGATCGGAGAATTTCTTGCAAAGAAACTCTTCCGGTAATTAGAAAGCATAAGATATATTAGTAGCTCCTCAATGATGCATGGGACCTTGTGATTTTTTTGGGAGAAATAGTCCCAAACTCCCATAGAGAAAGCCAATTTGTAAATGTAGGAAAATACTGAGAGTCAGTTTTCATTGGTAGTGCAATCCTAAATCACTTAAGTAACCAGTCAGTATTGGTTACCCTGCAGCACTTATGGAACACATCAGTTTCCTTGGCATAGACTTTCAGACAAAGAGTTTTGTGACCTATTTCACTGAGTCATCGGTTTGCCCTCAAGAAAAAATATAGACCTGGACATATTGACATTCTATATGTAGATTTTTTTTTAGAGCAGACACATTAAATATTGTAGAACATTTTATTATTGGTCCTGCAATTTCCCTGTTTTATTACCAATATAAAAAGTGAATAATTATATTGACCGTTGTGCTTTAGACGATCCATTGATCACTGTTATTGCACCAAGGAATGGAATACACATATCTTCCAGCATTCTGAGACATTCCATTATGCATTTTATTTTTAGATGTCAGGCTATTCTTTTGCTTCAAGTTTTTTATTTCATAACATAAAAATTCCATTTTCATTTAAACAGTGTGTTGTCTGGGTACAAATAGTTTTAGGAAATAATAATCAAAATGTTTACAACAATATTCATTATGTCAGTATTGATTATAATGATGATGATGTTGATGATGATGATAACAACAACTTAACCATTTTAACATACCTTTTTTATATCATTGATCCTTTCCATATATTTCCCAGTTTCAAGCTCTTGTTTTTGTCAGATAACCATTGATAAAATAAGTCCCAGGTCAAAAAGTCTTTCTTTTCCTTAACTGTAAGTGTTAGCCTATCCATTTCTGCACATTCTAATATTTTTTAATCACATTTTCGTCTGTTGTGATCTCTTCACTTTTCCATTGTTGTGCAAATGCAATTCTAGCTGCAGCCAGTACATGTAAGATCAAATATGCATTCCCTTCATTATACTTATCCGGGAAAATACCCAACAAGATTATTTCTGGTTTCATACCATTTTTTCCAACCATGTATGTATTTTTGTCCTTTTTTTTTCTTTTTCTTTTTTTGCTTTTGGGCATGTCCACCACATATGATAGTACGAAACTATAGCATTCCCAACATTTTGAAATGACAGGCTACTTGATCTACTTTCAAAACCAGACTAACAAAACCATGGAAAAATACTCAGTTGACTAGATAATTTTAAGTCAAGAACTGTGATTATATTGCCACTATAGAAACATTTGTAGCATTACCCAAATTAATACTAAATCTTAAATTTTCCATTAAAATTAAATCTTGAAGTCCACCTCTCTAGGCATAACCTCTGCATGCAGGAAAACATTTCCCATATTTGAAGACTGCATCATTCTAAACCAGATGCCCCCAAACTTGGCAACTATGCTGGCTGGAGAATTCTGGGAGTTGAAGTCCACAAGTCCTAAAGTTGCCATGTTTGGGGACCTCTGTTCTAAACTCCAGGATGTCTATTAGATAATAGCAATATCATCTTAATTTTATTCATTCCTCTGATTTCTGATTCTGTTCACTGCCCTGTGTAACCACCTTCTATTTCTTCATTTAACTCGGTGAACTATTGACCGTCCAAGACTCTCATTGGTTAGCAAGAAAATAAATCTGTTTTTTAATCAAATAAAAACAGTTGAAATAAAATTAAAAACACTATAGATGGTGTTTTTGTAAAGCAAAATAAATACTAAAAATAAACAATTGACTAACAGGCAAATCCTATTTAAAGGGTCTTTATAAAAGCAAATAAATATAAAGCATAATGTAACAGAGTTGGAAGGTGTCATGGAGTCTTCTATTCCAACATCTGCTCAAGCAGGAGACCTTATACCATTTCAGACAAATGGCTGTACAGTCTCTTCTTAAACGCCTCCAGAAGTGGAGCAAATTTTGAAGGCAAGCCACTCTACTTAATTGTTCTCAATGTCAGGCAATTTCTCCTTAGTTCTAGGTTGCTTCTCTCCTTGATCAGTTTCTATCCATTGTTTCTTGTCTTGACTTCTGGTGCCCCTCAACATTGTAGATAGTGCATTCCATTGCGGAAGAGTTTTAACCATTTAAAATTCAGGACATGAGGAAGGACAGAATTACAAAAATCTGAAATTGCTAAAGTTACATAATGATGGAGATTTTAGTATTCTTTTTTGTCACTTGGCATCATTTTTGTTTATTTGAGTTTTTGAGAATGAAGTTCAACTAAAGGGAACAAGCTAAAGTCTTTTGCATCCTAATTATATTTATTAGATAGGCTTAAGGAAATCTCATAGAATTGCCCTTAAATCCTGTCATATTCACAATCACTTTTAATAAAGCAAGCCACTAATTTACAGTTTGAAACACTGTCTTATAAAACCCTAGTTAATTAAATGCATTGTTGGACATCCAGATAGTACATCATTTTTATTTTAATAACTGCCTAGCCTTTGTATGGCCAAAAGTGTTGTATATGTTGGACTGACTAAAAATGCTAACATGAGCATGTTCACTAGTTATATCTTTAAAATGATTACCAGCTGTCTTTCTCCAAAAAAACTATCTCCTTTTCCTCTCTCCATAGAATGTTTCTGGTTGGGTTTTTTTTTCCCTTTTAAAATATTTGAGTCTGGTTTTTTTTTTTTTACAGAACACATTGCAAATTAATAATAAAATTTCATCCAGAATTGAAATGGCTTGGTTAGACAAAGGTTGCATAAATATCTAGAGTGTTTCCTTTAGTATTCCAGATTATGAAATAAATAGCTCGGATTTGAAACAGCTACATTTTCTATTCTAGTTATCTTGGCCCTCTGTAGTGGCAGGATTAAGTCAATAGGATGATGTTTCTCAGTCTTGACCACTTCAAACTGTATGGACTTCAACTCCCAGAATTCCCCAGGCCACATGGAGTTTTGGGAGTTGATGTCTACACAGCTTAAAGTTGCCCAGGTTTAGAAACATTACCACAGGATGAAAGACTACAGGTTTTAAACCTGCACTTCCATGTTCACGTTTGTCTGCATTTCTTATCTAATGAGAGACTGGGGAATAAAGATGGAACAGACCCAGCTGCAGTCTAAGTGATACGTCATACAAAGAGAATGTCAGTTTTCTCAATTGTTGATAAAACAATATATCCACAACTTGGATATATCTATTGGATTCCGCTTTGATTCAAGACATAAAACTAAATTTAAGCACACAGCTTTATGGCGTTGTAAATTTGGCACTGTTTTTTTTTTTTTAATGATAAGGAATCTTATCCCCAGCCATGTGAATGCTTAGCATCCAACATTTCTCTATTAAGATCCCTCGGAAAAAATCAGCCACATGATTTTGTAACCAGAGATATTTCCCCAGAAATCATAGCATTTTCATTATGTAAGGGTCTTTATGAAAAACAAATCCATCAGCAAAGCTGTAGAACATTGAGAGAGAGAGAGAGAGAGAGAGAGAGAGAGATGTTGCTCATAAGCAAATATTTCTCTTTTGCCTTTATTTATTTTATTTCTTTTATTTTAGATTTCTGAACTACCCATTTCCCTCAAAGAGGGACTCTGGGCAGTAGACAAAAACATCGAGATTTAAAACAGGGGTACTCAACCTTTTTATACCTACCACCCACTTTTGTATCTCTGTTACTAGCAGTTCTACAGCAATGGTGATTTATAAAGTAGGGACGTCAATTAAATTTAAAAAAGGAAAGTGCTTCAGTATCGGACAAAACCCCTACCACCCACCATGAAAGCTGGAACGCCCACTAGTGGGCGGTAGGGACCAGGTTGACTACCACTGATAAAAAACAATATATATAATTAAAATGTTAAGAGTTAAAATTGTAGATCTAAAAATTTAAAGCGGTATAAACTTTTAAATATTTTTAAAGGAGGAAATAATAATCAAACCACATTAAGAAATAATTGACAAAGGCAAAGGGAGGTTTGTCATGATACCAACCAAGCCCACAGAGCCCCGTTTTAACCCCTTTTCAGAACGCCAGAAGTGTGTCGACTGTTGACAAGGTATTAGGAAGTGTGGAATATTCTTGTTCATCTGGTTTTAAAAAGCAAGTTGCCCCTCTCCCATTCTAAACTCTACAGTTTTCTTGTTAGCTAGATTTTTGTCTTGCTCTCCTCAGTGTTCCCTCAAATCTATTTTTCTGGCCAATCACATTAGAAGTATACATAAAGTTCTATCTTTCCTGGGTGACTTTCGTGTATATGTGATACTAAAGCAATGTTTCTGTTGGAAGCCAAAGGAATAGATCAAGACTGTTTGTGAATGTGTTTTTATTACTTAAAAAACCATGCAACATATGCTCAGCTACATTATGCCTGCACTATCTTAATGCAAACTGCGGTGGAGGAGTTTGATACAATCCTACACAAGCAGCATCTGCTTAAGACCACCATGAAAAAGATGTTTTCATTCAGTGTTGCAAATTACTAATTAAGATCACCTGGAAGTCTTAGGAGAGAATTTTGCTCCTGCTGGACTGTGAGTTTTCAGCAGTGAAAACCAACATCACCTCCCACTGATCCGCAACATTTTCCATATTTTAAAAGCCCACCCCCAAGCAAGTCAAAAAATATATAAATTTTTCACAGAAGAGAAAAGTGTTTCTGCTATTTTACTACAATATGAATAGAAGCCAGAGGACTTTAATCTTGTTTTTATTTGAATAGAGTTGTATACAGGCATAGTGTTTATTGTCTCTTAACAGAAACCTGAATTAAAACAAATAAACAAAACAAATGCATCTATTTGCACCTGCAGCATGTGGGAGGTTACACATTCCTGCTCCTTGCCAAGCAGTCCTTAGTAATACTTCCTGGAAAAGCCATGTGACAACACAACACTGAGAATCCAGGACATGCTGCTGAAAAGAAATCTTTTTTTGTGAGGAGCTCCCAAAAGTTGCAATTTTCTGCCCAAAATTCAGGAAATCAAACAGTTTATAAGATTTAGCACAATGCTAAAAAATTTATGTACATACAAATATGTTTTGTATGTATGTATGTATGTATGTATGCATGTATGTATTTTTCACGATTTTTACCGGATTTTAAAACATGTTATAAGAAGCTGTCCAAATTGGAAAGCTACTCTATTTTCTGTACAGTAAAACACGGTACTTTGTTCATCCAAAGATGTAATTTATATAAGGGTCATTTTTATTTATGTTAAATATATACCACATCGTTCTTTTTATTGTTCAAGGAAGATTACAATAATAATGAAGTGATAAAATAGCAATATATAAGAAAGCAACAAGCATAACTATAAAAATCCACTATAAAAACCAAAAGCATCATAAAATGTAGTTGTAAAAAAAGCTTTGTTGAAAGATTGGAAAAATACTCTCCATCCTTCAAAGTAAAGCCAAAACTATTTGAGAACATTAAAAAGCAATGTACCATAATATTCATAATTTATTAATCATTAACACGATACAGACTGACCACTTTTTGTCTTACTTGAAAAAGGAAACCTAGCGGGGGGAAAATCATCCTATACAACTTAAAACTGGATAAATAAAGGAATTCAGAAGCAAGATATTCCAAGATAGTGAGGATAATATTATGTTCTGAGAATGCCCACTATTTTATAAAGGGAATATAAACGGGATGAATTAATTTGGCTTTTTATGGAGCATGATAGTTTTGTATGTTCTCACTTAAAACTCCATTCCATTCAATTTTTTCATCAGTCCATAATTAAAAACAAAACAAAAAAATGTAAAAAAAATGTTGAAAACAGATTATGTTCCAAGAATGTCCACTATTTTATAAAAGGAACTTCATCTCCATCTCAGACTGAGGTAGCTGAAAATAATCCGTAGCTCTGCCAAAACTTATGGTTTCGTTCTTCTTCTGACCTAATTTTGTTATGGATAAGATCTAGTAGATTTGTTGCTTCTTTGATGGTGAACGCAGTCAGGAATGGGGATCTTCCTAGATTCTACAGGCTACTTGAACTCGATGTGGACATGCCTCCTTCCCTCTGATCACTGGCCCTCCATGGGCATTTTGGCTCAAGCTGCAAAAAAGATTTGTCAGTGTTTGTTGCAGAAATCACATCCAGAAAACGCACACAGATAACTGATTCAGCAGGATTCATTAACTTCTTTATATACATAATTACACATGAGTAAATGTACAATAGTGAATTCTCCAACGTGGTAATAGTTATAGACAAAACACAGTCAGAGGAGAGATTGGTTTCAGAGCTGAATTCAGACAAAGAGAAGCTCCTCTATACAGGACAGTTAAGCTAAGCCAAAGCCCAGGCACCTAGCTGTCTCCAGCAAATACTGTTTCATTGGCTGTCTTAGTTGCTATGCAATACAGTCCTCATAGGCTGTCTTAGTTGCTATGTGTATTCATTGGCTGACCTGGTTGCCATGCCCTATTCCAGTCAATCCACAATGACTGACCCGTTGCTATGCCCTATTCCAGTTCATGAATATTCTGACAAGATTGGAATCTTGGCTTTTGTAAAACCAAATGTTATGCCTTAGTGGCGTTTACTGTGGAACTTCTCAGATCTTATTAACATGGGCTTAGTGCTTTCTTGAAAGAATTATAATACTATGTTGCACAAAAAATTGATTTAAACCAGAAAATAGAACGGTATTTAACCAGCAGTATGTTGGTAGTTCTGCCATCATCAAGAGCCGCAGTGTCAAAGTGGTTAGAATGCAGGTCAGAATGCAGTACTGCAGGCTACTTCTGCTGCCTGCCGGTTGCCTGCAATTTGGCAGATCAAATCTCACCAGGTTCAAGACTGACTCAGCCTTTCATCCTTCCAAGGTCAGTAAAATGGGGACCCGGATTGTTGGGGGAAATATGCTGAATCTGTAAACCGCTTAGAAAGAACTGTAAAGCACTGTGAAGAGGTATCTAAATCTAAGTGCTATTGTTGTCCTTGTGTGCTTTGCATTCATATGTGATTGTATCTTTGATTGATTTTATTACAAGTGAATGCTCTAACAATGACTCTAATTGGGCAATGCCCCAAACACCAAACTTATGCAATTGCAGTTTTTGCATTGCACCATGGTTATTTACATCCTCTGCCCGGGAGAGGGGGGGGGGAGCAGATAGTGTGTTGTCCATTCCATTCCATTCCAGATCTGGTAACAATGACTGTACTATTACAAACAGACCAATCACAATTGCAGAAATGTCCTCTCTAGCACATACTGTATAATCTCCTTCCATCAAGCAGCTGCTTCTGTCAATCTGAATTAGGTTGCTTGGTCATTTGCTGCCAGCACCACCATTTCCTTGTAGTGCTAATTGGCAGTGGAGCTAGCTCAATATTGATTGCTCCTACTACTTCATTCCATGCCCTTTCCTCCAAGCCTGTCAACTGGGTTATTTCTGAAATATGGTACTGTTCAGTTTTAGCACTGAATAGTACCATACCCATGTTCAGAAATAACAACAAGAAGTCTGAGGAGAGGTTAAGAGGAAGTACAGGAATACTTCCGGCCTGGCATAGCTGCTACAACCATATTTATTAGAGTTGGGTTTTAAATTAATTGTTTTCTCTTTTTTGCACGGGTTAAACTGTTTAATTGTAGTTTTAAATTTTGTAGATTTTTATTGTTTGTATTTTTGGATTTTAAGTTCCTGTGAGCCGCCCTGAGTCCCTTTGTGGGAGATAGGGCGGGATAGAAATTTAATAAAAGTAAAAGTAAAAAAGTTTACTACTGTTTGCCTTATCTGCATATTTAATTGGTTATTCAAAGTAGGTTGTGTCAGTCTATCAAAGCAGATGCTTTAGAGAGTAAATTGGATTGGATTAGAGTTATCAGATTGTTTTCTATTGTAAATTGTTGGGAGTTGTGCATCATACACATGTATTATTATTGATGTTGTTGGTCACACAGTCAGCCAGATGTTTGGTATTTTTGTCTATCAAGTCCTTCCCAAGACCTGGGATAAGCAGATGTTTTTAATACTATTACAAGTATTGTCACCGGCTACCTTTTGTAATTGACTAATGGTGATTTTACCATTGCCAATGGTGTTCAAGTAGTGCTTCAGCTGTTTTGGGATTGCACCCAAGGTGCTTATTATTATCCTTGCTTTCTTTTGCCACCGTTGTTCTACTTCTATTTTCAGGTCTTTATATTTTGTAAGTTTCTCCAGTTCTTTCTATTCCATTCTATTCTATTCTGTTGTCTCTGGGAATTACAATGTCTACTACATTCTACAGGCATCAACACTTTTAAGACTTCCATCCTTGCAGATCTGAAAAGATTCAGAACTTCCTTTGGTGACGCTCACTCCAACTTGGTGGTCGCAAAGGTAGGAAAACCCACAAAAACAGCCTGTTTATTGCAACTGTTTAGTTGTGGATTCATCTTCCACAATTCCCAACGTGTCAGGCAGAAGCAACCAGATCCAGTCACGAAGGGTCCAGGACAGTAATTTTATTGTATTCCTTTGATAATACAAGAATCTCTCCAGATTGCTTGCCTTCTCTTGGGAACAACTAGATAAGGCACCATGGAACTTAGGGGTCAAACGTATGCCTCTTCCAGCTGTGCAAGGAATCAAAGCTAGTTCTCCCCTTGATTCTACTTTCCTGCCTGGCTGCGAGTTTCCCCAACACAAGGACTAAGCTATGCAAAGATAGTATATATCTCCTCTTCTTTAAATGGCATGTGATCTATTGAGCAAATAACTTCTGCCAAGCTTTTTGATACAGCCTTTGAATTCCCCCCAATAGTACGCTATTTTCAGACTTATGTTTTATCAAACAATGCAAACAACCATAAACAAACCTAGCTCAGAACTTTAGTTTACAGGCATACTAATAAATAAATGTTTTATGATACTTGCTCAAAAGCAGCAGTGCATTTACTGTGGCACTCTTACCATTCGCTGGTATTTTCCTTTTTAAAAAAAAAATGAAGTAAGAAAGCAAGCATTTTTTTTACTAATCTTTAACGAACTCTCTGAATCACAATACTCTATCAATTCATCAAAATATTTTTTCCCCAGGAACTACAACAGACTACTGCTGTTTCCAGCAACAGTCTGGCACCGGTGAAATAAACAGAAAAATAAACCTAGTCAGGAATTGAGGCTAGAGTACAAATAGAGGGAAGGCATTTCAAACACTGTGCCCTTCAGTCCTCAGGTTTCCTGAAGCTCTTAATGTATTACTCTGACTGATTACTCTAAATGTGCTGTTCATTCACACTTCTGGGCTCCCTTTCTACTTGCGTGAGTAAAGGAATCCTACCAGGGAACTTTGACGATAGTGGTGAATATCTGTAGCTCGGGTGTAGGACGAGGGTGAAAGTTCGTTCGAACAAGCTCAGCTTCACCCTTAACTTTGACTATGGCTAGGCAGATAAACAGGCTATAAGTCCGTGATGGTGAACCTATGGCACACATGCCGCAGGTGGAACGTGGAACCATATGTGAGGGCACACAAGGCGTTGCCCTAGGTCAGCTCCAGTGCACATGAGCGTGATGGCCAGCTGATTTTCGGTTTTCCGGAGGGTGGGGGGCCATTTTCAGAAACCAACTTCCTGTAGGCCCCATAAAAAAGGCTTCAGTGAGGCTTGTGTGCATGCGCGGTATTCTGCCCTACATACACAATCTTGGCAGCTTGCCACTATCTCCTTGGCTGTGAGCCTGGACTCACGTTACAAATACTGTAGCACATTTACACAAAGAGACTTGAAGACACGATTCGAACGACCAGATATTTCCAACAATGATTTGTAACTGTTGTTTCCTGCAAATGACCCCTCCCAAAGCCTTCCCTATAAGCTCTCTTGGGAGGGGCCACTTAGCAACCAGCTGAATCTAATCAGGGCTTACGAGCTTGCCTCTTACTTAACTGTTGCCTCCGTTTCTCAGCCCTGCATAATCTAGCATCAGGGACAAACTGCCCCTGCTCCTCCCCACTGCTCCATGACCCAGGCGCCTCCTGGTGGGCAACCAGACTCTCTGCTTCCTCAGGGTCTCCCTCCTCCGGCTGGGCCACAACATGCAGGGGAGGAGGGCATTGCATTATGGGTGAGGGCAAGCATGGATGCGCTATTGCGCACCCACACGCTCTTTTGGCACCCGAGCAGAAAAACGTTCCTTATCACTGCTATAAGGAATCATCAAAAAATTAGAAGTACAACATGTATGTTTCAACAGCACAAGTAAAAATGTACTCCTGCTTAAATGTGCACCAAATAAAGAAGGTACATGCAGAAAACCTATATTTGTGTTTGTGTGCATGCTCACACATGAATGTGTGTTGTAGAAAAGCATTGAAGTCAAACACTTATTTATATAAATTACAAAAAAGCTATTCTATTCAAAACCAGACCTTATTTCAGAGTGTGTCTGAATCTTCAGAATAAAGAGGATTAATTTGGGATCTTCAAAGTTCTACTCTAGATTTCAAATGATTTAGTTGTGTGCTTTCTTGACCAGCTAGAAAGGCAATATTCTTCTGAGCACCAATCTTCACTTGCAATGTGAAAGCAGCATTATATCCTAGTGTTGTGTCTAAACCCCAAATACACAAACAGATCTCCCTTCTCCATTATAATCTAAGCAAAATCTGGTTTTAAAGAATCCTGGTGTTTCAATTTCTCCATCCGATGTGGCAGTTTTAAAACCAAGGCAATTTTTAAAATCCATTTACTGTAAATGTTGTAGTAGTAGTAGTTCCAAGGATACACATTCTCTATAAAGATTCCAATAAGCTGCTCCTAAAAAGAAATGATACTTTGCATCCAGAAATCAAACAATGGGATAAAGTGAAACCCTATACACTATACACATTTCTGTTCAGCCAGGTATAATAATAATAATAATAATAATAATAATAATAATAATAATAATAATAATTTTTATTTCTAACCCGCTCTCTCTCCCCGAAGGGACTCGAGGCGGGGCACAGGGAATTAAAAAATTAGAAAAAATACAAAATATACAACAATAAACATACATAAACACTGACTAAAAGGCATATTAAACAAAAAACCCTGCGCTAAAATTCCCAAATATTACTAAAAATCCCTAAACAATCAGAAGAGACTATCCTAGGCCGGCCAAGCGAAAAAGATGTGTTTTTAGTTTCAGACGGAAGGAGCGGAGGTCCGTGGTAGTTCTAATATCGGGGGGAAGGTCGTTCCAGAGGGCTGGGCCCGCCACAGAGAAGGCCCTTCCCCTGGGCGTCGCCCGCTGACAAAGTCTAGTGGACGGCACCCGGAGAAGTCCCTCTCTGTGCGAGCGAATCGGCCGTGAGGATGTATGAGGCAGGATCCGATCCCGCAGGTAACTAGGTCCCGAGCCATGGAGCGCTTTGAAGATGACAACTAGCACCTTGAAGCGCACCCGGAAGACGACAGGCAGCCAGTGCAGCTCGCGCAGGAGCGGTGTTACGTGGGTGAATCTAGAAACACCCATAATTGCCCGCGCGGCTGCATTCTGGACTAACTGAAGTCTCCGGGTGCACCTCAAGGGGAGCCCCATGTAGAGAGAGTTACAATAGTCCAGTCGGGATGTCACGAGAGCATGAGTGACTGTGCGAAGGGCGTCCCGATCCAATAGGGGGCGCAATTGGCGAACCAGGCGAACCTGGTAAAACGCCCTCCTGGCCACGGCTGTCACTTGATCTTCCATGGACAGCCGGGCATCCAGGAGGACACCCAAATTGCGCACCCCATCCACAGGGGCAAGATGTTCGCCCCCTATGGCCAGCGATGGAGTTAGCTGGTTGAATCGGGTAGCCGGAAACCACAGCCACTCGGTCTTGGTCGGGTTGAGTCTGAGTCCGTTACTTCCCATCCAGATCCGCACGGCTTCCAGGCACTGGCACATCACCGCTACGGCATCGTTGGGGTGGTTTGGGGTAGATATATACAGCTGAGTATCATCAGCGTAAAGATGGTACTCTACCCCAAAACCACGGATGATCTCACCCAGCGGCTTCATATATGTGTTGAACAGGAGAGGCGAGAGGACCGACCCCTGAGGCACCCCACATGTGAGGGGTCTCGAGGTCGACCTCTGCTCTCCTGCCAACACAAATTGCGATCGGCCAGAGAGGTAGGAGGAGAACCACCGTAAAACGGTGCCTCCCACCCCCAACCCCCCCAGCCGATGCAATAGGATACCATGGTCGATGGTATCGAAAGCCGCCGAGAGATCTAATAGGACCAGGATGGAGGAACAACCCCCATCTCTGGCCCTCCAGAGATCATCGACCAACGCGACCAATGCCGTCTCGGTGCTATGCCCGGGCCGAAAGCCGGACTGGCGCGGGTCTAGATAATCAACTTCCTCCAGGTGACGGGGAAACTGTTGTGCCACCACACTCTCAACAACCTTCGCCAAAAAGGGAAGGTTGGAGACGGGACGATAGTTGTTTAATAAAGCTGGATCCAAAGAGGGCTTCTTAAGGAGGGGCCTCACCATAGCCTCTTTTAGGGAAGCAGGCAAGGAACCCTCACTCAAGGATGCATTGACAACCTCTTGGAGCCAGCCTCGTGTCACCTCCCAGGATGCCAGTACAAGCCAGGAGGGACACGGGTCCAATAAACATGTGGTGGCTCGCAGTCGCCCACGTAACCTGTCCATATCCTCGGAAGAAACGGAGTCAAACTCCTCCCAGACAAGATCTGCCTCGCGGCATCCCACTGGGCCATCAATGGGGGCTAACTCGTTCTGTATCTGAGCGATTTTCTCCTGCAGAAAAATCACAAATTCCTCTGCTCTACCCTGTAGCGGGGCTTCCCGCACCCTCTGTTGAAGGAGGGAGCGGGTCACCCTAAACAGGGCGGCAGGGCGATTTTCTGCGGATGCTATGAGAGTGGCACAATGATGACGTTTGGCCACTCTCAGCGCCACAATGTAAGTCCGTAAATGGGCTCTTACCTGTGTCCGGTCAGATTCAGAGCGGGAAGCCCTCCATCTTCTCTCTAGGCATCTCTTGTGGCGTTTCATCCCCCTCAGCTCCTCAGTAAACCAGGGGGCCAGGGTGGTTCGCCGCCACAAGAGAGGCCGCAAGGGCGCGACCCGATCCAAGGCTCCCGTGGCCGCAGTATTCCATGCGGCCACGAGGTCCTCCATCGGGGCGCGGGTCAGGGGTACAGGAAATGGCCCAAGCGCCGTCTGGAACCCATCTGGGTCCATAAGGCGCCTGGGGCGGAACCAGATTGGTGACTCTGGTTCCGCCTCCCCGCGGTGGGGAGTGGCGGTTGGAAAGTCGAGCCGGAGAAGTGAGTGGTCTGACCATGACAAGGGCGTGATGACTATATCCCCTATACCCAGATCACTCTTCCATTGGCCAGAGACAAAGATGAGATCCGGTGTATGTCCACCCTCGTGGGTGGGGCCTTGAATTGCTTGGGTCAGGTCCATGGCCGTCATGGAAGCCATGAACTCCCGAGCTACCCCGGATGATTCGCCCACCGATGGCAGATTAAAGTCCCCCATGACTAAAAGTCTGGGGGTCTCGACTGCCACCGTAGCGATCACCTCAAGGAGCTCGGGCAGGGCTGCTGCTACATAGCGGGGAGCCAGGTATACAACCAGCAAGCCCAACTGCCTCCCTAGGCCCCACTTCACGCAGAGGGACTCACAACCGGTTGTCTGTGGCACAATGGTCTCTCTCGGCTCAAGACCTTCCTTTACAATGACCGCTACCCCACCACCCCTGCCTAGGGCCCGGGGCTGATGAAAAGCGCGGTAGCCTGGTGGGCACATTTCAACGAGGGGGAGTCCACCCTCGTGGCCCAACCAGGTCTCCGCTATTCCTGCCAGGTCCGGCTCCCCCTCTGACACGAGGTCATGGATGAGGGGGGCTTTGTTGACAACGGACCTGGCGTTGCAAAACATCAGCCTCAGGCCCTGGCTCTGTATTCCCTGACCACCTAGCCTGCGGGGGTTGTGGCACCTGACCGTTTGTAACCAACGGCCACGTGCCCCCAACTGGGAGGATGGAACTTGTCTCCCCTCGGACCTGCCTCTCCCCACGACCTTCGGAATGGAAATGCCCTCCGTCGGAACGACTCGTGTTTCCCCCCCCCTCACGGATCCCTCCGCTTCCCTCCGTCGCCTGCTGGCCTGGCCCTCTCCTTCTGACTGTTTATACCCTCCCCCCTCCTCCCTGGAACCCCCTAAAATCCTAATTAAAAACCTCCCTAAAAAACCCCTCAACCTGCGCTTCGCCCACCTCTTAGGAATAATCAATCCATCATCGAGGTGGGCCCGTGTTAGACAGGAGGGCCAGGCCTGCGAGAGGGGAGACTCCCGCAGGTCAAGGAGGTCGCGCCTAGAGTACATGTTAAAAACCTCAGAGGTAGTCTAAGTCCAGGAAGGCAACAAACACAAGTCCGAAGGCAAATAAAGTGGGTAAGTGCAAGGATATTCTTCAGGGTGGGGGGTAAAGTCAGAATCCAGAGTCTTATGGATGGGGAGATCGAATCCAGTCCCATTACAGGCCCCATCCATCTGTCCTTCCGACCAAAAGGGGCTTAGTTCGTATTTAGTGCCGCATGGCTAATTAGTCCATCATGCGGCCTGATGTAGAATACTGCCCTCTAAAGGCCCAGATGTTATCAGCCACCTCCTCCAGCCCCGTGCACTCACTCCAGATGTTCAGATGTTAACGATCTTCCTGGGTCGTCCTCGGCCAAGTCCACCAGTCCACAATCTGGCTGCAGATGTTCCATGCCAGACTGCTCAAACCAGCATACACATCCTCGATCTCCATCCATTACTCCTTCCATCTCTCTCATTCTCTCTCCTTCTTTCTCTCTCCTCCTCTCCTTCTTTCTCCTTCTCCATTTCTTTCTTTCTCTTTCTCCTTCTCCTTCCTTCTCCATCTCCTTCCTCCAACTCCTCCGACACCCCCTTCCTTCCAAGCCTCCGCCTTCTTTCCAAGCCTCCGCACCTTCTCTCACCATCTCTCTTCCATCCAGCCTCACTTATGAGCAGCCTCGCCAAACACGCCGATCGGAACATGGGGATATTTCGGGCACAGGCCAGGGTAGGACCGCACGACCTGCCACTGGTCGTGCGGCCCGATGGTAACTCTCCTGGCCTGGCCCCATCTCGCAGCCAGCTGATCTTCTTCCGCGTCCCGGCTTGCGGCCTACCTCTCTTCCTTCCGGCCGCGCCGGGACGCTCTAGGCCGCAAACAGGCCGAGTCGTCTCTCCGTTGCTTCTTCGCTCCTCATTGTCGCCCGGACGGCTCGCCCTTCAGCCTCGGGCGGCTCGGCGCGACGAGGAGCAGTTCGGCTTGCCAGGCCAGCCCTCGACGATGGAAACTGGGGGCTGGCGGCATCTTCCTGGGGGTAAAACTATCCCCCGGGCTTCTCCCAGCCTCAGAACGCGACCGCCATGTCGCGCATGCGCAGGTAACAATCATGAACGACCTCCCCCCCGATCTACGCACCATCGTGGACCTCCGCCTTTTCCGCCGTCTTAAAACCTATTTATTCCAAAAAGCCGGCCTAGCATAATCCCGTTTCTGACTTTTTATAGGGATAATTTTTAAATTTTAGAGTTTTATTAATTTTAGCACAGGGAATATTTAATTAGTTTTTAAATAATTTTTGTATGTTTTTAATGATGCCTGTGTGCCGCCCTGGGTCCTTTTTTAGGAGAAGGGCGGGGTATAAATTTAATAAAATAAATAAATAAATAATAAATGAATACAGTAAATCATGAGGACAATTGCAATTGAGCTGAGAGCCAGTTTGGTATAGTGGTGAAGGTGCTGTTGTAGAAACCAGAAGATTGTGAGTTCTAGTCCTGTCTTAGTCATGAAAGCCTGGTGACTTTCTTCTTGGTAGACTTCTTCAGAAACTTTCAGGGTATCATAGCACTGCAGGCAGTGGTGGGATTCTGTAAGTTTGCATCGATTTGGGAGAACCGGTTCTTAACTTTCTAAGCAGTTTAGAGAACCAGTTGTTGGAAGAAATCTAATTTTGGGTTTTTTTCCACTTTACAGGGCTAATCATGTAAGGAAGGCAGGAAGGAAACATTTTGGTGTTGTTTCTAGCCTAATCTTTATTGCCCTGCTTACAGAAACTGCCTCTCCGTTTAACTCTTATTACATTGTAACAGCTAAAGTGAAGCGCCCATCGATGTGAGTGACGTTGGCTTGGCCACGCCCACCCAGTCACATGACCACCAAGCCACACCTACTCAGCTGGTCATTAGGGCAGAGAACTGGTTGTTAAATTATTTGAATCCCACCATTGACTGCAGAGATGGGGGTGTTTACAGCCCTGAGAGAAGAGGTGGAAGTCAGATCATCCTCAGTTGCTCTGCCACTTTTCTCTATCACAAAAGAGATATAAACAGACTAATAAGGTGAGAGTTTCAAATGACAAGAAGACATGGACAGCATGACAAATCATGGTTGCCCAAATTTTCCTTCAGCAGAAATTATGCTATTTAAACCAGAATCTTGATAAACTGAGCTTGCAGAATGTTAAAGGAACAGATGATAAGAATCCAATTTATCCCAAAAGTGCTTTTTCAAGAGGCAACTGGACTTTCTGGTTTTTCTTTGAAGACATTTTGCCTCTCATCCAAAAAGCTTCTTGCCACTCATCTGACTATTTCTAGTGACTCTGAGCGGCTTACAATAATATTATACAATATTGCCTGGGGGAGAAATTTGGAACACTCAATTGATCTCGAGAAATGGGAAGAAATTTGGAAAAAAACTCTAAAATTAACAATGTCAATTGCATATAAGGAAAACATATATAAAATGTTATATAGGTGGCATCTTCCTCTGGCTAGATTATTGAAGATGTTCCCAGAGACTTCTCCGATCTGTTGGAAATGTAAGGTAGCTCTGGGAACTTATTTCCATACTTGGTGGACTTGCCCTCGAGCAGGAATATATTGGACCAGAATCCGAAATTGGCTTTTCGAAATTACTGGCTGTAGAATTAAGTTGATTCCGGAAATGTTCTTACTAGGCATGAAACCAGATAATTTAAACAAATCTAATTGGTATTTAACTCTCCACATCATTATTGCAGCTAGAATTGCTTTTGCCCCAAAATGGAAATCCAGTGACATTCCATCAGAGTCAATGTTAATCGCTAAAATTATGGACTGTGCAGAATAATAATAATAATAATAATAAATTGAGATTTATTAACCGCACCCTCTCCCCACAGGGACCCGGGGCGGTGCACAGGCATAATTAAAAACAATATACAATAATACAAACATTACTTAAAATAGAATTAAATAGAATTACCCGTGCTAAAAATATAAAATTAAAAACCCATTAAAATATTTGTAGTTAAAAGACAGAGAGAACTATTCAAGGCCGGCCAGTCGAAAGAGATGGGTCTTCAATTTTACACGGAAGGAGCGGAGGTCGGTGGTCGTTCTAATATCAGGGGGAAGGTCGTTCCAGAGGGCCGGGCCCGCCACAGAGAGCGCCCTTCCCCTGGGCGTCGCCCGCTGACAAAGTCTAGTGGACGGCACCCGGAGAAGCCCCTCTCTGTGGGAGCGAATCGGTCGTGAGGATGTGTGGGGCAGGATCCGATCTCGCAGATAGCTAGGTCCCGAGCCATGGAGCGCTTTGAAGATGATAACTAACACCTTGAAGCGCACCCGGAAGACGACAGGTAGCCAGTGCAGCTCGCGCAAGAGCGGTGTTACGTGGGCAAACCTAGAGGTGCCCATAATTGCTCGCGCGGCCGCATTCTGAACTAACTGAAGCCTCCGGGTGCACCTCAAGGGGAGCCCCATGTAGAGAGAGTTACAATAGTCCAGTTGGGATGTCACGAGGGCATGAGTGACTGTGCGAAGGGCGTCCCGATCCAATAGGGGGCGCAATTGGCGAACCAGGCGAACCTGGTAAAACGCCCTCCTGGCCACGGCTGTCACTTGCTCTTCCATAGACAGCCGGGTATCCAGGAGGACACCCAAATTGCGTGCCCCATCCACAGGGGCAAGATGTTCGCCCCCTATGGCCAGCGTTGGAGAAAGCTGGTTGAATCGGGCAGCCGGAAACCACAGCCACTCGGTCTTGGTCGGGTTGAGCCTAAGTCCGTTACTTCCCATCCAGATCCGCACGGCTTCCAGGCACTGGCACATCACCGCTACGGCATCGTTGGGGTGGTTTGGGGTAGATATGTAAGCAGACAAGCTTACCGGCCTATTGAGAGACAAACAAGATTCGCTATTCTATATGTGCTGGGATCGCTGGTACGCTTGGCTACAAAGGAATTTAAAGAAGCGGACTGAACATTGCTGATTTAGAATCTCTATATGCTTTGACTACACTTCTTCACTTTGCCCTGGTTTCTTTCATATATTTTTTTCCCCGCCTTTCTTATTGGAGATATGTATTAAATTAATAAGTGGTAAATGTTAGTTATAGTGGCATAACTCTAGTTATATTGTAATACCCTCTGCAATCACTTTGTATCATTTAATGTCTTATTCTGTAAGCTTTTGCTTTTTAATGTTCCAATAAATTTTTTTAAAAAAAAATAATATTATACAATACTTTTATATTAAGAGGAAGCACATAGAAAGAGAAATGAAAAATATAGAATAACAGAACTGGAAGGTAGCTTCGCGGTCTTCTAGTCCAACCCCTGCTCAGGCAGGAAACCCTATACCATTTCATTACTTCCTGTAGGAAATATGAGGATTGAGACAGACATTCTTCAGAACTAAAGCTGCCCTGAAAGAGAAACAAAAAGCTCATGGAGACAAAATAAATAAAGTTTGTAGTGGTGAAACAGCTCTTATTCACCTACAATAGTGGCCAAAATTGTGGAAACATTTTGAGAAAAGTGTATTTTGTACAACTAACTAATAACACCACTTTTTTTTTTTGGAATAGTGCTATAAAATTATATATCAATGGAAAGATAATCTAATCAAGAATGTAATGCAATAACCTTTATGAAGGATTTGCTATAGGAATAGCCGTCATAAGTGAAAAGTGAAATGAGATGTACAAAAATTATCACCATAGAAAAAACAAGATATACAAAAATTATCACCATGTCAGTCAATACTTAGTTGGGTAACCTTTAGCAGGAATTACAGCCTTACAGTGTCTTCCCATGGAGTGAACCAAGTCTTTTAGTTCTGCAGCTGTTATAATGTGAAACCAAGATCGAATGATTGCTTCTATTAACTGGGTCGCTTCTGACTAACAAGTTTCTTTAGTCGCCTTCATAGATTTTCAGTTGGGTTAAGATCTGGGCTATTCCCAAGCCATTCCAATAGTAGAATATGATTGAAACTCCCCCCAAAAAGTGGTGTAATTAGCCATCAAACCTCAAAAATACACTTTTCCCGAAAGGTTTCCAAAATTTTGGCCACTACTATATATGTAAACATAACCAGTTATATTCTATGAATTCTTAAAAGTTGTAATAAAAATATTAATGGAAAAATACTGGTGGTGAAGTCGTATCTTGAATCTATTTAACTTTTTTCAAATAATATGAAAAACCAAGGAATATAATGGCATTGTACATGATTTAAACTCCTCAGTTTTTTCCCCGTAAATTATTAGCATATGCAATGATTATTAACAATAATGCTATCTTAGGCAATGCGTTATTTGTTTCTTTCCTATCTTGCTAGGAAAGGGAATATCTTAAATATTTTTAGGAAATAGATAACTAATTATTTGATAACATTTCTTCTTAGGCAACAGTATATTAGATTGGAGAACTGCACCTTATTGTGAATTACTTCATTTTACAGGCATCAAAGACTAATGTGGAATGTGATATCAATACATGCTTATATTATAACTATAAATGCATTATTTTTATATAAGAGATACATTGCATATATCTTTATATGTCAGCTTTCAATTAAAATAAAAGCCCTCAAATGACAATATACTTCATGGTTACAAAATTGCATCAAAGCAATAGAAAAGTTGAAAAATAAATGCCAATATGATGTCAAACTCTGTACTGAGATGTCACTTTTATACTAGGCCCAAGTGGTTAATTAATTGGTTTCTTTTTCCAGCTTTTGTGCGAAGGTTTGACTTTTGTTATCAGAAAGATTAGTACTTTGCCCTTTAGGTTTCATACAAACAAAGGCAACCGAAGTGATTGCTTGAAATGCAGGCTTTAGTAACAGTTTTCATCTTGGAGGTAAAATCACTCTCTAATTACCACCCAGAATCCCTTTGAAAATGTGGGCAGGAGAACGAAATACTAGCTGTGTAGTCTTTTTCCAAATGGGAATTTTGAAAGAAGGCTACGGTTGCAGGTTTGTTCCAGGAATGAGGACTGCATTAAATTGACAACCACAATTACTCTTCTTCCATAGATTGGCCTCGTTCTCTATAATTCATTTCTCTTTGGTTGCAACATAAATATTTAAAAAGTGGTGGTTTTACAGAATGTAACTAATAAAGTGTTATAAACTGTGTTCCTCTAGTATCTAGTATTAAATTGGGGTTTTCCCCAAAGCAAGTCAACCCATGCCATAATAGGAAAAATTATGCAAGCGAAATTAAAATTAATAAACAGAATGAACATATAGATATCTAAGCAGAGACACAGTATATGTGGTTTTGTTTAACTCTACGTGGTACTTTTTTTTAAAGACGAAGATGAATCACAATTAAAGCAAGCTTACTCTAATCAAAGGAAAGGCATCAGGGATGCATCAGGGAAGAGAGTTAAATTGACATTAAGTATAAATGAGATGGGATGTAGGATATATGATTATTGTGTATGATTTTCTCTTACAAGTGAACCATCTTTCTCAACTTGACACCTCAAATGTGCTGGGACAACAACTTCCAAAATCCAGCTGGAGGATGATAGGTTACAAAGGTTGTGGTTTGTTGGTTTGTTTATTTGTTTGGCATATAAATAATGCTCCATTAGCTGAGAGACTACAGTGCTAATGCAGAGTAGTAGTTTGACTGCCTAAGACTGCTAGCCCTGTCTGTTTCACACTTGCACACTTTCCAAGGTGTGCCACGGGGGCAAAATTGTCTCAGCACCTGAAAGAAAAGATGAATGGCTTTCCTGCAATGTTACCCAAGGGTCTCGTCCTCCACCAAAGCTACTCACAAATGGTCGTCACAATCAGGGAGGTTCAGCGCCAGCAGGATTTTAACCAGCTGCACAAAGCATCAACTCGTCTCCCTACTGAAGTGATACCTATTTATCTACTCGCTTATAACATGCTTTCGAACTGTTAGATGAGCAGATATTTCTCAATGCCATTTGCAGGGAATCATAAGCAGGTGAAGACATCTGCTTGGGAAGACCCTGAAGCAAATGGTGAGCCACTGTGTGAGACAGAATGCTGGACTGGATGGGCTGTGGCCTGTTCCAGCAAGGCTGTTCTTATGTTCTTATAGAAGCTGATGTGAGTGATATGAGCTCACCTTGCTACTCAGTGCTAGATCTTGAACCATAGGAGCAATGACCATATCTAGTGTCACTAAACCACTAAGCCACCGTGCCTTCTCAAGGGTTGTGATAAAGTCCTGGGAATGAGAGTAGTCTAGAGGTTTCACAGGAAAGAAAAAAAAGGGGGGAAGGGGAAACCCTACTAAAAGCAAAAGGATTTTGATAAAAGAGAACATTTGTAGCTCGGAGTTGAACTATATAGCCTTGGCACTCTCTGAGCTTGGTGGGTTTTTTTGCAGACACTTCATTATCTAACTAGGTAACATTACCAGTGATGATGTTGGGTAATGAAATGTCTGGAAGAAAACAACCAAGCTCAGACAGCTCAAGACCCCACAAAAAGGATCTAATTTCATTAGTCAGCAGCCTCTCTCTCAAACCAAATCTAACCTTCAAAAGGACCTGTGCTTTCCAGCAACAGCATCTTATGGTAGTATTCAGCAGGTTCTGACCAGTTCTGGAGAACTGACAGCAGAAATTTTGAGTAGTTTGGAGAACCAGTAAATACCACCTCTGACTAGCCCCACCCCCATCTATTCTCTGCCTCCTGAGTCCCAGGAGGAAATGGGGATTTTGCAGTAACCTTCCCCTGGAGTGGGGAGGGAATGGAGATTTTATGGTATCCTTCTCCTGCCATGCCCAACAAGCCATGACATGTCCACCAAGCCACGCCCACAGAACCAGTAGTAACTTTTTTTTTGAATCCCATCACTGAGCTGCATTCCTTTATTTGGCAGACAATTATCTGGGATAAAACCTTGTCTTCCATTGGGTAAATGCTATGTCTGTTTGTCTGACTGCCCGGCTGTAAAAAGATTTATTTATTTATTTTATTTTATTAAATTTATACCCCGCCCTTCTCCTAAAAAAGGACCCAGGGCGGCGCACAGGCATCATTAAAATCATACAAAATAGACTTCCGGTTCCGGCTCCTGCGGCGACGAGCAAGCCTAGCGCTCGCTCGCCGTTTTGTTGCTTCTTCTGCCCCCCCACGGGGGCGAGACGCCCCTTTTTTGGGGGTCTCCCGTAGGGCCGGCTCGGCAGGGACGCCCCCCCTCACGGCGGTGGGGGAGGCGACCCTTTTGCCGCGGCCGAGGTGAAGGAGAACATGCTGCGGGGGGTTCCCCTTCGCCAACGGCTGTCGGCGCCATTCACTTTAATGAAGAGGGCTGAGCGGAAGAGATCGGAAGGTCTGCCGAGGCTTCAGCTGCGAGGGAGAGTGAGTTTAAAAAAAGACTTTTTTTCCTTGCTGCCAGCCAGGCTGAATGGACTGGGAGGGGGGTGTTTGTTTTCAAAAAAAAACCCTCGGACTTAAGCGGCACTTAAAAATGGCTTCTCTGGAAGAGAAAGCAGAAATCTTAAATCCGGACTGTCTTTAACAAGGGAAAGTGGAATGCGGCTATTTGCAACATTGTTTCTAGGTCTGGCTGGTTAAAAAAAAAATTTATTTTACTACTCTCTCCTCTGAGCTCTGAGATGGGCGGTGAAAAGTGGCTTCTCTTTGTCCCTGCCTGACTATTTTAACTATGGAAAATTCCCAGCGTCTCTTTATAAGTGGGACTCTCTCTGGATATTAATGAAGAATTTTTTTCTGTTGGATTTGTGGTCCCTTTCTGGATTACCTTCGTTATTATAACTATTGAGTTGGAAAATTGGCTCTCTCTTGGTTCCTGAACTTTACAACGTTCCAACCTTGATCTGAACTTTTGGCTCCCGGTTAGTCTCACCAACCCCACCCTGAAAACGCCATTTTGGTGGCACTGACTTTAACAGTTAATCATGGCTCAAGAAACAGCACTGGCAAGTTTAGAACAACGGATGGCTTCTCTTGAAACTGTTATACAAACTTTGGTAAACGAAATTCAGGCCCAGAGGGCTGAAAACATCAATTTCAAGAAGGAGCTATTGGACATAAGGAAGCAAACGCTGGAAATTACACAGAAGACTGAAGAATTGGAAGGGGGGTTGGTGGGGGTTAAGGGAGAGATTAAAAATGTTATTAAAGAGGTTGAGGAAACAAGTGGGCATGTGTCTAGGATTGATATGGAAAGAATGACATATTTTTTGAGATTTCAGAATGTTTTTGAGCAACCTGGTGAATGCCTCCCTGATCTTATGAGCACAATTTTAGCAGACTATTTACAAAAACCTAAGGATGAGATCAGGGGGGACATTGACCTAGCCTATAGAATTAATTCAGCATATGCCAGGATAAATGAAGTGCCTAGAGAGATACATGTGAAATTTGTTAGAAGGTCAACCAGAGAGGAAATTTTGAAGGCGCAGAGAGGGAACCCCTTAATTTACCAACAAAAAACGGTCACTATCTTGAAGCAGATTCCTAGAAAGATTCGAGAAGCAAGACGGAAATTTTCCTTCTTGTCTAAAATTTTATTTGATCATGGGATTTGGTTCAAGTGGGTGACACCCGAAGGGATGCTGGTGTTCTGGGAAGGAGGAAGAGTGAGGATTAAAACAGTTGTTGAGGCGGAAGCCTTTCTTAAAAAACATTCCTCTATCCTGGGGGAAGATCCAGGGGCGACAGAGGGGGCCACGGCCCCGCCCGCTCGGGGCCAGGGAGGAGAAAAAGAAGATACAATAGCCAAGAGACTTAGATCTAAAAAATAACTTTGCCTTGATTTTCCTGAACAATTTTGCATAATATTTTCTGGATTTTTTGTAAATGTCTGAAAGCATGGAATTGAGAATTTAGGTATATGTACTTGCTTTTACCTTGTAGTGTTATGAAAAATGTTTTTTTTTTGATATTTTTTTATTGTGTATTTTGAGGTCTCGGAAGGGCCGACGACTCTGACGTGAATGCTCTCAAAATTTCTTTGTATCCCTTGCCCTACCCTATAGAAAAAATGTAAAACCAATAAAACTTTTTCAATATAAAAAAAAATCATACAAAATACAAAAATACAAAATTATTAAAAACTAATTAAATATTCCCTGTGCTAAAATTAATAAGACTCTAAAATTTAAAATTATCCCTATAAAAGTCAGAAACAGGGTTTATGTTAGGCCGGCTTGTTGAAATAAATAGGTTTTAAGACGTTGGCGGAAAAGGCGGAGGTCCACGATGGTGCGTAGATCGGGGGAAGGTCGTTCCAGAGAGCAGGGCCTGCCACAGAGAAGGTTCTTCCCCTGGGCACTGCCAACCGGCATTGCCCAGCCAACGGTACCCTGAGAAGGCCCTCTCTGTGGGAGCGGATCGGTCGAAGGGATGTATGGGGCAGGAGGCGGTCGCGAATAAAGATTCCCCATAAATCAATCTCACCTTCAATCTTTTTAAAAAGGGTTAAGTTATTATTGCGCACAATTGCAGTGGAAGAAATGGATTTGCCTGAGGCCATACAGTGGCTCCCATTTTTGAAGAGTACTGTTGTGTCACGCTTTCTGAGGCAAAAATCCAGTCCGTCCTTGATTCTATCCCTCACAGGATTCTCACTGAAACATCATCAACAATATTTGCTGAGTGCTCTCCTCATGTACAGTTGTGAAACAGAGAAAAATGCTCAGAGCAAAAAAAAAAAATAATTAAAATTAAAACCTGCAGTTGGGTGAAAGCTTGACAGGTCATCTGTGGATTCTACTATTAAACGTCTTATGATCTGTTTTTCTGAAAAAATCCTCTTCATTTTAACCAAACACCACTTGCTTTTACAAAATGCCTCTAGGGTGATCTTGAAAATTGTTTTCTTGGCAATGACTTGGGCATGCTTTTTTATCTACCTTTCAAGTGCTTGAGTCAGGAAACGCAGCCGCAAATGCAGGCAGCTGAAAGAAGATAACAGATGTGTAAAGAAGAGAAATTCTTTTATAGACCATTGCTTGACACTGGCCCTTATTTCATCTTTAGACACATTTTCTGTTTTTCCTTGGAAACATTTTGGGGTGAGTCGTTCTATTTGGCCTTCTTTTTCAGTACTGCCTAGCAGTAAGCAAGAAGAGATCATTCCCCAAGCCCCTCTTTTGTGGGATGCCATAGAGTTCTGTCTCTTTTTCAACATCTACCTGAAACCACTGAGTGAGATTATCTGCTGGTTTAGGGTTCAGTACCATCAATACACTTGATCTGGTGGAAGGAGGTAATACACCATCAATACAGCTGATTTCTTTCCATTCAATTCTGGGCTGACTAATTGAAGTTACCAAGGTTCTGCATAGTGCAGGGATGCTGCATCCTCATGGTGGCATCATGTGGCGTGTCACAACTTTTTCCCCTTTGCTAAACTGAGCATGGCTGTGGCCCACCATGACGCATCTGGCCCATAGGCTGGGAGTTTGACACCTCTGGCCTGGAGGTTGTATGGGTTTGGATGCAGAGCAAACATCTCTTCAATCCTACAAAGACCAATTTGGGGATATTCCATCTTTGACCATGGTTGGAGTGGGATTTACCCATTTAAAGATGATGCTCAATTTTGGGATCTTCCTGAACACACAGCTCCTGCTTGTGGCAGGTGGCAACTGTGGTCCGGAATGTCTTTGCACAGTTTTATCTGGTGCACCAGTTACATTCTTCCCTAGATCAAGAGACCCTATAGATAGTCACTCATACCTGGTCACCTCATGGCTTGACTATGGCAACAACTCTAAATGGGGCTGCCACTGAAGACCACCTGAGTCCAGAATGCTACAGTGATGACTTAGTTGAGGCAGGCCCATTAACACCTCTGCTTTTTTGGGCGTGAGTTAGAGTACTGGTTGCTACCTATAGAGCTCTACCATTTATGTATCGAGGCTTGGGACTTGAAATGTGTTAAAGCCCCTCTTACTTGGCTTTATTATTATTATTTAATAATGCTGTTTATCCATCTTTATTTCATGTATGTTTTTATTACTGTAATTTTTTAAATTGTTTTATAATTTTATAATTGTAAGCCACCCAGAATCACTTGGTTGAGTAGCTAGAGAAATCAAAGATAAGGAGGGAGTGTTAGGGTTAGGAAGGAGAAGCAGAAGAATGGAGAGCGGGAGGGGGGAGGGAAGGAGGGAGGGTGGGAGGGAGGGAGGGAGGAAGGGAGGGTGGGTGGGAGGGAGGGAGGGAGGGAGGGAGGGAGGGAGGGAGGGACTGCCCATCTCTTCTAGTATCTGCCCAGTCAATCCAATCTGACAGGGTTGGCATTTCCAGGTTCCTCCAATTAAACATTGCCATCTATTGGTAGGTATGACTAAAGTCCTGTTTCCGTATTTTTCTTTGTTCAGGTTTGGGTTTGTAATCTCTCCCATTTTTTTTCCTTTTTGTTTTCTTGTTTAAAATGTTTTTTTTTTAATTTGTAAACCACCCAAGTTGGAAATCAAGCAACGTACAAAAGTTATTATTTCTCAAATCTGATTTCTCTTCAGTATAGTAAAATCATACTGTAACAGAGTTTGTAATATTCCTTTGGTGATTAGGTCTCACCCTCATCCCTTGGTCTTTTTCAGACCTTCACTTTCCAATTGAGTGCTGCCTCACTAAGCTTGGTTTTTGTTTAGTTTTTGTTAAAATTTCAATAATTTTGCTTCCCTCTTCGACTCAAAATGGTTATTCTTCAAAGGCCCTTTTCTGTTGGGCTCCATTTCTACTTTGTACCCAAATAAGTAGAACATACATGAGAAAAAACACATGTAGTTACTTCCCTATGGTCCTTGGATAAGGTTAAAGATTATTTGAAAGTGTAATAGCACTTGGAGCTGCAGAATGAGGACAAATTACCGGTAGTTGGTACTATCGTTTGATGGAGGCATATCTTAGTACAGTGGGGACAATGCTGAAGAAGGGAGATACCTGGATACAATGGGACTGTGGCAGTGGTGGGTTTCAAAATCTTTTAGAACCTCTTCTGTAGGTGTGGTCTGCTTTGTGGGAGTGGCTTGCCAGCCATGTGACCGGATGAGAGTGGCTTGCCAGCCATGTGACTGAGTGGGAGTGGCTTGGCAGTCATGTGACTGGGTGGGCTTGGCCAACTTGTAAAATGTGGTGAAACTCTCTTAACAATGCTTTTGCTTAGCAACCAAAATGTTGGCTCATAAACTCTGGCATTTGAAGCATGCAAGTCTTAAAACAGTCAAATTACAAGACCCCTGCACCCCTAACTCTTTAGAAAAAAAACCCCCAGGGGTGTTCAAACTTGACAGCTTTAAGACTTGTGGACTTCAACTCCCAGAATTCCTCCTCTCGCTCTTCATCTTGATGATGTGCGGATGGGTGGGGGGAGGACACTGGAACCGGTTCTAAACGGCACTGTAGATTTGTGGAACCTCTTCTGTAGAAGAGGTTAGAACTGGCAGGAACCCACCCCTGGACTGTGGGCATGTTGACACCAAGGAGTTGCAAGAAATGGGAGTTAAATAAAGTTGCAATTGGCTGAAATCTACGGGATAGCAGAATAACTAAGCAAAGGAGGACCTGGGGGAGGGGGAGAGATTGGAGAAGAAGATATCATACAGGAAAATGATGTATTGAAGACACATGGCATCAATGTTACTGCTAAAGCAAAGTCTATGCAGAGAGTAAATCCTGCCACAGCCTTTGAAAATGAAGGTAAAATACTTCCAACTTCTAGTGCAGCCCAGGGTGACCAAAGGGAAAAAAAGAAAGAGGGGAAGAAAAGATATCCAGTGGGGTTATTACAGGTCTTCTTGGATTCCATAAGTAGAATCAGCCCTTGTATGAAGAGCAATGATAAATGACATTATCTTTGCCTCCTTCTTTTCAAATGTAGCAGGCAAGGAGTATTACTTTCCACATCAGAAGATGTTGGAAAAGCTCAGTATGTTGTCTTTTCTTCTCTCCTTGGCAAAACATAAAGGTTATAAAAATAGAAAGAGCTGCTCCAGCTGCCGTTAATGGTAAGCACTTCGCTTCTAAAATTGCTTGAAATTTTTTCCCCCATTTGCAAAATATCATCCATCCAAAAATTTTAAAAAAAGAAACAGGAATCGAGCATTGAAATATATCTTTTGCAATAATCCTAGTTTTATTCTTATGATATTATGCTGAAGCATTTTTTTTAAAAAAAAATTGTTCTGTGTAATCTAATCACTTACAGAAAATATCTGAACCTGAGCAAAATGAGGTCCCTAGTCAACATATCTGATAGCAAATCCAGTAATAATGAGATTGCACAGAGTAATCATTACAATAATCTGACAAAATAAATGGAAATCCATTAATCCCACGTGTGCTGTACTTTGGGCAGTTTTATATAAAATTGTACACACAGCTAGGTCACTTTATTTCATATTGCCCAAAGAGACAGGAATTAGATTTGATTTACATATGGAGACAGGCTAAATGCGCTTCATGGCTCTACTTTGTAAAATGTATGTTTTGCCCCATTAATTCTGCCAGATGTAATATAATCAAAAAAAACAGGCAGAGTTCTTATTCTTATGCGCTCTGTTGCATAATACTTAATTGCTCTAAAATGCATTATTTAAGCTTTTTTTTTTTTTTTAATCGCCTATTGCTCTTTTCAAGAATCCTTCTTAACTAAACAATCACATTTACTTAACTTAAACTGTTAATATACGCCAGGGGCATTCAACCTTTTTATACCTACCACCCACTTTTGTATCTCTGTTAATAGTAAAATTTTCTAACCGTCCACCGGTTCCACAGTAATGGTGATTTATAAAATAGGGAAGTCCATTAAATTAAAAAAAGGAAGTGCTTCAGTATCAGACAAAACCCCTAACGCCCACCATGAAAGCTGGAACTAGTGGGCAGTAGGGATCAGGTTGACTACCACTGATGTACGCTATTCAAGAATGATTCAGCATTCATCAAACTTCTCAGAGTGAACCAAGAGAAGACAAGAAGGTATCCACCTACAGTAGGTATAGTCCTCTAGCCACATGGCTAACCATCTTGTCACCGGGAGTCACCAGATGTGGTTCTTGGCAGCTGTATGGGATTATTTCATGGAAATGAACTTAAACATGGTCAAAGTGGTATCTTTGCTTTGATTAATAAGGCACATTATTACGAGGACAAATACTATAAGATATACACGTGCCAAGTAGCAGCCTCCTTTCCCTCACATGGAAAGCATTTAAGAAGAAGCTTCTTGTTATTGTATGAAAGGCTGGATCAAGTTTTCCTATCCAGTATTATTTATATCCGTGTAGATACTTTGAGGGGGAAAAAATGCTTGTTATCTGGTACTCTGCTGAGAACTTTACAATGTTCTGGTTTTCTATCTGAGATCCTTTTCAGATGTTGTTTTGAACAGCTCATATTTTTATCTCCTTTGCAACTGAATATTTGACCTGTAGCTTCTTATAGCTCAAAAGGAATCTGTACTCATCCTCATTTTATTTTTCAAAAAAATTGCTGTTGTGATGCAATATTTTTGGGAAGGGCTTATTTTTGGGGGAGGGCTTAATTTAAGTGCATGCACTCAAAAGTCCAATTGGGCTTATTATCCAGGAGGTCTTATTTTTGGGGAAACAGGGTATCATCTTCTTTTCTCTTTGGACATGCCAATAAGGCCCACAGTCACTTGGGGTCTTTCATATGCCAGGTTTAAGGGGAGCAGGCAAGGTACAGGAACCTCTGTGGACAAAGATGGTGGTGTCAGTCACTGCCAAGCAGATATATCAAGGCAGGAATGTGGGGCTAAGGGTGTGCACACAGAGAGCTTCTGGGAAAGGAAACTTGAGCTTTTCAACTTCTCACTCTATGGACTTCTTCCTAACTCCTTCAAAGGGTTTCATGCATGTGGCCAAAAGACGTAAAGAAGTTTAGAAAACAGGAATTAATCTGAAGCAGCCAAGTAAACTGTTGCTTTTAAGGCTTTGTTTTCATTGAAAGAAACAGTTTTAAAAAATTCTTGGAATGTGCTGCTGACAATGTCGACTTGATTGTCTATGTGTCTATTGCATTGTTACATGCAGTTAAGGTAACACAGGATGTAACTTTATAATTTCTTATATTTCACTTCTGCTATCCAATCACTCTGTGTCAATAGCATGGAGGAGTACTGGGAACTGTATCTTATGAAAGAAGAACATGATTGCTTTCATCAGTAAATTTAAATCTGCCATTCTGGTTTCAACATAATACCTGACACCTGGTCTAATTATTTTCTATTCATAGTATATATCAGAGGTTCCCAAATTTGGCAACTTTAAGACTTGTGGACTTCAACTCCCAGAATATATACTATACTCGGACCTGGCTTGGTCTCCTTCTGTTTATATAAAATCATGCATATGATAATCCATTTTTCCTGTTGGATTCTTGTTTTTATAAAAGCCTAGTCAAAAATGTCATATACTTCATAGTTTTGGTCAATAGAGACCCACCATCAAATGTATGCTCTCCATAAGGCTTGGCTTTAAATACAAAGGCACTAAAATGTGCCAGCTATGTTATATAAGTATTAATTGTTCACTACATGACAGTTCTGCATTTAATTTTTAAGGCCTGGTCTCTCCCCATCTCCCGCCCCAAGGAAAAAGACAGGAATTGGGCAGAGCATTGAAAAGAATAAATGGAGCTAATATGAATAAATGTGAGGCTCCAGAAACAATGGCCCAAAAAAGAGATCTGCTATCCAATCACTCTGTGTCAATAGCATGGAGGAGTACTGGGAACTGTATCTTATGAAAGAAGAACATGATTGCTTTCATCAGTAAATTTAAATCTGCCATTCTGGTTTCAACATAATACCTGACACCTGGTCTAATTATTTTCTATTCATAGTATATATCAGAGGTTCCCAAATTTGGCAAGTTTAAGACTTGTGGACTTCAACTCCCAGAATATATACCATACTCAGACCTGGCTTGGTCTCCTTCTGTTTATATAAAATCATGCATATGATAATCCATTTTTCCTGTTGGATTCTTGTTTTTATAAAAGCCTAGTCAAAAATGTCATATACTTCATAGTTTTGGTCAGTAGAGACCCACCATCAAATTTATGATTTCCATAAGGCTTGGCTTTAAATACAAAGGCACTAAAATGTGCCAGCTATGTTATATAAGTATTAATTGTTCACTACATGACAGTTCTGCATTTAATTTTTAAGGCCTGGTCTCTCCCCATCTCCCGCCCCAAGGAAAAAGACAGGAATTGGGCAGAGCATTGAAAAGAATAAATGGAGCTAATATGAATAAATGTGAGGCTTCAGAAACAATGGCCCAAAAAAGAGATCTTGGATTATTAAAGTAGCCTATGACCTGCCGCTTATTTTTCCCTATTATGAATATCATCACAACCATATGTAACAGCCTGCTGCAATTATGCATTCATAGTCGATGCTTTGTGAATAGACCATTCTTAGGAACGGAAAATTAAACTGTAGTTGGCAGAATGAAATACACCATTGCTTAACTGAATCAAAAGTGAATTATTGCATTAATGGGATTAAGGCACTCAGAAGGATCTGCTCTTCCACTTGCTTCTAACTTTGATCATTGTGTTGGATCTGTCTTGCCTCTTCGTTGGAACAACCGTCTTTCTGCCAGCCAGTTGCATGTGCTGGTGAAGTCGTTTCAACTGCCTCAAATAGGAAGTTCACAGAAATCTCTCACCAATTTCTTTTCAAAAGAAACAATTGATCTAGTGAAAAATAATCCATTATGATAGAAACAGATGCATCGTCTAAAGGAGGGGTGTCAAACTCAATTTCATTCACAGCCACATCAGGATTGTGTTTGACCTCAGGGGGGAAGACCAGGGTGGTCATGGTCAGTTGGATGTCACTTGTATCGGAGGCACCTGTAGTGTCCAAGTGCTCTGCCAGTGAAAACAGGCTCCCGAGCTCCATTTTTGGCTGTGACAGCCTCCTGCAACCCTCTGCCAGCAAAAATGGAGCTTGGGAGGGCTGTCCGCATCCCTCCTGAGCTTCATTTTCATGGGCAGGGGCACCATAGGCCAGTCCTTTGATGTTTCCAGGGCAACCCTGCAGGCCAGATCTAAGCACTCCACGGGCCAAATCTGGCCCCTGGGACTTGAGTTTGTCACCCCTGATCTGCAGGATCTGCTAATGCTGGTCTTGCAAGATGAAAAAAAAATCTATGCAGAATGCATATTTGGCAGCAAAACTATATTTGGTTCCATGTTTTCCTGAAAATGATACAATAAATAATGCAATAACAGAGTTGGAAGGGACCTTGGAGGTCATCTAGTCCAACCCTCTGCCTAGGCAGGAAGCCCTATACCATTTCAGACAAATGGTTATTTAACAATTTCTTAAAGATTTGCAGTATTGGAGCATTCACAACTTCTGGAGTCAAGCTGTTCCACTGACTAATTGTTCTAACTGTCCGGAAATTTCTCATCAGTTCTAAGTTGCGTTCCTCCTTGATTAGTTTCCACCCATTGCTTCTTGTTCTACCCTCAGGTGCCTTGGAGAATAGTTTGACTCCCTCCTCTTTGTGGCAGCCCCTGAGATATTGGAACACTGCTATCATGTCTCCCCTAGTCCTTCTTTTCATTCAACTAGACATACCTAGTTCCTGCAACCGTTCTTCATATGCTTTAGTCTCGAGTCCCCTAATCATCTTTATTGCTCTTCTTTGTACTCTTTCTAGAGTCTCCACATCTTTTCTACATCGTGGTGACAGGGTCTTATTTTTTTTTGACCCCCAAAATTAGCACTTGGTCTTATTTTCGGTGAGATCTTATTATTTTTGAGTTGCAGGAGGCAGCGAGTGTGGTTACCTCATGGCTGCTGCTATGTTGCAATATTTTTGGGGAGGGCTTATTTTAGCACATGCGCTCAAAAGCCTTATTATCCGGTGACGTCTTATTTTTGGGAAAACAGGGTAGTAAAACTGCTTATATCTGAGGAGTTGTCTCGCCCTAATGGGATTAACCCACCTCATTCCCTCCAGTGGAAGGGCCCTGCTACAGATTCTATCAATGAAGAAATTCTGACTGGTGGTATGAAAGAGAAGAGCCTTTTCTGCTGTGGCCCAGGCCTTGAGAATATTCCGCCAGAGGAAGATCTGATGCTACCCTTTTGGCTTTCTGGAAGAGCATTAAAACCTGGTTTTGTCAGTTAGCTTGCGGCCCCAAGAGTGGTGCTGTCCACCAGAAGTGATTGATGAGGTAAGAAGAAGACCTCATACCTCATGGGGTAATAAGAAGACCTCATCCAACCCCTTGGTTTTAGTGTTTATATAACTCTTCTTTATTTTAATTGTTTTTATACTTACCTTTTTATCATTTGTAAGCCAGACAGTCACCTATAAATTTATTTCCCCAAATTAAATATATTTGGGGAAGCTGCCTTCACCATCCACAAAAATGCACATTAAGGAATGTTGCACACAAAATCAGGTCTGTTTAATTTATTTGATATAGATATGGAATGGAACAATAACCAGAGCTCTGTGTTCTTTCCCCCTCCTTCAACCCTATGGCCTTTTTTGATCATAATGCTTCCTTTAATTATGTTTCAGTAACAGCAGCCTTCATATTAATGTAAAGAAACATTGCAAATTGAGATTTCTTTTTTTTTTTTTAAAGGAACACATTGACTCAATTTTAGATTGGCAACCTTAGGTAGTTTTCCTTGGAAGTAGGTTCACCTTGGAATGAATTGGAGTTGTTAATAAGCTCTCTAATTTTAAAAAAAACTGATGCGGTGGCTCAGTGACAAAGACACTGAGCTTGTCGATCAGAAAGGTTTGGAGTTTGGCGGTTTGAATCCCTAGCGCCGCATAACGGAGTGAGCTCCCGTTACCTGTCCCAGCTGCTGCTAACCTAGCAGTTCGAAAGCATGTAAAAATGCAAGTAGAAATAGGAACCACTTTGGTGGGAAGGTAACAGGATTCCATGTGCCTTCAGCATTTAGTCATGCCAGCCACATGACCATGGAGACATCTTCAGGCAGCGCTGGCTCTTTGGCTTTGAAATGGAGATGAGCACTGCCCCCTAGAGTCAGGAATGACTAGCACATATGTGCAAGGGGAACGTTTACCTTTAATTAAAAAACTGAAACTCTCTATTTTATTTCCAGTTCTTCAACTTAGAATATGTATACCAGTCGTGGGTTCTGGCAGAGAGCAGCAGGCACCATACCGGAATGTGGAAACCTCTGAAGGAGGAGACTGTCAGACCATGAACAACATGTGGAGTTAACTTTTGAGTAATTTCCCATATTGTTCTTCACCAATAGAAAGAATCTTGCCAAACTAAAGAAACTGTTTGCATAACTGTAGATATAATCTAGGAATTACTATGGAGGAGCTATTTTTACCTGTTACCTCCTGACCAAACATTTCAATCTCTGTTGTCTCTTTGCCCTCTGGCATGCAGCCCCTCCCTCCTGGGAATCCAGACTACATTCTACCTCAGGGGCTGGATAGTGTAATGACAGTATCTCCAATCCCTCTCCCCTACATACCTGGAAAGCTCTAGTGAACAATCTTAAGTAAGTATGCACTCCAACTCAAGGCAAAGACCATCATGATGTGGTATAATGTGGAACAATTAATTTTTTTGAGCTTGTCCTTATAATATTAGGAAAGGAAACAAGAGAAATATTGACTTTAATAATAATTAAGTCTATCCTCAAATTAGAAAACGTTGTTACAGTCTCTGAAAATTCATTCTTCCTATTTTGCCTCTGTTCAATTTTTTCAGGACTTTTTTCTTAGCATTTTTCATAGTGTAACTGTACATTTTTACTATGCAGACTCTATTCATACTATTCATACTGTACTTAAGCAGAAATGGGCAATACAAAAGAATCTAGATGTTTTGGACTATGTAGCCAATGGTCATGGTTGAGGAGAATTATTGTCCAAAACACTAGTGTCAAACTCGCCGCGTCACATTGTCATCATGGGATGATTTGTCACATTTTTCCCATTCATGGAGTTAGAGTGGATGTGGCCTGTGTGTGACACATCCTGCCTGTGGGGCTCCAGTTTGACACCTCCAGTCTAAAATATTTAAAGAGGACCAGATAGTCTCCCCCAGAGTATAATATGTAAATATAGCTTATGTACTATGCAACTGCAGAACATATTCAGTTATTTCTTACTAATGGCAGCTGCTATATCCTGACAATAACTTAAGAGGTTTTTTAATCTATTATATTCTGGTTTTTAAATTGTTGGAAGAAAGTTTAGGGGATGGAACAAGTGACATCTTACATGCCACTTACTTTGATGTTCCAACAACTACAAATTAGATATATACAATTTATAGTTTTGTTACAGTGTATTGAAAATTCTAATGGGTTAATTAGGAGAAGGGAATGGCTGCTTTTGTCCTTACTAGGAAGATAGCAATCAAAACATATTATCAGTTATACAGTGCCCCAGAAATTCCAGCCACTTGTCTACTTAGCCCCAAAGTGCAACAAAACATAGATGTAATGTACGGTGTTGATATATGAAGAACTGTCTTCTAGATCAGAACAAAGAAAAGAGTCATTCTTGTCTAATATTGTGTTTTTCCCAATGTTCATCCAAAAGTGTCTTAGAATCTCATGATCAGACTCTGATAATCACAATCCTACTTCCAATAACAGTTGGCTTTTGAGTGGCACAAGTGTGGCAGCAACAGACCCAGAGTTCATTTCAATCTGCATGATACTAAGAAACTCCAAATTTTGTAACCTTTATATTCTTTATCATCATGCCATGATCAGATCAACTAGCTGTATTAAAAGTAAACTGTTTACATGCGCTTCAAGTTATGAGATATTAAAGGCCATGGAATGATCTTTACAATATAGCAATAATGTTGATGCCCAGAGTTTTACTCAATGAGCTTTCCGCCTCAAGAGATTTGAATCTGAATTTATTGTGGCTAAAGTTCGGAATTTTATTTACTTAACTTTATATTTTATATCTCAATATCATAAACATGTAACATACTTGTGTTGCTTTTGATTATTTGTCATTTTTCTTCATAAATACATTGCAGTGTAGTCATTCATTTAACCGAAACATTATTACCCATGTTTGATTATGGTATATTTCTCTAGCATCCAAAAAGTCTTAATTTATTGAATTTTCTATCTCAACAATTATTCATACTGATATATGTTTTCCTGTGATGTGTTTCCCATTATTTAGAAATCATAGTTTTTGAATGCCTTTAGGCAGGTTGCACAAATGGGTAAAACAGATTTTAAAACAAATTCCTAACTTTGGAGATAGTGTTTTGTGTGTGACCCTAGCAAACAAGAAAATCTTGCCAAAAATGCTTCAAATACTTTTGCAAATTGTTGGCTATCCCAGAGGAAAATCAGACACTACAGACTACTGTAACACTGAAACCAAGAATACTATTTCGTGGTTTTATAAAAATCAAAATAGTCTTGAATCATTGATCTAACTTATCCAATATTTGATCCACAGGGACAACATTATGGGAGCAGTGACTGTCAATTGGTCATTTGAATGCTGCCTCTAATATTCCTAAAGTAAGGGGAAAGAATGTTCATGCCATCTTGGCAGGACTACAATGAGGCTGTAAAGTCATTATTTTTATATTTTTAAGGAGATGTTACAAATAATTCCAGCATTTACAAGATACATTACCACGCTCTGATTAATTATTCTGGAATTTCAAATTCCTTAAATAAGTAAATAATAATTTAAATTCATTAAATAACTGCAATACATTCCTTAAATTTAGGACAAGTTCCTAGCCCTAAAGATCTGTGCAGGCTTCATGCAAAATTACAACCAAAAGCAACAGGATTGCTGTGGAGAATCAGGGGGCGGGGGTTTCAATAAAATTGTGAAGTTTTTGTTCTCAGATGATTAACCCTATTCCGATTTCCCACACTCTGGTTTTTCCTGGTCTTTGTCATACTCTGTTTTTCAAAGCTTGGTAGGCACTTCAACATCTTGGTGGTCCCCTCAACCCCACACTGCCATTATGCCTTGGCGTGAACGTTGCCACTGTTGAGGAATGATCAATCACTTAAATCTCTTTGCAACTGATTATGTTGGAGAGATATAAACCTGGCCTCAGGCACAGGGTGACCCATTCCCACACATATTATGGTTACATATACAAGCACCATTAGAAGCCACTTTCTTGTGACTGCAGCTTTACAGTCAAGTTGGCAAAGCTGAAGCATTTTTGAGGCTAGACCTAGAGAATGTAGAGAAAAGAGCAATGACATGGAAAATGGCCAGGGAGGGGACTGAACAAAAGCTGGCAAATTGCTTTGGAAATTAAGAGGCTCCCATTCAAACCAGGAAAACTAAATGGTAAGCAGGGTGGTGAAACAGTCAGCAGGCTGGCAGGCTGGGATTATTATTAAACTATTCAGTGAAATCTGTCTAATATAGTGTGCCTTATTCAGTTACTGCCCTGATTACCCATTGGCACACTGGAAATCCAAGGTGCTGTCATACTTTATGGTGCTGTGTTTTATTATGGGGCCCTATCAGATCTGTTTTACACATCCACAAGTTCCAATTCCCGTTGTGCCAACATGGTCAGAAAGTTAAAGAACAGCTGCGTTGCACTTGGGAGAGAGGGAAAGAAAGGGAGACTTTCGCTCTTCCTTAATTTGTTTTTCACGTTCTTCAACGTCTTCAGAGTTACACAAAAGATAAGGAAGGTTGGTAACCAGGAGGTTGGGACACCGTGGTAAGGCGATTTAAACAAAAAGGTAGGTATAATAAGCTTTGAGTGTACAAGTTGAACCAACAAGTATTAAGCCACATTTCTGTTCCCAAGTCAAAAAACAAAAAATAAATTTCAGACTAAAGCTAAAGGTTCCTCTGCACATGCATGCTAGTTGTTTCCGACTCTAGGGGGCGGTACTCTTCTCCGTTTCCAAGCCGAAGAGTTAGCGCTGTTTGAAGATGTCTCTGTGGTCATGTGGCCGGCATGACTAAATGCCAGAGGCGCACGGAATGCTGTTACTTTCCCACCAAAGTGGTCACTCAGTTACGTGGCACTAGGGATTCAAACCGCTGAACTGTTGACCTTATGTTTGACAAGCCCAGTGTCTTAGCTACTGTGCCACTACAGCAGGGAAATTACCTACAAATGACAATTGCATTACGAATCTGGGGACACAAACGAGAGAGGGGGGGGAATACACATCTTCCCTAAATTAACATGTTTATTGCGCCACAGCTTTGCGAGTAAATACTTTGTGTTTGTTTCTAATACAGTGCCTTAACTCCTATACGTTGGAGTGCCTTAACAAACTGCCCATACATTTTTGTACAAAGCTATTTGCAGTTTCTTAACTGGCTTTCCCTCACTCACACAGGTGCTCAACAAATCAAAGCTAAACTAACTTAAAATGGTTTGTAAACATAGTTCAATTGCTAGTCTATCATCTCTAACATCAAGTCTACAGATGTCTGGAAGTGTCTCAGGAGAATCAGGTTGGATATAATACATGGAGTTTTGCAAGTAATTGTGTCGTTTACTGGGATTTAACTGGAGCAGAGAGTTAGAGAACTTTCTGCATATTTAGATCACTTCAGATCCAAATGCAAACACAGATGCAGTGACCTTTTTCTCTTGTTTTAATAAGGAACAGCATTTTCTTGACACTGGCTGTCCATAACTGAATGCAGCTGAGGTCAGGAAGTGCTGATTTACTTGAAATATTCTTCTGTTCATTTAATAAGTTAAATGTATAATAAAAGATGGAATACAGGGGAGAGGGGGACAGGTTGAAATCCACAATGATGCAAGAGATATTGCAGATTAACATTAAGATGAAACCAGAATTGTTTGTATTGGGTTTCAAGGACATTGAGATAGTAAATATGGGAAATTAATATGTATATGGTAACTGTGGCAAAATTACTATATGTAGAAAGAAGGAAGAATAATGAAATATCCACAGTGGAAGATTGGATTTTAAACTTGACAGAGCTTGCAGAAATGATCAAAGTGACCAGTTTCATCCGGGAGGGGGGGGGGGGAGTTTTTACTTCTACTTTCTTTTGATCCTTCATATTGTATTGTATTTAAAATTACAATAAAGATTGACTAAAGAGATAGAGATGATAGAACCAAAGGCTGTGTGTTCAAATTAGAAAGATGTTATGGTTGCATATTTTCCACCGCCCCATTCAGATTTATGCAAAACATACAAAAGCCATTATTTTTTTGTGAATAATTTTGCGAAGCTTCTTCTCCGGTAACATTGTACTGCAAACTAGAGCATATGAAACTTTTTGCCAGACCAATTCTGGAAGACAGCTCACCTGCCTGGAGTCCACACTGTATTTGGATATTAATACAATTGAGCGAGTCCAGAGGTATTTCATGAGAAGAGTACTACATTCCTCTGATAGAATACTTTATACCACTAGGCTTGAAATGTTGGGCTTGGACAACCTAGAACTATGCCAACTAAGACCCTAAGCATAGTACACAAAATTGTCTGCTACAAAGTCTTACCTGTCAATGACAACCTCAGCTTCAACCGCAACAATAAACAGGCAAATGATAGATAGAAACTAAAGGTAAACCGCTCCAAACGCGATTGCAGAAAATATGACTTCAGCAACAGAATGGTCAATGCCTGGAATGCTCTACCCGACTCTGTTGTTACATCCTCAAAGCCCCATAACTTTAACCTTTAACTGTCTAGCGTGAACCGCACCCCTTTCCTAAGAGATCTGTAGGGGGCATGCATAACCACACCAGCATGCATACCATCCATATCCTATTGTCTCCATTTATTCATACCCATTTCCTGTGTTCATGTCCATGTTTATAATTATTACCACAGAATGCCACAGAATAATAAGTATATATCCCAATGTGGTCTGTAAGTTTTATTTCTGAATAGATATGCTAGAACACCATTGCAATGATCTGATTTCAAATTGAAACAAATATCAGTCCTGTAGCTTCTACAAATCTGAAAGCTCTCTTTCCTTACCTGAAAGTCAAGCTTTGCTCCCAGATCCAAACACCTATTCTAGATAGCTGCAATAGAATAAAACAGAATAAAAACACTACATGCCTTTTCAACCTCATCCAAGAAGGTCTGTCTTGCGTTCCTAAAATTCACTGTAGTTTTATATCTACCATGTACCTCTATCTTTGCAATGCATATCTTTGTTTCCATTCCATGTCAACCACCATGAACTCACAACACGAAAGACAACAGAAAATGTTATTTTATACCATAGTTTATCTTTACAATCAGTTTTCTTCTCTTTATTCATCGCTGCCTTTTTAAAATACAGGATGGGAAATGTATTGTGTGCCTTTCCTGTATGCCCATCCACCACATTTCAACTCTTTGCAGTTATTTTGGAGCTCAGGGCAGGTACCCCAAAATGGATTTCCCCCACCACCATTTTTGATGGGTCCTTTACTGGGGAACTCACTGCCTTCTGAGATGTTTTAAAATATAAGTGAAGAAGGCAATAAAGCAGTAAACAAGTTAATATGTTCACCATAAAAATACTAGACAATGATTTTCAATATTTTACAGGTCCTTCTATGTGCATAAAGCATTTGAACTCCGTGTTTAATGTGTCCTCTTGCCTCTAGGTCTGCTTTTATTTATTTATCAATTAAATGTAGACCCCACCCATGTTCAAGTGACCCTGAGTAATTTACAAATACAGCCATAAAACTTTATAAGAGAGACATAATAAAATGATAAAATAGAGCAGAGAGCAGAATAGAAACAGAGTTTAAGAAGTGAGTTACATGGCCACTCTGAGGGTTGCATGCCAATCTTCAATTCCAACGCCAATTAGCAAAGCCAGGTCTTCACGGTCTTCCAGAAGGACAGGGAATAATTTTATTCCCTCTTCCATCTATATAAATAAAAATGTAAAATAGTTTGTACACCAAACTTTCACACAATGTTCACAAGGACTTCCGATAATAGACTACGTACTCATTTTGTGCCTAGCACACGTGTGGCATGTGCAAGGTACACAAATGTAAAATGTACCCACTGATCAGGTTTTCACCTCCCTGTAACTCCTCCCATCAACAGTCATTTCCTCAGCCCATATGGAATTGCTTCCAAAAAAAGGCACTGGGATAGCAAACTCCCAGGTGGCCCATAGAGAGAGAGAGAGAGAGAGGGAAACATACAGTTTAATAAAAGAGGGACTAGGGGAGACAGGATAGCAGCCTCCCAATATCTCAGGGGTTGCCACAAAGAAGAGGGAGTCAAGCTATTCTCCAAAGCACCTGAGGGCAGAACAAGAAGCAATGGGTGGAAACTAATCAAGGAGAGAAGCAACTTAGACCTGAGGAGAAATTTCCTGACAGTTAGAACAATTAACCAATGGAACAGCTTGCCTCCAGAAGTTGTGAATGCCCCAACAGTGCAAATCTTCAAGAAGATGTTGGATAGCCATTTGTCTGAAATGGTATAGGGCAGTGATGGCTAACCTTTTTTGGCTCGCGTGCCAAAAGCAGGGGCGATGTGCACAGGTGTGCCACATCCATAATGCTATGTGCATGACCCCCTGCATTTGGCATGCTTTTTACGTCCTCCCCAGGCTCCAGAGGCTTTATAGGAGCCTGGGGAGGGTGAAAACAGCCTTCCCCCTCCTCCAGAGGACAAAAAACGGCCTCAAAAGAAGGCCTAAATCAGCTGGCCAGGGCACACATACACACTGAAGCTGACAGGGCAATACCTCACGTGGCCTAAGAAATGGTTCCGTGTGCCACCTGTGGCACCCGTGCCATAGGTTCACCATCATGGGTATAGGGCTTCCTGCCTAGGCAGGGAGTTGGACTAGATGACCTCCAAGGTCCCATCCAATTCTGCTATTGTATTATTGTATTGCAGTAGGTAGGTAGATAGAGGGATAGATAGAGAGGGAGAAATAAGGTAGATAGGTAGGTGGATAGATAGAGAGGGAGAAACACAGGTAGGTAGGTAGGTAGGTAGGTAGGTAGGTAGGTAGGTAGGGTGGTAGATAGGGAGAAATACAGTAAGTAGGCAGTTATGTAGGTAGAGGGAGAAAGGAAGAAATATAGTAGGTAGGTAGGTAGGTAGGTAGGGGGTTAGATAGGGAGAAATACAGTAGGTAGGTAGGTAGAGGGATAGATAGAGAGGGAGAAATACAGTAGGTAGGTAGATAGGTAGAGGGAGAAAGGAAGAAATATAGTAGGTAGGTAGGTAGGTAGGTAGGTAGATAGGTGGATAGATAGATAGGGAGAAATACAGTAGGTAGGTAGGTAGGTAGGGGGATAGATAGAGAGGGAGAAATACGGTAGGTAGGTAGGTAGGTGTATAGATAGATAGCGAGAAATACAGTAGGTAGGTAGGTAGGTAGGTAGGGGAATAGAGAGAGAGGGAGAAATACAGTAGGTAGGTAGGTAGGTAGAAGGATAGAGAGGGGGAAATACAGTAGATAGGTAGGTAGATAGAGGGAGAAAGGAAGAAATACAGTAGGTAGGTAGGTAGAGGGATAGATAGAGAGGGAGAAATACAGTAGGTAGGTAGGGGGATAGATAGGGAGAAATACAGTAGATAGGTAGGTAGGTAGGGGGATAGATAGATAGGGAGAAATATAGTAGGTAGGTAGGTAGGTAGGTAGGGAGTTAGATAGGGAGAAATACAGTAGGTAGGTAGGGGGATAGATAGAGAGGGAGAAATACAGTAGGTAGGTAGATAGGTGGAGGGAGAAAGGAAGAAATATAGTAGGTAGGTAGGTAGGTAGGTAGGTAGGTAGGTAGGTAGGTAGGTAGGTAGGTAGGTAGAAATACAGTAGGTAGGTGGGTAGAGGGATAGATAGAGAAGGAGAAATACAGTAGGTAGGTAGGTAGGTAGGTAGGTGTATAGATAGATAGCGAGAAATACAGTAGGTAGGTAGGTAGGTAGGTATGTAGGGGAATAGAGAGAGAGGGAGAAATACAGTAGGTAGGTAGAGGGATAGAGAGGGGGAAATACAGTAGGTAGGTAGGTAGGTAGATAGAGGGAGAAAGGAAGAAATATAGTAGGTAGGTAGGTAGAGGGATAGATAGAGAGGGAGAAATACAGTAGGTAGGTAGGTTGGGGGTTATATGGTGGTTGTGTGTATGTGTGCAGGTGTAGATCTACACACAGATTGGTTGGCCATTTAACCAGACAGGGCCACAGCAACGCGTGGCCGGGTATAGCTAGTAGGGAATAAAAGAGGAGCAAAAGGGTAATGGAGTTTGCAGGAGACAATTAGTTCATTCCTGCATTCTTGCCAAGTATTGCAACATCTGAAAGATATCGGCCTGGCCACTCTCCAAGCCTGATACAGGTAGGTAACTGTGAACTACCTTGAAAGACTGTGGGAGAGGAAAGAGTTTACTAGAGAGGAATTCACTGTAAATTAAATAAAAAAGGTTTATCGGGGCGACGACTTGACTGTGTGCTGCTGGGGAAGCCTAGGTCAGAACACATACCTGTAATATAATTCTAAACCCCTGAGTTGATGCTTCATCAAGCATTGGCTGATCCTTCATCACCAACATGGCCATCACATTGAGTTTTCCCACAATCCATTCTCTACCTATAAATGGATTTTAAAAATCTACTTTCAGCAGATTCATGCTCCCCTGTGCCAAGACTAGAAAACTGGTAGGTTCAGGACATGAGAGAGCTGTTTGCCTCTGCTTCCATGCAGACAGGGAGTGTTAGGTGCTGTACCTGTCATTCAGGTGCAGAGACTCTCTCAGGACAGCTGAGGAATGCTGCATGCACACGGTCTCTTGTCTGATCAAGTGGAGCTGCCAAGCTCAGTTTTGAAGAGCTTCTCAGTCGATGTACACAGGAAATGGCGGAGAGCTTTGCTGCACAATGAGGAAGAAAGAAGAAATATTTTTATGCCTCCTCTTTGTTAATAAACATCTGATGGACATTTGTTCAGGGACTCCTTTTTCCTATTATAGGGGAAAAATATTTCTCAAAGATGAAATTCTTTGGTTCTAAACAGTGAAGAGTAGCAGCCAATTCTAGAATAGCATCTGCTATGAATGGCAGCTTTCCTTACATTCCAATATTTCGGGGCTGCCCCATATTTTCTTTTGCTTCCTTCTCATAAGCTTTCTCCACGCCCCCATCAATAGGGCCAGTGATGGGCCTTCTAGTCGGGCATTCAGGAGGGGCCCCCATTCCTCCCCAAGTGAACAGAAAGTTCCCCCCCCCCGAGCTAGAGCTCAGCTAATGCCACTGAAGATTTTTGCAGGTCTCAAGCAGACCCAAAGCAAAAACAGGCTGTTTCTCCAATAGCAGATGAAGCGAAGCGTGCGTGAAGCGAGCCGGCAGCAACGCCGGCAGCAACCCACCCCTGATCTGCTCCCACCCCAACCCACCCCTGATCTGCTCCCACCTGCCTTGCCAATTGTCCTGGGGCCTCAATAGGAGTGCACCATTCTAGGAGCCATGGTGGCATAGTAGTTAGAATGCTGTATTGCAGGCTGACTCTGCCCACAGACAAGAGTTTGATCCTGGGGGGGTACAAGGAATTAAATTAAAGACACACTTTTTTCGCCTGGCCGGCCTTGGGTAGTCTCTTTTTAGGTTAGGGGTTTTAGGGGTATTTTTAGTTTAGTTTATGGGTTTTAGCGCAGGATCAATTTAATCCATTTTTAATTTTGTATTTTGTATTTTGTCTGTGGTCTTATTTGTATTTTAATTGCCTGTGCCCCGCCTCGAGTCCCCCTTGGGGAGAGAGAGCGGGATATAAAATTAAATTATTATTATTATTATTATTATAAGGGTGACGCAGCCTTCCATCTTTTCCAGGTTGGTAAAATGAAGACCCAGATTGTTGGGGGCAATATGGTGACATTGTAAGCCTCTCAGACTGCTGTAAAGAACTGTGGAGCAGTATATAAGTCCAAATGCTATTGCTATGCTATAGATGGCTATTGGGTTAAGAGAAAACCCCACCTCTCCCCATGTATTTCATGTTCCCCCTCTTTTAACTTTTATACTTTATTTTGTTAGTAGCCATTCCTGGCCACACGTTGCTGTGACCCAGTCAGGAGGGACACAACCCAAGGTTGGAGTCCCCCCCTCTCTCTCTATCCCTCTACCTATCTACCTATCTAACTACTGTATGTCTCCCTCTCTATCCCTCTACCTATCTACCTACCTACCTACTGTATTTCTCCCTCTCTCTATCCCTCTACCTACTACCTACTGTATTTCTCCCTCAGAGTATATGACATAATGTCTGTGGTCCACTGCTCTCTCTGTATCCATCTACCTACCTTTTTTACAATTTTTTACATTTCCATTGAATGTTCCTGGCACAGGTGTGACATCTGCACAATCAGTATATATCATTGGTGCCATATTTGAAAGGAACATTGTGTGAAAATTTGGAAGCAATCGGTGCAGTACTTTCTGAGATTAGCGATTTTGAACAAACTCATAGTTACACTTTTATTTATATAATTATCATTATTATTTATTGTTTTGTCATTTTAATGTGCACCAGTTTTTAATGTTTGTAAGTCAACCAGAGTTTTTAAGTCGCCCAGAGCATATGCATCTAATAAATAAATAAAAATAATTATTCATGTTTATTAAATAACTGCATTTTAATTGAACACCTAGTGGGCAATCACAAAATGGAACATTTCAGTCTTCCACACCATCGGTTAACAGGGTAAACGTGACATTTCTCAACTGAGCCGGGGGGTGGGGGGACTTGCTTTTCTTAGTTATGTTTTTATTAAAACTATTCCTTAATATGAATGTATTTATTTACACCATTTTTAAAAAAAAATCCAAGTTCCGGCGCTTGTCATCGTATCTCTTCATGAGAAAATTGCTGCTATTGTTCTGGCATGAAATGCTAACATATTGATTCCTTTAGTAACCTTTTCCCGAAGCAATTCTCTCCTTTTATAAAGCATATGTTAGTGGAAACCCATTCATCTATATTAAAAAGGGATGGCAAAGACGTTCACGGTTAAATATGAAAAATTCTGTTTTCAGCGTTTGCACGTTCCAGATCAGTCTAGGAAACACTAGGAAAGAGTGAACAGACGCAGCATTTTTATTTTTTTCAGTTGAGAGAACATGGGTGTAGATTTGTGGAAGTAATCAGGAATTCTGCTGCGATCTTACGGCCTTTGGGGCAGCATCCCAGGAACAGATTTCCTGAATTTTCCTTTTTCACATAGGTGTTTGAAAGACAGAATAAACTGTCCTTAGTGTAATAGCAGCTGCAAATGGAGCTACATTTGCCTAGTATTAAAAGAATGGTGGTGAAGAGTTGAAAGCTAAATAAAATCTGCTATTTATTTCAAATAGTTCTATGCTCCTTTTTGAACAAAAGAACAGAGCCACAATTTCTGTTCGGACCATTGCAGGCATGAGTGCTCAGCCCCTGAAAGACAAAATTTATTTTTTTTATTTTTTATTTTATTAAATTTAAATCCCGCCCTTCTCCAAACGGACCCAGGGCGGCGCACAGGAATGTTAAAATACATACAAAACATATAAAATTTAAAAAACTTATTCTAGTAAAACCCTGTGCTAAAAACCGAATTAAAAATCCCAATTTAAAACTGTCTAATAGTCAATGAAGGAGGTTACGCTAGGCCGGCTAGATGGAATAAATGTGTCTTCAGACACTTGCGGAAGAGGCGGAGGTCGGAGATGGTGCGGAGTTCAGGGGGTAGGTTGTTCCAGAGGGCTGGCCCCGCCACAGAGAAGGCTCTTTCCCTGGGTATCGCCAGTCGGCATTGTCCAGCTGACGGCACCCTGAGGAGGCCCTCTCTGTGGGAGCGTATCGGTCTGAGGGATGTATGGGGCAGGAGGCGGTCTCGCATATAACTAGGCCCCGATCCATGGAGCGCTTTAAAGATGGTCGTCAAGACCTTGAAGCGCACCCGAAAGACCACAGGAAGCCAGTGCAGCTCACGCAGGATAGGTGTTATGCGGGAGTGTCTAGGCGCTCCCGTAATCACCCGCGCGGCTGCGTTCTGGACTAGCCGCAGCTTTTGGGTGCACCTCAAGGGGAGCCCCATGTAGAGAGCATTACAGTAGTCGAGTCGAGAGGTGACGAGTGCTTGAGTGGACTGTGCGTAAGGCACCCCGGTCCAGTAAGGGGCGCAATTGGCGCATCAGGCGTAGCTGATGGAACGCCCCCCTGGCCACGGCTGCCACGTGATCTTCCATAGACAGCCGGGAATCCAGGAGGACACCCAAATTGCGCACCCTCTCCACGGGGGCCGGTGTTTCGCCCCCAATGGCCAGATTTGGAATAATCTGGCTGAACCGGGGCGCCGGAAGCCACAGCCACTCAGTCTTGGACGGGTTGAGCTTGAGTTTGTTACCACCCATCCAGATCCGTACGGCCTCCAAACACCGGGACATAACCTCGACAGCATCGTTGGGGTGGTCTGGGGTGGATATGTACAACTGAGTATCATCAGCGTACAGATGATATCCCACCCCAAAACCACGGATGATCTCACCCAGCGGCTTCATATATGTGTTGAACAGTAGGGGTGAGAGGACCGACCCCTGAGGGACCCCACATATGAGGGGCCTCGAGGCCGACCTCTGCCCCCCTGCCAACAGAGAGGTAGGACGAGAACCACCGCAAAACGGTGCCTCCCAGCCCCAACCCTCCCAGTCGGCGCAATAGGATACCATGGTCGATGGTATTGAAAGCCGCTGAGAGTCTAATAGGACTAGGATAGAGGAATATACTCTATCCCGCGCCCTCCAGAGATCATCAACCAACGCGACCAATGCCGTCTCGGTGCTGTGCCCAGGTCGGAAGCCGGACTGGCGCAGGTCTAGATAATCAACTTCCTCCAAGTGTCGCGGAAACTGTTGAGCCACCACACTCTCAACAACCTTCACTAAAAAGTGGAGGTTGGAGACGGGACGATAGTTCTCTAATAATGCTGGATCCAGGGACGGCTTCTTGAGGAGGGGCCTTACTACCGCCTCTTTCAAGCCGGCAGGCAAGGACTCCTCACTCAAAGATGCGTTGACAATGCCCTGGAGCCAGCCTCGTGTCGTCTCCCAGGATGCCAGTACAAGCCAGGAGGGACACGGGTCCAATAAACATGTGGTAGCCCTAAGTCTCTTTGACAACTTGTCCATATCCTCGGTGGTAACAAAATCAAACTCCTCCCAAGATGGTGTCACAAGAACAGCCTCAGCCCGCTCGACTGGACCACTGTCGATGGAAGGTAGCTCGTTCCGAATCCGAGTGATTTTCTCCTGCAGATAAATCCCAAATTCCTCTGCTCGACCCTGTAAAGGGGCTTCCCAGGGCCTCTGTTGAAGGAGGGAGCGGGTCACCCCAAACAGGGCGGCAGGGCGGTTATCTGCGGATGCAATAAGAGTGGCACAATACTCACGTTTGGCCACTCTTATCGCCACTAAGTAAGTCCTAATATGGTCTCTCACTAGTGCTCGGTCGGCTTAGGAGCGAGAAGATCTCCAGCTGCTCTCTAGGCGTCTCTTGTGGCGCTTCATCTCCCTGAGCCCCTCGGTGAACCAAGGAGCCAAGGTGGTTCGTCGCCGCAAGAGAGGCCGCAAGGGCGCGACTCGGTCCAAGGCCCCCATGGCCGCACTTAACCATGCGGCCACTAGGTCCTCAGTCAAATTGCGGGGCAAGTCCACAGGAATTGGCCCAAGCTCCCTTTGGAACCTTATCGGGTCCATCAGGAGCCTGGGGCGGAACCATATAGGAATATCCGGTTCCGCCTCCCCGCAGTGAGGTGCGGCGATCGGAAAGTCGAGTCGAAGGAGAGCGTGATCTGTCCATGACAGGGACGTGATGACTAAATCCCCTATTCCCAGATCACTACTCCACTGTCCCAAGATGAAGATTTGATCCAGGGTGTGTCCGCCCTCGTAGGTAGGGCCTACAACTACTTGGGTCAGGTCCATGGCTGTCATGGAAGCCATGAACTCCCGAGCTACCCCAGAGGTTTCGCCTGCTGACGGCAGGTTAAAGTCCCCCATGACTAACAGTCTGGGGGTCTCAACCGCCGCCTCGGCTATCACCTCTAGGAGCTCGGGCAGGGCTGTTGTTGTATAGCGAGGAGCCAGGTATACAACTAACATGCCCAACTGCCTCCCTAGGCCCCACTTCACAAGGAGGGACTCGCACCCGGTTGTCTGAGGGATCGTGGTCTCCTTTGGCTCAAGACCTTCCCTAACCATAATCGCCACTCCCCCACCCCTCCCTAGGGCCCTAGGCTGATGAAAGACTCGGTATCCTGGTGGGCACATTTCTACGAGGGGATGTCCTCCCTCATGGCCCAACCAGGTTTCCGTGATACCTACTAGGTCCGGGTCCCCCTCTGACACAATGTCATGGATGAGGGGGGCTTTTTGTACCAAGGACCTGGCGTTGCACAACATCAGCCTAGGGCCCCGGGTCTGTGCCCACCTAGTCTGCGATGGGAGCATGGGGGGTTGGAGCGCGTGACCACCTGTAGCCAGCAGCCGCGGTCCTCCAACCAATAATGTCCACCCCATCTCCCACTGCCCCTACCCCTCCCCAAGACCGAACTGATGGAAGATACCTCCACCAAATGAAGTGGTTTTCTAAATATATATATATATATATTAAATGGAGACTTAGGCTTCACACAGAACTCTAGAAACATGGCAAATAGAATGGAATGGAATGGAATGGAATGGAATGGAATGGAATGGAATGGAATAGAATAGAATAGAATAGAATAGAATAGAATAGAATAGAATAGAATAGAATAGAATAGAATAGAATAGAATAGAACAGAATAGAACAGCAGAGTTGGAAGGGACCTTGGAGGTCTTCTAGTCCAATCCCCTGCTTATGCAGGAAACCCTATACCATTTCAGACAAATGGCTATCCAACATCTTCTTAAAGACTTGCAGTGTTGGGGCATTCACAACTTCTGGAGGCAAGCTGTTCCACTGATTAATTGTTCTACCTGTCAGGAAATTTCTCCTCAGTTCTAAATTGCTTCTTTCCTTGATTAGTTTCCACCCATTGCTTCTTGTCCTGCCCTCAGGTGCTTTGGAGAATAGTTTGGCTCTCTCTTCTTTGTGGCATTGTTTTGCTATCCAGCGAACATTTGTATCAAACTGGTAATCCTGTTTGGCATGGACTGGAAGGAGGACATTCCTCCATTCGCTGACTCATAGCCCCAAAGCAGTATGTGACCCACACTTTGAGAAAGGCAAGCTTATTTATAGCATTTTTGCTTCTCCACTTCTGTTTCTCTATTGATCTTTTGGCTCCTGTATGCTATATTATGGGCCTTTAAGCTGCTTTCTGATGGGGATATTTAACATCTTACTTTTTTATATATGGGTCTTTAAGTAAATTGTTTTAAGTTCTTATTGCTTTGTCTGGTTTAAAAAGGAGGCACGATAGCAGTGTTTCAATATTTAACGGACTGCCATAAAGAAGAAGGAGTCAAACTATTCTCCAAAGCACATGAGGACAGGACAAGAAGCAATGGGTGGAAACTAATCAAGGAGAGAAGCAACTTGGAACTGAGGAGAAATTTCCAGACAGTGAGAATAATGAATTGGTGGAATGGTTTGCCTCTAGAGGTTTTGGGTGCTTCAACACTGGAGGTTTTTAAGAACAAATTGAACAACCATTTGTCTGAAATGGTATAAGGTTTCCTGCATGAACTAAAAGAACTCCAAGTTCCTTCCCAACTCTGTTATTCTATTAAAAGGCTTAGAATATAGCAATAGCACTTAGACTTATATGCCACTTTACAGTGCTTTCCAGCCCTCTCTAAGTGGTTTACAGAGTCAGCATGTTACCCCCAACAATCTGGGTCCTCATTTTACCCACCTTGGAAGGATGGAAGGCTGAGTCAACCTTGAGCCTGGTGAGATTTGAACTGCCAAATTGCAGACAGTCGGCACTCAGCAGAAGTAGCCTGCAGTACTGCACTCTAACCATTGCACCACCATGGCTCAAACGTTATACACATATTTCCACAAAACTTAATACATTTGTTAATTTACCATGTTTTTAGAGTATAAGATACACCTTTTTCCCTCAAAAAAGAGGGTGAAAATCTGGGTGCGTCTTATACACTGAATACAACATTTTTGGCCTCCTGAAACCCCGCCCCCTTTGCAAAAATGGCCGTGCATAGCCTTTAGGAGGCTTCCGGAGTGTACCTGGGGGCTGGGGGCAAAAATGAGTGAAAAATGGGTCATTTTTTGCTCATGTTTGCCCCCCCCCAGCCTCCAAAAGCACTCTATAAGCCTCCTAAAGGCTATGCATGTCCTTTTTTTTTTTTTGACAAAAAATGGGCCCGTTTTCGCAAAAAAACAGGCCATTTTGGGGAGGTCTGCAGAGTGCAAAAACTTTTTTTTAAATTTGCCTCTTCAAAATCTTGGTGCGTCTTATACTCCGGTGCGTCTTACACTCTGAGAAATGCGGTAATACTTAAAAATTAACATTTAAAAAAAATATCTTGACATTGTATAGCTCAATTACATTTATTATTTATCTCATTTCCGAAGCAGACACACAGTATCTATACATTCAGAAAGAAAACAGAACTACATCGCTGTTATCAATGGCAACTTGGAACAATATCTCCAGTGAAGAAAAGAGAAGAAGGAAGAACATAAAAATTAAATTCGTAACTCATCTTCTTCCAACCCGATGTCCTCCAGATGTAATTAAATTAAAATTTACAGAATTCCTCCCCGTATCTGAAGAGTACTAGGTTGAAGGGAAGCTGGGTTATGTGAAGAGATTGTCCGGTTTCTGACAAATGTTGTGGAGACAGACTTCCTTAGCCTGCAAAATAATTTGTACAATCTGTGATTGCCGTGAGCCAAATATCCATACTGTCTATTGAAAACATCACTGGCATTTCAGAGCCACAGTAACCCAGCCGTATGGTGATTTCTTCCATTTTAAAGGGAGGCCAGGAGATAAATGTTTTTGAAAACATATGCAGCTATTTCTTCTCAAAAACACTTCACTCATCACAGGAGGAGCCGTTTCCTGATTTATATCTAGCAGTGATTCACTCCTTGCACAGGAACCAGAAAGACACAATTTAGTTGCTCATGCACAGAAAGAAAACTAATAGTTTATGTTGCTTGGGGAAATGGAGGTTAAGCAGCCAGGGTAAAGGCCTTTGCTTAAATGCCCTAAGAGGTCCCCGCTGGCACACACACTTTGTATTAGGGCAGAGGTGGGAAATATTTCGTCTTTATGGGACCACATAGGCACACAAACACAGTGGTGCATGCATGCAGTAAAGGTAAAGGTTCCCCTGGAACATATGTGCTAGTCGTTCCCGACTCTAGGGGACGGTACTTGTATCCGTTTCAAAGCTGAAGAGCCAGCTCCCTGTCCAAAGATGTCTCCGGGGTCATGTGGTCAGCATGACTAAATGTCGAAGGTGCACAGAATGCTGTTACTTTCCCACCAAAGGCGGTGTCTATTTTTCTACTTACATTTTTACATGCTTTCAAACTGCTAGGTTGGCAGAAGCTGGGACAAGTAACGGGGGCTCACTCTGTTGTGTGACGCTAGGAATTCGAACCACCGAATTGCCAAACTTTCTGATTGACAAGCTCAGTGTCTTAGCCCCTGAGCCACTGCATCCCTACTATGCATGCAGTAGTGTATATTTAATTCATGCTTCACTTGCTTTTTCTTACCTCTCACCTCATCCTGCTATCCCTCCCATAACTTTAACCAGATATTAAAGTTTCTTGCACCCCATTCCCCCCCCAACCCAGCTGAGAACAGGAGAAAATAAACCCATTGGTTATGAAAGGTAGGTCTGGTTTTCCAAGGTTAGCCTTGCTGAAACTAAGGAGAACAGGTTTCTCTTCATTTCAGCAGGAACCAATGAAAGTCTTTCAATTTCTACAGATCAGTAATTTGGTGGACTGGAGGATCACAATCTACTGGGATGTAAATTGTTAGAGGAAATAAATTGAATCCCACCTGTTTGTTTGTTTTTTAATTACCTTTTGATCATTCAATCCTTTTGTCTCTCAGTTCCTATTTGCCTGCAGCAAATAGAATCGAAGAAGTTGCCTTAAAAAAAAAGGTAAAAAGCTTTCCAGCTTGGGGTTGTTGTTCATTCCAGCACTTTTCTTTTTCAGTTCCACATGGAAATGCCTCCTTTAGCCACTTTGCTTCATCTCTTTCATTTGTGGCTTTAATGTTCATTCTCTGTTCAGCAACTTGGATGCTTTCCTGTGACAGCCATGGGCTATTTCAATGATAAGGGCTTTTTCATGTCTTCCCATAGTTTATCTGATTGTTTCCCCATGAAGTTAAGTAAATTGAATCTGGGTTGCTGTTGTTTTAACCTCAACTGTATATAGAGGTGATATTTTTTTTGTTCCTATATTTCCCAAGACTTATGTTGTTTTTGGTGTTGCAGAATTTGAATTTAAGACACACTTTGGCTACAAGTAATTGATGGTCCAAGTCAGGGGTCTCCAATTTGGGCAACTTTAAGACTTGTGGATTTCAATTCCCAGAACTCTGGGAGCTGAAGTCCACATGTGTTAAACTTGCCAAGGTTGGAGACCCCTGGTCCAAGTCACAGTTTGTACCAAGTAATTTTTTAGTTGAAATAAATATGTTTTTCTCTCGTTGGCTGCACAAGATGCAATCAATATAGTTGTGGTACAGTCCATTTGGAGATGTCAATGTGTACAATCAACATTTGGTTGAATAAACAATGTCTTGGTGAGTCTCAGCCAATTTTCTTCATAGAACTGCTCCATGCAGTCATCTGCTTCATTCCCTTCGCCCAAACCAAGTCTGCTAACAATTTCTACTTCTGGCATTGAAATCACCCATGATATAAATTATATCTCTTTTCAGCATGTGTTGCATTATTTCTTGAATGTCGGCATAGAACCTCCATTTCTTATTTAGATAGATCTGCTGTTGATGGTTATACATATCTGCAAAATTGTAACCTTTGGAAGTTTACCACAAGTTCTAATAGTCATGATTCTGTCATTTTATGCTCAGATATTTTCAGCTGATCCATTCTTCTTTGTTATCAATGCTGCTCCATGTCTTCTAACATCGTCATTTCCAGCATAGTACATAGTAAATGCATCTGTTAGCGAGTACCTGATTCCAATCAAAGTAATCTCACTGATTCTGAGAATGCCTGTTTTGGTCCTTATTAATTTCTTGAATGATATCCAGCTTTTTGTGTACTTGTTTGTGTACTTTCCATGTATCAATCTTGTTCATTTTTTTCCTCATAGAAAATTATTTTCCTCATAGTTTTCCTCAGTTTTCGGACTTCTCAAGGAAGCTTATCCTTTACATCAGTTTCCCAACTTATGGGAATGTTTGAACTTCTTGCCAGAGATCCAACTTTCCAGTACCATCTTTGAACTTTTCTTTGAGGACTTTCTCATAAAGTTTGGGTGATAATACTGGAGTAGATCATCTGGCCTTTCTCCAGCCCTGCCCATTTATAACCAGAATGGATTGAATAGTATTGACTCTTCAAATATGTATTTTTTTTTAGATCAGTGATGCCCAACCTCTCTGGCTCTGAGGACAGGCTCAGTGGTGGGATTCAAAAATTTTTACTAACAGTTCTATGGCCGTGGCTTGGTGGGTGTGGCATGGCTTGGTGGACATGGTTTGGTGGGTGTGACAGGGGAAGGATACTGTAAAATCTCCAATCCCACCACACTCTAGGGGAAGGTTTCTACAAAATCCCCATTTCCTCCCGATCAGCTGGGACTTGGGAGGCAGAGAATAGATGGGGACGGGGCCAATCAGAGGTGGTATTTACCGGTTCTCCAAACTACTCAAAATTTCGGCTACCGGTTCTCCAGAACTGGTCAGAACCTGCTGAATACCACCTCTGGACAGCTCCAGTGGCAGTGGGGGAAAGGTGATGGTGTCATAGATGTGCATGCCACTTATGCAAATGCAGATTTGTGTACTCACCTGCCACTTTTGTGGCCCAGTTCCCATCAAGCCAAGGCCCAGTACCAGGCCCCATATAAAGGTTGGGGATCCGTGCTTTAGATCCTCAGTTTTAGATTGTAGATGTTAAAAAATATCTTCCTATCTTCTAATCTAAACCATCAGTGGTAAGCCAATATTCAACAGTAATTCTACCCATGCCAGAGAGAAATTTATCTTCCTAGTAGAATGAATTTTGCTTTCACAGAGTTGCACCACCTCTTCTAGAAGTATTACATTTCTAAGACATAAAAGCTTAATTTCCAAACCATCCTGAATATATGTCAACCTATGCCGTAAATACTGACTGTCAGACCCATAGGATCAAGAATAATACATGGATTTACTTCTGAATAATTTCTTTATTGTTGCCAACAGACAGAATCTTGCCAGATTCAACCATGTTCTTCTCAAAGACGAAAATCATTTTGTTGCTATTTCTTGTGTAACACTATAAAAAGTAGGTAATAAAGTCTCTGCAAGTCATTCCCAACACATTACAGTAGCTTGGATGACATCCACTCAATGCAGCAGTGATTTTGAAACTGAAAAATATAGTTGCAAGATGAAATTGATACATATATTTGCAAGATACTACAGGCCTAATAAAAGCTGAACATAAGAACATTTACTTTATACCCTGCAAAGTATTAACTAACAGACTAATATAAGCTATTTATCACATACAGAACATGAGAGTTGCAAACAGGTTTGAAATAAAATTGTTGGAGGGATTATTTGGAGATACAGATACTCTGGTATCAGAATAGCCAAAGACCAGCTGAACCACAGAACTTCAGTATTCGAACGGAAAGCAACTCTTTGGCTCTACTTGGGAATCACCAAACTTTGTATCATGACGGATAATGAGTTTAATGAACCACTTGATGACTATTCAGCCTAATGAAAGACATACACACCATTTGGATGCAAGGTGTATGGAAATGCAACAGTATGAAAGGGTGGGCTATACAATAATGTGCTAAAGATTGAGAAAAGGTAAAATTATGAGTGATGCATCAGGAATCAAGTCATAAACTTGCCTGATCAAGAACAGTCCAGAAACAGCCAGACCCCATCTTCAAAATTGTGACAACATCCTATGACAAGAATAATGAAAATCAGCTGGTTGAAGTCCATTCTTATGCTATAAAATAGATGAAGATTGTGGAGACAAAAATCCTGAAATGATAGGAAAGAAGTCTCTAGGTTTTCTCTCTTAAAAGAAACATATATTAAAAGATGCTTGCTCCTGGGGAGGAAAGCTATGGCCAATCAAGACAGCATACTAAAAAGCAGAGACATCACCCTGCCAACAAAAGTGCGTATAGTCAAGGCTATGGTTTTCCCAGTGGCAATGCATGGCTGTAAAAATTGGACCATAAAAAAGGCTGAGCGTCAAAGAATTGAGGCCTTTGAACTATGGTGCTGGAGAAGACCTGCAAAGTTCCTTGGACTCCTCTAGGACTGATCAAACCGGTCAGTCCTAGAGAAGATCAACCCTGACTGCTCTTTAGAAGGCCAAATCCTGAAGATGAAACTCAAATACTTTGGCTACCTAATGAGAAGGAAGGACTCACTGGAGAAGAGGCTAATGCTGGGAACGACTGAGGGCAAAAGAAGAAAGGGACAACAGAGAATGAGGTGAATGGATGGAGTCACCGAAGCAGTAGGCATGAGCTTAAATGGATTCCAGAGGATGGTAGAGGACAGGAAGACCTGGAGGAACATTGTCCATGGGGTCAGACACGACTTCACAACTAACAACAAAAACAATCTAAAAAATTTCAAAACTTGATATAAATTCAATCTACTGTTTTAAAGATTCAATTTTAATTCTCTTGGGTTCTTATTTCATGAAAATATCATACTCAGTAAATAATATTTTACTATGTAAAACCCCACAGAGCCTTCCACTTTTCCAGTTTCATTAAAGGTTCATGACTTTGTATCAGAGCTAATTCCCTTTCCTAATTCTAACCAATCTAGCACGTCATCTGCCTATAGGCTTATTTAAGCTGAGGCCTTTCATGGTTCACTTCCTTCCATATAAACCAGCCAGCTCAGGTCTTGAGCTTGTCAGCTGAAATCTTCTCTAAATGCCACCTCCAGATGAGTCAGAGAGCTTATGAAAAAGGTGGAACAGGAAACTCCACATCATGAAATGATTGATCCAGAGAGGCTGCTTGGTTTCTAGTTTCATAGCGATTCAACACCTGGCAATGACATTTTCACCCATCAAGGATGTTTAAATTTCCTTATATTATGGCTTGGTATCATTTTAGTTCTGTGATGTTTCTCCTTGAAGGGCTGTCGTTTAAGATGTTCTCTCTGGTTTTAAAGGAACAGTTTGATCTTACGTCTTAGCATTTTCAATCACGTTTTATTCAAGCCTGGGTTTTTTTGTTTTCGTTTAGCTTGCCTGATATCCAGATAAATCTTGTCTAAATCATTTTTTTTAATTGTTTTGATTGAAACATTTTTTACCATTAAAAACAACAACAACAAAAACAAAGAACAAAAAACAAAACATACATAACAATATAGAGTCATTGTACAGCCTTCTGTGTCGGCATTCATGTTTAGCCTTTATAATTCTCCATTCTCCATTGCCTTCCTATTGGTTTTACCTTCTCTAATAATATAGTAACAGTAGTACTAACACTTGTAATAATCATATCATCTTGTCTGAATCTAATCACCACCTCCCGGGGGGTGGGTTGCTGCCGGCATTACTGCCGGTTTGGTGCATGCACAGTTTTGCATCAAAACTTTTGCACAGTTTTGCATCTAACTACCACCTCCCAGGGGTGGGTTGCTGCCGGCATTACTGCCGGTTTGGTGCATGCACAGTTTTGCATGTGCGCACGCACTTCGCTAGCACGCATGCCTGACATATGCTCCACGCGCATGCACAGTTGCTTATAAATAGGTCTGTGCATGCACAGAACATTTAAAAATGGGGGGAAAGCATACCATGCCAACCAGGGAACCGGTTCAGAGATGTGGCAGGCCTTGGTCGCTGCTGGTTCCAGCAACCCAGGCCAGCATACCACTACCGGTTCAGCCAAACCGGTCCGAACTGGTAGGAACCCACCTATGCCACCTCCCCTTCATGGATTACTGCCCTATCATTGCGAAGGGGCTTGCGTGGCTCAATGAAACTATGAGCTATGCCATGCAAGACCACCCAAGACAGACAGGTCATAGCAGAGAACTCTAACAAAATGTGATCCACTGGAGAAGGAAATGGCAACCCACTCCTGTATCTTTGCCATGAAAACCCCATGGACAGTACGTTGTTCATAGTGTCACTATGAGTCGGTAATGACTTTTCAACTAACAACAACAACAACAACAATCACCACCTACTGCCATGAAGCCTTTAGGATATTATGCTCAGCATTCAGTATTGATAAATCCAGAAGCCTCAAGATGGAATCTATGGTTTTCAATTGTAAGTGGACACTGCTGTTTATTTAACAAAGTGTTCTGCAGTTAGAAAATGAGACCACAACCATCTTGATAATTAAGACTTATTTCTCCAATGTGCACTATGGGAATGATTTTAACTGAGAGCTGGCAACTTGTTCGATGGTGGGAGCCAAAAACGGATATATATCTTACTTCTCAACAACCACAGATAATGTGAAAATTCTCCAGTTGTTATTTTTGAATTGTTTTCATGACTATGGTTGAGATCAACCTTCAACGATGCTTCGAGTAGAGCTTATTCAACATTATTGTGTGTAGTTTAAAAATAAAATAACATTTTATAATATTAGTCCTTACGCCAATAGCAGTAAGGGTGAGTGTTCTGGCAAAAGAATCTACATATATTCTTACAAATCATGGAATTTGGTAAATATTAGAGAGTTGTTGATATTAACCTAATCCCTAGAGATTGTATGTGCTTTCAAGTACTCTTTCAGGACAAATGTTGCCCAATTGAGTTTCAATTTAGTCTAGATAACAATTGTGCTATACGAGCATGCATTCTGGCAATATATTGTAGCAGACTGGGAGATATGGAAGAGGCCTTGTCTTGAGGGAAAAAAGGAAACTTTCTATAGCCTGAATTTGGTCCAGGAGTCTCTGCTTCTTCCTTAAGCCAAGCCTCACTCGAATGAAGCCCAGTAAGATGGGGAAAGCTGAGTTTAATTAACTAGAAAATAATGAGGATGTAGATGCCTCCCATTATATGTAGCTTGTCGCTCTCCTAATAAATCAAGAATGGGAATGTCACTGCAAATCCTGCCTTCAGATTCTAATTGAAGTTTTTGCAGTTTGGCTAGTTTCTAAAGGATTCAGCCATTCTTTCTCAACAAGAAGGAGTTGAGTAAATAGGGTCATTTGGCGTAATAAGCCAGAATTCTCAGGGTTTATCATTGCATCTGTGCATAGACAGTGGTAGGCACATGCTAGCTGAATAAAATCAAAGCATTTAGTTCAGCTAAAGTCCTACAGAAATCAATGGAGCAAGTTAAATCATAATTAAATTAGACCATTGTTTGCAATAAAACTAACTCAGGGTTGACTGTATACATGACAGATGCCATGGACTTAAAAACCTTTAAAACTATACATACTGCACCCCACCCCACTCTAGGAACTAAACTGGGTGATTCAGTGAGCAGAACTTTTTAATCTTTTGACTAAAGGGCAGCACCTCTGTGCTGTTTTAGATCACAAGCAGATGCTTCAACTTATCTTAGTGTGTGGTCTAAAAGTCTAACAATATTTCTGTCTGTTGTTCAGGAATATATATACAGTATATATTTATATATATAAATTCCCTGAAGAATTATCCCTGACAAAAATCTTTTTTGTAAAAGGCAATTTTACCAAATTTGTTTTATGGAGTCTAATAAAAGATACTGGCGTGAATCCGGCTCTGTCTGCTGTCTGATATACGTTCTCATTTGCTACAACTCCATCCAGAAGAACTATTGGGAAGCAGATGAACTGATGGGGAAAGGCTAAACGCACCCACTTCTGCATATCACAAATGTGCAAATTGGAGTGTGCCCAACCTTTGATTAAATCCTGCAGTAGATAGTAGATCTACCTAGGTAGATCAGATAGATAGATAGATAGATAGATAGATAGATAGATAGATAGATAGATAGATAGATAGATAGATAGATAGATAGATAGATAGATAGATAGATAGATAGATAGATTTCATTTCATTTTACCTACTTCTGTCTTAGAATTTTAACTTTATGTCTTAGCTTTAGATACATAATACTCCTTTTGTTATCTGTAGAGGCATAGTTTATACTAGTAATAATAGTGGTAATAATATTCTGTACTGCCCATTTAGCTCAGGGCTGTCAAACTCCCAACCCGCAGGCCGGATCTGTCATCTTCTGGTCACTCCCACACCTGATTTAGCAAAGGGGAGAAAGTCCCGATATGTCACGTGATGCCACCGTGACATGAGTCTGACACCCCTGTTTCAGCTGGTGCTTTATACCAGGTTTCCCCAATCTTTCTGGTTTTGCAGACCAATGGAAGACAGAAATAGGATAGTTACACAAGAGCAAATGGAGAGTGTATGCATGCACTCACCCACTGTTCGTGCAAGTGGGGATGCATGCTTGTGCATGCTTACCTGCTATTTCCATGACTTGGTTCTGAACAGCTCAAGCCCAGGAGATGGGCCATGGTCCAGGGGTTGGGAACCCTTGCTTTCTATTGCACCTTCCTCTTTCCCTGCTAAATAGTTTGTTAATTGTTTTCTTTGATAATGGTCTTGGACTGAAATAAACTTTGATCTGAATTGAGTTTGTATTCTAGAGGCCCTGAACATGTCACCCCATAAACTCTACCTTTAATTCAGAGTATTTTTCTCTGCTGTTGTGGCTCTCTATATTTGTTAGTCTAATATTTCTTTGTGGCAAGTTATCAAAGTCCTCAGTTTCACGTCAGAACAAAGATCAGATCTCGCGGAATGTTCTGAGTAGCTTCTGTATTCTCAGGGTCTTCGTGTGCATCTTTGAGCAAACACAAGGGCTTTGGACAAGAGCCATACATTTTTGAAGTTTTCTCTTGAATAAATTTGAGAGGATTAAAAAAAAAAAAACACTATTTGCACTGTGCTTTTATTATTCAACGCACATATTTCTTCAATGTGTGTGCATTATTATTTACAGTGTTATTTATGGGCAAGTTTCACCAAACCCTTTGTTCAAATGGAATTCATTTTTGTGCAAGATTACAAACTTTTCCGTAACAAGCTTTAAAAAAAAAAAAACATTGGCAAGCCTAATAGCAAAATTTGGAACAAATTTCTAATAGCTATGTATCTGTTTATATCCTGCCTCAAAAATAAAATTAAATACATTAATTGTCAAATGCGAGCCAAAATATTTTCTCTATATCTCCAGGCCTAGAAGAACAACATAAGGTTTTTGATTGAGGCAGAGTGTCTGCAGGCCCTGATATCACCAAATAAAGCTAGAGAATCTAAAACCTTAGAGAACAGTTGACAGTTACTGTAGAAACTAGACAATACAGAGCTATATAAACTATTTTGATGTAAAGCAGCTTCCTAAATTTCCTACAGAGGTGTTCAGTGCTTTGAACTGATTATTTAAAAAAGAGTATTTTGGAGCAGCTGGAAGCATGGAAACAACAACTTGTCTCATCAAAACAATTTTGTTTTTTCCTAGAATTACATGGCAACCACAGAAGGTAGTCACATAACTCCAGGAAAAGACACAGAGGTTATTTTAAGAGTTGTAGATAGATGCTACATTCTCACACGTAGACTAGTGGCAGGATTCAAATGTTTTTACTAGTGGTTCTGTGGGCGGGGCTTGGTGGGCGGGGCAGGGGAAGGATACTGCAAAATCTCCATTCCCTCCCCACTCCAGGGAAAGGTTACTGCAAAATCTGCATTCTCTCCCCATCAGCTGGGATTCGGGAGGCAGAGAATAGATGTGGGTGGGGCCAGGCAGAGATGATATTTACCGGTTCTCCGAACTACCCAAAATTTCCACTACCGGTTCTCCAGAACTGATCAGAACCTGTTGAATGCCACCTCTGACTTAGACAGTTGAAAGCATATTTTAGAGACAAATCTCAAATATTGCACAATCCTGGTTTCCTATACTAAAGAATTCTTCTTCCTCTCTTACATTACTGGTTGATCATATAAAAGAGATACAACTTTTTACTAGATATAATTTCCTAATGTAGCTTTCATTGTGTGCTTTTATATATGTACTTTATTTATTTTGGCATCTTTTATTCCACATGCCTTAGTGTGCTTCCCCATCCTGTCAGTGGGAGTTGCAGGAAGTGGTTTGAAACTGCAAATGTCATCTCATACGATTCCAGGCTAAGTTATGTTTATAGCCCATTAACTGTAAGGATTTCATTAGTGATCTCTCCACTTTTCTTCTTCCTAACTTTCAGAAAGAGTTCAAAATAGGAATTCTATTTAGCAGTGCTATTTAACAAAAATGTATAATTCATTGCTTTCCAAAAGATGGTTCTGGAAAACTCATTTGATTCATTCATTCAATACTCAATTGGTTCCATCAGCCAGGAACCATAGGTCAAACAAGACAGGAAAACGTCCTTTCACTTGCCAATTGTTATTGCCATTTTATAGGTCAGGGAATTATAAACAGGTTTAAAGTCTTCGCAATAACAACATTTCTTCCTCAATGCACCTTTTCATGGGATTTGTTGGCAATAACACATTTTTATTAATCAGACCCAGTTTGACCATCATATGCTTCCTGTCTAGTTGAGTGCTTCTAGATTTTATAACCACAAGTGCCTAAACTAAATTTATGATTGATTTTTGATGTGCTAAATTAGTGTACTAACCCAGTAAACACTGAAAAGGCATTGTAAATGTCACTTCAAAAAATAAATAGTACTCTTGAGATGACCATAAGAGACTCCTTGAAATGCCCCCTATTGGATCGGGACACCCTTCGCACAGTCACTCATGCTCTCGTGACATGCCGACTGGACTATTGTAACTCTCTCTACATGGGGCTCCCCTTGAGGTGCACCCGGTGACTGCAGATGGTCCAGAACGCAGCCGCGCGGGCAATCCTGGGTACCTCTAGGTTTACCCATGTAACACCTCTCCTGCGCGAGCTGCATTGGCTGCCTGTCGTCTTCCGGGTACGCTTCAAGGTATTAATCATCATCTTTAAAGCGCTCCATGGCTCGGGACCTAGCTATTTGCGGGATCGGATCCTGCCTCATACATCCTCACGGCCGATCCGCTCCCACAGAGAGGGACTTCTCTGGGTGCCGTCCACTAGACTTTGTCAGCGGGCGATGCCCAGGGGAAGGGCTCTCTCTGTGGCGGGCCCAGCCCTCTGGAATGACCTTCCCCCCGACATTAGAACGACCACGGACCTCCGCTCCTTCCGTCTAAAATTAAAAACATATCTTTTCTGCTTGGCCGGCCTAGGGTAGTCTCTCTCTATGGGGTTTTAGTTGTTTAGTGGGAATTTTAGTCTAAAATGGGTATTTTAGCACAGGTACTGTTTAATTTGTTTTTAAGATGTTGTATATCTATTGTATATTTATGGTTTTTTAGTTTCCCTGTGCACCGCTCCGAGTCCCTACGGGGAGAGGGAGCGGTCAAGAAATTAAATTATTATTATTATTATTATTATTATTATTATTATTATTATTATTATTGTTGTTGTTGTTGTTGTTGTTGTTGTTGTTATTGTTATTGTTATCATTATTATTATTATTATTATTATTATATATTTATTTACTATATCCTTCAATATTTTTTTCTGTTTTTTATTTTTGCACTTTGTATTCTTTACTGTTGTTTTTTGTTTATTTAGTTTTTCTCTCTTTAATTTTAAAGTTACTTTATAAAAGAAAAAACAGCTCCTTCAAAGGTATTTGGAGATGAGTAAGATTGCATTATCTTCAAATGGTAGCGAGTACAAAAGAGTAACTGATTATAATTATAATTACATGAATTGATGTTTGCTTTTAAACTTATTTAAATATTGATATTTAAGTAACTCAGCATTTCCATAAATTGAGTAGCATGCAAGCTGCACTGATAATTAACTAAATAAATGTTCTTATTCATCAGAGCTATCTAACAAAATGAAATTCAATGATGAAAAACGTAAGGTTCTACATTTAGGCAAGAAAAGAAAAATGCACTGGTACGGTATTTTATTTTTATTTATTTATTGTAATCATATTTTTATACTGCCCCATCTCCACAGTGGGACTCAGGGCGGTGCACAAAAGATAAAAAGTAAAAACAACAACATACACACCGTATAAATACAATCCACAATTTAAAACCGAATTAAATTAAATATAACTTTATTTAAGTTATATTTAACTTAAATAAAGCTTTCTATATCTACAACTACCTATTTTAAAACAAAACATAGTAAACTTTCAGAGCTACAAAATACTATTAAGTCATACCTCTACTAATCACCCTACCAGCATTTTTATCTCATAACAATGAAAAAAGTGTTTATTTGCTACAAAATCTTTAGCAGTAGGATTAATAAAGTGAGCTCAATCTGGTTAATTAACACTCCTAAGTATAAAAAGAAGAAAACAAGGTCATGATACACAATTTTGTTTGTGCTTATTTTATTTCATTTGTTTTCTGTTTAATCTTCCTACAGTTGTGGATTCACTTTCAATTTAATATTTTCTTCCTTTTGGGTAAATAGTAATAACAATTGCTCTATCAAATGGGCCCAATTAAATTTAGAACGTTAGAACTTAGAAATATGTACTTGCTTTCACTTTGTAGTGTGTGGAAAATGTTTTTTGTTAATGATCTATTTTGATGTCCCGGTAGGGCCGACGACTTTGACGTGAATGCTCTCAAAATTTCTTTGTATCCCTTACCCTATCCTATTGAAAAACTGTAAAACCAATAAAACTTTTTCAATATAAATTTAGAACGTTTAACTTTTTCAATGAGTTAAATACCCAATAAAATGCTTTACAAATTGAAATGCAATTTTATTTTCTGCAGCTTGAAAGAACACCTTGAACATCATCCAAGCCTATAGGAGAAGTAACAGATTTGGAAGGATCTTCAGTAGTATTCCCTGGTGGCATAGATGTCTGAAGCAAACCAAGATAATGCAAAAATAGCAAAATGTGCACCGTGACATCATAATCCTTTTTTTAAAATAAAGTTTTTTATTGAACATAAATTAAAACATTGGACACAGTGTAACCGTCCTGGCAAAGTCTTTGCCATACATACTAAAATATAAAGTTATACATTATAACCACCATGCTTATTTACATTTGGTCTATTCAGTATTTACAAATATAAAAATATACATTTTCACTGTTATAGCTTCATTCTAATTTCCACTCTATAAATCATTGCTTATTTGGGGTCTTTCCTTTTTTGTTCCAACCATTGATAAACTTTGTCCCAGATCTTTTCATATTCTGATTCATCTTTATTCTTCAATTCCCACGTCAATTTATCCATTTCAGTTCAAGTCAGAATTTTCCTAATTATTTCTTCCTCTTGTGGAATTTTGCTGTTTTTCCAGTTTGGGGCAAAGACCCTTCTTGCTGTTATAATAATATGTATTGTTAAGTAAATTATCCCCTTGTGATATTTATTGTTTATAATTCCCAAAAGAAATAGTTCTGGTGTAAATTCTGTTTCCTCTTTGGTTATCCCTATGAGCCACCTTTGAATTTTCCACCAATATTCTTCTGTTTTTTGGCATGACCATCACATATGGTAGTACATGCCTAATGCATGATCCCATTTCCAACAGTTCAGCGCTAAATTCCCAAACATTTTGGCTATTCATGCGGGTGGGAGATGCCACCTATAAAACATTTTATATAAGTTTTCTTTATATGGTATTGACAATGTTATTTTCCTATTCCTTTCCCATAGTTCTTGCCATTTAAGGTTTATCGCCCATGCTACCATTGTCTCCTTAACCTGCTCTTCTTCCATTTTATATTCCGATATAAATTTGTAAATCTTCTTTATCAATATATCATTTGGGTAACATCACAATCCAATTGTGATGTCATGATACATGTTTCATCACACTTCCCACCCTATCCCTTTTTGTACACCTATGCTTGGGAAGTAAAGGTTTCAGGTCCAATATAACTGCCTATACCTGTTGAACTGGGCCCCATGGGTAGTGAACCCACAGGAACAAAAGACCCCATGACACAAATTACATGATTGCATAATTTGTATATTGACTTCATGGGATATATGCCATCTCTCTTAATAATGCAATTGCGACTTGCAGTGAGAACACATCTACTAGGCACCTGCTAAACCTTTGTTAAATCTGTAAAGGTGTCAACTGCAGTACTTATTTTTATTAGATTTGAAAAACTGCTAGTTCACATAATTAAAAATAGACAATCTAGAATAACAGGATTGGAAGGGATCTTGGAAGTCTTCTAATCCAACATCTGTTCAAGCAGGAGACCATTCTGGAAAAATGGTTGTCCAATGTCTACTTGATAACTTCAGTGAAGGAGTATCCACAATTTCTGGAGGAGAGACAAAAACAATAAAAAATAGAAGAACATAGGATGCAGGGGTGGGTTGCCCCTGGTTTGGCCCAGTTTGGCCAAACCGGTAGCGGAATTCAGGTGGGTTGCCCATGGGTCAGCCCAGTTCGGCCAAACCGGTAGCGGAATTCAGGTGGGTTGCCCATGGGTCAGCCCAGTTCGGCCAAACCGGTAGTGGAATTCAGGTGGGTTGCCCATGGGTCAGCCCAGTTCGGCCAAACCGGTAGCGGAATTCAGGTGGGTTGCCCATGGGTCAGCCCAGTTCGGCCAAACCGGTAGCGGAATTCAGGTGGGTTGCCCATGGGTCAGCCCAGTTCGGCCAAACCGGTAGCGGAATTCAGGTGGGTTGCCCATGGGTCAGCCCAGTTCGGCCAAACCGGTAGTGGAATTCAGGTGGGTTGCCCATGGGTCAGCCCAGTTTGGCCAAACCGGTAGCGGAATTCAGGTGGGTTGCCCATGGGTCAGCCCAGTTCGGCCAAACCGGTAGTGGAATTCAGGTGGGTTGCCCATGGGTCAGCCCAGTTCGGCCAAACCGGTAGTGGAATTCAGGTGGGTTGCCCATGGGTCAGCCCAGTTCGGCTGAACTGGTAGCGGAATTCAGGTGGGTTGCCCATGGGTCAGCCCAGTTCGGCCAAACCAGTAGTGGAATTCAGGTGGGTTGCCCATGGGTCAGCCCAGTTCGGCCAAACCGGTAGCGGAATTCAGGTGGGTTGCCCATGGGTCAGCCCAGTTCGGCCAAACCGGTAGCGGAATTCAGGTGGGTTGCCCATGGGTCAGCCCAGTTCGGCCAAACCGGTAGTGGAATTCAGGTGGGTTGCCCATGGGTCAGCCCAGTTCGGCTGAACTGGTAGCGGAATTCAGGTGGGTTGCCCATGGGTCAGCCCAGTTCGGCCAAACCGGTAGCGGAATTCAGGTGGGTTGCCCATGGGTCAGCCCAGTTCGGCCAAACCGGTAGCGGAATTCAGGTGGGTTGCCCATGGGTCAGCCCAGTTCGGCTGAACTGGTAGCGGAATTCAGGCCTGGGTCACAGAACTGGCAGTGACCCAGGCCTACCACACCCCGGAACCGGTTCCCTCACCGCCACTGGGCCACTGCCATTTTGGATTTTAGTGACTGCGTGTGTGCAGTTTACTGTAAATTATTCTGCACATGTGTAAGCAACAATTTACATTGAATAGTGCTTGCGCAGTGTCTGCGCAAGTCAGATGTGCACAGGTTGTGAACGGGTACTAAAACCCACCCCTGATAGGATGCCACACAAAAACACACAATATCTTGCAAACAGACATGTCAGGAGTTCAATAGGCAACCTCATTCCTGGCCTGGGAGAGAAACCATGTTTTCAAATACTTACAGAATTCCTGACCTTGTTCGGTAGAAGGGGCCCACAGTATCCCACTCTGCCTGGTCCTATGAGATGGGCAGAAACCACTGGAGGTACCAGTGGTTCCCTAATAAATATTGGGGGGAACCAGAATAGTTCTCAATAAAAAAGTTGCACAGATATTTACATCAGTTTTATTGGCTTTACTGTCATTGTTTTGATTGTTGTGAACTGCCCAGAGTTGTTGGGAATCAGGTGCTATACGAGTTTAATAAATTATAAAGTTTCATTAATGTAGAAATAGTAACTTATTAAATTGTGCAAAAATGGTAACTGGGGAAAAAAGCTAACATCTGATTGGGAGAAGTAGATGTTTTAGAGAAGAGCTTAAAAAACTATTCATCTGGTTTCTATAACATGTCCATAAGCAGGGGAAAATCTGCATATTCAGATTTTATAAGGGCAGGGGAGAAGAAACTGCTTTCACAACATTTTATTGCCCTCTTGAAAAAGTAAGAACATACAGTAATTTCAAACAAATGTATCCATAAAGAATTAAAACCTGACACATGGAATATGCATTACAAATGCCAGAGTCAGGAGGCAAGTTTAGGACATGCTTATATATATTCTTCCACTGGAATCAAAATATTAACTTTAGCTGAGTGATGCTCCAAGTTTTAATGATATAAGGGGGGAAATCATAAAATGATAAAGGATTCATCAAAAACACAAAGAGAATTTGGCTGTTTCTCAACACCAAAAGCCTCACTAAGCAGCAATTTACAATTTTAAATGCCTAGGGGAAAAAAATCTTCAAAAAGTTCCAACACATTTGGCTTACATATGCTCATCAATATGCTCCATTTGGTATGGTTTACTTTAAATTTCTGAGTATCTGGAACAAACAGATTTACATATTGCAACAACTCTGATAGGATTAACAAAAAAGAGAGCCAGGGTCTTTGAAAAGCAGAGCTTACTTGGCACTTAGAATTCAACTCCATGCTGAATTCCAGTAGAACATATGCTCACTCAGGTCATAGGCTATTAGTGCTTTATTTATATTCTTTGGAACTGCACGTTATACCACTACATAGGGAGGTGTGGCTCAGTGGCTAAGACTCTGAGCTTGTCTATCAGAAACATCAGCAGTTTGGCAGTTTGAATCCCTAGCACTGCGTAACGGAGTGAGCTCCCATTACTTGTCCCAGCTTCTGTCAACCTAGCAGTTCAAAAGCATATAAAAATGCAAGTAGAAAAATAGGGACCACCTTTGGTGGGAAGGTAACAGTGTTCCATGCACCTTCAGTGTTTAGTCATGCCGGCCACATGACCACAGAGATGTCTTCAGACAGCGCTGGCTCTTTGGCTTTAAAACAGAGATGAGTACCACCCCCTAGAGGTGGGAACGACTAGCACATATGTGCGAGGGGAACTTTTACCGTTACCTTTTATACCACTACATAGGGCAAATAATGAATAATCTGAAATAAACATTCAGCAGTAATGCCTGCATTTTAGTACTTTGTTTTTGTTTCCTCAATAGTGAATATTTGATCATTTCTATAAATTTCTGAGAATTCTTTTCAGATTGCAAATGTTCCTTTTTTCACCTGATTTCTTTGCAAAAAAAATTTTTTAAATCAGATCCTGTTACATTGATATTCACTTTTGATACATGTTTTATAGCAGGGGTGTCAACTGGATTTCTTCAAGGGACAGATCAGCATTGTAGTTCTCCACTGGCCAATGGAGCAGGGAAGGGGTGAAGATGGGATGATGGATCTGCGAGCAGACCCTTTATGCCTTGTTTTTGGCCCCATGGCCTCCAGCAGCACTTTGCCAGCCAAAAATGCACCGTGCAGGGGATTTGATATTTCCATTTGATATTTCCGTGGGCCAGATTTAAGCGCCCCTGTTTTATAGTAACCCTATCTAAAAAGCAGTGGATTGCAGCCACAAAAACCAAAGCAGAATTTATCTTCTACTGTACAAAATAAAGTTCTATCATCCCTCAGCAGCTGCTTATGAGAACTGATGGTCCCTCATACATGTATGTTGCCTTTCAATTTAAGTTTATAACAAGCCCTCAGCATATTCATTCTGAATAATTCTCACAAACCTCATGAACATTATTCTACACTAAGCACCTCTAGCAATGCCACATCAGTTTCTAGAAAGTTGTGGTATGGAAAATGCACATCTGATTATCCGGAGAAAGAGATTTAAATACTGGGCTATGAAGAAAGAACACTTCAACCCCAGTAACAGTTCATCACCTCAGACCATGGGTTCTAAGGACAATTAATATACTCTTTAACAGGATCCTATTAAACATGTGGCATTTATAAAAAGAACCCAGAATGAAATCCAGGTACTTTTTCAGAATGCCATTACAATTCATCAGAGAGAAAAATCTTGTTTTTCCTTCAATATCAGGGATATTGAAGCTATTGGATGCTTTAAATCAAAGGAGAAAAAGCAGGGCTCTAAAAAGTTACATCAAAATGCAAAGCTACAAAAGACAAAAATACAACTGACAGACAGAATTGGTTCAAATAAGCCTGCCACTGAAACACACCTTAAGGCTCATGAATTCATTGACTTAAGGATCCATTTCATCCACTAATTGTAAAAAAAAGAAAAAAAGTTGTTTCGTCAAAGGAAATATTTCATTCGAATACACCTTGATTGAGACTTATTTCATCACCTAGAATGTGTGAGAATCCTTTGGTTCTGTAAATACCAGCTTATGCCAACATTGAAGATAAATTTAAATGAAATATCCACCACCCGATACGTGTATAGGTTTGTATGTGTATGTATGAGGCATGAAATGCTCTAATCTTTGCTACCAGTTTGGAAGCAGGAGTGCTCACTTGCGTGTGTGACTTCGGCACATCCGTAGAATCTTCTGCGCATGAAGCAGACCGTCTAACGAAAATACTCAGGAACTAGAAGGATACAGATTACTACAACTGTTGGAATCTATGGTACAATTGGATGAAACACAGAAAAGGAAACCCAAAATAGTCCTAATTATTCTCTGGAAGTTATTGGTTTAATGAATGTATATTCAGACACGCTTGTTGCAATATATTGTTCGTGTATGTGTAATGGAAAATCTGTCTTTTTTTAAAAAAAATGTAAATAAACTTATATTAAAAAAAAGATCTGTGATGACATCTGGTTGGGTGGAGTCTCCCACCACCGCCACTACCTGTTCAGCCAAACCGGAGTGAGCCGGCAGAATATCACCTCTGGTATGTGTGTTTGTATGTTTGTGTGCTTATAGGTGTGTTTTATTGACTCATAACACCATAACCACTTTAGAAATCTGCACAACAGCATTCGCATGCGATGAGCAGCACATTAATTTAATAAATAAAATGTATTACATAGATAAAATAGCAAAGTAAAACAAAAAATAAAATAGGCTCTTACTGTACAATTATAAGCACACTTTTGGAAATGGTATTGAACAACACATAGCTTTTGTCCAAATAAATGTTTTTGTTTCTGTCAGAGTGAATGTCCTTCCAGCTCCTATCATGCATCAAACATCAAGGCTTTTCTGAACCTAAACACACCTGAAGCTCACCTTAGACTGTTCTTTGTTTTCTGGAGGATTCTAAAGAACACTGTGCTAGACAGAAGTTGTGGTGATGCAACATGCCCATTCATGGTTTAAATCAGGGGTAGTCAACCATTTTATACCTATCACCCACTTTTGTATCTCTCTTAGTAGTAAAATTTTCTAACCGCCCACCGGTTCCACAGCAATGGTGATTTATAAAGTAGGGAAGTCAATTAAATTTTTAAAAAAGAAAAGTGCTTCAGGATCGGACAAAATCCCTACCACCCACCATGAAAGCTGGAATGCCCACTAGTGGGACCAGGTTAAATAAACCAGGTTTTACTGAGTTTACTCAATCCTTGGGTACAGGATTCAGGTGATACATTTGAATGTATTGGCTGGGTTCTCACAACAAACTAACCCACAAACTAGTAAAGATGTTTTGGTCAATTATGCCATTACACTAATGCCATTAAACCTGAAAGGGAAACATCATATGGAAACAATCATTACCATAAAAATCAATTGTGGTGGATTCAGTCATGCTTAGAACAGAAATGCAAAGGTGCCAGCCTCACCAGAATTGCATTGAAACATTCACTCAGATCCTTTATTCTACTACATACTTTCTTTAAGAGAACATTTTAGCTGTTATAAAAAACCAAAGTTTTGCTTCATTTTAACTAAATTCTTGGGAACATTCTTCCCTATTTGGTGCTCTTTCCAAACTGAAGTATTAGGAATTCTCTATTGTTCTTTTTTTTAATGTGAAAAACATTGTGTATGGTCAGTTCACTGCAAGTTTGAATTCATTTATAGCTCTCTCTTGCTCTCCCTCCCTCCCTCCCTCCTTTTCTTTATGAGCATATCCTATTCTATCTCAGTGCTATTAAAAAAATCCTATTTTGCTTTGTTATTTTTCTTTTCGTTTTCGTTTTAAACAATAGCACATGTGCCCATCAAAGCGTAGGGACAGGAAGAAGAGAAAGAGAGAATGAAATGGACCGAAGAATCTAACGGCTGCAGCCAATTCTATATTCTGCCATTTGGGAATTAATATTATAAATTCTGCCTCTTGAACTTTAATTTAAAGTGACAAGAATGCAGGGCAGAGGAAATAAATATAACAACAAACGAATGGTATGGGAGAAATTCTGCTGTGCCAACTTCTTTAAAACCAACTCATTGAATCCTGTTTAAAAAGACATCTCTAAGGTCAGTCGTTTGTGGTACATATGGAGACTCAACCAAGCAGTTTCCTCACTAATTAAAGGTAGGAATCGTTGTCTGTGGTCTTCATCATTGGCTTCCAGATGTCATTAAGGAGAATATGCATTCCTACATTTTCTTTCAAATGCTATATTCTTCCTTCACTTCCGATGCAAAACTGAAGGGAATGCTAAATCTGCTGTGCAGATGTAGAGCTAAAACTTGTCTTTAAACAGTTAAAAGGTGTGGATGATTTCTACAAACTCTCTCTGGGGTTTCATCACCTCCAGTTTTAATAGTGCCTGCTCTATTTTCGGCAAATCCAGTCTTCTGGATGGTGCCAGCTTCGTTATGTGATAATTTCAATCATCAGCAAATCCTTGTTATGGGAACGATTTTGCACCCAGGTTTAGCATGGAATGTATTTTATGAGCACATTTCAAATCACCACTTATCAGTACTTTAGGAGAGCTACAGAACTTATTTCGGCTTTCAGGTGTAGATGCATCTGTAGCAGAGCTGGTTGCTCCCAGTTTGGCCCGGTTTGGGCAAACCGGTAGAGGAATTCAGGCCTGGGTTGCAGAACTGGCAGCAACTCAGGCCTGCCATGCCCCTGAACCAGGTGCCTCTCTGCCGCTGGGCCACCACCATTTTGGATTTTAGTGACTGCGTGTGCGCAGTTCACTGGAAATTGTTCTGCACATGCGCAAATAACAATTTACATTGAATGGTGTGTGAGTGCAGGTTGTGAACCGGTAGGAAAACTGGCAGCAATCCACCTCTGATGTGTAGACAGATTCCCTTTATTCAGGGAGGAGGAGCAGGTGATGGCATTCCACTTCACAAAGTATGCCCTTTTGTCATCATTTCAAATTAGCTCACATACTATATACACTTGAAAATATCCTAATATTAAAGAATTTTCTGACAGAACAATTAATCAGTGGAACAACTTGCCTCCAGAAGATGTGAATGCTCCAACACTGGAAATTTTTGAAAAGAGATTCAACAACCATTTGATTGACATGATATAGGGTATCCTACCTGAGCAGGGGATTGAACTAGAACAGAAGTGTCAAACTCACATTGTTATGGTGGCTTCACATGACGTATCAAGACTTTTTCCCTTTCACTAAACTGAGTGTGCACATGGCCAGTGTGTGAGGCATGGGCCAGGAGTTTGACAGCCTTGAACTAGAACACTTCCAAGGTCCCTTCCAACTCTGTTATTCTGTTATATCCTTATATTGCTGTAATGACAACTAGGCTATGAGATTTGAAACCCCTGCCCATAGCAATGATCACAAATTTAAAGAAAACTGAAGCTGATAAATAACATAGCCTTTCTCCAGTGGAATATATTCCATACTTTGGCCTCTTACATTTTTAAGGTTTTTTTTTAATCATACTATTTGTTGGTATAGAACAATATTTAGAAATTTATTTAAAAATTAATATGTAAATCAGTGGTAGGTTCCTAGCAAACTGGTTGGATAGGTTCAGCAAAACTGGTTCTCTGGCCGACGCCATAGGTGCTGCCATCTTGTTTTCTGCTTCTGCGCATGCACAGAACAATTTTTATTACACTGTGCATGTCCACACAGTGCACATCAAGCACACATGCACAGTGCGCCCATGAGCAAACTGACAGTAGTGCCTGCCGGAGCCCACCCCTGATTAAATCCTTTCAGTTAAATGACATCAGGATTTTGTTGTCAGTGTTGAGGTTGGATCAATTACATGACATTGAGTCTGGATGTAATCCTTGCTGATTACATAGATGAATGATGACCTTCTTGAATTGTCATTGGCAATAATTTATAGCACCGTTTATGGACCTTGCACTAATCTCTTTGATCTCAACATTCACTTCATTCATTTTCTTCCCCTTCTTCTTTTCCTAGTCTCACTAAGATTAATCATCTTTTTCCCGATGCATCGTTTTTTTGCATCAGATGCCCAAAGGATATGAGTTTCTGCTTCCTGATATCACCTCATAGGAAGAGTCTGTTTTTATTTTGTCCAGGGTTGATTTCTTAATTCATCTTGCAGACCATGATTTTCTTAACAACCATCTCCAGATTTGTAATTTAAAGGCATTTATCTTTTTTTTTCCTCCTTCCTTCTTTCTTAGTGTCCAGAAAATATTTTCAATGAAATTATTAACAGTAGAAATATGATTCAGTCTCTAAATTTGATAAATAAATAAACATAAACTACTTACACTTCAATTTTTATGAGTCTTTTCCATCAGTTAAAAAATTCAGGAGGATATTGAAAAAGAAAGAGTGAAGCAGACAGAGATCTAAAAAGAAAGGGTGATAGAAAATTGTATGTTAATAAAATATGTTTCATTTTGTAAGGATAGTATTGCTATCCCCCTCCAAAAAAAATATGTATCAGCTTTATTTTAAAGTCAGTAACTGTTTTTATACCTATCAAAGTTTTATGATAGAAACATATTTGGGTTCAAATGAAGAACCTACCTGAATATACTCCAATACTATAATTTTACTAATGGAATACCAATAGAAAGAAACAATAGGATAAAAATATAGGATGATTTTAAGCAAACTTTAATAGCAAATCTGGGAATGACCTAGTAGGCAGCTGATTAGATTCAATCTACATACCAATCCCAAAGACAGAAGACTTAACAAAATGTGCAAACTATTGTGCAATAACCTTAAGTTCTCATGCTAGCAGAATAATAGTTGGGACTAACCCAACACAGATTAGACCCATGCAAGGAAAAAGAAATGCCAGATATTCAATCTGGCTTTAGAAAAGACTGAGGAACAAGTGACATTATTGCTGATGTATATCAGATATTGAAAAAGTCAAAAGGTACCCTGTTTCCCTGAAAATAAGACCTCCCCAGATAATAAGCCTAATCGGGCTTTTGAGCGCATGTGCTAAAATAAACCCTCCACCAAAAATAAGCCCTCCCCAGAAATATTGCAACACAGCAGCACTATGAGGTGACCACACTCAATACCTCCGGCATCCCAAAAACGATAAGACCTTCCTGAAAATAAGGCAAAGCACTTATTTCGAGGGTCAAAAGAAAATAAGACCCTGTCTGATTTTCAGGGAAACACAGTATCAGTATCATTGATTCATTGGGGCCTCATTGATTTAATAATGGCATAGCATGGCCTGTAGCAAAGTTCCCCGACCTTTCCAGGTTGGCGGCCTGGAACAGGGGGAGGGTGGAAAGAGGGGATGATTTTGTGGGAGGGAGAAACCCAGGTGTGCATGCGTGAGCACCCAGAACATTTGTGGCAACGCTTGCATGAGTGGGGCCACAAGCACCCGCAATGAGGCTCATGCAAGTGAGGCCATGTGCACATATATATATATATGTATATAATAAAATCAAAGAAAAATCAAAGAAATTCAAAGAAAATCAAAGAAAAATCAAAGAAAAATCAAAGAAATTTTAACAAGATCAAAACAATATCAGAAAGGAAATAAGGAAATAAGAAAGAATACTGAAAAAGAAAGAAAAAAAAGAAAAAGAAACGAAAAAGAAAATGCAAGAAGAAATTGCTTCTGATCTTTTTGACAATGGTTATAAATGCATTTTATGTTAGCCTCTTTAACATTACATTATAATTTACTTCTTTCCATAAACTATCCTTTCTAATTCCCATACCCATAAATCACAAGTTGGTTTTTCTCTTTTTTTTCAGCCAAAAGTCCATAAGAGATATCCATTCATTGATAATTGTAGTTATTGAACTTTCTCCAATCAAACAAGTTAATTTTGCCATTTCTATTAGGTCTGCTATCTTCAGCAACTCTTCCTCGGCTGTGGTTATTTCAGAGGTGGTTTTTTTTTATTTTTGTGCAAATAATTATCTCATAGCATAATAATATTCTATGGCTCTTTTCTATTTGACTGTCTATTAATCTCAGCAAGAAAAGTTCTGGTTTAGGTTGAAGGTTGATCTTTAAACATTTTTGTACCATTAGATGCATTCAAACCCATAACTATCTGGCTTTTTTTTTAACATGATAAAATAACCCTTGATGTTGTCCATATTTCCAACATAAATTTAAAGTACCTTTATACACTGTAGACATCAGTATGTAGTCTGATATAGTATATACTCCACAGTTGCTCAATTTTCAGATTCCATATTTACCATCAATGCTTATTTATTTCTGAAGAATTGTTGTCTGTATGTGAAAGAACATAATACTTTTTCATTGTTTTATTTTTCAAAATACAAAACAAATTGACAAAACATCTAAATGTATGTAAAAATTCCATACTTCATGAAAGAAAAACCTAAGAAAGGAATAGAACACATTTTTTTTAAAAAAATAGGCTGTTAGTGAATAATGTATTAATTTCTTCACTTTTTCTTTTTTCTAGCACCTCTCTCTCTCTCCCCTTCTTCCCTATTTATAATTGTGTAATTGTTTTTGCAATTAATTGTATTTATATCTGCTAAGTTCTATCAAGAAAAATAATAGGAAAATGAATTAAAGGAACAAAAAAGAAATAAAAATCTATATCAAATTGAACAAGGATTTTCAGAAAGATTTAACAAGATATTACTATTATACATAAACTATTTATATCATTTAAACTATTATTAAAATTAATTATAATCATTCCCAGAGCAATCATTATGATAAGAATTATCAATCAGGATAACCAATTAGTAGAAGTTTCTATCTGGTTTAAAAATATCTTTCCTTATTATAACAACTCAGATAGAATCTAGTATTTGAAAGCCTTATGCTAAGAGAAATCCAAAGTTTGAATGTAGTTGAGGCCTGGGTGCAAAGTTAAATGATATTGCTTTAATGGTTAAGGTGACCAGATATTCAAAGTTCCAAAGCGTGACACCGTCGACAGGCGGGGGGGCACTCCGGCATGTCACGCGCCTGCGCAGAGGGCGTCAGGGCCGAGGGGGGGCTGCGCACGCTCCGGCGCGTCACGCACCTGCGCAGAGGGTGTCAGGGCCGGGGGGGGCTGCGCACACTCCGGCGCATCACCTGCCTGTGCAGAGGGCGTCGGGGTCGGGGCGCGCTCCCACTCGCCCCCACGGGGCCCTCTTTAAAAGCAGCAGTGGCGGCCCGGACCGGCAGCGCTGAGAGCTTCACACCAAGGCCGCGGCCACTGCCTTTAAAGAGGGTGCCGCGGGGGCAGGTGGGAGCACGCCCCCCACCCCGACGCCCTCTGCACAGGCGCGTGATGCGCCAGAGGGTGCATGCCCCCCCTCCTCGGCCCCGACGCCCTCCCCGCCCAAGCCGGCGCTCAGAGGCGCGCGCCTCTGAGTGCATACAGAGCGCCCGCCACCTGCCGGCAAAAAGCGGGACATTTTGAAGAGGCAGCGGGGCGCGGGACATCTGAAGGTGAACCGGGACTGTCCCGCCAAAAGCGGGACATCTGGTCACCTTATTAATGGTACTGTAAGATTTTGTAACACCAACAAGATTTTCCTGCCATAATTCAAAATTATGAGGCCAAAGGTTTTTTTTTACCACACAAGCTCATGCTTTATTGGTCAAAAAGCTAATCTATTGTCTTGGACACTTGTTCAGCAAATGCGAACCCAAAAAATATTTTATAGTCGTCATACGGCTGAAATATTTTAATCTACTCAGATGTTGGGGAAACATGGTTAGGGTAAGGGAAAAATGGATCTTATATATATATATATATTCTCTGATGTAGAGTGCTTCAGTTTCTCTCACTACTATGTGCAATTCATGTCTCCCATCAAAAAATTTAAAATCAAGAAAATGGTACAAGTAATTCTCAACTTTTTTGGAGTGTAAGATGCACCTTTTTCCCTCAAAAAAGAGGCTGAAAATCTGGGTGCATCTTATACATTGAATACAGCATTTTGTGTCTCCCCCTTCTCCAAAATGGTCGTGTATAGCCTTTAGGAGGCTTCCAGAGTGCTCCTGGTAGCTGGGGAGGGCAGAAATGACCTCAATTTGGGGGGGGGGGCCTCAGGAGCACTCTATAAGCCTCCTAAAGGCTATGTATGGACTTTTTAAAAATAAAAACGGACCCGTTGTCGTGAAAAAAGGGCCGTTTTGGGGAGGTCTGCAGAGTGCAAAACTTTCTTCAAAATCTTGGTGCGTCGTATACTCCAGTGCGCCTTAAACTCTGAAAAATATGGTATGTTCCTGAGAAATTTATTAAGTTACTACCTAGGCCGAGGTCGGAGATGGTGCGAAGTTCAGGGGGTAGGTCGTTCCAAAGGGCAGGGCCCGCCACAGAGAAGGCTCTTCCCCTGGGTGTTGCCAGTCGGCATTGTCCGGCCGACGGCACCTTGAGAAGGCCCTCTCTGTGGGAGCGTATCGGTCTAAGGGATGTATGGGGCAGGAGACGGTCTCGCATGTAACTAGGTCCCGAGCCATGGAGCGCTTTAAAGATGGTCGTCAAAACCTTGAAGCGCACCCGAAAGACCACAGGAAGCCAGTGCAGCTCGCGCAAAATTGGTATTATATGGGAGTTATATGGGCACTCCCGTAATCACCCGCGCGGCTGCGTTCTGGACTAACTGTAGCTTTCGAGTGCACCTCAAGGGAAGCTCCATGTAGAGAGCATTACAGTAGTCGAGTCGGGATGTCACGAGTGCTTGAGTGACCATGCGCAGTAAGGGGCGCAATTGGCGCATCAGGTGTACCTGATGAAATGCACCTCTGCCCACGGCCGCCACATGGTCCTCCATGGACAGCCAGGAATCCAGGAGGACACCCAAATTGCACGCCCTATCCACGGGGGCCGGTGTTTCACCCCCAATGGCCAGAGTTGGAGTAATCTGGCTGAACCGGGGTGCCGGAAGCCACAGCCACTCAGTCTTGGACGGGTTGAGCTTGAGTTTGTTACTACCCATCCAGATCCGTATGGCCTCCAAACACCGGGACATCACCTTGGCAGCATCGTTGGGGTGGTCTGGGGTGGATATGTACAGCTGGGTATCATCAGCGTACAGATGATATCCCACCCCAAAACCACGGATGATCTCACCCAGCGGCTTCATATATGTGTTGAAGAGTAGGGGCGAGAGGACCGACCCCTGAGGAACCCCACATAGGAGGGGTCTCGAGGCCAACCTCTGCCCCCCTGTCAACACATATTGCGACCGACCAGAGAGGTGGGACGAGAACCACCGTAAAATGGTGCCTCCCAGCCCCAACCCCCCCAGTCGGTGCAATAGGATACCATGGTCGATGGTATCAAAAGCCGCTGAGAGGTCTAACAGGACTAGGATAGAGGAACATCCTCTATCCCGTGCCCTCCAGAGATCATCAACCAACGCGACCAATGCCGTCTCGGTGCTGTGGCCAGGTCGGAAGCCGGACTGGCGCGGGTCTAGATAATCAATTTCCTCCAGGTGTCACGGAAACTGTTGGGCTACCACACTCTCTACAACCTTCACTAAAAAGTGAAGGTTGGAGACCGGACGATAGTTCTCTAATAATGCTGGATCCAGGGACAGCTTCTTGAGGAGGGGCCTTACTACGCCTCTTTCAAGATGGCAGGCAAGGACCCCTCACTCAGAGATGCGTTGACAATGCCCTGGAGCCAGCCTCGTGTCGTCTCCCAGGATGCCAGTACAAGCCAGGAGGGACACGGGTCCAATAAACATGTGGTAGCCTTAAGTCTCTTCGAAAGCCGGACTGGCGCGGGTCTAGATAATCAATTTCCTCCAGGTGGCGGGGAAACTGCTGTGCCACCACACTCTCTACAACCTTCGCTAGAAAGTGGAGGTTGGAGACCGGACGGTAATTTACCAACAATGCTGGGTCCAGGGAAGGCTTCTTGAGGAGGGGTCTTACCAGCGCCTCTTTCAGGGCAGTAGGCAGGAACCCCTCACTCAAAGAGGCGTTCACTATATCCTGGAGCCAGCCTCGTGTAACCTCCCAGGATGCCAGTATAAGCCAGGAGGGGCACGGGTCCAATAAACATGTGGTGGCCTTTAGTCTCCTCGACAACCTGTCCATATCATCAGCAGTGACAAAGTCAAAGTCCTCCCATAAAATTGTCTCAAGACCTGCATCGGATAATCCCTCTAGACTACTATCTGTGGGGGGCAACTCTCTCCGAATCTGAGCGATTTTATCCTGCAGATACTCTCCAAATTCCTCTGCTCTGCCCTGTAAAGGGGCTTCCTGCGGCCTCTGATGAAGGAGGGAGCTGATCACCCCAAACAGGGCCGCAGGGCGGTTATCTGCGGATGCGATAAGGGTGGCACAATGTTCACGTTTGGCCACCCTTATCGCCACTAGGTAAGTCCTCAAGTGGGCTCTTACCAGTGCTCGATCAGATTCGGACCGAGAGGATCTCTACCTACTCTCTAGGTGTCTCTTGTGGCGTTTCATCTCCCTCAGCTCCTCGGAAAACCAAGGAGCCTGGGTGAGTCGACGCCGCGTGAGAGGCCGTAAGGGCGCGACCCGGTCCAAGGCCTCCATGGCCGCATTGTACCATGCGGCCACTAGGTCCTCAGTCGAGTCGCGGGTCAGGGATACAGGTAATGGCCCAAGCTCCATCTGGAACCTTTCGGGATCCATCAGGCGCCTGGGGCGGAACCATCTTGGCAACTTGCATTTATCCTGTCATTATCTAGGATGATTTCTACACTAAATGCTGGGTTTTACTGCTGTCTACCAATTTTTTCTTTTCCATTCTTAAAGCAATTTGAAAGCTTAACTTTTTTTTTTTTAAGTGAACACTCTTCCATGGATTCTTACATCTGGGCATCTCATAGTCTTGTGTTTATAGCAAATATAGGACATCAACAGCTGATTCTTGATGCTGTCTGCCAGCTATACAAATCACTCTCACTGCCTCCTGCCAAAACCCACTCATCTCATCTTATCTGAAAGAGGTAGCAAGGTTAACACAGAAAGATTGATTGTTCTCATTTCTGCAAACATTGCAGGGGCTCTCAGCATGAAACCCAGATGAACAAGCAGATTGACTGACTTCTGCTTCCTTTGAAAATTCCTCCAGACCAAAAAAATAAATAAGTAAATTCACAGTTGCAGTGAAAGTGTATTTGCCATGAACACTTAATTATGGCCAGAAACTAACATCGGTTGTTAAAAGATGCGCATCTTATTGTTTGAGGAAACATTTGGCATTAATCAGAACATAAGAATCATTTGGTAGCAGTTAGCTGCAATTAATTAATTTGTGCTTCCTTCTCACCATATTAATGCTTTTATGTTCTTGTATTTCAGTCATGCATTTTAATACTCATTTCTTTTAATGAAAGGCAGAAGCTGATGCTGTAGGCTCCATGATACAGAGGGTAATGGGTAAATGCAGTGGTGAAAATCTTTTTTTTTTACTATCGGTTCTGTGGGTGTGGCTTGGTGGGTGTGGTGTGGCTTGGTGGGCATGGCTTGATGGGTGTGGCAGGGGAAGGATACTGCAAAATATCCATTCCCACCCCACTCTGGGGCCAGCTAGAGGTGGCATTTGCCGGTTCTCCAAAATATTCAAAATTTCCACTATCAGTTCTCCGAAATACTCAAAATTTCCTCTACCGGTTCTCCAGAACCCATCATAACCTGCTGGCTTTCACCCCTGGGCAATTGTTTATGGCACATGGGCTAATATCCATTCACTTATTCAAAGTACTATGAGAATGAAATTGTACAATAAATGGTTCATAAATATTTACAATCAACAATATTTACCAAGTGTGGCATGGGTAAATTGGACCAGATTCTGATGTATATTATCTTGTGTGTGTGGATTTACAACACACACTCACACAGAGACAATATTTATGTATATGTTCCTTTGCATTTTTATACAATAGCAGAGTTGGAAGGGACCTTGGAGGTCTTCTAGTCCAACCCCCTGCCTAGGCAGGAAACCCTATACCATTTCAGACAAATGGCTATCCAACATCTTCTTAAAGACTTCCAGGGTTGGGGCATTCACAACTTCTGGAGGCAAGCTGTTCCACTGGTTAATTGTTCTAACTGTCAGGAAATTTCTCCTCAGTTCTAAGTTGCTTCTCTCCTTATAGTTATTAAGTGTCGGGGTTGTTGTTGTTGCTGACATACAGGTAATCAACACTTGTAATGAGCTTCCTACTTGCTACACTACCTCTGATTTTTTTTTTACTGCAAAATGCATTAGCTCAAATGCTGGCTATTAGGATGTGATGTGGGTGAGAAAAACTCTACACAGGATTCACATTAAATGCAAGTATATGGATAACATCATCCTGAATGTATCAGGAAGAAACATAAATTAGTTTGGCACAAAGCAAGGTTAGAAGAGTTTAGAAGCCAATATAAAAAAAGACTTTGAACATTCAAAGTCAAATAGTCTCTGACTTTGTAAAACCAAAGTATTTCTAAAAACTCAGAAACATGAATCTGAACATTCATCAAGTCTAGGATAAGCAGAAAAACATATTTCTCTTTTCCAGAAAACTTTTCCCCAAAGTAGTTCTTACAACGGTGTTTCTCATTTTCAGCATGTTGGCTGAAAATTCTGGGAGTTGATGTCCATTCACCTTAAAATCACTGAGGTTGAAAAACACTACCCTATAGGACAGGCAGTGTCTCAGAACACTGCTGACTGCTCTGTTCTAAGCCACCCCATCATACATACATAGAAATACATCCAGAATGAAATAAGGGAGAAAGTAGAAATGCATAAACATACCCAAACACTATATATGCACCTACCTTATGTAGTCCCACATACACCCACCCTAGCTAGTTCTTCTCTTACAAATATATAAAGAGCTACATATGCAGACAACATACAATCCCTAGCAAAAAAGAGCACATGAGCATAGCTATAACTAGGGGTGGATTGAAAAATGTTAGCAACAGGTTCTCTGCCTGGCTGCTGGGTGGGCATGCCCAAGGTGTATATGGTCTACTCGGGCTCCTGCACCACAGTGGGAGGGGAGTTTTCACCCTCCCCAAGCTTTCCTCGAGCCTCCAGGAAAGCAAAAATGGTCTTGCCTGGCCTCCAGAGGCCGGAAAAAGGCCCATTTTTCACCTTCCCCAAGCTCTAGAGGCTTCCCCTAACCTCTGGGGGGGCAAAAATAGTCTCCCCCCAGCCTCTGGAGGCTCTCCGGAAGCCGAAAACAAGCCCATTTTTGGACTTAGTTTAAAATTAACATCCGGTTCAGCCAAACTGGTGCGAACCAGATGAATCCCACCCCTGGATATAACACATTACTTCTCTGATAAGAAGAGAAAACTACAAATGCTTCCTGTGACCATTGCTGTGGGATATCCAGAATCCAGAAACCATGCTCCACATGCTTTGTCTATTTTGTTTTCAGATCTTCAGAAATTATGTGTGGTCTCATCAGCTATATTCAATTATAAAATGCTATATAATTTATTATATTTATATTTATATTTATTCAATTTATACCCCGCCCTTCTCCAAACGGACCCAGGGCGGCGCACAGGAAAATTAAAATACATACAAAACATCATATAAAATTTAAAAAAAACTAATTCAATAGAACCTGTGCTAAAACCAGATTAAAATCCCCAAATTTAAAAACTATCTAAAAGTCAGTATAGGAGGCTACGCTAGGCCGGCTAGATGGAACAAATGTGTCTTAAGACACTTGCGGAAGAGGCGGAGGTCAGAGATGGTGCGAAGTTCAGGGGGTAAGTCGTTCCAAAGGGCTGGACCTGCCACAGAGAAGGCTCTCCCCCTGGGTGTCGCCAGTCGGCATTGTCCGGCCGACGGCACCCTGAGGAGGCCCTCTCTGTGGGAGCGTATTGGTCTGAGGGATGTATGGGGCAGGAGGCGGTCTCGCATATAACTAGGCCCCGAGCCATGGAGCGCTTTAAAGATGGTCGTCAGAACCTTGAAGCGCACCCGAAAGACCACAGGAAGCCAGTGCAGCTCGCGCAGGATAGGTGTTATGTGGGAGTGTCTAGGCGCTCCCGTAATCACCCGCGCGGCTGCATTCTGGACTAACTGCAGCTTTCGAGTGCTGCATGTTAAATGTTATACTAAAACTGTGTTATTACCTCCATCCAGGCTACATTCTTTTTCACACATTTAGGATAACATAGTTATCCCATATTATTATGCCCCATAAATAATAAACATATTGGCAGCCATTTGATTTTAGTGCAATTATTCAGCCAAATTAAGAGCAGATTTGTATAAAAGATTTAGTATTTCACAGAATCATAGGATTGGATGAGACATTAGTGATCAATGGATTTATGCATTTTTGAAGATTTATTGATTCCTTTGGGACTGAGTTCCAACATTCCATGAACAAAGCATGCCTTTTTTAATCCAGCAAACATAATGTGGAAGGGAGGGAAGAGAGAAGAATCTGAAATTCAAATAAATATTCCTGTCATTCTGATTAATCTTTCGTTGTTGTTTTTTATCTATGAGCAAGGGATTTTATATGCGTTACTTGAGACAATTTGGAAACGTCTTCATATAACCACCTCATATCATATGTATAATGATACTTTAAAATGAACACTATTTATTTATGTCCATCAAAAGTATAAAAATATAAACTATCCCAGGAGAAATTTGGAGTCAACAGCTGAATTGTGAGAGCATCAGTTTCTGTAGGTAATGGTGGGAACATGACTATATGGTAAATTAGCACCTATAGGCAATCAATATTAGTTCTTCAGAGCCTGTTAACAAATTAAAATTTGCATAAGGTTAGAAAGCCATAGGTTTATTGAACATAGCCATATTTCAAATTAGAGTTCTGAGCCAGCAATTTATGCCAGCAAATATCAAGGATGTTCCATTTAAAGCCCTAATGTCAAGTGAGGAAAAATCAGGAAGTCTGAGCAGTTCAAATGAATATAAAGGTTTATTGCAAGCTAATGCTCTCTACAAGAATCTGAATTACTAACGGACAAAACAGATAGGTGGTAGATAAGAGTCAATAGAATTCTAGCTAGGCTGGATGTAGATCTCTTATGGGCACCAAGGGAATGGAGACTGTTGATGTGCCTGGCCCCTCCCTCAGGCTCAGCTTGATCATCTCCTATGCCCAAGATTACATAGAACTTCCCAAGTCATTGAATACAGATCGCAAAATGTCTGTAAACGTTACTAGGGAATTTATTTTTAATGTGAAGGAAGGGTGGAGAGTATTTACTACATAGAAACATAGACTCGCTGGATGAACTGTATTTAAGTGATGCAGTGTATTCTAATTTGAATTTGGAGTAAGTAGAAATCAAATCAGGTTTTCTTCTCATCCACCTTATTTCTTTTGAGGGTGGGGCCCTTGACATGTTTATCGATGATCAAAAGTGCCTCTAGCTCAGGAAAATTGTTGAGAAGCCTTCTGCTCTATCATGACCAACAGGGATCATTTCCTGAATGGCAATCCATCAAACAACCCTTGAGCATGCCATGAATACAACAAGCAAATGAATTTCTGGAGAGGATGCAGCCCCAACTTATGTGATGTGGGAGACTATCAACCGTGACATCAGTTTCGAGTCCTTGCCCAAAAGAAATCTGAATCCAGCCCTCCTTGAATTTTTTTTAATTTTTTTTATTTTATTTGTATTTCAATTGATATACCGCGCCTTCTCCACCGAAGTGGACCCAGGGTGGTGCACAGGAATTTAAAACGAGCAATAATAAAAATACAATAAATACAATAAATAGATAAAAAAGAATTAAATCACAGCCTGTGCTAAAATTCCCCCTAAAAAATCTAACATCCATTTACGTGTTTGGCAGAAGCTATATTACAAAAGTCTAACCTATTACGCAAGACCAGCTTGTTGAAAAAAATATGTTTTAAGTGAACAGCGAAAGAGGGGAAGGTCCGTGATAGTGCGAAGTTCGGGGGGTAGGTCGTTCCAGAGGGCCGGCCCTGCCACAGAGAAGGCCCTACCCCTGGGCACCGCTAGCCGGCATTGACCGGCAGTTGGTACCCTCAGTAGGCCCTCTCTGTGGGAGCGTATCGGACGCAGGGAGGTATGTGGCAGGAGACGGTCCCGCAAGTAGCTAGGCCCCGAGCCATGGAGCGATTTGGAGATGGTAACAAGCACCTTGAAGCGCACCCGGAAGGCCACCGGTAGCCAGTGCAGCTCGCGCAGGAGAGGTGTTACGAGGGAGTAATGAGAGGCTCCCAGAATCCCTCGCGTGGCCGCATTCTGAACCAACTGGAGCCTCCGGGTGCACCTCAAGGGGAGCCCCATGTAGAAAGCATTACAATAGTCTAAGCGAGATGTCACGAGTGCTTGAGTGACAGTGCGGAGGGCGTCTCGGTCCAGAAAGGGACGCAACTGGTGTACCAGGCGAACCTCTTAGAATGCCCCCCTGGTCACTGCAGTCACATGGTCATCCAGGGATAGCCGCGAATCCAGGAGGACGCCCAAGTTGTGAGCCCTTTCCACGGGGGCCAATGACTCGCTCCCGATAACCAGCGATAGAATGAGCTGGCTATGCCAAGACGCCGGAAACCACAGCCACTCGGTCTTGGATGGGTTGAGCCGAAGTTTGTTACTTCCCATCCAGAGCCGCACGGCTTCCAAACACCAGGACATTACTTCGACGGCATCGTTGGGGTGGTTGGGGGTAGATATGTACAGCTGAGTATCTCACCCAGTGGCTTCATGTAGATGTTAAACAGGAGGGGTGAGAGGGCCAACCCCTGAGGCACCCCATAAATGAGTGGTCTCGAGGTCGACCTCTGCCCTCCTGTCAGTACAAATTGCGACCGATCGGAGAGGTAGGAGGAGAACCACTGTAAAACAGTGCCCCCCAATCCCAACCTCTCCAGTCGGTGCAATAGGATACCATGGTCAATGGTATCGAAAGCCGCTGAGAGATCTAATAGGACCAGGATAGAGGAAAAACCCCTATCTCTGGCCCTCCAGAGATCATCCACCAACGCGACCAATGCCGTCTCGTTGCTGTGCCCAGGTCGGAAGCCGGACTGGTGCAGGTCTAGATAAGCAGTTTCCTCCAGGTGCCGAGAGAACTGCTGTGCCACCACACTCTCTACAACCTTCACCAAAAAATGAAGGTTGGAGACCGGACGATAGTTAGTTGACAATGCTGGGTACCGCCAATTTGCTCGGGGCCTAGTTATATGCGAGACCGCCTCCTGCCCCATACATCCCTCAGACCGATACGCTCCCACAGAGAGGGCCTCCTCAGGGTGCCGTCGGCTGGACAATGCCGACTGGCGACAACCAGGGGAAGAGCCTTCTCTGTGGTGGGACCAGCCCTTTGGAACGACCTACCCCCTGAACTCCGCACCATCTCTGACCTCCGCCTCTTCGGCAAGTGTCTGAAGACACACCTATTCCATCTAGCCGGCCTAGCATAACCCCATTACTGACTCTTAGATAGTTTTAAATTTGGGTTTTTTTAAATTCGGTTTTTAGCGCAGGGTCTATTAGAATAAGTTTTTTAAAATTTTATATGTTTTATATGTGTTTTAACATCCCTGTGCGCCGCCCTGGGTCCGTTTGGAGAAGGGCGGGGTATAAATTTAATAAAATAAAATAAAAATACTATTAGTAGTTCAGATTCTTGTTTAGAAGTCGCATGGAACAAATTTGTACTCATTTTGGACTCAACCCTGGTTCTGGATTTCTTGTGCCTGACATGCCCTGTGGGGGTCACTCCTAGACAAAGAATTATTTCTGAACCTTGCTGTAGGGTAGAATTTGAATGTGGAGGTATAGGCAGCTGACAGGTTCATTTCTTGATGCTAAGACAATTTACCAAAAATCCCTTCTTTCATGGGATGAAAAAGAGTTAAATGTTAAGGTGAAAGACAGAGACAATGAAATGTACAGACGGATGAGATTGTGTTTTCATATTTCATTAGCATTTAATGAAATGATCTATTTATGTTTTTAATCATTCATAAAGGTAAATTCTTGCCTTCCTGGTTCTCTGTTATTCTCCCCTCCTTTTGTCATTATGAACAGTTGTATAAAACATAGTGTTTTTCCCTCATCTTCTTTTTTCTGCTGCCATTCATAAAAGAATGGAATGGAATAGAATGGAATGGAATGGAATTTTTTATTGGCCAAATATGATTGGGCACACCAGGAATGGAATGGAATAGAATAGAATTCTTTATTGGCCAATTATGATTGGGCACACCAGGAATTTGTCTCCAGTGCATAAACGCTCAGTGTACATGCAAGCAACAAATGATAAATCATAATCATAAAATACAATCATAAGTCATAAACTACAACACTCAGTAATAGACATGAGATACTAAATAAAGCAATCAACATAAATCATAAGATTCAAACGACAAAGTTGTAGTCATAAGATGCTAAGGGAATAAGGAATAGGAAAGATGAGAAGGATAATAGTAGTATAGCCCTACTGTGTGGTTTGACATCTTAAGGCATAAGATGGTGTTGTGGGAATTAGTTGTTTAACAGAGTGATAACATGAGTGGGGAAACTCTCTGTCTCTGGTTGTTTTGATGTGCAAAGCCCTATGACGTTTTGAGGGAAGAAATTGTAACAGTTTATGTCCAGGATGTGAGGGGTCTGAAGATATTTTCACAGGCTCTTTCTGTCTCATGCAGTATACAGATCTTGCAATTATTTTTTCTACACTTAATTATCCATTGAAGTCTGTGTCTGGGCCAAACCAGACAACTATAGAGGTGAAAATGATGGATTCGGTCTTTACCTCTATAATCTGTGCCTTTGTAATCAAAGTTCTACAATTGGATAGGAAGGTACTTAAAGAATAGAAATTAAGGTGCTTTCATGAACTCAGGGAGCATAAATCTCACCAATTTTGACTAATTATGCGAACAGAAAGAGAGAATTGGGTCCCTAATTTATTTACCCAATTCCTATGTACATACAATGAGAAACTATTTTACCGGCAACCTAGAAAATTTAACTTTGTTTTGCAAAGACTGCCTCTGTGTGCCTTTAAAAAGATGGGGCAGTAAGCTGCTGTACACGTGTTATAGCACCAATCATTCACCACTAGAATTTACTGCCAAATAACCACCAGTTTACAGTTCAGTTCGGCAGGAGAAACAAATGTGAAGAATGAAAATGGTAAATGAAAAAGAATTAACCTTAACGCACTTCAGCATTTTTAAGCTGTGACTTAATAGCACCACGGGGTGGCTCTTACGAAAGAAAGTATTATCGTTGACATACAGTACTTCCATACTAAGTAATTCAAAACTGCAGGATTCAGGGGCCCTTCTTCTCATTTTGGTGAGTACTATTATTATTATTGTTTCCCTTCGGAAGGCATACTGGGAATAAAGAAAATCAAACAGTACAGGCAGTCCTTGATTTACAACCATTCATTTAATGACTCTTTGAAGTTGCGTTGGCACTTCAAAAAGCGACTTATGACCGCTTATCACACTTATGAACTTTATAGCATCCCTGTGGTCACATGTTCAAAATCCAGATGCTTCGTAACTGGCATGTATTTATGATGGTGGCAATGTCCCAGAGACATGCCATCACCTTTCGTGAGCTTCTGACGAGCGAAGTCAATGGGGAAGCCAGAATCATGTAACAACCCTGTTACTAATGGTGATTCACTTAACAACTGTGGCAAGAAAGGTAAAATGGGGCAAAATTCACTCTGTCCTGCTTAGCAAGGGAACTTTTGAAGTCAATTGTGGTTGTAAGTTGTGGATACACCTGTAATGGGAAGATTTCTATTACTGATTCTTTCAAAGGGTCCGTTTGGATCACTTGATCCAGAAATGCTGCATATGCTAAAGGCAGAATGACAGAATGGGAGATTAAGGAATCTTGACTGCTCTGCTTCTACACACCCGGATAGAGCAAAACTGTAATCCTGCTTGCTATAAGTAGCAATTTTAGGCCAATCTATTTAGTGTCACTCAAATAAACAGCCTTGTTTCTTTACAGATGGGTTTAAAGATCAATTAAAAAATAACCCTTAGCTTTCATTCACACGTTTCCCTGACATCTGCATCTCCTGCAGGCATATTTCTTAGCATGCTTTGTTTTTAATACAATTTCCCTTAAAGCATCTTTTTAAATGAAACTTCCCCTGATGTGTTGTTGAATATAAATTTTCCTGAACAATCTTATTCTCTCCTCTTGTTTTCTTCAAAGCCATCAGGCTCCATACTGCAGCTGTGCAAAACCTCAAAGCAGCATTTCGCTAAAAATAACCATATTAGAATAAAAACACCCCTTCAGACCTGCTTCCTGAAATCCAGTAGCCCATTCTGAAGAGTGGACCTGAAGAAAGTCACTTACATGATGGGCTTCATTTCAGGCTGGTTTGTTATAGGGAGTCCCTTACTGAAGAAAATATGGAATGGAGAAGACGAATCCTGGCCACCTTGCTAAGATTGTTAGTAATCTTAGTCATAGTTTTGTATGGGCTTCCAGAAACAGATGTTCTTTTTTGGACACATACTGCTTTGTTCCCTTTATGTTGGATTGGAGGACCATCTACGTCATGGGCTAAGTTGAATGTTCTCATCTGCCTTGCATGGAGCCTGTTTGGAGGAGCTCACAAATCCACTTCCAGAGAAATACATAGTCCAGAGAAATGCATGTTGCATCCTTAGATAGAGAGGGCAAGCAAATGAATTTGGAGAAGTGGGGAACAGCTGCTATGTTCTGTATAACCAGCCCCCTACTGTGAGCATTGTAACATTTGGACCTCGAAGTTATCAGGCATTCCAAACTTAGCAGAGGGCTGGAAGGAGCTGATCTTCATTATTGGCAATAATCTTGGTCCAAGGAGTTTCTTAGTCATATTCTGCATTCCAGATACATTCTAGACTCCGAGCCACGCTCTCCTACAGGAAGAATGGTGTATTATTTAATGATTGCACGAGAGATGATCCATTGAACTCACTCGGTGTCTTTCACAGTCTAAGAATCCACTGGTGAATCCAGCTTGCTCTTACTGTTCTAGTAATAATGATCTTTATTGTCATTGTACTAAAATTATAATGAAATTGGTAGTAGATGCTAAGGCTGACTTTATTGACTGGAAAGGTGGAAAGGAGGCCTTTTCCCATCTTTGAATAAATTGGGGGGGTTACATCTGAGGAGGCCAAACACATCGCAAGCATGTCTGGTGCATGCTATTGTATTCAGATTGTATGCAAGAGAAGAAATGTCTGTGTGTTTTCAAAGTGAAACACAGCAACATGTCAGAGATGAATAAAGTTGTCCTCCTTAGCATGCCAGAGTTGAGCTGCCCTCATTTTACCTCACGATCCAACTCCAACAGCTTCATTCCACTGTTCTAGAATGGCCCTTTAACAATTTTCTTAACTAGAAGGTTTGCTGAATATGTGAAAAAGCACTTTCATATGCAGGCATGAAAGTCTCCCGCTGTGTGTAGATAGATTTTTTTTTTTTAACCACCTTCCTCTGCGTGGAAAAAAAGATTTCATAGAAAGTCTTCCTCTGTATGTAGATTGATTTTCCTATGCAGATTTATTCAGCTGTCTACTCTACGTGCTTCTGAAAATGTACTATGCACCACATCCATCGTTAAATCTTGTCTGTTTTCAACATATTACCGTTTTTCCAAGCTACTTAAGGAAGTGCCTGACTTAGTAATAGATGGATAATAACTTTACATTCACATTTTTAGTTCCAAGAAAAATATACCGCATTCAAGAATTTTCAGCAAAGTTTAGGGTTTTTTTCTACTTGCACACTGGCCTCCACAGCTCAGGCTGCTGGGACCAGGTGCCTCCAGAATCTGTATGCTTGGAGACAATTTCCATCACCCTTATCTGATATGACCTTTCCCACAAAAATAAAACTGACTTTATTTTGATTTAAAGACTAATAGCATTTTCTTTTCTTTCTTTCTTCTTACCCTTTTAACATTGTATTTATTCAGTGTCATGTGAGAAAGGGGGAAATGACAAGGCCCGTGGTGAGATGAACCATAGAGGAAAAGCAGCGCCAGGAGACATATTACCATCCGCACCGCCATATAATTGTGAGTTAAACTGGTCTAGTAAAGCTGTCATCCGCGATGCTCTTTGAGGAAGAATTCAAGTGGAGAAAAGCCAACAAAAGTGTCCTAGGTAAAGATTTGTTAATGTTGATTACTCAGTGCAAAAATAAAGTGTTAGATTAACCTAAGATGTAAGCGCTTTGCACTCCCCTGTAAAGGTCAACACATCTGGAGGACATTACATAGGGGGAGCCTGACATAATGAATTCACTTTCAAGTCTGCTGTACATCTATATAGGATAAATGGCGAAGGTTGTTGAGAGTGTGGTGGCACAACAGTTTCCCCGTCACCTGGAGGAAGTTGACTATCTAGATCCGCGCCAGTCCGGCTTTCGGCCCGGGCATAGCACCGAGACGGCATTGGTCGCGTTGGTTGATGATCTCTGGAGGGCCAGAGATGGGGGTTGTTCCTCCATCCTGGTCCTATTAGACCTCTCGGCGGCTTTCGATACCATCGACCATGGTATCCTATTGCATCGGCTGGGGGGGTTGGGAGTGGGAGGAACCGTCTTACGATGGTTCTCCTCCTACCTCTCTGGCCGATCGCAATTTGTGTTGGCAGGGGGGCAGAGGTCGACCTCGAGACCACTCACTTGTGGGGTGCCTCAGGGGTCGGTCCTCTCGCCTCTCCTGTTTAACACATACATGAAGCCGCTGGGTGAGATCATCCGTGGTTTTGGGGTAGAATACCATCTATACGCTGATGATACTCAGTTGTATATATCTACCCCAAACCACCCCAACGATGCCGTAGCGGTGATGTGCCAGTGCCTGGAAGCCGTGCGGATCTGGATGGGAAGTAACGGACTTAGGCTCAACCCGACCAAGACCGAGTGGCTGTGGTTTCCGGCTGCCCGATTCAACCAGCTTATTCCATCGCTGGCCATAGGGGGCGAACATCTTGCCCCTGTGGATGGGGCGCGCAATTTGGGTGTCCTCCTGGATTCCCGGCTGTCCATGGAAGATCAAGTGACAGCCGTGGCCAGGAGGGCGTTTTACCAGGTTCGCCTGGTCCGCCAATTGCGCCCCCTATTGGATCGGGACGCCCTGCGCACAGTCACTCATGCGCTCGTGACATCCCGACTGGACTATTGTAACTCTCTCTACATGGGGCTCCCCTTGAGGTGCACCCGGAGACTTCAGCTAGTCCAGAATGCAGCCGCGCGAGCAATTATGGGAACCGCTAGGTTTACCCATGTAACACCGCTCTTGCGCGAGCTGCACTGGCTACCTGTCGTCTTCCGGGTGCGCTTCAAGGTGTTAATTATCATCTTTAAAGCGCTCCATGGCTCGGGACCTAGCTATCTGCGGGATCGGTTCCTGCCTCATACATCCTCGCGGCCGATTCGCTCCCACAGAGAGGGACTTCTCCGGGTGCCGTCCACTAGACACTGTCAGCGGGCGACACCCAGGGGAAGGGCTATCTCTGTGGCGGGCCCGGCCCTCTGGAACGACCTCCCCCCCGATATCAGGACGACCACGGACCTCCGCTCCTTCCGTCTTAAATTAAAGACTCACTTTTTCTGTCTGGCCGGCCTAGGATGAGTCTCTCTGCCTCTGGGGTTTTATGGGGAATTAGTATTATTTAGTTTTAATGGGAATTTTAGCGCAGGTTATATTTAATTTGTTTTTAGAATTGTTGTATGTATTTGGTTTTTATTCTACCTGTGCACTGCCCCGAGTCCCTGTGGGGAGAGGGTGCGGTTTTATAAATTAAAATTATTATTATTATTATTATTTATTATAAATGCTTTTAGCCACCTTCTTTACACCCGTGTAAACACTACTCACAAAGTTCAAGTATATTCTTCATTCTCTGGAATGCATGAATGAGGTATTTTATTTAGAATATAGAAAACTGCTTAATAGCATTCGGAGTATGTCAATAAAGGAATCATGTTTTCTTTTGTTTCAGTGGTTATTTAAAGCCTAATAAAATTTTGTTTATGAGGCAGGTACTTTAACCAGGTAGGGAAAATACATACAGCAATGGCATCTGGAATCTTTCCTGATTCTTTTATTAGCAGCAGGTCACAGGAGGTGTGTATATTTTCTTTGGTGTAATAAAGTAACTTACATCTGCTTCTACTCTTCCTTTGTGTCACATCTGTATGTGTTTATATCTATGTGTACATTGACAGGATAGGATCTGAGTCACATGTCCAGGCAGGAAAAGAGAGGGCTAAGAATGGATGCATTGGGAAAGTGTTTCAAGAATGTTTTTCTCCAAAACCTCTGGCCAAAACTTACTTACTTTCTTACTTTCTTTCTTTTCTTTCTTTTCTTTCTTTTATCTTTCTCTTTCTTTCTTTTTTTCTTTCCCTTCCTTCCTTCCTCTCTCTCTCTTTTTGCTTGTTTCCCCCGCTACACCAACCTGGGTCATGTTCTATTCAGTTTTTAAAGTTATCCTGTTGATAGGCAGATGACTGAGACATGAGTCCCTTTACATGTTTTCTTTCCAATATTCTGCTCAGTTGGAAAGCATAAAAATGATTTCTTCATCCAGATGTAATATATGGCTACTATTGATAGCTTTCCTTGAAGAAAGAAGACGTGCATAGTTTTGTACGGAATCATACAGATTCCACCAAGTAATAACACAACCGTGAAAAAATGACAGAGTTCCAAGATTTTTTTTCCCAAGTTTTTTTCACCTGGGGTGAACTCATATTACTTTTTAATCACCTTCCCCTACTGTAAAGTGCCTTCATCTGAAATGTCTAATCCAGATTTGGTGGAAGATGTCCTCTCCCTCTCTTAAAAGAAATTTTTGGATGCTAAAAGTATTCATTGTTTATGTGGATAGATGAGATTTTTCTCCCTATAATTTATTCTCTAAGCATGGATATCCAAATAGAACTTTGCCTAAAGCATCTGCTAAGAATCAGTATATCTCCACTGGTGAGAACAGCTGACTTCCATATTTGTTCTGTGCAAACTGCGCCTTTTCTTAGATATTTGAAAACACTCTTAAAGCAGGGGAGAAATGGAGGTTATTTACATTTTCTTTCCACCTGAGGAATTAAAAGGCAAAAAAACCCCAGACTTTTATTTGCAAGCATGTTATTTGCAAGAATATGGGCATTAATTTTCAAAGCATTCTGAGTTGGCATTTAATCAGTGAATCAATATATCAATCAGATAATCACATACATGTTCGACATACATACACTTACTTCCCCTCCCATCTTATCATTCCAATTATAATTATAATTATTATAATAATTTATAGCAGCCAAAGTTACATATTTTATATCATGGCACCCTGTCTCCTTCACTGGACACTTCTACCAGAGAGTCTCAAAATATTAATGGTGTATAATAACTGGCACTGAATATAATTTGTTACTCTGTGCTGATATTATTATGTCTATTCTGGAAAAGTATACATTATAATAATGGAAACTTATTGAAAATGCACAGTAAAATGGTGTATGCTTTGGCTATCTATTAATTGATGGAGAAAATCTATCTATGTAGTCACTGTTGGTTTTAGAACAGGCGCCTAATTTAATTGACATTTTAATTGGCATTTTAAAGTCTTTGTTGTTTTTATTATGCCTGTTCACCACCCTGAGTCCCGCAAGGGAGAAGGGCGGTATACAAATTCAATTCAATTCAATAAACTAAGAAGTCACAATTATTTAAGGACACATTATATATTAAATTCTATTAATTTTTTTAAAAAAACGTTGTCCTTGGGATTCAATAGATAGATAGATAGATAGATAGATAGATAGATAGATAGATAGATAGATAGATAGATTTTATTTTTCTATACCGCGTCCTCTCCCCAGGGGGACTCGGAGCGGTGCACAGGGAAAATTAAAACAACATAAAATATATACATAAATAAATACAATAAAAACAAATTAAATCAACTGTCCCTGCACTAGAATCCCCATTTTAAAATTAACATTCCCTAACCCCTGAGGTAGAGACTAACCTAGGCCGGCCAAGCAGAAAAAGTGAGTTTTTAATTTCTGACGGAAGGAGCGGAGGTCCGTAGTTGTTCTAATGTCGGGGGGAAGGTCGTTCCAGAGGGCTGGGCCCGCCACAGAGAAGGCCCTTCCCCTGGGCGTTGCCCGCTGACAAAGTCTAGTGGACGGCACCCGGAGAAGTCCCTCTCTGTGGGAGCGAATCGGCCGGGAAGATGTATGGGGCAGCATCCGATCCCGCAGATAGCTAGGTCCCGAGCCATGGAGCGCTTTAAAGATGAGAACTAACACCTTGAAGCACACCCGAAAGACGACAGGTAGCCAGTGCAGCTCGCGCAAGAGCGGTGTTACATGGGTATACCTTGCGGTACCCATTATTGCTCGTGCGGCTGCATTCTGGACCAGCTGAAGTCTTCGGGTGCACCTCAAGGGGAGCCCCATGTAGAGAGAGTTACAATAGTCCAGTCGGGATGTCACGAGAGCATGAGTGACTGTGCGAAGGGCGTCCCGATCCAATAGGGGGCGCAACTGGCGAACCAGGCGAACCTGGTAAAACGCCCTCCTGGCCACGGCTGTCACTTGATCTTCCATGGACAGCCGGGCATCCAGGAGGACACCCAAATTGCGCGCCCCATCCACAGGGGCAAGATGTTCGCCCCCTATGGCCAGCGATGGAGTCAGCTGGTTGAATCGGGCAGCCGGAAACCACAGCCACTCGGTCTTGGTCGGGTTGAGTCTGAGTCCGTTACTTCCCATCCAGATCCGTACGGCTTCCAGGCACTGGCACATCACCGCTACGGCATCGTTGGGGTGGCCTGGGGTAGATATATACAGCTGAGTATCATCAGCGTAGAGATGGTACTCTACCCCAAAGCCACGGATGATCTCACCCAGCGGCTTCATATATGTGTTGAACAGGAGAGGCGAGAGGACCGACCCCTGAGGCACCCCACATGTGAGGGGTCTCGAGGTCGACCTCTGCTCTCCTGCCAACACAAATTGCGATCGGCCAGAGAGGTAGGAGGAGAACCACCGTAAAACGGTGCCTCCCACCCCCAACCCCTCGTAACTGCAAGCATTTAGGATTTAGAATTTATACAGGCTCATGTGAGGGGTCTCGAGGTCGACCTCTGCTCTCCTGCCAACACAAATTGCGATCGGCCAGAGAGGTAGGAGGAGAACCACCGTAAAACGGTGCCTCCCACCCCCAACCCCTTGTAACTGCAAGCATTTAGGATTTAGAATTTATACAGGCTCTCTAAAATGCTTATATTAATATATTTCCCAAAATATATCAAAATATGCTGAATTAAATACATCTGAATGCATAGATGCAATGCCAGTGGGTTTTACTCAGTGGACATTAAAATGTCCATTAAGTCTCTAGAGTAAGATTCATATTATTAAAATAAATAGTAATCAAGAATAATGTATATTCCAGGAGAGATTCCAATGTTAATCTCATTAGAAGTTTTATACAAATAAATAAATTAATGAAAAATGTGTATGCCATGCCATACCCATAAATATCCTTGGTCAAATTTTCTGCGGTGTGGCAAAGGAAATCATTTAATTTTTTCCGTTAAATAAAATCCAGAATAAAGGAATGGGATAAAAAAATGAATCTGTTATCTATTTTTGAAAGTTTCTATATACTAAACATGAAAAGACGAATCAGTAACAATATGCTTAAGGATTGATTTGATCTTTATACTGATGCCTCTGCTATTTTATGATCTGTCTTTCTCTCTCCTTACTTAGCGTTTTCTTCAGTTTTGTGTCTTGATTAGTTTATTTCAATCATCATAATATGGCAAGTTTTGTTTTTCTCTGTATAATCACATTTCATCTTTTTCTTTGTGTTATATTTTTTTGTATTGTATCTTGCTATTAAAATCCAAGTCCAAAAACAACCCACATGTAATCACTGCTAAAACTTATTTTGGAAATCATAAAAACACAGATTTTATTATATACTATAACAGACAGCATATTTTCCAGAAGATACTGCCATGTACAATTTAATTAGCGATTGTGTATGTGTCATTTAGGATTAAAAGTTCATCTAAAAGTCAACCTAATCCCATCTTTCAATGCCTCTCTGAACTAGGTTGACAAAAGCTTAATTCTTTCTCTTTTCCAAATGCATCTGGATTTAGTTTTTAACAGCATGACCATAAGGAAAGAACTCTATGAGAGTGAAGAACATTGGGGAAACGTAAAATAAAAATGGATTCTAAAATCCTTGAAATGGATTACAATTTGATTCTTTAATATTTTGGGTGTACCCCAACCTTTAACAGCAACCATATTAGAATAGGCTCCTTGCTTCCCAGAGGTTCAGACTGCACAACCACAGGGCCATAATTAGGAACTTAATTTATGACCAGTTTGTTGTTGTTTTAACTCTTATTGTCTCCATCTGTCATGCATAGTAACATATATCTTAGGTTTGTAAATCCATGCTAGAATTGTCTTAAGTTTCTGTATCAGTTGCTTTTTAGTCAATTTCTCAATCAATACAGGGATGTAATATGCTATCCCCTGTACAATATCAAACCTTTCAAATGTGGAAATTCCACAGAAGTGAATTTCCAAATGAATTTCGGTGGGTCAGATTGGCTGGGAATGATAGATCCAGTGGTTGGTTTCTGCAGGCTCGCACCTACTCGCAAGAGCCGGTTGGTGAAATTTAGAGAACCGGTGAGAGGGGGTTCCACCAGCGTACCTGGAAGTAAATCTGGCCTGCCACTGCCAGTGACCCAACGGGAAGGAAAGGAAAGGAAAGGAAAGAAGAAAGAAAGAAAGAAAGAAAGAAAGAAAGAAAGAAAGAAAGAAAGAAAGAAAGAAAGAAAGAAAGAAAGAAAGAAAGAAAGAAAGAAAGAAAGAAAGAAAGAAAGAATTTATCATCACAATTGAGTCCAAAATTTTGGTTGCTAAGCAAGAGCGTTGTTAAATGAGTTTCACCACATTTTAAAAGGTGGCCACTCCCACCCTGTCACATGACTGCCAAGCCATGCCCACAGAATAGGCCACACCTATAGAGTAGGTTCTAAAAAAATTTGAAACCCACCACTGGATAGATCCTTCACTTTTGAAGGCCATCAGTCTTGTCAATGTTACAATGGACAAAAATGGAATACTTCTGGTATAGAACAACCATTAGGGCATCAAAATCTCAAAATTATAAGTTACCAAGTAATACTAACCTAATTAAACAATTGACATTATTTCATCTTAAAAATGTATCCTTTGAATTGTATTACTTAGTCAATCAAGATAAAATCAATATTACCTTAAAGTCACATATATTTAACAAGGGAATAAGAATTAAGCACTTATTTAGTTCTTTTACAGCATCTTCAGTTTAAAAAATATCACGTTCTTAATTTTTCTGGCAAACTATATTGATCTGTGGTTTGAGCGGTATATAATGATTTACAGTTTAATGGATTCCATTTGTTAAATCCAATTCCCAGTTCAATTCATCCAAATATTAGTAATTCCAATAATGTGAGAACCCTATGTTCTCAATCTTCCTGGCAAAGGAGTCTGATCTGTCATATGAACAATATATGATGATTTATAGCTTAATAAATTTCATTGGTTATATCCAGGTCCCAGTTCAATTCAACCAAGTAAATAACAAACGTACTTCTCAGCTATCCAGTTGTGTAAACCTCATAATCATATTTGCATTAAAAATCATGAACTGCTAAAGCAAGTTAGACACTACAAAATTAGAGGTACAAAACAGAAATTTACTCCCAAATTCAAACTTAATTAAAATTGAAAGTTAAAATTGAAGGTCCAAATATTAAAATGATTTCACAGAATTATATTCCTTGCTGTTTAAAAGGGTTTGGGATTTTTTTGTATGACATAATTTTATTTCATAAAAGGATGAAATATGCACTGTGATGTCATCATTCAGTCCCAATCTTTCATATTTGTATCGCAATATTGCATGTAACCACACAAGGGCCAGAATTAGCACTTTTATGTGACACTGTCTAGTTTGTCACTTTTCCTTCAATGGATGTCTATTACATAGAAATAGAGTTAATCACCCAAGTGATCACATATGCACATATGCAGAAAAGAGCATTTCAACTTAACGGTGGAGGTATTAAACAAGAGAAAAATAAAAATAAATTCAACCAATTAACTCTGGGTATGAAATGAAAAGCATTATAAATTTGAAAGCTTTTGTTTTAGGCATGTCCTCTAGTACAGGGGTCCCCAACCCCCGGGCTGCGGACCGGTGCCAGTCCGTGGCTTGATAGTAACTGGGCTGGAGTGAGCGGCGGAGAGAGTAGCGTAACTCTTAGGAAAGTGTAGCAAACGCTCCACTATCCTGGTGGCTGGCCGGGGCGCTCCCTGGGGGCAGGACAGGGGCAATGGCCTGCATGGGGCGGGGTTCGGGGCACCACCTGGCTATGCGCAGGGGGAAGGGGCTGCCAGGCCCTCTTGCCCGGGACGCAGTCTGTCCTTCCCTGCCCCAGTCGAGGATCCTTCGCCCAGGACCCCTGGCAGCTTTCCCGCCCAGTTGCATGCAAGGCGCCCTCCCCGGGTCGCGTTCCCACGAGACGTGGGTTCCTGCCTCAGGTTCCACGTGACTGCCAAACGTGCATGCAGCCCACGTGACTCGACTCACCCGCTGGAGGTTCCCACCAGTCCGCGGAATTTTTTTACATGAAACCGGTCCCTGGTGCCAAAAAGGTTGGGGACCCCTGCTCTAGTATAGTGACCACCAGCCAGTAGTCTATGGTCAGTGTTCCACAAGAACTTTTTGGTGGTCTGCAGAAAAATTATTTTAATTTTTTATATTGCACTAAATATTATTTATCTTTTTAAAAAAAATCATATTAGTGGTACACAGGATTTAAAATTATGAATTTAGTGGTCCCTGAGGTCTGAAAGATCGGTAATCCCTGCACTAGTATTTCCTTTAAAAAAAAAAAAAATATTTACTAAACATAGTAAAAAGTAATGCAAACCGATGGTTTGTAAAAGAAAAGTTCAGAAGCTGCAGGAAAAAAGAAAACAGTAGAAAAGAAACAAAGACAATAGTATGTAAGTATTGTAATTATTAATAATAATGGCTTTCAACCTTCATCACACTGAGCATAAAGTAATACAGTAACTATTCAAATCCTTCTTCTAAAATCCTCTTCTTGACATAATCTAACTTTTACCTATATATAATCCACAAATTATCATCTTTTAAGTCCTGTTCAGTAAAACAACCTTTAAGTGTTATCACAAATATCAAACAAATAGTTTATCCCTGATCAAATAGTCTAAATTTATATTCCTTCTTTTTTCTCTTCAAAATCTTGACTTTTAAATTGCTCCAATGTCATTGCAGCATTTGATCATTCATTAATCTTCAGCTTTTAAAAGGAGTCTTCAAAGCTTTCAGCAGCTTATTTTAAACAGAGGCTGCATCAGAATTTTTTTTGGCAGCTGTTCTATTATTTTCTTTATTTGTCTTTTGCATTCCCATTTTGGTCATCCCAATTTTGTTGTCTTCTATGCTTTCAAATTCTATAATGTCTGTGTTAGGTAAGTTTTTTTTTAACCATCATCTTCTACAAGTTTAACCATTGAAATATGGGTAATTTCTGAGATTATATTTACTAATTAGTTATTAATATCTTAGTCCATATCTTAGTCCATATTTCAAAGAATATTTTAAGACAACTTATAACCAGTTTAGCCATTTTAACTCTTTTTTTGCCTGGTCCTTTAGTTCAGCTTTAATTCATCCCATAGTAATCCTTGTCCTATGAGAGATAAATATCTCTCTCTTGCTTTCCTACCCTCCCCCCTCCCTTTTTAGCTGTCTCCAAAATTTATCCAGCTATGATTTTGTGAAACTGATATAAAGCCTTTGTCACAGAAGTTCAGGTCCCTATCAGTGGTGAGTTTTGGGCGGTACAGCCGATACGGGTGTACTGGGGGTAGCTGGGAGCAGTGGCTACCGTACCGGAACAGTCAACCATTTGGCCCACCCTCCCACCTGCGTTCCTTACTGCTTTTTGAGGGAAATAATAATAATAATAATAATAATAATAATAATAATAATAATAATAATAATAATAATAATAATAATAATAATAATTTTATTTATAGACCGCCTCCTCTCCCCAAAGGGACTCCCCAAATGAGCCAATTGCGGGCATGCACACAGCGTTTGGCACCTGTGTGACCTCCACCAAGCAGTTGAGTGTTGCTATGCAGTTGTGTGTGCATGTGTGCGCAGCGCCCATGCCCACCGAGACTGCCCAGCCCCGTTGCAGCGTACCGGTTGCAAGGGAACCAGAACCCACTACTGGTCAGTATATATAGGACACCCTTCTCTAATTTTATCCTGGCAAAACTCTATAATATATTAATCTATGAAATAATGACTGAAGTTTTCCAAGACTGAATGTGGATTTCAACTTGGGTGTTCCAAGTTCCTATCCAGCACCCTAAACACTACACTACAGTGTTTCGTATTTTTGTCGAAGTACTACCAGTAAAATAAATTAATGTACTGTATGTTAAATAGATTAAAATGCGAGGGAACTCAGGATATTGTTGATGATAGAGATGATTAAACTCTGCAATTTATGTATTTACAAAAACAGAACAGAAGGATGCCAAAGCATATTTAAGCGTCTCAATTATGTCTTGAGCATGAGAGAAGGAAATACATCAGATATTAGTTTTACAGTAACCAGAAATTCCTTTGCTTCCCTAATACATTTCTATAACAGTGTACTAAGGCATGATGATTACTTCCAATTAAAACAATATTATTCAATAATTAACAAAATCTGTAAGCTATAACTACAACCAAAGATTCTTCTTAAGTCTTCCCAAAACAGCCAACACTCAAATTTTACCAATAATTAAAAGTTAAATACTAATTTTATTTTCTTGTTATATATTGGATGTACAGTATGTTTGACAATCATGGAATATTTTCAGATTGCTAAGGAACAAATAATGGCCAAACACCATTTACACCATTTAGACTTTTGGTCTTCTTTTGAAAAGGGTGCCTTTAAGAGAAAGTTGAGGCAGACTTTAATTTTGAAAATAAATCAAAATATAGGGATTTCTTAAAAACATATGATTGATATTCCTGCACATTGATGCAAGAAGTTTGGAAAGTTATGAAAAATAGTTTTGTAATTCATCATAATTAAAAGGCAAAATTTGTGAACAGGTGACTAATGCTTAATGTTGTATGGCATGGTATGTGCATGCTTAAAGCCTCAAAATTTTAGATTTAGATTTAGATTTTATTAGATTTATATCCCGCACCTATCTCCGATGGGACCCAGGGCAGCGCACAGGCATTTAAAAACACAATGTACAATACAAAATATCAAACATCCTAAACCCCTATTAAATTTGTTACCCCTGCGCTAAAAATGTTGTTTAAAAACCCTCTGATTAAAAATTTGTGCAACTAACCCTCAGTCATTTATCGGGTGGATTTACCCTAAACCGGCTTGCTGAAACAGGTGCGTTTTTAAACGCTGATGGAAAAGGCGGCGGTATGAGGTGGTGCGGAGATCGGGAGGTAGGTCGTTCCAGAGGGTAGGGCCCGCCACAGAGAAGGCCCTTCCCCTGGGCGTCGCCAACCGGCATTGCCAGGCCGACGGCACCCGGAGAAGACCCTCTCTATGAGAGCGGATCGGTCAAAGGGATGATGGTTTTATAGACTCCACATTTTCTAGACTCCATGTTTTATATTTTGTAGGAAATAATTTTATTATTCTATTACTTCCTACAAAATATAAAATTCAAAAACTTGTATTTGCTCTGTAATTCCATGTCCACGTCTGCTTTGGGAAACCTGGTCATGTTCTTACTTATTTAGGATTTATCTATTGAGTAATCAAAGTAACATTCAGAAATGACTGTTTCTGGCACTGTAAAACAAAACAAGATAAAAGCACAATTCAATTCCAGAACCAATAAAGCAGAAAACAGGAACTATAAAAACAATACGAGATCTTCATGATATCATTGAGACTGCAAACCTGATTTAATTTTCTCATCCAACTCACTTTTGTGACCAAACTAACTCCCTCCAGTAATCTTCCATCTTCACTTAAATGTATATAGCAAAGTAAGGTAACAATGGTAGGTCTCTTGACTCAGAGTTGAGTTTCCTTAAAAAATATCCTAGACAGATACTTCATTGTTCTGCTGACTACAGAAAACTGGAAGACATCACTTCTTAGAGATACCAAGTTATATTACAAGCTCCAGAAACTTAAGCTTCCTTCCTTCCTCCCTCCCTCCTTTCCTCCCTCCCTTTCTCCCTTCCCTTTTTTTTCTTTTCTTTCTTATTTATTTATTGCCTTGGTTATTTTTATAAATAATTTAAGGTGGTTTCATGCCTAAGGCAGGACTAGAACTCAGTCTTCAAACACCAACAAACAGACGTTGGCGGAAGAGGCGGAGGTCCAAGATTGTGCGAAGGTCGGAGGGTAGGTCATTCCAGAGGGCTGGGCCCGCCACAGAGAAGGCCCTTCCTCTGGGTGTCGCCAACCGGCATTGCCCGGCCGACGGCACCCGAAGAAGACCCTCTCTGTGGGAGCGGATCGGGCGAAGGGATGTACGGGGCAGGAAGCGGTCTCGTATATAGCTAGGCCCCGAGCCATGGAGCGATTTAAAGATGGTCATCAGTACCTTGAAGCGCACTCGAAAGGCCACCGGCAGCCAGTGCAGCTCGCGCAGGAGAGGTGTTACGTGGATTTGCCTTGGGGCACCCATAATCACCCGCGCGGCTGCATTCTGTACTAACTGTAGCTTTTGAGTGCACCTCAAGGGAAGCCCCATGTAGAGAGCGTTACAGTAATCCAGCTGGGACGTCACAAGTGCTTGAGTGACTGTGCGAAGGGCTCCCCGGTCCAGTAAGGGGCGCAACTGGCGTATCAGGCGTACCTGATAGAACGCCCCCCTGGCCACGGCTGCCACATGGTCCTCCATGGACAGCCGGGAATCCAGGAGGACGCCCAAGTTGCGCGCCCTCTCCACGGGGGCCAGTTGTTCGCCCCCAATGGCCAGAGTTGGACTTATCTGGCTGAACCGGGGTGCCGGAAACCACAGCCACTCGGTCTTGGACGGGTTGAGCTTGAGTTTGTTACTACCCATCCAGATCCGTACGGCCTCCAGACACCGGGACAGCACCTCGACGGCATCGTTGGGGTGGTTTGGGGTGGATATGTACAACTGAGTGTCATCAGTGTACAGATGGTATTCCACCCCAAAACCACGGATGATCTCGCCCAGCGGCTTCATGTAGGTGTTGAACAGGAGTGGCGAGAGGACCGACCCCTGAGGAACCCCACATGTGAGGGGCCTCGGGGACGACCTCTGCCCTCCTGTCAACACCCATTGCGACCGACCAGAGAGGTAGGATGAGAACCACCGTAAAACGGTGCCTCTCAACCCCAACCCCCCCAATCGGTGCAATAAGATACCATGGTCGATGGTATCGAAAGCCGCTGAGAGATCTAATAGGACAAGGATAGAGGAACAGCCTCTATCCCATGCCCTCCAGAGATCATCCACCAACGCGACCAATGCCGTCTCAGTGCTGTGCCCGGGCCGGAAGCCGGACTGGCGCGGGTCTAGATAATCAACTTCCTCCAGATGACGGGGAAACTGTTGAGCCACCACACTCTCGACAACCTTCACTAAAAAGTGAAGGTTGGAGATGGGACGATAGTTCTCTAACAGAGCCGGGTCCAGGGATGGCTTCTTGAGGAGGGGCCTCACCACCGCCTCTTTCAAGACGGTGGGCAAATACCCCTCACTCAGAGATGAATTCACAATGCCCTGGAGCCAACCTCGTGTCACCTCCCAGGATGCCAGTACAAGCCAGGAGGGGCACGGGTCCAATAAACATGTGGTGGCTCTAAGGTTCCTCCGCAACCTGTCCATATCCTCGGTAGTAACAAAGTCGAACTCCTCCCAAGGTGTAATCTCAAGACCAGCACCGGACGCCACGACCAGACCACTAGTGGAGGGCAACTCATTCCGAATCTGAGTGATTTTGTCCTGCAGGAAAACTCCAAATTCCTCTGCTCGACCCTGCAGAGGGGCTTCCCGCGGCCTCAGGTGAAGGAGGGAGCGGGTCACCCCAAACAGGGCGGCAGGGCGGTTTTCCGCGGACGCGATAAGGGTGGCACAATACTCCCGTTTGGCCACTCTTAGCGCCACTAAATAAGTCCTAATATGGTAATATGGTAATTAAGGTTACATTTATCCCTAAAAAGTATATAACCCATTGTCCACTTGATACTATACATTAAGAACTCATGAGATCTGGACCTACAGTTGCCCTAATCCTGATCCTCTCTCTTCTCACTATGTTTGGGGAATAGGATCTAATATACTGAATCAGTTTTACTTTCATATATTACAAACTTCATACTTGGTTGGTTAATTGGTATTTCTTTGTCCCAAGTTGTATCTTTTACTTTTTTCTACCATTAACATCTTTCATACCTATATTTAGCCTAATTACAAGTCTTGGGTCACTTCTTTGAGAACTTTGAATTCATCTCAATGTTTGAAACCCTTGTTCTTTTGATAAAGGCCAGGGAAACCCCACATATCATCTAAAGCAGGGGTCTCCAACCTTTGTAACTTTAAGTCTGGCTGGAGAATTCTGGGAGCTGAAGTCCTTCAGACTTAAAGTTGCAAAGGTTGGAGACCCCTGATCTAAAGAACTGCTCTCAGAAAGATTCTAAATGATACATTTAAAAAGCTGTTCTTTGCAACTATTCTACTTTATTTAAAATGTGACAAACTGTCTTTTATATTTTCTCTGTGTTTTATCTAGTTTGGAATGTTTTTAAACTTCAAAACAATTTGAAACCTTTGAAATTTTCAAGGTATATAAAGAAGACATATCATCTATTGTCAGGCTGCATTGTTTTTTTCTTGTTTTGTCTTTGTTTGTTTTTTTAATGAAGAGGATCACCTTATGAACAGAAAGGTTTACCGTAGAGTAGAAACCTACGTGTACTGAGTGATAAGTAAAACTGAAATATTAAAAGATTTCTCTCCTAAGTTTTGGGAAAGCTCAAGAAATATACATGCAAAGCTTTACTTTTCCTAAACGTAATAGAATAGATTAATCCAAGGTCACTACAGATTTTATCTGTAGGAAACCAAATGTGAGGGTGGTGTTTGTTCTTTAGAAACTAGAATACATGTGTGCATTGGCATGTACATGTGCACATGTTGAGAAAATGGGCCAGAAACAATCATGAAAAAAAACCTTTTGGTTTAGAGACAAGGAGTTCCTTGGCTTGTTGAATTCTCTATGGTGAGAGAAACTGATAGGCAGCAGGAAAACATTGAATGACTTAGCCTCTGCCAAGATTAGATCAATGTTGTCCTTAATGTGAAAAATTACCAGGGTGTGCTTAGAGAAGCCATCAATCAAGAAATCATTTTTAAAAAATCAGTAACAGCTTTCAAAGGAGGAAGAGGTCAATGTACTAGACAATGCTCATATTAATGGGTGGACTTGAATTTGAAGTGAATTCCTATCTTTCGTTCCAAACACTCCAATGTTGCTCCTGCAGGATTCCCTGGTTTGTGAGGGGCTAACAGGCTAGATTCAACCTCAGCTGGTTCTAAAGTTTGTGGGTTGCACAAATGCAGGGACTTTTCCAGAAAGAAGTTTTGATATTTGCATGAATTTGTAGCCATATGGAAGATTTCTATGAGGAGGGGCAGATATTTTTGTTCATGAGAACTTCTATTTTCTTAAAAAGTAAACCTTTTTATCTTCTCCCTCATCCTCATTACTATGCCCTCTTCATCTCTTCATTCTGTCAGTATTGTATATACAATGCCTCTTTCCTTACACGGGGGCATAATTGGCCAGTGGGCGGCATATAAATTTCATAATAAATAAAATAAATCAATAACAATAAAATAACACCATGCAGCATCTACAAACACTTCTTTAGAGTTTAAAGGAAGGTGGACTGTATATATAATTCTGATAGGTTTTATATATCCCTCCCTGTAACATCATTGAACACTAGGTTGTATAGTTGGTAGCTGGTAAAGCTGATGTACTTTATATAGTCATCTAAACTGCAGTAAGCTGTGTGTTCAGTTCTTGATAGACGGCTTGAATAGCTCTACGTGCGCCCAAAGAATCCCAATAAGGAAGAAAGCAGTCGTGTATTGACTTCTGGTGGTGAATAGAACTGGCAGCATGCCTTCATATTCACACATTTTTCTTCTCACCTTCCTCAACACCTACTCATCTCTACTTCCTCTTAATCACCACAAGGTGATGTCTCGATTCTGGATAGCTTTGACATTCTTAACTTCATTTCAAACCAGTCTCCGTCTATTTCCTCCCCAAAGCATGTACTCTGGTGCCCTTCCCTCTTCTTCTTCATTGTCAAAGTGATGTAAGAAAAAACAAGGTCTGAGAAAAATCAAAACATCTGACTAAATTCTGGAATGAAGAATTGGAGCATCTGCTATTGGAGAATTAAGGGGTCTAAATATTAGGAAAAGTAAAATATACCTAAATGATTACCATTTGGGGAGGGATTTTATAGTTAAGGGTTTTATAATGATATTGAACAATTTTCTGGAAGAATTAAATTTTGTTATTTCATGAAGCGGTTTATTTCTATTGAGCCTGGGATTCCACAAAGAGAATTATTGTTTCCTGTAGCACGAAAGAAACTCACCTCCCTAATTACATGAAATAGATCCAGGATATAACTCATATCTATCATTGGGGCTGAAGTCTTATTTAATAGTCATGCTGTGAAAATTAAATCCGTTTTCCTATTTTTATTTAGGGCTATGAGGGGGAAGATCAGCAGCTATGGACAAAAACAGGCCAACCATAAATTTAATACTAGAGGCCCTGACTACAATGCTGTGCAAACATGACAAATAAATTAAAGAAATAAGAAGGGCAAACAATAGAAGCATATGATGATTCTAGGTCAGTGATAGCGAACCTTTTTGGCACCGAGTGTCCAAACCAGAGCATGTGTGTGCACATGCATGCATGAGCACTGGAGAACCAGAAACTCAAAGACCAGCTGGCCAATGCACATGTACGCGCTGGCCACCTGGTCTTCCGGTTTCCATTGTGCGCATGCCCTCTGATCAGCTGGTCTTCACGCACACTGGAAGCCCAAAGACCTGGTGGCCGGCTTGAGCATGCACACTGGCCAGCTGGTCTTCCGGTTTCTGTGGCTCCAGCCCATGCGAAGATCAGCTAGCCAGCATGCATCGGAAAGCAGAAGAGCAGCTGGCGATGGTGAACATGCCCACAGAGAGGTCTCTGTGCGCCACCTCTGGCATGCATGCCATAGGTTCACCATCACGGTTCTAGGTGAATGGAGAAATTGACAAAAGTAAAAATGATTAAGAAATGAAAACTAGATGACTACTATTCCAAATTTACTAAATTTAAATAAAGACACTGGATGTGCATTTTCAATATACGGGCTACTTGAAAAGATATTCTCAAGTATGTTTCATCTATTTATTTTTGCTGTGCTGCTTGTCCTAACCACAGATAATCCTATTCATAGCTATCACTTGAAACACATTCAGAAATTCTTGTAGAAACTCCAAAGATTTGCATTAGATTAATATTTTCAGACGATGGTGCAAAATTCTGTCACATTTTATGGAAGACTTCTCGGATTGCCAGGAGATCTCTTATTAATCTAGAGATGAAAGTGTGAAGCATTTTGAAGTATATTTCTTAAAAGTTAAATCTTTTTAAAAATTGGTTTCATTTAAGAAAGAGGAAATCCATATTTCTCAATTATTTGCTAGATATCTTAAAGTTTTTTTCATTCATCATGCACGTATGGAGTTAAACATGAAAGGACAGTCACCTATGTGATTTCAAATCTGAAATAATATTATGCCCATAGGATTTTCAATAAAAATAAAATATAATTTTCAACTGCACTAACTTTTTACATCCATCATTGGGGGAATGGGGGAAGATATGTGACATTCCAATGATGCTCTCCCTGTATTATGGGGTCACATTTGAAATACTACTGGTTGTTATTCTTGTTTACAACTCAAAGAGAATACTAGCAAATTAGAAAAGATGAAGGGAACACACAGCAAAAACGAACAGGGCTAAAGTAATTCTCTGCTATTCAAACATTTTTATATTGCTAGATTTTTTTTTTTAGTTTCTTTTAGTTTTAGTTTTAGTTTTTTTAGGTTTTTTAGGGTTTTTTAGGTTTTTTAGTGGTTAGTGGTTTAGTGGCATTGCAGGCTACTTCTGCTGACTGCCCACTGACTGCAATTTGGCAGTTCAGTTCTCATCAGGCTCAAGGTTGACTCAGCCTTCCATCCTTCTGAAGTTGGTAAAATGAGGACCCAGATTGTTGGGGGCAAGATGCTAACTCTATAAACTGCTTAGAGAGGGCTCCAAAGCACTGTGAAGAGGTATATAAGTTTAAATGCTATTGTAAATGCTATTGCTATTATTTAAAAAATACGGAAGAGATAGATGAAATGATATTGGTAAAGCTCATCTCTCCACAAATATTAAAACGTAAGGTCCTCCGGTACGTTGACTATGGAATAGATAAAAAAAATATTGTGCATGGTGTTTGCTTAAAGCATAAGTCAGGTTTCCCAAAAAATGTAATTATAACTAACAATTTGGATGGATTAAAAAAATTAAACAGATCAACAGAGAATAAGACTATCAATGATCATCAGATTCTCTGGCCATGTACAACCTTCAGGGTTAAAAGTACCATTCCTCTTAACAGCAGTTAGTGAAGAACATAACTGGAAATATATAATAGCACTCATCTCACACTTGTGGACTTCTAGGTTTCTAAGCACCACTAGGGTATTATGCTGGATTGTAGACACTTTTGGTCATTTTCTTACTATATGCTCATAGACTACACAAACTAAGTAAGATCCATTTCATTTGGGTTTCAGGCTTGGATTTGGGACTGAAATCATGTTAGTTGTGCTTTTTTAGAACTCCTGCCAAGAGGAGGTTAAAGATAATGTCTCCATCCTTGTTCTTCATGACCTCTCAGCAGCCTTCAATAACATTGACCATGGTATCCTTCTGGACCACCTGCAGGGTTGAAAGTAGGTAGCACTATATTGTGCTGATTCTCTTACTTCCTCAATGACCAGTTTCAGTCACTGTTGATTGGAGGGGTGAGAGGTGCTGCTATATCCCAAAACCAATGGGTGAGGTCATTTGCCACCATGGGGTGAGGTATCATCAGCATATATCATCTATATATCTCTACCCAGTGAAGTAAGCAATGCTACCAATATATATGGTTCTGGGCCTAGTTAGCACCCAGAAAGCCCTTCCACTTTTTAATTGATTTCCACATTGACATTTAATCATCCTTGCGTGTTTTAAAATTTAATATATTGTTATATTTTTAATATTTTATTTGTGCACTGCCCAGATTGTGAGGGAAATGAGCAGTGTTAAAATTTAATAAATAAACTATATTATGGAGGCTTTAGTGGTCTGGATGGTAAACAACAGACTTTGACTCAATCTGGCAAAACGTGGTGGCTTTGGGTTTAAATCCCTCACCCCCAGATATAGGAATATACCATATTTGGTTCTGGATGGGTTGCAGTTCCCCACTCAGTGCACAACCTGGGGGTCTTCTAGATTCACAACTCCTTCTCCAAAATGCTGGTAATAATCTAGAAAGCCCCACATGTCATGGGCCAAGTTATTTGAGGAACTGCCTCTCCCGGTAAAATGGCTCCTCTTTGTTCCCGATCGGAAAACTTTCTTCTATTCACAAACTTTTCTTTTGGCATCTGAGACCTTAAAACTTTAAATTTTTACTTCAACTCTTCCTCGGGAAACCTTCGGTATCTCCCCCCAATACATGGACACCCAGATTTGGATAATACAGTCGTTTCTTCTTGGTTTTATATACTTCGTAGACTGAACTTTTATCTGAACTGCTCCAATACCTTCATAGGCTACCCGCCTTTTCGATGCCATTTCTTCTACTAATTAGAACTTACAACAGGGACAATGGCTTCTAAAAAAACCACCTACTGGAAAATCTTTTTCTGCTCCATCTTCAGCCCGCTCCAGTCCAGTTATGTAGCAGACAAAGATTATCTCATTATTGCAGAAAGAAGCGACTGGTGAGAGCGCCCAGGAATTGTCAACTAATGAGATGCTCCAGGACATAATGAAAAATGTGCATGAAATCTGAAAAGACTTGACAAACCTAAAAAAAGAGCTGTTGGAAACACAAAAAAGTACAATGGATAACAAACAAAAAATTGAGGCGTTAGAGGGAGGATCAGCTGAGATGAGGGAAGAGGTAAAGGAAATTCGGAAGGAAAGCTCAGAACTAGGAGGTCATATGACAAAAATAGAATTTGAAAGAATGTCTTTTTTTCTCAGGTTCCAGAACATACCAGAGACAGAGGGTGAAGATCTTAAAGATCTTATGAGCGCAATCTTAGCAGATTATATTAAAAGAAATAAAGAACAAGTCTGGTGGGATATGGACCTGGTTTATAGAATTAATTCAGCATATGCTAGAATAAATAATGTACCAAGAGAGGTTCATATTAAATTTCTAAGGAGGTCCACAAGGGATGAGATATTGAGGGCCCAGAAGGGAGGACCCTTGAAGTACCAAGAAAATGAAATTACCATTTTGAAACAATATTCCCAAAAAATATTAGAGAAATAAGAAGGAAATATTCCTTCTTGTCCAAAAAATTATATAAAAAAGGAGTTTGGTTCAAATGGTTATTGCCAGAAGGAATGTTGGTCTTCTGGGAGGGAGGTAGAATCAGAGTTAAAACATTAGGAGAGGCGGAGGCCTTTCTTCAAAAACACTCTTCATTCCTAGGGGACGAGGATGAGGGAACGGGGGGGGGGGCATGGCCCCGTCCATCGGCGGGAAGGGAGATGAAGAATCAATAGCAAAAAGACTTAGATCTCAAAAATGATTTTATTTGAAATTTTTACTGTGATTGTTGAAATTAGATGGCAATGAAAAACACGATTGAATGTATGAATTATACAATGTAAAATATATGTATGCTTGTCATTTACCTTTTTTTAAAAAAATTGTATTTGTATGAAGTTTTGGGAGGACCACCACCTCCGACATGGAAGCCACTAAAATGCTATATTCACCCTATATCCCTTTTTCCTATGTATATTTTTAAAAACCAATAAAAATTGGTTTTTTTTTAAAAAAAGGAACTGCCTCTCCCAAGTAACATCTACCTGTCCCATCAGATCTGGCAGAAGAAGCCTTGTGGGTTCTGTCTGCTAGAGAGTGTCATTTGGTGCTACCCCCACCAGTGGTGGGTTGCAGGTGATACACCCCGCCATGGGCGTACCTGAGCTTACCCCGAGCACTGGCTACTGTTCACACCCACCCAAGCTCCTTACCTGTCCTTTAAAGCCTTCGGGGGTTCTGCGCATGTGCATGGCACGTATAGCACCTGCGCGACGCTCTGCCAAGCAGCTGGAGTGTCGCAGAGGTTTGCGGAGGTGTCACTGGCAGGTACAACGCATGTGCGCACCACACACATCCATGTGGACGATGCAGGGCCCGTTCCAATCGGTACCGGAACCCACCAGTGACCCTCACCCTAAAGAACATCATTTCCTTGAGATCAGCCTGGCCTTGACCTTGATGGCATTCTGGAAGGGCCTGAAGACTGGCTTTGTCATCTGGCCTGGGGAATCAAAATGTGTGGAGCCATAAAATGGCTGTATTATTTTTCAATGGCTACACTTTCATGGGGATTCTATTGTATGGCTTCTAATTGTTTAATTGCTTTTAATGCTTGTATGGCTGTTTTTATGTTTTTGGCATGGTTTATGTTTTCATTGTAAGCCACCCAGAATCAAGAATATGGGCAGCTGTATAAATTGAATAAACAAACAAACAAGAGAGTAAAATGGTGCTTCCTGCAGGATCTGCCTGATGCTTCATGAATCTCAATCAGTGATCCAGAGAAAGCCATGGGATATTTCCCCTTGATAAGTGATGCCATTCGAGATACTCTCCCAATTCTGCTGTGGTCAGCTGATCAATCCCCAGGGAACATCTGGTTTGTGTTTTGCATGCTTGGATTGTTTACTGCCTAACACAAGGAGGAACCTGAGCATAATGGCATGCATGTTGCTGACAGAAGCATAACGGCATGCAGATTGTGCCATTGTTTGCAGCCCCAAAAGGCATGTTAATTGAAACTGACAGTAAATAATGAAAACAGGCATACCTCCCTAGGCCTGCACTTATTGCTCCAAGATTCTCTGCACAATAGAATAATGTTTAATTAGGCAATGACATATTTTAATTAACCCTGACTTGTAATTAATGCATGCTGCATCAAAAAAAACACAACAATGTACATGAACAGTGTAAATTGCTACATTTAGAAATTAATGGACGAGACTCATAGGAAAAAAGAGAAAGCCCTGTAGTTGTTGTTTTTTAAAAACTATTTATGCATATAATTTCTTTTTGAATTAATTTGGATTTTGTCCATTGTTATTTACTTTGGCAGAAAATGAAGTATATCATATATTTTCCCCCCAAAAAATAAAAATAATGTGGAAATCATGGTAGAGGATTCTTATATTTCCTTAAGTATGAGTGATCAACAGATCTTTATAATGGCTGGTCTTTCTTGATATAATCCTTTCCAGTTTCTAGAAGCTCCCTGACCTCAATTAAATTCCAAGAGAAGGCATATTTACCCATTGTTTTTCCCCCAAGGTTGGCATATTTGGGAGCCAAGAACACCAGGAATGATGAAAACACATCAGAAAACAACATCAAATCCTACCAACAATAAATTAAGTTCAAAAAATGCTACCATTAAAAACAAAACAATATAAAATTACTCTGACCACATGGGTGAATATTAGAAGGCTGTCTCATATGAGATGGAAAACATAACATTGGGGCAGGGGCATACCTTTAGCATGCTATTAAGCATCTTACCTTCTCCTCTCCCCATTATCACCCATGTCAGAACTCAAGGAAGCACACAAAGGGTGTGTGCCCAAGATAGAGTTACCAAACTTGGCAAAAGGAGGACTTTTATTCTCCTTTTTGTCATCATGTCCTCCATTCCACAAACATAGCCTTAGAATTAAATCAGGTCTGCCTTTTTAAGAATCTGCAAGCAATCTTTTCCTGAGTTTTTTTTTCTCTGCAGTGCAGCACTTTCCTAATAAGTGCTAATGGTGAGTTAAACAAGCTCCTCTGTTACCTTAATTAGTCGATTCAAACCTGCTCCCCTGTTGGCTTGTGCTGCTCCCTGAAACTGACAAGACTTTAAGTAGTATCAGACTCATCACTTTTGCCTCCTGCAATCTCTAGCCCATTCCTGCAATTTAAAAAAATGACTCTTTCAGGTGCTGGAAAAAGGTAGACCTAAATTCTTTCTTTCTTTCTTTCTTTCTTTCTTTCTTTCTTTCTTTCTTTCTTTCTTTCTTTTTTCAGTTTTTCATTGTAACTTTTGTTGCAGATGCCAAGAAAAGTAAACAACTATTGTGTCTTCATATTTGTTCCCATTTCCAATGCTTGTCTCTTTCTTTGCCTGTTCAGATAACTGGAACCCTATTGAGGTATCTTATAAATATATTGGCTGAATCTACCTTGCTTAGACTATTGCCTAAACTATTAATAGCAGTTCTTTGGCAGAACACCTAAAAGGGGCAGTTACATGTCTTTATAAAGATATACCCGTACAGTAAAATAATATTTGAGTCATCAAAGTTGGATAGAAAGTAAAGGTAAAATTGGGCCCCTCTAGAAATAAAATCTGCTCACAAAATGCAGATTGGCAATGTGTCTGCCATGAAAAGTTGATTCCCTTTAACTATTTTTGGGGACATATGTCATTTTTAAAGGTTACTATATTTACCCTTGCTAAAAACCAGAAACAGAGCTCCCCTTTTGTTACTAGTAACAAAACAGAATTGGAAGTATTCTGCTTAAGGACAGTCATGTGGTCACAATCAAGGCATTTGGCAACTGGTTCAAACTTATGTCCAGAATCACTTGGTCATGTGATCACCATTTGCAACCTTCCCTGTCTTCTTCCCACAATCATAACCAACAGGGAAGGCAGCAGGGAAGGTTGCAAGTTGTTCTTGTAAGTTTCTTCCAATCCTGCTGCATTTTCTCCAAGGAGGCCAATCTTACACTCAACCAAACTAGAGGGACTTACTCTCAGCCAAACAAAAGTTAGGGGCTAGACCCCCAAAATATTTAAGTTAGAAGTACTGCTTATTGTAATAATAAGTGCAGCTTATGGACTGTAGGTCATATTTTAAAAAAGAACATTTTTTTAATTATCACTTGATTGTGAAAATGTGTCCTGGAACAGAATAGTATTTTTGAAAAGAATTATTATTGGCAATCACATTTCAACAGAGAGCTGATAGAAACATCGTCCTCATATTGAATTTGCAATGAACAAAACCACAAATATTTAGGGAAATAACCTAAAGTGCCAGGTGCCAGATGAACAATAAAGTCTCCTTAACAGTGTACATATGGGTCTGATTTAAAGATTGTTATGTATTAGCAATTTTGATAGCCATGTTCTTCCTGAAGGAATTCATTTTTTTTTACAATGCCAGAGATTCCAAAGTTTAAGTATATAAAAATTATCTAAGTCTAGAGAACATTAAACAGTGAACTAAGTTGGAGTTTTTTTCTGCAGATAAAAGTCACATGATGTTCTAAGCTTACAACTATTGCTTTACTTTCACCTTAGGGGCTTAGTGTTTGCCCTGAATTTGTAAATTCCCCTTCTTATATGAGCATAGCATTTGAGAGGATCCTAAGGAATCTGGAATACCAACACAGATATGCTTCAATGCTCACATGATATCAGTTCTACAGCCACAGGAAATAGAGTGTAACCCCCTTGGAACAGGTAGCTGATCAGGTGAACTCCTAATCTTTAGACAAAAAATTAGTTAAGAAATATTGTGACAAAACATCTGGAGGAAATCCATTTACCTAGGTCAGGGGTCTGCAAAGTCGGCTCTTTTAAGACTGGTGGACTTCAACTCCCAGAGTTCCCCAGCCAGCATAGCTGGCTGGGGAATTCTAGGAGTTGAAGTCCACCAGTCTTAAAAGAGCCGACTTTGCAGACCCCTGACCTAGGTCATCTGTGGAAGGAAACTAGAAACTGAACTTGAAACAACCCTGGAATTCCAATTCTAATTGGCCCTTAATTTTGTGATTTGAATCAGGACACTTTCGCAGAGTTGGGCATTGGAGACCGCTCTTTTCAACATAATGAACATCAGCAGTGCAGATGCTAATTCAACTGCACATTTCAGAAAATATGACAGCCAAAACCTACAGAGAAAAGCATATTGACTTCTGATTCCCCAGTTCTTAGGTCAAGTAGTTTGATTCAGTGTTTTCTCAACAATTCAAAAAGGTTTTCTACTATTATTGCATCATGAAAAATAAGCCTGCATACCTAAATACAAAAGCAGCAACAGCAGCAATAAAAACTCCAATGGGGCTAATGAATAGGGAAAATAATATCACAAAACACATTATCAATTTCTATAAATTAATGTAATAAGTCAGAACAGGAATAAGCAGTAAACTTCCTGTAAACAGCATCTAGTCTATTAAGCATCTTCTGCAGAATAAACAAGTACTCCATCATCCTGTTTCCTAGAGTGGCCAGTCAATTGTCTACAAGAAACTCACACCGAGGACCTGCGAGAATAGTCCTTCCTATTGATTTTAGAAATATTGATCTTTAAAGGCAAAGATCATCATAAGAAATAGCACACAATATCTTCTTTTTTCTTTATGAAAGTGCCGTGCTGAATGAATCTGTCAGTCCTGTCAACTCATGACAGGAAAAACTGATAGAAAATCCTATTAATTGGTGTTAGTGTTTGTTTACTTGTTCAAAAGTTTTGATACAAATGGTTTTTTTAAAAAAAAAAAGATTGACACACCACAGGGAAAAAAAGAAAGAAACTAAATCCCGCTAGGAAATTTTCTTTAAGAAAAATATATAAAAGAACATTCCTCTTTACTTTTAAAAGTGTATGAAATTGCCAGGTTCATTTGGTCAGTCCAGGAAGTAGTACGAAAGTCAAGCAAAAACTGCAATTTGTAACACAGCGCATTGAGTTTACAGCCTACAGGTACCATAGTCTTCTCTCACTGACCACTGGTTTAGTGACCACTTCAGTTATGACAACACTGAAAAAAAGGAACTATTTCAAGTTACGGCTATCATAGCATCCCTACAGTCATGTGATCATGACTTGGGCATTTGGCAGCCAGTGCACATTTACAAGTCGCAGCATCCCCATGTCACATGACTCTCTATTACAACCTTCAGGGCTGGCTTTCAACAAGCAAAGTCAATGGGGAAAGCAATAAGTTGTTTTCGTAGATTTTCACGGGTGTAGGTATGCTGGTCTTGTTGTATTCGGGTGTTTTCCCATGTAAGAATGAGATTGTCTTTGCAACGTTTCGGCAAGATCTCACTTGCCATCTTCAGGCTTCGGTCTGTGGCTGCGTAGATGCCGCCCTTCCTTAAATCTTGGTGGAGGTGTGTGGAGTGTTGGTTTTGTTGCTGTGAGTGGGTTGATTGGCTGTGCAGTTGCATCATGATTGGTAGATTGATGTTGATTGGTCCTATCTGTGTGTTTCTCCTTATTTTGTATTTCAATGGTTTGGGTGGTGGGTGGGACTCGTCTGTTAGCCAGTGCTGGTTTCCAGATATCTGGTAGGCAGGAGGTATCATCCAATTTTGGATCAGCAGAATTCTCCACAAGCACAATATCAAGACAGCCTTCAACACTAACCAAAAAATAGCCAACATCCTAAGAAATCCCAAAGACAAGATCCAGCTAGAAAACCAAGGAGTCGACGAAATTCCATGCAAAATCTACCCTGCATTTACATAGGACAAACCAATAGGAGAATAAATGCATGCATCGCAGAACATAAAAATGCAGTAAAAAAACAACTTAACACCTCATCCCTCCACCAGCACTTTATAGCTACAGGACATGATATTGACTTTGAAAGAACCAAATTAATCTACAAAACTGAACAGCTCAACAGGAGAATAATCAGAGAAGCCATCGAAATAGAGAAACAACCTCACAATATGAACAAACGTGATGATACCTCCCACCTATCAGACATCTGGCAACCAGCACTGACCAACAGATGAGCCCTACGCATTACCCAAGACGTTGAAATACAAAGTAAGGAGAAACACACAGATAGGACCAATCAATATCAATCTACTAATCATGATACAGCTGCACAGCAAATCAACCCACTCATAGCAACAAAACCAACACTCCACACACACCCCACCAAGATTTAAGGAAGGGCAGCATCTACGCAGCCACAGACCGAAGCCTGAAGATGGCAAGTGAGATCTTGCCGAAACATTGCAAAGACAATCTCATTCTTACACGGGAAAGCACCTGAATACAAAAAGACCAGCATATATAAATATATTGTTCCACAACACCCTGTTAGGGCCCCAATTAAGGGAGGAGACATACTGTTTCCTTTTCTGCCTTTTGGCTCATCACCAGAGACCATCTAGCCCAGGGGTTCCCAAACTTGGCAACTTTAAGATTTGTGGACTTCAACTCCCAGAATTCTCCAGCCAGCTATGCATAGCTGGCTGGAGAATTCTGGGAGTTGAAGTCCACAAGTCTTAAAGTTGCCAAGTTTGGGAACCCCTGATCTAGACAGAAAGCCATGAGTTCCGTTGTGTGATTTTTTTAATATGTGTGTTAGTTTTATGAGCTGATCAATAAATAAATCAGAGAGACTAGTATAAATTTATTTTGAGCTTTTTAGCTCTCATCAGCTAGCCATACCCTTACTGGGATTCTAACCGGGGCTGTATTGCATATCAGGCAAGAGCCTTTAACCATTCAGTAAGGGTATGGCTAGCTGATGAGAACTAAAAAGCTCGAAATAGATTTATACTAGTCTCTCTGATTTATTTATTGATCAGCTCATAAAACTAACACACATATTTTAAAAAATCACACAACGGAACTCATGGCTTTCTGTCTAGATGGTCTCTGGTGATGAGCCGAAAGGCAGAAAAGGAAACAATATGTGTCCTCCCTTAATTGAGGCCCTAATAGGGTGTTGTGGAATAATTATAGATACTAATCCTCCTGTCTCAGCTGATGCAATGGGAGAGCCTGGCTGGCTGAATGGTTAAAGGCTCTTGCCTGATATACAATACAGCCCCGGTTCGAACCCCAGTAAGGGTATGGCTAGCTGATGAGAGCTAAAAAAACTCGAAATAGATCTATACTAGTCTCTCTGATTTATTTATTGATCAGCTCATAAAAGTAATATATATAAAATTTTACAACCATGTTGCCGCTTTAGGAACACGATGGAGTTGTCACTCCCAATTGCAATCAATCTATGTTAGCTATCTGATGGTTAAAATAAAATGCAAATCTCTACCCACCCCATGCATTTCAAGAATGAGAATATCCCACATGCCCATCTAAACCAAGGCTCTCCAAAGTGGTCAATGGGGTTATTAATGTTGTTGTTGTTGTTGTTATTTATTATTTGTAGTGGTATTTGTTAAAGTAAAGTAAAGTAAATTCTTTTCATATAATAAATATTTCAGGGTCAATGAACAACGTGAAACTTCATGAAGGAGTTGATGAGCTAATGAAACTGGGAACTTAAACTGGCTTCTTTGTTTTAATAGATGTTTTTAAATAAATAAATAAATAATTAACAAGGGAGGAAGACATCAGTTGAAAAATGCTGCCCTCCAAATGAAACGCTAAAATGGGTCAGGTTTACACCATCCCTCACATCCATACTGAAGAGCAAGTACAACTTGGGTGAAGTTGTGCCAGATGGTGTTTGTGATCTAATATGTTAATAATAAGAGCAATGTTACATAAACATTGGGAGGTATGGAGAAGTAAAAGACAGAAACAGAAAGCCTGACAAAAATAATCAGAGGTGCTATTTTAAAAGCTCCTTCTCAGCTTTCACATAAAGTGTAATATATATATAGAAACTGATCCAAACCTTGTTTTATTGCCTAGCGTACAAGGAGCCTGGTAAGCCAGCACATTTTTGTGGGCCAATATGCATGAAGAAATCTATGGAACAGATGTTAAATTTCATTTAATATATTATTCTTGTAGTGTGAATTAAATCTACTTCATAACCCAATTTAATGGAAGGCCATGTTCTCCTGGAGAGCTAAATAGGCTTTACCAAAGAAGGAAGGTGGGTGATCAATTGAAGCTACTGCATATAATCTATGTAAAGTTTACCCTACCCGCCCTTAGATGAAATTAATATAATTTGGGCGCAATTTTATTTTTCCATGCATAGCCCATTGACAAGAATGGAAGAAGGGCAAATTAGCAAGGAGGGTACGCCGCCCTGGGTTCTTTTTTAGGAGAAGGTGCGGGGTATAAATTCGAATAAATTAAATTAAATATGGTATTACAGTTAAGTGGAGAAACAGCTGACTCCGCTTTTTTATTCAAAAGGTTTAGAGACCCATGGTTTCATATCAAACTGGAAGGAGAGACATGCCAGTAGATTTCATCCTAAACCCTGCACTGGTCAACATTTTTATTTAACTTGGATGAAGAGATGGGAGTTGGCGGTTGTTTTTTCAAATTTTCAGGTGTCACAGTATTGGATGAACTCTTAGAAATTTTATTCTGCTTTGGTCAGACTAGAGGTGGTATTCAGAAGGTTCTGACCATTCTGGAGAACCAGTAGCAAAAATTTTGAATAGTTTGGAGAACCGGTAAATACCACCTCTGACTAGCTTTGCCCCCATCTATTCTCTGCCTCCCAAGTTCCAGCTGATCGGGAAGGACTGGAGATTTTTCAGTATTTATTTATTTATTTATTTATTTGTTGTATTTCTATACCGCCCTCTCTCCCAACATGGGACTCAGGGCGGTGCACAGGAACTATACAAATATAAAATACAAACAATCAAAATAGTTAAAAATAAATTAAATAGAATTTGGCCCGTGCTAAGAACATAATTAAAACCCAACTAAAATGATAAAACAGCTATGCCAGCTATGCCAGGCCGGCTGCATGAAAGAAGTATGTTTTCAATGCCCGACGGAAGAGGCGAAGGTCTGTGATTGTACGGAGGTCGGGGGGCAGGTCGTTCCAGAGGGTGGGTCCTGCCACAGAGAAGGCTCTTCCCCTGGGAGTCGGCAGCCGGCATTGTCCGGCGGACGGCACCCTAAGGAGGCCCTTCCTGTGGGAGCGGACAGGTCGAGTGGAGGTATGTGGTAGGAGGCGGTCCTGCAAGTAACCAGGTCCCAAGCCATGGAGCACTTTAAAGATGGTCACTAGGACCTTGAATGCACCCCGAAGGCCACAGGCAGCCAGTGCAGCTCGCGCAGGAGAGGTGTTACATGGGAGTATCTTGAGACTCCCAAAATCCCCCGCGCGGCCGCATTCTGCACTAACTGGAGCTTCCGGGTGCACCTCAAGGGGAGCCCCATGTAGAGAGCGTTACAGTAGTCCAGGCGGGAGTATCCTTCCCCTGGAGTGGGAAGGGAATGGAGATTTTACAGTATCCTTCCCCTGCCATGCCCACCAAGCCATACCCACCAAGCCATGCCACACCCCACCAAGCCACACCCACAGAATCAGTAGTAAAAAATGTTGAATCCCACCACTGGATCAGACCCCAATGTAAGTCCTGGGTCTAATACTGGGCAGCACCCTTTTAAAACAATTCAAAGTAATTGAAAGAGATTCAGAGACGTATCATAAGGAGGCCCAGGTCAAAAGTTATTTTCCACCAAATCCAGTGTGCAGTATACGAAATAATAGAATCATAGGCAGATTCTAGTTGAATGTTAGAACAATTTCCTAATAGTAAAGGCAGTTTAAAAAGCAAAACTAATTATTGAAAATTATTGGTGGGCTCTTTTTCACAGGATGCATGAAAAGCAGTCAGTCAACTGTCGGGTTTGCTTGAATTTGTAGATTTCTGTTCCAAGCAGAGAGATGGATTTTTTTTTTGTAGTTTAAATGGCCCCTACACTATAATACTATAACAGTTAGCCTTTTTTTCAAGCTGGTGATCACTGGGGACCTGTGAAGATTCTATACTTAAATTATTTAAACCCTCCAAGTCTCAGCTGGTGGGAAGTATGAAGGCAGTTTGATCTATTTCAGGATTCTTTCACCCCCTTTTTCAGAAGGAGCCCCACAGTTTAGGAATCATTTATTTTGGAAGGGGAGAAAACCTCACCATGACATAATTGAATCCATTAAAGAGCAATAATAAATAAATGCCACTGAAACTCAGATTCGGTCTCAAAATGCATTCCAAATTAATCAGCAAGTGCTCATTTGCAGCTTGCTAGTAGGTTTCCACAGCATGGTAGTAGCCAATGTGCTAATCAACATCTGCTCTCACTTTGAATGTTGAATGTTTTTTTTTAAAAAGGCAGACAAAGATGCAAGACCCCAAAACCCAGGCGAAAAGTCTGTGCAATTCAAAATCACATCCATAATTTCTTTGTGTTATTCTTGACTCCCATTTTCTTTTTGCCTTGTGTTTCTTCATGTCATCGAGAGCGGCTAATTGTCACGGATGGGGATAGGATCACGACACGAAAACTTGAAAAACAAGCAAAGAATTTTCCTAAAAAGTGTTTTTGCTTCCACCAAATAGGATTCTGAAAGATCTAAATCAGTAGGTCGGTCTTTGCACGTCACTGGGGCTGTGCAAACATGAAAACAACAAAAAGCCTGTTTAAATATTTGAAACAAAACAACAACAACCACCCAGGTCCTGAGAAGTTTGCCTCAACCTCAGAATGAAGAATGTTAATTTGATTTCAAATTGAGATAAAATAAGTGGTGCTCTTTCAAGAGTGCCAAGATTCCTGCATCTTGTGAGGCGTTTGTTTCATCTTTTTTTACGCACCACGTGGTGTCATCTATGCTGCAACTGGCCAAGATGAAGTAAAGGAAGAAAAATATGTAACCTTAAAAAACTGATGTGCAAACACATTGGTAGCATTCTATATACAGGTAGTCCTCGACTTATGACAGTGGTGGGTTGCAGGCGGTATGCCCCGGTACGAGCATACCGGAGCCTGCCCAGAGCACTGGATACCGTTCCGGTATGGTGCTCTGGAGGGCCTGCCCGCCCACCCTTGCTCCTTACCTGTGCTTTAGCATGTGCACATGCGCGTGGTGCATGTGCATATGGGTGACGCCGTACCGGTTGGAACTGAATCAGGACCCCACCACTGACTTACGACCAGCACTTAATGGCCATTTGACGTTCCATCAGATCCAAAAAAGGGAACTTACGACCTTTAGCCAAAATTCCAATGTTTGTCCCTCCCATCACATGAACACATTTCAGGCATTCAGCAATACAGCTGCATTTACTGCCCTTGGTGACGCGCCAGAGTCACATGACTTCGTTTTAAGCAGTTTTAACTGGAACATGTTTCCATTTTTTGGGGCAAAACTGTGCCATAGTAAACAATAGGTTCTCTTAATGACCACACTAATTGCCTAAAATTCTGAAACTGCTCAAGCAAACCTTATCTTTCCCATCCTTGTTTGAACGATGCAGTAAATGTGAAATGAATCTATTCGTGAAAGAGCTGAATCTTTTCACTTGACAGTGAAATTGCTGATCTGTCAATTTTAATTTTTAATTTAATGCGGTGCACAGGAAATTAAAATTGATAAATAACAATAAATACAGAAGAATTAAGAATAAATTAAACTAAAAGCCTGTGCTAAAAATCCCAATTAAAATTCTAAAATACATTTACTCATTGGCTAAGCTAGGCCGGCTTGATGGAACAAATAAGTCTTAAGTGAGCGACGAAAGAGGGGAAGGTCTGTGATGGTCCAAAGTTTGAGGGGTAGGTCGTTCCAGAGGGATGGCCCAGCCACTGAGAAGGCCCTCCCCCTGGGCACCGCTAGCTGGCATTGGCTGGCGGATGGTACCCTGAGGAGGCCCTCCCTATGGGAGCGGATCGGACGGAGGGAGGTATGCGCCAGGAGACGGTCTCGCAAATAACTAGGAATTGCTTCTTGTTCCCAATGAAAGAATGTGGGGAAGCCCCATGTGCTTCAGATGAAGCCATGAAATCAATCTGGAACGATTACAAAGCACTGCAGGCTCCATCTGCTCTATAAGGTAGTCCTATGGAGGTGGAGGACCTATGAATGTTGTGGAGCATCATAGCAGGAAAGAATTAATGCAGTAGTTCTGTGAGCCTCATTATATAGGGCTCAGATCATATATTTCACTTCTCCTTTCACTGCCAAATCCCAACCATCTCTTTCACAGGCTTGGGAGCACAATAAAGCACGAAAAGGAGGCACAGAAAATTATTAACACAAACACCATCTCTGCGCCCCTCCTCCCTCCTAGTTTAGTAATACCAGCTTTTATTTTTCTATTTTGTTCTGAAGATATTTGTCCATTTTTAAAAGAAAAGCTCTTTTGGTGATATTTTAAATGGAAAATAATAGCAAATGCTATTTTTGTGTTCTTCTTTTCTATTACAAACTTTTTCATACTTTGAAGCCTCCCTGGCTGTCCCTTTTCTCATTCTGAGAAAAAGTGAGAGTGGGGCTCACTTTCTTGCAATTAAATGGAAGTGTGAGAAGCCAAGGCATTAAAAACATACTTCTTTCATGTGGCCGGCCTGGCATAGATGATATAGCTATTTTATCATTTTAGTTGGGTTTTAATTATGTTCTTAGCACGGGCCAAATTCTATTTAATTTTAGTTTTAACTATTTTGATTGTCTGTATTTTTATATTTTATAGTTCCTGTGCACCCCCTGAGTCCCATGTTGGGAGAAAGGGCGGTATAGAAATCAAATAAATAAATAAATAAATAAATAAATAAATAAATAAATAAATAAATAAATAAATAAATAAATAAATAAATAAATAAATAAATAAATAAATAAATAAATAAATAAATAAATAAATAAATAAATAAATAAATAAGTATAGATGCCCAGGGAGGTGATTATACAAGGAAATACAGGATAATATACATATGCATACACATTTTACTTTACTTTACTTTATTTTCAATTTATATACCGCTCTTTTCACCAAAAGGGACTCAGGACGGTGCACAGAAAGATAAAATCCCACAATATACAAAATTTAAAAAACAATTAAATAATATGACTGTGCTAAAATTGAATAAATAATTAAAACCATAAATACCTAATTAAAATAATCCCTAACCTATGTCAGGCCAGCAAGACGAAAGAAATGAGCTTTTACCATCCGACGGAAGAGTCGTAGGTCCGTGATGGTACGGATATCGGGGGGGAGGTCGTTCCAGAGTGTTGGACCCGCCACAGAGAAGGCTCTTCCCCTGGGGGTTGCCAGTCGGCATTGACCGGCTGACGGCACCCTGAGAAGGCCAACTCTGTGAGAGCAGACAGGTCGAAGGGAGGAATGTGGTAGGAGGCGGTCCCTCAAGTAACCAGGACCCGAGCCATGGAGCGCTTTGAAGATGGTAACTACGACCTTGAAGCGCACCCGGAAGACATATACAGGCTACCTTGTGACATAAGTATAAAAATAGTACATTTGACAAAATTTCTGTTTTGGAGAAGAACTTTGAAAAAGCACATTCTTTCCCCCCCCCCCAAAAAAAAATCAAATGGTATTTGGTAGGGGACTATTCTTCAGGGCAACACCACTGAAAATGCGTCTCAATGGAAGAATACCTGTTGCCCTTTGTGATGCATTTCAGTGGCTTGGATAGCGATATAGAGAAACAATATCAAATAGGAGGAAACTGTTATTTCCAATGGAAAGTCCCAAAATAAATGAACTGCTAAGCTTCCAACACAACCTTTCCACCGAAATAACAGGACCAAACCTAGGCGGTGTAATCATAGAAAGAAGACAAAGGCAGGTTGTTGAAAAACTAGATCTAGGAAAAGCTCAGTATTTTAGCAAATGTTTCACTTAACACAAGCTGTCCTGATTTAAGAGCAGGGGAAAAAAGGTTCAGGTTTATTTGGAGCATTTAAACCTTCATCAATATGACTGTTAAACTACTCCACACACACCCAAACGCTTGAAAGAAATATATCACTAGAGGATCAGAGGAAATATTTTATGTTCTCTGTTCTCTTTTTACCAAGCTAGTTTGTTTTGTCTTGAACGTCTGCTTCTTTTAATCCAAAATAAGTCTCATTCTTCCGCCATACATATGGATTCTCTTTGCATTGGGAGAGTCCCACGCAGGGCTGCTGGTTATCTCAAGCATCTGGTAGGTGGAGTTCAACCCTGTGGAAAATATCTTCAGTTTCATTTTCACAGACGCAGCTGAAGGGTCTCATGTAGGTTGAAAAAAAACTAACACTGCAGAAAAAAAGTAATTTAAAATGAAACCACAATAGCGTTTGATTTACTGGAAAGTGACAAGCTTTGAACTAAAATTGTAGGTCTTTGTGTCTTCTGATGGCATCTTGGCTGTGGCGGGGGACTCTAACTCTTTTAAGTAATACAGTTCATCAAGTACAGAAAAACACATTTTTGAGACGGTGTTCCTTTTCAAAAACTTCCTATAAATTACCATGAATCATATCGAGGGAATAAACGTTGTTTGTACAACCCTGAGCAACTCCTGGTCTGATTTGGCATTTCTAAAAATCCAAAGAATTGCAAAGAGAGAAATTCCTCTTCACTGTTACCCCTACCACTTTCTATATCTGTTTTTTTTCCCCCATCCTCAGGAACATCTTAGGAGTATCTTACAAACAGCTCAATGGGCATCCTCACCATTATAGAGAATGAAAATGTTTCATTTAGTGTTAAACCTGCCAAAAGCAGAAGATACTTTGCTTCCGGAACCATAAAGGAGGACGACTGTCTGCTATAGGTTGATGGCATTGCTGAAAGTAGGAAGTATGAAAGAAAAATAACTCTTAAAATGCAACACAAAATGATCGCCATGTTGGGATCAGTAGAGCCATCTCCTCTAAAGAGCCATCACCTGTAAAAGGAGATTTCCTAGCTCAGGTTAGGAATACCTTTTTCCTCTTTTTCTTCTTCTTTCCTTCTAGTACATGTACAATTCAGTATATTGAACCAATCCGTTCAGTAACTACAACTGGGTTAATTGACTAAGTAATCTTACATTAGAGCATAACCCTATGTTTATGCTCTTTGCTCTTCTGTTTAATAGGTCAAGTTAATTATTCCATTGTGCCCCCCCCCACCAGTAGTAAAACCACTACAAAGTTTTAGTGTACTTGTGGTGTACTGTTAATTTAAGCCAATCATTGAATAATTACCAACTGACAATTAAGGGCTATGAGAGCTCCTAATTTTCAACATAACATTCCCTCTTCTGTTTTCTTCTGTTTCCTTGCTCTTGGATTTATTTCCGTTCTGCTGAGCCATAAGGCAAGCTAGACCCGATATACATTCCAAATCTAGTTAGTTGAACAGAGTTATTTGGAATTTGCCTAAGATCATCATAACTTCTCTAGAAAAGCAGAATTAATTGCATTGTGGTTAGCATTCAAAGAGGATCACAAACACAAGGCACAACTTGCTTAATTCTCCCATTCTTCTGTTGCACGTAGCTCCAAGCTGAGGAAATGCTCCAGGATTGTAAGGCCAGCTAAATTTTTTGGTGTTGCACATAGGCTGGATTTTAGATTACAAAATAGGGCTATGTTTAAATGGCAATAGATGCTATGGTTTTAGTTTTCATTGTTGCTACATCTTATGAATAATAATAAGCTTGGAACATATGTTGTGAATAGGATTCTAATTCCGATTAGTTGCCAAGAGAAGGAGGAGGAAGAGGAGAGGGGAAAAAAGAAAGGGGAGGGGGAAGAGGAGGAATAAACGAATATTTAATCAAGGCAGAGAAGAGCTTGATCTTTTTTATACTATAATTGCTCTCAGGACATAGGTATACATATTGTGTTCTGGTATGCATGTAAAGGTAAAGGTTCCCCTCGCACATATATTCTAGTTGTTCCCGAGTCTAGGGAGTGGTGCTCATCTCCATTACAAAGCCGAAGAGCCAGCGCTGTCCGAAGACATCTCCATGGTCATGTGGCCAGCATGACTAAATGCCAAAGGCGCACAGAACACTGTTACTTTCCCACCAAAGGTGGTTCCTGTTTTTCTACTTGCATTTGTACAATCTTTTGAATTGCTAGGTTGGCAGAAACTGGGACAAGTAATGGGAGCTCACTCCGTTACACGGCGCTAGGGATTCGAACCACCAAACTGCCGACCTTTCTAATTGACAAGCTCAGTGTCTTAGCCATTGAACCACCATGTCCCTTGGTTTGCATGTATTTCACTATAAAAATATTCCACCCTTTCCTGTTAAAACAGATTTCATTAGTAGGAGTTAAATAATTATTAATAGTTTTTTTAATTACCTAAGGAAAAGTGTCAGTCCTTATTTTGTCAGCCTGCATTAAAAAAACTTAATTTGTACTTGTTAAACTCATCAGACATCTTTGGAACGTGTAGCACTAGTTTAAAGAATGCGGATTGAACCAGCAATCTCAGGATATAAAGAAGTTTAAAGATTTTCAACACAGACAAGTGTCGTCTGTAATTTCAGATTTTTGCTTGGCTGGTATCCAACTCTACTTTTATGGTAATATACGCTATTTCAGTATTTCCAAAGCAGCACTGGGAAGGGGAGATGGAATGGGGGGCGAGGGGGGGGGAGCATTCTGAAAAATCATACATATAAATATAGATAGATAGATAGATAGATAGATAGATAGATAGATAGATAGATAGATAGATAGATAGATAGATAGATAGATAGATAGATATACCTTTTTAGTGATGAAAAAGAAAAGATAAATGTTTCCCTTGTCCACTTATGTCTGATTCTAGGGGTCGGTGCTCATCTCTGTTTCTTATCTGAGGGAGTCAGCATTGTCCAAAGACATTTTCTGTGGTCATGTGGTCAGCATGACTATATGCCAAGGCGCGTGGAGTGTTATTACTTTACCACTGAGGTGGTAGCCATTAATTTACTTGCATTTGCACGCTTTCTGACTGCTAGATGGGCAGGAGCTAGTGCAAGTAACAGGAGTTCACCTCAACACACAGTGCTTTGGTCTCAAAGTTGGCTGTCAAACTTTCCAACTGACAAGCTCAGCATTTTTAATTGCTGAACCATCATAGTTGAAATATTAACTAGATAGAACTTTCCTAAAGCAGAAACAATGTTCTCAATGGGAAACCAAATAGAATTCCACTTTGGGAAAGGCATTAAGATTTTTAGTCATCTTCTACTACTTCATTAAGCTGCTTTCTAATCATTAGTAGGAGATATACCTTCACTATTACTTTCAGATTCACATTTTTAGAAATTCATGGGCTATTGGTTTCACTTTGCCTCTTTTTCTGTTTGTCTGTTATTTCCTACTTCTGAGACACCAAACCTACTTCTCTTATCTTAATTTCTAGCTCAAGAGCTAGACTTGAATGGCTATTGCTTCCTTCTCAATGATTGCACATTCAGTGTTATCAGACTTAGCTCTTGCCCCGCTTCTGTTTGGAACTCCATGGAGTTTGACAATGGAACTTTCTCACTGGAAAGTTTTGCCTACCTCTAACTTTCCAATTCCGTGGTTCTCCTCACCCCTTCTGTGATGCCTTCAGAACTCCACAGTATACCAACATTGTCTTTTTGTAGCTAGATAAGACCTTCTGTCATCGTTTCAGTGCTGATCCCAGTTAATATGAATTGTATGCCTCTGCTTTTCAAGAAGTTAAAACTGGAATGCACAGTACTTTGATTCCTTAAGAGAAATAGCTGAGAAAAAACAGCTGCTGCTTTATGGAGATGGGATTTTTGGAGCAACAAAACTGCTTCATTTTGTGACACTCTGATGCCTCTTGCTGGGAAGGTCCAGTAACCTCATCCAACTTCTAAAATTGCCAGGGAAGGCCTCAAAACAACCCAAATGACTCAGTGGGACAAACCACATTGTCTTCATGCCTTGATAAGATGACTCACCTGATGGGAAATATCCTGCCAAGGAAAACAACAGCCACCCCACTCTTCCCCAATGTGTTCATTTTAGGTTTGTGTATTCTGACTCCAAGTTAGTTATTACTGTAATTTAGTATGCACTGTTTTAGGAGGGGGCTTGGCCCAGAAAGGTAGCTAATAAATTGCTGTGATAAGTAAAATAAAATCCAGGGCTCAAAGCCATTATGATTATTAAAAGCAGAGAGAATGCAAAATCAAGCCAGGCAAATTTCATTTCTCACATTTGCAATGATTGGAAGACAAGCTTGAAACCTCCAATTTTCCTAAACTTGGTGGTAGAGTTCAAGGCTGAATCACACTAAGTGTGCTGACTGGTTTCTAATATTATTTAGGATATTAGAATTTGTATACATGAAGGATGTTACACACACAATCAGCAAGTCCAATTATTTTCTCTATCGGTACCAATCAGTGGTGGGATTTAGCTGGTTCGCACTACTTCAGGAGAGCCAGTTGTTAACTTTCTGAGCAGTTTGGTGAACTGGTTGTTGGAAGAAATCATTAGGGCAGAGAACCGGTTGTTAAATTATTTGAATCCCACCACTGATACCAATTATCTTCTGCCAGTGGAATCAGTAGGTAGATTCTTCCTCTGAAGTTTCTGAGCAGTTATTTGCAATCCATCAAATTATATTCTAGATGGATAAGGATGGGTAGTATCCTTGTAGCAGCAAGGAGAAGAAAATGGATCTTTGCACTAGAGAAGTTCTTAAACATGATTAATAAAATAAAATAAAAATAACTGTCTGCTAAGAGAACCACTTGAGGCTAATTTGACAAACATCTCTGAAGACTCCCTTATGGATGGGTGTTTCATTTTCTTGTGGCTCATAGAAATAAATTATTTGTATATATTTATAATTATAATTATTTATATTATTTGATTACTACAGGAGAAGTTAAGCAGTCAGTGTTGATATTCCCAGGAAATGTTTATACCAATATTCTTAAAAATGTCATTCTTCTTATTCTGGGGATGCAATAAACTTGAGAACTGTTTAGTTAGTACATAGGATAGGTTACATCCTAATCTGATTTCTTAGACATTAATCCCATAAGGAATTAGGTTGGGGGGGGGGGAAATAAAGTTTAATGATGTCACTACTCTATTTTGTTTATTTCATCCTAATGTAGTAATCTTGCCCTCAAGATTAACTTGTTTAGAAGATGAATTATAGTGTCTTTATTAAATTGTATTAAGAATGTTGCTGCATGGCATTGGAGAATAATTTTATTATTATTTTTATCTTTTTTATACATTACTTTATTTTCTATTTAACTTTTGAAAATATCTCTTTTTCCTTTTCTTATTAATTTCCTTCTGTTAGTTTCAGTTATTAATTTTTCCTCAGTATATATTTTAGTCGAACTGTTTGAATTCTATTTACAAAGGGCCTTTGCCTTTGTTCTACTATGTTTGTACTTGAGGAAAATCAGTGAACTAATATTTTGACAAAAGCCTACACCAAGTGTTGAGACATTCTCCCTATTGCAAATAGAAGCTGGCAGAGGTTCACAGCAAGGAGTTGAAAGGTTCTCTCCAACCTTCCATGATAAATATTATGTTGGCATAAGCGGTTCAGTATGAACAAGTGTATACTAAAGAGTACCAGAGTAAAACATACATTTGCCTCAAATATACTGTAGGTTGATTGGGGGCCAAGTGGCAGAGAATAATCAGGAAAAAGTTTTCTTATTGTGTGGGTAGACAGTGCAATACAACCAGGGCTAAAATGCTATTGGTTCAGACCGGTTAACCCAAACAGGTAGTAAAAAATGCCACCGGTTTGGGTGAACCAGTATTTCTGACAATTAGTTGTGACGTGATTTATGTTAGCTAGAATCATCAGATTTCATGCTTTCTACCTAATTTAAATCAAGTAGCACAACAAATTACACCCCCTCGCTGTTCTACTTACCTTTGTAGACTCAGAAGGCTTCAAAATGTTCCTTTTTTAGCACTGCATGAGCGGCTTGAGGCACACATGCCCGCAAAATGCCGATGCGCATGCAAAGTGTGCACTCAGTAGCAGACTCTCAGATCCGGTAGCAGACTTCAGAGGATTATACCCCTAAATACAACCATTAACCCATTGTTTGGATGCTGGGGGGAAAGGCAGATACCATTAGCAAAATTGCCAATATTAGTTCAGATCTAGGTTATGATGTGTGAGGAATACTATGCAATCTTTTGCTCAACTCCCCACCCCCACCCCAGTGCAGCAAAAGCAACCAAGGGGGGACCCAATTCATGTAGAATGAAGGATTGTAACATTTGGAGGTCTTTAGCTTAAAAGGAGAGGAAGGACACATAGTGATGGGATCTAAAAGTATGTATGGTGTAAAAATTCAGAGTGTGAAGATTTTTTGTATTTTTCCCACCATACCAAAGGATTGGTTTAAAAGATGGAGATTTAGCATAAATAAGAAAGAAAAGAATGTCGTCATACAATATGATGTGCAAGTAAAAAAAAAGGCTGTGATGCTCACCAATGTGTATGATTTTAAAGGCAAATGAGGTAAATTGATGAATATTTTTTAGTCCAGTGTGGTTCTTTGGATATTAGAGGCAGTATGGCCCTCAGGACAAGTTTTACAAGCAAAAGGGATTCATCTTGTACATCAGTGAAAACAAAATGCTGAACTAAACAGCTCTTTAGTCTGCCTCTTCTCAGCTCAGGAATCTATACAGAAAATATTACTCCTAGGTCAGGGGTGTCAAACTCAAGGCTGTGAAATGCTTAGCTCTGGCCTGCGGATCCACCCTGGAAACAGGGAAGGACTGGCCCGTGGTGCCTTCACTAGCAAAAACAGAGGGAAGTCCTGCCTTAGCACTTGGCCACCACAGGTCCCCCCGACGCAAGTAACATTGAGATGGCCCCACCCTTCCTCGCCATACCCACCCCACCCCCCAAGATCAAACACAACCCTGATGCGGCCTTCAATGAAATCGAGTTTGACCCCTTTGTCTTAGGTAGTGCTATTTCACTGTGTCTTTATTTTTTAAAACTTCAGGAGAACATCTTGTTCTCTTTTAAATATAACTGTTTTCTCAACAAATGGTGGTTATCAATAGCACAAAGTAATCGGTGTCTGAAACAGAATTATTGGCTTTGAGAAGAACAGTGCCAGTAACAAGATAAAAGAAAGTTCATTGCAAGAGAGTGGGAAACATCATATATGAATAGTCAGCCTTACCCTATAGTACAGATATTTATAGATTCCATGCATGGTTTAGCTTGAATACAAATTAGTTTTATATGTTTTTGCAAATCACAGTTATATCTTCCACTAATAAAAAAAAATTATCTTCATTCTAATATGGATAGTAACAGAATTCCATTTCGAGGTTCAAAAAGTGCTCGCTCTAGGGACTTCCGGTTCCGGCTCCAGCGGCGACGGGCGAGCCTAGCGCTCGCTCGCCGTTTTGTTTCTTTTTCTGCCCCCCCACGGGGGCGAGACGCCCCTTGTTTGGGGGTCTCCCGTAAAGCCGGCTCGACAGGGACGCCCCCCCTCATGGCGGTGGGGGAAGCGACCCTCGTCGCGGCTTAGGTGAAGGAGAACATGCTGCGGGGGGTTCTCCCTTCGCCTAAGGAAGACGGCGCCATTCGCATTCATGTAGAGGGCTAATCGTCGATGTCAGAAGGCTTTCCGAGGCTTCAGCTGCAAGGGGAGAGTGAGTGTTCAAAAACTTGTTTTTTTCTACTGTCAGCCGGGCTGAAAGGACTGGGAGGGGGGTGTTTGTTTGTTTTTAAAAACCCCTCGGACTTAAGCGGCACTTGGAAATGGTTCCTCGCGGTGAGGAGCGGAAATCTTTAATCCTGACTGTTTGCGTTAAGGGAAAGTGGATTGCGGTTTGCTTGCAACAATGTCTCTAGGTCTGGCTGAAACAATTTCTCTCACTACTCTCTCCTGCGGGCTCTGAGCTGGGCGGTGGAAGATGGCCTCTCTTTGTTCCTGATTGACTATTTTGTTTATGGAAAATTCCCAGCGTCTCTTTGCAATCTGGACTCTCTCTGGCTTTTAATGAAGAATTTTTTTCTTTTGGATTTGTGATTTCTTTTCTGGAGTACCTTCGCTATTACACCTATTGAGTTGGAAAATTGTTTCTCTCTTGGTTCCTGAATTTTACAACGTTACAACCTTGATCAGAACTTTTTGCTCCCGGTCAGCCTCACCAACCCCACCCTGAAAACGCCATTTTAGTGGCACTGACTTTAACAGTTAATCATGGCTCAAGAAACAGCACTGACAAGTTTAGAACAAAGGATGGCTTCTCTTGAAACTGTTATACAAACTTTGGTACAAGAAATTCAGGCCCAGAGGGCAGAAAAAATCAATTTCAAGAAGGAGTTATTGGACACACGGAAGCAAGTGCTTGAAAATACACAGAAGAATGAAGAATTGGAAGGGGGGTTGGTGGGGGTTAAGGGAGAGATTAAAAATGTTACTAAAGAGGTTGGGGAAACAAATGGGCATGTGTCTAGGATTGATATGACATATCTAGGATGGAAAGAATGACATATTTTTTGAGATTTCAGAACGTTCTTGAGGAATCTGGTGAATGCCTCCCTGATCTTATGAGCACGATTTTAGCAGACTATTTACAAAAACCTAAGGATGAGATCAGGGGGGATATTGACCTAGCCTATAGAATTAACTCAGCATATGCCAGGATAAATGAAGTGCCTAGAGAGATACATGTGAAATTTGTTAGAAGGTCAACCAGAGAGGAAATCCTGAAAGTGCAGAGAGAAAGTCCGTTAATCTATCAACAAAAAACGGTTGCTATCTTGAAGCAGATCCCTAGAAAGATTAGAGATGCAAGAAGGAAATTTTCCTTCTTGTCTAAAACATTGTTTGATCACGGGATTTGGTTCAAGTGGGTGACACCCGAAGGGATGCTGGTGTTCTGGGAAGGAGGAAGAGTGAGGATTAAAACAGTTGCTGAGGCGGCAGCCTTTCTTAAAAAACATTCCTCTATCCTGGGGGAAGATCCAGGGGGGACGGAGGGGGCCACGGCCCCGCCTACTGGGGGCCTGGAAGGAGAAAAAGAAGATACAATTGCCAAGAAACTTAGATCAAAAAAATAACTTTGCCTTGACTTTTTTTTTTTGAACAATTTTGCATATTTATATTTGGATTTTTTGTAAAGGACTGACAGTATAGAAATGAGAATTTAGGTATATGTACACGCTTTCACTTTGTAGTGTGATGAAAAATGTTTTTTTTTTATTGTTATCAACAACTATCTTTAAAGCGCTCCATGGCTCGGGGCCTAGTTATATGCGAGACCGCCTCCTGCCCCATACATCCCTTAGACCGATACGCTCCCACAGAGAGGGCCTTCTCAGGGTGCCGTCGGCCGGACAATGCCGACTGGCGACACCCAGGGGAAGAGCCTTCTCTGTGGCGGGCCCAGCCCTTTGGAATGACCTACCCCCTGAATTACGTACCATCACCGACCTCCGCCTCTTCCGCCAATGTCTTAAGACATATTTGTTTCAACAAGCCGGCCTAGCCTAACCTCCCATGGGGACTTTTAGGTAGTTTTAAATTGGGTTTTTAAAATTTGGTTTTAGCGCAGGATAGGTTATTTAATAGTTTTTTAAATTATATTTATTGTATTTTGTATGTTTTTAAATTTTCCTGTGCGCCGCCCTGGGTCCTTCGTGGAGAAGGGCGGGATATAAATTTAAATAAATAAATAAATAAATAAAATGTATTTTGAGGTCCCGGAAGAGCCGACGACTTCGACGTGAATGCTCTCAAAATTTCTTTGTATCCCTTACCCTATCCTATAGAAAAAATGTAAAACCAATAAAACTTTTTCAATATAAAAAAAAGTGCTCGCTCTAGATTACAGTGTCTCATTTTAGAGGTTAAATGTATGACACAACATTTCCGACTCATATTGAACTGCTTTAAAATTTTCAGTACAAATTATTTTGATTATACCTGGAATGTAGGAATATTTGTAGGAAATGCATATCCGCATAATCAACCATGTGAATTCTGATGATGATAAAGTGAAATGCAGTAACTGCTAGACATTTCTTCTATTGCTGATACTGCTTGAGTTTGTCTTTATGTAATATTGTATTTAGGACTGTTCAAATTGGTTAAGAAAAATCCAGACAATCACTAAATGATAATTAAGGATTAGATTGGTTGTATCACTTTGTTGACATTTAATGGTCATATGGATTTTTCTAGTCCATAATGGGACTGGGGGTGGATGCTATGATATTGCTTTTTGCATATCACTTCTCCATAGCAACAATTACTATTAACTTTTCATACGATCCTTCTCTCACACAAATAACCAATGGGATATAATGTGACCCACTTGGTTTTATTTATTTATTTATTTATTTATTTTATTAAATTTATACCCCGCCCTTCTCCTTGTTAGGACCCAGGGCGGCGCACAGGGATGTTAAAATACATACAAAATATATAAAATATATGAAATTTAAAATACTTATTCTAATAAATAAACCCTGCGCTAAAAACCGAATTAAAATCCCAAGTTTAAAAACTATCTAATAGTCAGTATGGAGGTTACGCTCGGCCGGCTAGGTTGGATTATAGCACACATGACTCATGGAATGTAATAAGTGGATACCATCAAATCTTGTGCCAGAATCCCATGAGCAGAGTTCAAGAATATCACCTTTATTGATATGATACTGCTAAATACGAGTAGTCCTTGACTTACAACAATTGGACTGAAACTTCCATGGCTAAGCACATGAGTCATCATGTGGAGTGCACCTGATTTTAAGACCTTTCTGTCAGAGTCGTTAAGCTAATCACATGATCAGTAAGCAAATTCAGCTTTTCCTATTGACTTTGCTCATCAGAAACTGACTGGGAAGGTTGCAATGGCAGTGATGTTACTCCAGGACACTGCAATTGTTATAAATAAACTTGGCTGGTTGCCAAGTGCCCTAATTGCAATCAAAATAATTCAGGGATGCTGTGATAGTCATAAGTGCAAGGACCAGTCATAAGTCACTTTTTTCAATGACATCAAAATTGTGTACAGTCATTAAAGAAATGATCACAAATCAAAGATTACCCACACGTGTAAAAAAGAACTGGTATCTAGATCAGTGGTAGTCAACCTGGTACCTAACACCCACTAGTAGGCATTCCAGCTTTCATGGTGGGCTGTAGGGGTTTTGTCCGATACTGAAACACTTTCCTTTTTTTTATTTAATTGACTTCCCTACTTTATAAATCACCAATTTATAACCACAGTTCAAATTACTGTGGAACCGATGAGCAGTTAGAAAATTTTACTACTAACAGATACACAAAAGGTAGGTATAAAAAGGTTGAATACCCCTGATCTAGATGGTGGCATTATGCTGGGTTTGTAATTCTGTGTACCTGGAAGAAAAGAAATGATTTAGCAATCTCTAAATGATCTTGCTCCCTAATTTTCTTTACAAATTCATATATAAACAAAAATGTTCGCTTGCCCTTCTATGTCAGAGGAAAAACAATTCTATAGGAAATTATATTTAATCTTCAACACAACATTCATTAGATGAAAGAATTATGCCATGAAGTAGTCAAATATGACATCTGTACCCAATGTGCATGTTTATTATTATACATTCATACTTGCTACTTACTCCTTCTCTTCCATTGTTTAAATATAATTGAAAAACCATATGTGCTTTCTTTTGCTTCCATCTTGCCCCATCAAGTGAACTGCAGATAAAACATTCTACCTAATTTAGAATGAAGTTAACATCATCTGGTAGGCAGAATGCCTCATGTCTTGCTCCAGTGGTATTCATAGCTTCTGTCTTGTCTTCTAGGGTAGCATCATTCTACTGGGTTTCCCCATTTTCCTTTTATATTGATTACTATTGATTACTGTGTGGTTTTAATGCATAGCAAAGGTAGAAATTTGACTTACGTAGATGAAGTCTGGTCTACAGTTTTCATTTGAGGCTGATAAATTGACATATTGGATTATTTATTCTTGGAACAACATCTTGGTTGGCAGTTGAAAGTAGATGATGAATCCCTCCCTTTCAGCGCCTTTCTACCTATAACTTCATGGAAGACTTTCATGATGGATGATGATGATGATGGTGATTATTATTATTATTATTATTATTATTATTATTATTATTATTATTATTATTATTATTATTATTATTATTTTAGATTTCTAGACCACCCCCTCTCCCCGAAGGGACTCAGGGTGGTGTACAGGTAAAAATTAAAACTACTAAAACCATAACAATACATACAAAGTTAAAATCAAATTAAATAGATGATGAAAGGAAAGGTTTAAGGAAAGCAAGAAGGATAAGCTATTTGAAGAAGGCAGGAAGGACTGGCTGTTTGCTCATAGGAGTTTCATCCAAGCACATATTGGAATGTTCCAACTCAGGGGTCACATATCAACGCTATTCAAGCACATATTTCTACATTACGGGACTTGCTTCTTCTTTCCTCCAAAATGTAGTTACTCCACAAGCCCAACTATGTTCTGGAGAATGCTCCAATTCCCAGATCTGGGAAATGTAGGAAGAAGTAAAAATATGTTCTGTCATATATCATTCTGAAGTGAGATGACATCACTTGCATATAGCATTTCATGTTAAGAAGAATGTGCTATAAATTATTGTCTATAAAGCGCATATGCTGCTGACTCCTAGCAGTTTCATGGCAGCACAACGTACAATAAAAGGGAGCAGAGAACTGGATGTCCTCATCACCAACAAGATGCTCTTAGGAGGGACTGATAAGAAAAGAGAATATTATCCATGCAAGTTGTTACTATGAGTTGGCTTTGAATAATGTTGATCCTCAGTGGCGGATTAAGGCTCACTGGTGCCCTAAGCACGGACAAATCTTGGTGACCCCACTCCTTTGTACATACTATTCAAATCTTCATTCGTTTCCCCCCCCCCCCCCATTCTCAACTTTGTGGTGCCTCCTTGGCCTGGTGCCCTAAGCAGTGGTTAATACAACATTGCCCATACAACTCAGCAATCTAGCTGAGAATTACTATCCTGGTAATTCATCGGCCATCCTATTTAGACAAGTTTTCAAGCTGCCCATCTGATCAAAGTGTATGCACGGATGGCCGAGCACGTGCTCACATTTGCGAACTGGTAGGGAAAATAATACCGCCCCTGGTTAATGAGTATCACAGCAAGCTGTTCATATTGCAGTATGAATGGTGAAAATAGGGTGTGCAGAATTTGCAACACAGGAGCATGCTTTTTTAAAAAACAATCTATATGCAAAAATACCAGAACTTGTTAAAAATAAAAGTTTTTGAACCAAGGATTTATTAGGTTATGGAAAATCCATCCCACCCCCAGTTATATTGCTTCAATAGTTGGTTATGTTTTGTTAAGAAATCTCTTATGTCTTTGAATATTAATTTGAATATCAAAGCAACAACATAAATCTTTCCAGCAGTGAGATTATATCAGGAGTCTGCAAAGTCGGCTCTTTTAAGACTGGTGGACTTCAACTCCCAGAATTCCCCAGCCAGCTATGCTGGCTGGGGAACTCTGGGAGTTGAAGTCCACCAGTCTTAAAAGAGCCGACTTTGCAGACCCCTGGATTATACCAATTTGGAATGGCTCAGGCAATCCAATATTTTGGTAAGCAGCAGAGCCCGCCTCTACTCTGTTTTCATTGGGAAACAAGAGAACTGTGCATGCATGAGAGCCACCACCCCTGCTATGTAATCAGCTGTTCATTGGAGAAACGGGTAACTGTGCACGCATGCACAGTACGCATCACGCACGCACGCGCGAAGCAAACCAGTTGTTACACCGGTAGGTTTCCACCCCTGTATCTATTCGTCTATCATCTATCATCTAACAATCATCTGTCTGTCTGTCTTTCCGTCCGTCCGTCCATCCATCCATCCATCCAGAAATAAATAAATAGGTTGCAAACTTAAGACACTGGTGAATTTTTCTATTTCTTTTTTCTTTCTAGAAAGAGCTTTCTGAAGTCATCGGACATAGATTAAAAATTGCATCTTGAATTAATTTGAATAATGCTGCCAAATATTTGCAGGCAATAAAATCTAAATATATGAAAAGCATCAAAAAAAAGTTTGCTAAACTGGTATTTACTGCTGCTCCCAAGTGGACAGAGAGCAGGAAGAGAGAGAGAGTTGATTTGTGAGAGTGTAGAATTTAAGAGAGGAAATGGGGGCAAAAATCAGCTGGCTGACTTTCCATTGACGGTAAAAGATTCTTTAGGCTTATTTGCTCTTCACTGTGGTCATTCAATAAACCTTCCTTTGCACAACTAGCTGGCATCAATTCTGTTTTTCAGTATACAGAGAATGGGCAATTAAATCCAATTGCTGCATTTTTTTTATCTTCACTGAAAACTTTTGACAATTTATAATTGTGGGAAACCATCTATTTTTTGTGTTGTAGTCATTTTTTTAATAATGCTGTATTGTCTTTATTAACTTTCCTTATATGTCTAACTTGAGAGTCAGCTTGGTACACTGGCTAAAAACACCAGGCTACAATTTGAGAGAGGATGAAGCCAGATGAGTGATCTTGAGCCAGTCATGCCCTCTCATCCCTAGGAAGAAGAAGTCTGAAGTCTTGCCAATTAAACTGCAGGACCAGGCCAGGCAGTCTCCAGACTTCTGGTAGTCTTCCACAAAAATGAAATCGTCTAAGCAATGCCCTAAAGCAGGGGTCCCCAACCTTTTTTGCACCAGGGACCGGTTTCATTTTAAAGAAAATTCTGCGGACCGGCTGGCCTAGAGGAGGAGGAGGGGAGGGGGAACAGGCGGCGCAAGCGCACGTGGGGTGGGGGGGAGTCGGCTCACTTGGCCCTCTAGGGCAGTGGTGGGCAAACTTATTAGTCAATAGAGCCAAATATCAACAGTATCACTACTGAAATTTCTTTTGAGAGCCAAAAGGTGTGGCCTGTTTTATGGGAGTGGCTCAGTTGTCATGTGATCCGGTGGGCGTGGCCAACTTGGAAAATGTGGTGAAACTCACTTAATGCTTTGCAACCAAAATTTTAGGCTCAATTGTGGTCATAAGTTCTTTCTTTCTTTCTTCCTTCCTTTCTTTCTTTCTTTCTTTCTTTCTTCCTTCCTTCCTTCCTTCCTTCCTTCCTTCCATTTCTGGCTGGTCTTTGGTCATCTGAAGATGGTAAAAATGGATTTATGGGCACTCGTTATATATAAAGGCAGCCCATGACTCTTTGGGATGCTGGTTTGAATCCAGGAAATGACTCAGAGGATGTGATTCCTTTGAAATGACCACTGGGAGAAAAATAGATCTTTAACCTGGTTAACCAAACAGGTAGCTTGAGGTGGAAGGAAATAGGAAAATAGATTTCTTCCTTTCCTTTCCTTTCCTTTCCTTTCCTTTCCTTCCTTCCATTGCCTCCCTCCCCCTTCCTCCCTTCTTTTCTTCCCTCCCTCCTACCCTCCATCCCTCTTTCTCTTTCTTTATTTCTTTCTCTTCCTTCCTTCCTTCCTTCCTTCACCCCTCCCTTCCTCCTCCCTCCCCCTTCCTTCCTTCACTCCCTCCCTCCCACCCTCCATTCATCTTTTTCTATTTTTCTTTCTTTCTCTTTCTCTGTTTCTCTCTCTCTCTCTCTCTCTCTGTATCTGTCGCTCTCCTCCCTCCACCCACCTCTGTCACTCTGTGTGTGTGTGTGTGTGTGTGTGTGATTACCTCTCTCCCTCTCTCTCTATTTCTGTCTCTCTAAGTCTGTCGCTCTGTGTGTCTGTCATTCTCTCCCTCCCTCCCCCCCCCCGAAGCAGCAGAGGGGAGGTTATCACGCAACGAGCGAGCGAGCGAGCGGGCGGAGGACCCGAGCTGCTGCTACCTTAAGCGTCACCGAGGCCGTCCGGGTGCCACACGCGGCTGGAAGGGAGGTGGGCATGCGCGCCCGGATGGTGCTTAAGGTAGCCGCAGCTCGGGTTCTCCACCCGCCCGCCCGCTCGGGATGAGGCAGCCGTAACCTCCTCACTGACATGCTGGCCCCTCCGGGTAGCCCCAGAAAGTGCGCCGCTGTGGCCGTCGGAAGGAGCTGGTGGAGGCGTGCTCGGCCATCCTCTGCCCAGGGGGCTGCTCCCTCCTCCTCCTCTCCGGCCCTGTGGCCCGGTTCTTATGAAGCCGCGGACCGGCACCGGTCCGCGGACCGGGGGTTGGGGACCCCTGCTCTACACAGCCTGTTCATCATGCCAGGTAAGTGTAGGATAAGGTGACCAGACATCCCACTTCTGGCGGGACAGTCGCGGTTCACCAACAAATGTCCCGCACCCCGCCGCCTCTTCAAAATGTCCTGCTTTTTGCGGGCAGGCGTTGGGCGCGGATAGCTGAGAGCGCCGGCTCGGGCAGGGAGGGCGTCGGGGCCGGGGAGACGGGGGTGCATGCTCCGACGCGGCATGCACCTGCACAGAGGGCATCGGGGCGGGGGGGCACTCCCACCCGCCCCCGCGGGGCCCTCTTTAAAGGCAGCGGCGGTGGCCCGGCCCGGCGGTGCTGAGAGCCGCTGGCTCAGGTGGGAAGGGGCAAGGCGGACGCTTTCAGCTCGGCCCATCACGCCGGCATGATGGGCTGACAGTGGCCGGCTCGGGACGCCTTCCCCCTCTCCACCCCAGCCAGCAGCTCTCAGCACCGCCGGGCCGGGCCGCTGCCGCTGCCTTTAAAGAGGGCCCCACGGTGGCGGGTGGGAGCATGCCCCTGCCCCGATGCTCTCTGCGCAGGCGCATGCCACACTGGTGCATGCTCCCCCCGTCGACGGTGTCCCGCTTTGGGAGTTTGAAAATCTGGTCACCTTAGCGTAGGACCTGCGTCTGGGAGGGCAAAAATGGGCCTCCCGAAAGTCTGGAAACAGGCCTGTTTCCAGCCTCAAGAAAGCCTCTAGAGTCCAGGAGAATCCGTTTTTGCCCTTCTAGATGCTCACAGAAAGCCTCCAAAGCCTGGGGAGGGTGAAAAACAGGCCTTCCAGAAGTACTGGAAGTCCAAAAAGGGCCTGTTTCCAACTTCCAGAGGGCCTTTGGAGCCCAGGGGAGTCCGTTTTTGCACTCCTGGAGGCTCGGGAAAAGCCTCTGGAGCCTGGGGAGGGTGAAAATGCCTCTCCCCCACCATGGTGCAGGAGGCTGAGTAGGTCACATCCACCATGGCCACACCCATCCAGCAGCTAGGCAAATAACTGGTTGCTAACATTTTTCAATCCCACCCTTGGACATAATTCTAGTTTATGTGTGGAGAAGCAGCCTATCTGTTCCTCCAAACATTCCTTCACTCTCTCTCTCTCTAAGCAGCCCAGAAAACCAGGCAGGATTAACTCCGCACGATATCTAAAATTGGAATTTTGAACGATTGCGTTCAAACCAAATAGGCTAAGAAATCCACCTTAAACTAAGGATTATGATCTATTACCTTAGAAATCTGCCTTGTTTCAATTCCACAAACCATAATCCCAGGTTTGCATGTCCCTTTAAGATATCGCATCAAAAGGGCGAGACTGTTCACAAAACAATTCAGCCAACTATATTTTTGCTACTTAACATAAGCATAGCTGGGACAGTCAGTCATCCTGCCGTGAGTTTTGTTTGGCAGTAATTTTCTCAGGTTTTTCTTTAAGATGCATGGAGGACCCTCCAACTCTGCTTTGATTTTGAACTGTTGCATAAGAATAGATAAGACCTTTCCAGCACATGAGTTGTTCGCCATAGCAGCCTTCCAGATGCTGATGAATAAGTTGAGAGCAGGATGTATGCATAGCCAATGGCTCTTTTCTTTGTTATTCCCTCTGCTTCTAAACTCAGCAGTTGATTATCATCTTCATGGCTTGGCTGGTGAATTTGCCAAAAAAACCCAACCCTTTCTAAGGTAAGAACTGTTTGAGCAAGGGATTTCAATTCAATGTAGTTACCATTACTCCACCACCACCACCCGTGTTTGTTGCAGACAAATCTGGGTGTCAAATCTATTGATTAATTTTGCAGTTTGTCTGTTCTGAGCTTTCCTTCTTCCTTACATCATCTTCCCTGAATGATTCTGGGAAGGAGAGAACTAATAATAGGCTTTTGGATTGTTTTTCCTACTCTGTGCCATCCTCAGTTCTTAAAAGTGAGGCTGAATGGCAGGATGGAAATGATTCTAATAGAAACAAATAAGCAAGAGTATATTACTATCAGTGTGACTGTTCTCTTGGGGCTCTTCAAAGCTATGCTGGAATTATTCAAAAAAGATTCACTCAAAGCCTCATATCAGATCGGAGCAGCTGCAATGCTTGGCTTCTGATGTATCTCTGGCCTTTTGTGGTTTTCTGTTCATGTGGACAGATCATCTCACCTCCCACACCCAAAGTGAAGTGCCAAGACAGATCATGCCTATCTTGCAGAAATCCTCTATCTCTTTACTCAGAAATATCTCCCTCCCGTATTCAAATTGTCTTTATTACAACCATTCTCATCTTTTGCCTTCACCTGTTCCATTGCACCATCATTGAGGGCTCCTGTAGACCACTATATAAACAAGCTGATTTGAACAATCCTAACATGTCAAAAGTGGTATTATCAGAGATTATTAAAAGCACAGATACTTGTAGCCGACATGGCAGTGAGTAAAACATAACATTTAGTAAAATAATGGGTGAGTATTGTTACGTTATGTTGCAGTATTGTTACATTATGTGGTGCAGTCGGTCAATGGCTAAGACGCTGAGCTTGTCGATCAGAAATGTCAGCAGCTTGGCAGTTCGAATCCTAGTGCTACATAACGGAGTGAACACCCATTATTTGTCCCAGCTTCTGCCAACCTAGCAATTCAAAAGCATGTAAAAATGCAGGAAAAATAGGAGCCACCTTTGGTGGGAAGGTAACAGCATTCCGTGGGCCTTTGGTGTTTAAATATGCTGGCCACATGACCACAGAGATGTCTTCGAACAGCTCTTCGGCTTTGAAATGGAGATCAGCACCGCCCCCTAGAGTCGGGAACAACCCGCACATATGTGTGAGGGGAACCTTTACCTTCACCATATTGTTACATAATCTTTCCCCAGAACCATACCATCAAGGTCAGAAAAACTAGGAAGGGTCTCTTCTGAGACACCTCCCACATCTTTTTCCATCTAAGGACTGGATACTTCTTGAAAGATTGCCTAGGCTGAGGCTCTTCCTCCTGTCTCCCAAGGTCTCTACATATACCATTACAATTGTCCTCAGGTTGAGACGCTTTAATCCTAATAATTCAGCAACTTTAGACTGAAATCCTACGGAGACTACCAGGGAGTAAGGGTGTGTTGTTTTTTTAATTTCTGGGATTGGTTTCAGAGTAATCATATGTCCTAGTGAATAGTAAACCAAAGAGTAAAATGGAAATATGTGAAGACAGAAAAACGGCTTCCTTCAAAACTCTTCTAAATTTGAGTTAGGAGATCAGGAAAATGAACAAGGTCCCCCCCCCTCCTTTCTTTCTTCATCTGGGATTAGTCTATGAATGCCCCCCTCAGAAAAGGTCATTTTCATTGCAACTGCTGGAAAGGAAATTATACATACTGGTTAAAGTGGTCAAAAATCTGAACAATAAGAGGTTTTTGGATCATCTGAAAACGTCTTGGGATCACAGTCACCCTCCAATTCGTCTCTCTGTCAGAGCTCCTTACAAGTTTCCATGGCATTGAGGAAGAGGGGCATCTGCAGGGGTGGGCTTCTGGAGGTTGGAAAGGTTCAGGCGATCCTCTAGCTAGGATTCTGCCCACTTTGGCGAACCCACAAATGCCACCCTGCCTCCCCTCTCCCCCCCCCTCCTTCCAGGAGTCTACACACAGCCCATGCCAGGTAAGTACACTGTGTGGCGGCTCGGGGAGGGGGGGGGGGAAATGAGCCTACCAGAGGTTCCAGAAATCCAGAAACAGGCCTGCCTGTGGCCTCTGGAGCCTAGGGGAAGCAGTTTTATTCGGAGGCTCGAATAAAGCCCCTGGAGTTTGGGGGGGGGGTGAAACATGCCCCCCCCCATGGTTCAGGAGGCCAACTAGGCCACACCCACCATGGCCAAACCCACCCAGCAACAGGGCAGCAAACCCGTTGCTGCAATTTTTGAAGCCCACCCCTGGACATCTGCAAGATGATATTTCCCCCAATGTAGAATGTCTCTTAATGCCTGGGAGGAAGTGATCCAATCTATACTATGGCTCTTACAATAACCTACTGGGATATGAAGATTATTGTAACCAAATAAATTTTCCCAGAGGTAGAAATATTGCAGATTTCATAGAGCTATAGCAGCATTTTAGTGAAATACCTTTCATTTATATTCTGAATTCCACTCCACCCTACACAAACACTTTAATTCAAATGCATTACAATTAAAATTGCAGTAAAGTGTTGTCTCACAATCATTACTGGAGAACAACCCATCCATTCACAAAGAAAATAACTGTTTGTTTTAATTTTTTAAAATCCCTAAATAAAGAATATTGTTGAAATCTGGAATCACTCTTCCTCAGATAATCACTACTGATTGTTTATATGCAGGGCTAGGCTTTAATTTCATACTTTAAAAATTCCATTACACAAATGAGGAGTCAAATGTAAATGAAAGCTTGTACTGAAAATTGTCATCATTAAAATCTATGTTTAAAAAAAAAAAACCTCTTGTGATCATGAAAAATTTATTTTAAGAGGCTTGAGGATTTTTTTTAAAAAAGTAAATTTTTTTACTGGGCATCCCGGATAGAGGCCAAAACAGTTAGAATGCCAAGTGTGAGCAGGCAATCAAACTACTATCCTTTTTATCATGCATCTCACTTATTTGCACAGTGATTAAAAAATGGGCAGGTCTTCAATAGGTTCAATCATGCCAGTCATGGTGAGCCAACACCTGGCTTGTATCTAAAAAGGGAAGGTTCTGGAAATAGGGGTCAGGCTAGTTTTAGGTTTTGGATGAGGCAGATTAGCTTGACCCCTTTCAGTTGGTTTTGAGACTTGTACAATATGAAGATGGCATTGATTGCATTTGTTGATGATATATAGGAAGATGAGGGTTGGTGCATCCATTCAGACCCTTCTTGATTTCTGGCTGGTCTTCGGTGCCATCAATCAAGATTTTGGACCACTCTGGGATATTGAAAATGGAAGACCTGGTGTTACAGGGGCTCTCCTTCCTCTGAGGTCATTTCCAGTTGGTGGTTACTGTTGAATATGGTAATGAGGAGGGAAACCTTGAGTGTAAGTTTCCCTCTAGTCTGTCTGTCTGGCAGGAAGTTGCAGGTTTAAAGGGATTGGTTCGTGCAGGAACATTCAAGGTATCTCAGTAGATGAGCGGTCAGACAGCTCCCTTTAAAAGAGGGAGCTGCAGGACAGTTCCAGCACTTGTATATATGCATTTAATCAATAAAGAGCTGTTGCACTAACCACGTCCTGTCAAGCCTCCCACATACAACAATTACCTCATGATTGAATTACTGTAAAGTCCTCTACATAGGATGTCCTCTGTATGGGACGATGACTTCTCAAACACAATAACTTGCCCAGAATGCAGCTGCGAGAGCAGTTATATCTTGATATATCCATGTAACGCCCCTACTTTCTGTGATGCACTGGTCATTGGTAAACTTCCAGCTGCAATTCAGAGTGCTGTTTCTCACCTATACTGCTCTTCATGGAGCAGCAGGGTGTCATTGGTTGGCCTCGGTTTGGTTATTTTTGCCTACCCAATAAAAGGTTTTGCAAACTTCAAGTTCTATCACTAAGACCAGGAATCCTCAAACTACGGTCTGTGGGCCAGATACAGCCATTAATCTGGTCTGCACGAGACCACTAGGCTGCCCTGCCCACATCGTCCTGCCTACCCATTGGTCCCCACCCCCTTCTGGAGGCCAAAAATGGGACATGTGGAAGCCTCTGGAGGCCAAAAATGGACTCTTTTTGGGTGGCAGACTGGTACTGGAGACCGGGGAGGCCAAAGACAGCCCTGTTTTTTGCCTCCCTGTCCTCCAGAGAGGAGGGAGGGGAGGGAGATAGACACACACAAACAGAAGTCCCTCGTACACACCCCAAGGCAGCCACATCCCTTCACTAACCAGCTTTCCACCCCCAGGAGCAAAATAAATTAGAGTTTAATTTGTGTGTATTGTTTGGACTGCTCAATTGGCCATGCCCACCCAGTCACATGACCACCTAGACACGTCCACCCAGCTGGTCCAGCTCTCCAACAGTCTGAGGGACCGTGAATTGGCCCCCTGTTTAAAACATTCGAGGAACCCTGACTTGGGCAATATCATCTAGTGTGACTCAGAAGATGTATCTTCTGCGTTACTGCCCCTGCCTTTTGGAACAGCATCCCCCCTGAGATTCAGTTGGACCTGACCTGACCTGCCTGCCTGTCTTTCAGAAGGGTGTTAAGACATTGCTCTTTCTCCAGGCACTGGGTCAAGAGGTGGTATGAGTCTGTTGGCTGAAGCCCCCCCTCTGCATTTCTGTGTTTTGTGTGTTTCATTATTCACCATGTTGGCTTTATATAGACTCAATTTGGGTTTGCTCACTGATGATCTACGCCAACCAGAGTCATGTCCCAAGCAGGTGGTTATATAAATCAAACAAATATAAATAAACCTCAAGATGAACTCTATCTGAAGTTAAGTTTTCCAAGCATGTAAACACAATGACTAAAAGAACGCCTCAAATATTACGCATTATCTAGAAAATAAACAAATTTCACTTGTACTTATGAGTCACAACCAAAAATTGGAAAATGTGGAAAAATGGAAAATCCATTTACAAATTGAATTTTAGTGCATGATGGCAGTTAATCAGGAGAAATAAAATATTAATTTTAATAGATTTTGCATGATACTGAGATCTTAAAGCCAAATAATTTTGTACAATTTGACCTTATGTTACTTATAATAATAATAATAATAATAGTTTAATTTCTTGACCGCTCCTCTCCCCGTAGGGACTCGGAGCGGTGCACAGGGAAACTAAAAACCATAAATATACAATCAAGAACATCTTAAAAACAAATTAAATAGTACCTGTGCTAAAATACCCAATCTAAACTAAAATTCCCACTATACACTAAAACCCCATAGAGAGAGACTACCCCAGACCGGCCAAGCAGAAAAAATATGTTTTTAATTTCAGACGGAAGGAGCGGAGGTCCGTGGTCGTTCTAATGTCGGGGGGAAGGTCATTCCAGAGGGCAGGGCCCGCCACAGAGAGAGCCCTTCCCCTGGGCGTCGCCCGCTGACAAAGTCTAGTGGACGGCACCCGGAGAAGTCCCTCTCTGTGGGAGCGAATCGGCCGTGAGGAAGTATGGGGCAGGATCCGATCCCGCAAGTAGCTAGGTCCCGAGCCATGGAGCGCTTTAAAGATGATAATTAGTACCTTGAAGCGCACCCGGAAGACGACAGGCAGCCAGTGCAGCTCGCGCAGGAGAGGTGTTACATGGGTAAACCTAGAGGTACCCAGGATTGCCCGCGCGGCTGCGTTCTGGACCATCTGCAGTCTCCGGGTGCACCTCAAGGGAAGCCCCATGTAGAGAGAGTTACAATAGTCCAGTCGAGATGTCACGAGAGCATGAGTGACTGTGCGAAGGGCGTCCCGATCCAATAGGGGGCGCAACTGGCGAACCAGGCGAACCTGGTAAAACGCCCTCCTAGCCACGGCTGTCACTTGATCTTCCATGGACAGCCGGGCATCTAGGAGGACACCCAAGTTGCGCGCCCCATCCACAGGGGCAAGATATTCGCCCCCTATGGCCAGCGATGGAGTTAGCTGGTTGAATCGGGCAGCCGGAAACCACAGCCACTCGGTCTTGGTCGGGTTGAGTCTGAGTCCGTTACTTCCCATCCAGATCCGTACGGCTTCCAGGCACTGGCACATCACCGCTACGGCATCGTTGGGGTGGTTTGGGGTAGATATATACAGCTGCGTATCATCAGCGTAGAGATGATACTCTACCCCAAAACCACGGATGATCTCGCCCAGCGGCTTCATTAGACCAGCCCTTAAAATCCAAGGTTCACAATCAATTACTTCAGATGACTTTTAGTCATAGGAAGCCAGCAGAGCAAACCAATCAGGTCAAGCAACACTATGCACCCAGTGCTGTTTTAATATCTGTAACCTAAATGAAATTAATAAGGGCAACTACAGTGTCTAATAGGCCAGTGATGGTGAACCTTTTATTTGTTGGGTGCCAAAAATGTGCAGGTGTGCTGACACCCATAATGCAAAGCCCCCCCCCCCAAACAAGTTTCTGAACTTCCGGTAGACCCGTTGGGCCTGTTTTTCACCCTCCCCAGGCTCCGGGGACTTTCCTGTAGCCTGGGGAGAGTGAAAACAACCTCCCATGGGCCCCCGGAAGCCCTCCTGGAAGCCAGAAACAGGTCATTTTCAAACTTCCGGTTGGCCCGTTGGGCCCGTTTTTTACCCTCCCCAGGCTCCGGAGGTTTTCCTGAAGCCTGGGGACGTAAAAAATGGCCTCCCTCAACCCTCCGGAAGACCGAAAATCAGTTGTCTGGCACACACATGCTCACTGAAGCTGACGACTCGCGTGCCAGGAGATATGGCTCTGCCTGCCACCTGTGGCAAGTGTGCCATAGGTTCACCACCAACAGGTAATAGGCTAATGACTTTTCTTAAAGGCACAGTGTCTTTATGCAGAAGTTTCTTAGCTTTGCCACTATTAGTCTTTCAACACCATGTGAGCTAAATTTTATTTTTCCTTGATTTGCATTGATCTGTAAAACAAGAATAAAAAGTCTAAATGATTTGCCAAAGACCCCTGCTGTCTTGCAATCATAATATCATGCCATCTTTTTGCTAATATTTATTTGAAGATTTTTGTGAATTATAACAGTCATGGTTGATTTAACTTTCCTGGATTTTACAATTGAAGGAGTTTTATTGAAGTCAAGGATGGATCATAAACTACCGATCATGTTTTGAAAAAAAAATTTAAAACTTTTTTTTAAACCCTCTATTTTTGCAAGTATAAAGCATGTTTTCCTAATTGTACAGCAGAGAATACATTTCGCTTTTGTCAATGTGAACTTAAACTTGTAAGATGATCTATAATGATAGCCAAGAATGGAAAGAATATTCTCTCAGTCAAAGGTACAGCAACTAACACAATCAAACAGGTACGTTTTTGAGATTTAGGGACTGAGAGAAGAACTATGGTGCATATAAAGGACATAAAGAACGTATGACTTGGAACTGAGTCCTTTTAGAGCAGTGTGTCTCAACCTTGGCGACTTTAGGACAAGAAACAATGGTTGAAAACTAATCAAAGAGAGATGCAACCTGGAATTAAGGAGAAACTTCTAACAGTGAGGACAATTAACCAGTGGAATAGCTTGCCTTCAGAAATCATGGGTGTTCCATCACTGGAGGTTTTTAAGAAGGATCTAGACAGTCTAGTCACTGAAATGGTATAGGTCCGTGATGGCGAACCTATGCCATGTGTGCCATAGGTAACACATGGAGCCATTTCTGAGGGCACGCGAGATGTTGCCCTGTCAGCTCCAGCATGCATGTACATGCTGGCCAGCTGATTTTCGGCCTTGATTTTCAGCAGTTTTTTGTCCTCTGGAGGCTTCAGGAAAGCCTCCAGAGAGTGAAAAATGGACTTACTGGGCCCATCGAAAAATGGACTTACAGGGCCTCTCAGAGGGGGGCGTTTTCACCCTCTCCAGGCTTCAAGAAAGTTGTATGCGTATGCACGGGGCAGCAGGGCGGGGAGTCACACATGCATGCATAGGGAGCATGGCATGGGGGAATTAAATTATGGAGGTGGGTACCTGAATGCATGCAATATTGTGCAAAAAAGGTTCTCCATCACTGGTATAGGTTCTACTGCTTGACCAAGGGGGTTTGGACTAGAAGACCTTCAAATTCCCTTTCAGCTCTATTCTATTCTAAATACTAGTTCCATAAAATTAGTACAGTGGTTTTATGGAGATGCCCCAACACCATTGAGGATTCATTAGATTTAAAAGTCTAAATCTGGGGGGGAGGGGGACTAACAGGAGAACAACAATAATGGGACTAACCTGGAACTGCCATGACTAGTTACACTCATAAGCATGTGGGTGAGAACAAAAGTAGATGTTATTTAGCAATAAATGATTTAATGACTCAAAACCAATTTCTCCAAATAGTTAAAAATGTTTCCCATCTCCTACCAGCAAGAAATACCTCAGTTTGACCTAAAATTTATGTGATTGAAAAGAATACATGGAGATTTGTGATATATCATAGTAGATGCTTTGAGCCTGAATAGGTGCATGGAAATAGCTTTTCAGGTCTTATTGGTAATGCACTTGCAAACAATGCAAAACATGGTGAAATACAGTAGCTAGAAGGTGAGCTTCACTGGAAATGAGATGAAGAAACGGACCAATAATCTCACTAATTGTCCTATTCGTTTTTGGTACTCTTCTGCCTTATGGGATTTTTGTTACTCAAAAGATGTTAGCATCTAAAAACAGATGGGAGCCTGCACAAAGCAAAGTCCTCATTCATGCGTCAGGACATGTATTGGTGTCTGTGTCAGCCAGAACCTCCCATGCGCACACATGCTTACTTCATTGTTGAAGATCCTTGAATATCTAGGTCAGTGTTTCTCAACCTCTGCAACTTTAAGCTGTGGGAACTTCAACTGCCAGAATTCCTCAGCCAGCGACAGTTTAAAGCTGTGGAGGTTGAGAAACAATGATCTAGAAGGTTGAAGTCATCTGGGTGTGACTAGCTCATTATCTGGCGAATGTTCCAAATAATCTAATACCTGAAGAGAGTCTGGGTACCTCCACAAAGCAGAAACACTTTCTCTCCTTTTCTTATACACCAACACCTCTTCCACTTCTCATTATATGGATCAATTAATGTCTACTTTCCTTACCTCAGCATAACTTTCCTTCTCTCAAAGTCTCTGTACCACCCATGTTTTCTATATAACATACGACATATAGGAGCAGCTGACCTAATGCCTGAATGGGGTGAATATATTTAGCAAAGATATAAAATCTGAGCGATGGTGATTTCATAAAAACTGCACGCTTGGAGCAAGTCCCAAAAAAGAAAAGCATCAGAGGAAGCCAAAAAGAAAATAAAAGGGAAAGGAACATCCAGTAGAGAAACCTCATTTCTTGAGCGCACTCACTTCCTTTGTGGTCGCAGATCAAAAGCAATGACCCTCTTTCCTAGTGGATGAGTCATTCTTTCATCCTTCTTTCTTTCTTTAACACTTTTCCTTGTTTTTTTTTCCTTATGAAAGAACTGAGAAGACCTAGCAAAATCATACATACCAGAGTAGGACACACAGGAATATATCCAAGGTATAAAGACATGAAAACTAAAAAAAGGGAAAAAAAGACAATATAGTCATAATGGCTGTGATGCCCATTTCCTTCTGGACCAGTGAATAAACTGCCTTGGCCAATTAAAGTTTGGTTTTTAAAACATTTCTTCTCTCACATTGCTAAATTGCTTATTTTAAGATTGAGGGTAATTTGGGCAAATTAATCATTAGCTTAAGAAGCAAGGCGTTCTTGCAATTGATCTATGTTTCATGCAACATGGCACTAATAATTCCAGCACAGTTGACAAAAATCGCTGTCAGTCAATTGCAAAAGGCAGCTTTATTTGGAACAGCTTACATCCTGCAACCATCAAAGAACAACATCTGCCGATCCCAGGTCGTTTTATCTCACTTTATAAATGGATCTATCTTTCAAATGCAGTCTAAACATCTGGCTGACTGTGCAACCAATCGAAATAATGATAGCAACACAAAAGAGAGAGATTCCTAAATCAGAAAAACAGCCCAGGTGTAGAAAGAACAGTCGGTCATAATAAGATTTCATTAAATCGTTAAATCTCTGGTTGTTTTTCTCTTTGCTTCTCTTCAGCAGTAGAATGAACTCTACTTTTTATTAATGTTTCTGAACAAAAACAGCACATTCAGAAATTAACACACCACACAAGAGTAACATTTTTCAGGCTGAAGAATATCCATTTAATTAATAAAAAGTGGATTGACACTAAAACAGAAATGTTCACTAGCAACAAAATAAGCCGCTATCTATTATACATATTGAATTCCATCTTGTATGCAAAAATGGGACAATCCAGTGTGTAATAAATAACATTTTAACACTTATTAGAATTTTTTTATTCCATCTTTATTATTTCTAAAAATAACTCAGGGGGACAAGCATACATAATATCCCTTCCAATTTTCCCCACAACAACCTTGTGAGGTGGGTTTGTTTGACAGGCAGTGATTCTCCCAAGGTCATCTAGCTGGCTTTCATGCCTAAAGGGGGACTAGGGTCGTATTCTCTTCATTCCCAGGACAGCACCTTCACCATCACACCAAACTGGCTCCCGTTACACGTAAAACCCATGCGTAATTTGTTGAAGCCAGGGAAGAAGCATAAATGTAAGTAAATAAGAAAATGATGTGTGTGTGGCCCTGATCCAGGCTGAAAGTCACATAAAGCAGGTCTGCTTTACAACTGCTCTACATGACTAGGGTCATGACACACTCATCACTGTGATATAAGAACAATGTGATTCCTATCCCCTACTAAGCAAATTTCAGGACAGAAGAATTCAGTAGACTGGCCAAGATAAATCAGAAAGAGGAGATTGAGGAGAGAGAGGAGGGGAGAGAGAGGGAGAGGGAGAGGGAGAGGGAGAGGGAGGGAGGGAGGGAGGGAGGGAGGGGGAGAGAGAGAGAGAGAGAGAGAGAGAGAGAGAGAGAGAGAGAGAGAGAGAGAGAGAGAGAGAGAGAGAGAGAGAGAGAGAGAGAGAGAGAGAGAGAGAGAGAGGTCACTTGGGGAGAGCTTCTAACATTGCCTTCTTATCTCCTTTTGATACCTCCTTTCCAGGAGCTAAAGGAAGAAGAAGAAGCAACTTCCATGCCAACCATACCTCACTCCTGATTACCACTCCAGAAGAACAAGATGCAACTCATCTTGTGAAGGTCCCTCCTTCTTTCCAATCCTGTACCTTTTCCCTTCTGCACCTAGACCCCAGTGTAGCTATCACTTTGAGCAGAACCTGGTGTAGGTAATCAGAAAGCATTCTTCCTCTAGCCTCCCCCACCCCACCCCACCCCAAAAAACACTCCATCCTTTATCCTTCAATTTTAGGAACATTAAGAATAGGAAAGATGGAAACCAAAAACACAACCAGTCTTAGCCTTCCCCTCTTGTTCTTCCTCCTCCTGCTTACAAACTAACAGTGTTAGTTGTTAGTTTTTTGGCACGGATAAGATAATTTCTACGACTATCAGCCTCCTTTTGTGTCTCATAACCCCCCCTAATGAAATTTATAGCATTAGACCATGTGACTTTCCAAAACTGCAGCAAGGAGTCTATAAATCAAACTATACATTGTTCTGTTATGGGAAAAACTATGCTGGGAATCTCAGAAGAGCAATTGTTCCAGCTTCTGATATTCCATAGCTTTTTTATTTGATGTTGATGCTTTCTGAAATATATTTTAGGATTTATTCTGAAACTTCATAGTTATGTTTGTGTCGCATAATGAACCTTTGTCTGTAATCTATCAGTCTGTTGTTCAATTGTTTTGAGGGATGGGGGTTTCTTTATCAAGGTTATTTGCTTTTCTTCCAGGAGAAATAGTTTAATAAGAAAAAATGTGTATTTAAAATTTATTCTATAATCGGGGTGATCAGTTTTGAGCCAAAGTTATTCCATTTATCAAAAAATATTATTAGCCTCCCTGAATTGGGGGAATTAGAAACTGAAATGTCTTAAAATCATTTGCAGCACAATCTTCTTTGTTTCTTCTTGACTCTGAAGTGTAGGGCTCAACATTCCAGAAGCAGAAGGAGATAGATGAATCCATCTGGATTTCCCACTCATGAGATCAGAGTATTGCTTGGACTTTGGGAGAAAGAGGAGACCAAAGAAATCTAGGGCATCTGGAATGTCCTACTCAGACCCTTAAGATTTCTCTAACCATAACTGACCACTATATTTTAACAGAACTGGCTTCTTTTCCCACCCACATACAAATATCATAATTCATCCAGGAAAACCCCCAGGAAAACAAGCTTCGGCAGACTACTACTGCAGATTCTTTAGCCCATCTGCACATCTTCTATGTCAAAGTCCCATACTGAATCCACATCAAAGATGCTTGAGTGTAGACCATATCTGGAACCTTCTGCTCTTCTGTACAAAGATATCTTGGGCAAACCATTGTTTAAGTATGTCTAAGTGTACTCCACATAGCCACCACTAATCTATTTGGAGAAACATTAAGTTGATTGATATCTATTGTCAGCTTCTTCCTGGGAATCATAGAGCCGCTTTGAAGAACAAAAGCACCATGTGCATACTATAAATATGCATATTGCTGTGTAATTTGTGGCCTCTTCTGAAATAATATGACTCTCAAGACAATGTCAGACTTTACAGTAATCACACTGAATGGCTACAACATGAACCTCGGTGTGCATATGAGAATGAGAGGGGGGCTTATTCCCATAAAGACTCATAGGCTATTTGTAATCTGGATATCTGTCCTCCCAAAATATTAAGCAGCAAATGAATATGAGAAACCAGCACTGTTTTGTCTTACATCTGTCTTACATCTTGTTTCCATCATTTTCCCCCCAGCCTGAGCAGGGCACCTAAGACGTATAGCTGTCTTAGAGCCAGTCAACCTTGATTTTATTTGTAATGTTTTTATTCACTGACAGAATATTTAATTCATGGAATGTATCAGTGGGGAAATTGTTCACTATCAAACCTCATGAGTGTTTCACAGATATTTTCCCCATCAGTGGATTTCTCTTGTCTTCTTATTCTGTCAAGTTGTCCTTGGGAAATTATACATGAGTATATAGTCCCATTTTAGTTGAAGAAACAAGCCAGCTGAGTGTCACAGTCAATTGTGCATTCCATGCTAATTAGGATTAGACTACCATCCGTATTGGCAAGTATTATTTCTGTGACTGGCAATAGATCTCCAAAATCTCAAGGAACAGTTTTTCTCATCAAATGCAACCAGATCCACATGACGACAGGGATCAGACCTTTTCAATGCAGAAGGCAGGCATGCTATCGTTGGAAATTGAAAGGTCTGTTAGTTTAGGTTTAATTCTGTTTTTTCATTTTACCATCCCTAAATTCCTTTCTGCATCCGTCTAAAATGCAGACTAAAAGATGCACTATTTCCAAGACCTTTTTTTCTCAAGAGATTTTGTATGCTGTTTTCAAATATCCACGCGTCTGTGTGCATTTTCCTCTTAATATTTTGATAGGATATTCTGTTTGCATTCTGAGATTTTGTCAAAGTGTCAATGCTGAAATAATATATTCGATACATATTGCAAATTAGATAAACATATGATAAAATGAAAAATGAACTAATCCCCTCCGCATCATGCACACAGAGATATCCTATCCCTTCTATGATATTCTTTTTTGCCATTCTCTTTTTATTAGTTTATAGGGGGAAATACAAAAATACAAAAGAAAATAGTAAGAATAGGGGAGGGAAAAGGCAAGGAAGAGTGTAAGAAAAAAAGGGGAAAGAAAGAAAAGGCATTGAGTTCCAACTACAACTTATTTGAAGATAATAACATCAAACCTCAACTTTTTACTTTTACAAATAGTATGAACTAGCCATTTCTATAACAACAAATCTAATCAGCAAAACGCAAAATCAAAGTTTCATTTTTTTCCACCTCAAGCACAAAGTCCAGAAGTGGTTTACAACAAAAGTAATTGTATTATTTTTTCTTTAAAATATTTTTTCTTTAAAAGCAGTCAGTTTAGCCATCTCTGCTAGCTTTATTAACTTTTGCAGCCATTTGTCCATTGTGGAAATCAAAGTGTCCTTCCATTTTTGTGCATAAAATAATCTTGCTGCCATCAACATATAGAATCAAAGTTCCATTTTTTTTCAAGTCTTTTTCCATTAAACCCCAAAGAAAAGTTTCTCATTTTATCTTTAAATTCATTTTGAGAATCTTCTGTATTATGATGTAAATCCTACTCCAACATTTATCTTAATTACAGAAAACGTTCTATGATATTCTGTAGTGGCCCACATTATCCATATCTGTGGCAAAGGCCACAGATCTTACATTCATGTAAATAACCCTATAATATGATTGAGTTGCATCCAGCTGCTGTAGAAAGTTACATAAATCCCTAAATGTGTGGCAATTATTCTACAGAAATAATTACCAAAGACTTAATAATGTGTGTATTTAAAATAACACCTAAGAAAGATATTGTTTTATCCAGCTATCCTCTCACGGTAAGCATTGTATATATTGTTTATTATGAATTAACTTGGCATCTAGTTGATAAAACTAATCCAGTTAGTAGAGTTCCCCTATATACATGAAGCTTATTACATGAAGATTTTTTTTTATAGATCCAGATTAAGAAAATCTTAATATCATAAGAAGAGTGTTCATATAGAGCAGTGGTAGTCAACCTGGTCCCTACCACCCACTAGTGGGCATTCCAGCTTTCATGGTGGGCGGTAGGGGTTTTGTCCGATACTGAAGCACTTTCTTTTTTTAAATTTAATTGACTTCCCTACTTTATAAATCTCCATTATTGTGAAACTGGTGGGCGATTAGAAAATTTTTCTGCTAACAGAGATACAAAAGTGGGCATTAGGTATAAAAATGTTGAGTATCCCTGATATAGAGCTATTGAAACATCACAGAAGAAAAAGCAATGTTTATACATGCCAACATCTGTGTGTACACCCGGAAATTCTAAATTTTGATCTACAGTCATATCAAATAGAGTAATTTTGCAGATACAAGCTTCAATATTTTTAGTGAATGATTAAATTTAAATTAACAAGTTAGACAGTTAATGTAATTTCATTTTAGCATAAATTAACAGGAGGGGAAGAAGCGGGACATAAAGTCATTCCTTCTCATTTTAATAAAGATAGTTGTCATTTACCAACTGCCTTATTTAGTGAACATTCACAGTGACAGTGCTGAAAAAGTAACTTTGCAACCAACTCTCTCATTTACAACCTCTGCAGGTCTTTGCTGAAGTAAAATCATAGTACAGTTGAAGTGCCATTTAGCTACAATTTCACTTAACAATGGAGTTGTCAGCCCTAATTATAGTCACTAAAGGAGGATTATCTATATTATTCTTGGAAAAAATAAATTAGTGAAGGCTAATAACTTTACAGACGATAGATAAATTGACTTAATAATCTGGAAAATCACGCCAGACTGGAAATCTCAAATATATTAGAAAGAGGGCTTGACTAGAAGTAAGGAGATCCATTTTCAGCTGCAGATGGAACTTGGGGCATTCAGTTTTTTTCACCCAGTCAACCTTGTAGGGTGTGGCTGGTAGACTGAAATGAAAGGAGTTGAGTTGAGTTCCTAGAGAAAAGCTGAGATATAATTTTAACAAAGAAACAAAATCTCAGCAGGGACAAGCATTCAAGATTTTTATTTGGTGGAGATGGGTGGGGAAATGCTATTTACTCCTTAATGGCTCTGGAAAGCTTGCCTTCCACCTCACCAACAATAAACAACAAGCCCTGTCATAAAAAGAGAAATATAAAACAGCTCGCCCTTAAAAGTGCAGAAAGGAATGGTTTACTTCAACCACAATGGCAATTCTGGCTCAAAAAGGGGCAACTTTGTAGAGTGAAGGGAATACCTGTTATAACAGATTGTTTGTTTGTTTTGTTATATCACTCATCTCACTATCAAAATGACTCTGGGATTAATTATGAAGGAACATGCAAAATTGATTTACTTGAGAATACTTAGGAATGTGTTCTGAACTATGCCTCCACTGGTGGATCAAAAAGAATATGATAATAAAGTCAGGATGAGCTGAAATTTTAATGTCTGGAGACTGTCATGCTGGAAAAATAAGCTCACAAGTGCCTGCTAAAAGCTTCGAGGAAAAAACCGGCCATCATCCAGCAAACAAAGAACAGCTGACATCATTAGATGCATGGAGAATTGGCTTTAGATGACAACAAATAAATCCAACTAGTAAATAATTACAGGGATTGTGATTTATGCTTGTACTATGGAAATAGCCAGAAAGGAAAAAGAAAAACAAGGAAAATTTTTCCCCCATTACTTTAAATTAGATAAAAAACATAAAGAAAATAATAATGGAGATCTCACTTCTTTGAAAATTCAAAAAGATCTCAAGAGCAAAAATAGAACTGTTCTTGACTCAGAAGTTTGGCAAATTAACCTAGTTAAGGCCAATAATGAGGAAGGAAGGAAGGAAGGAAGGAAGGAAGGAAGGAAGGAAGGAAGGAAGGAAGGAAGGAAGGAAGGAAGGAATACACAGTTTTTAGTTTGTTTCTTGTTTGCTTGGGCTAAAAAAAATGCATGAGATGAAATATAATCACAGCCCATATCAATATTACTAAAATACAAATGCAAACATTAGCATCATGAGGAAAAGGTCTGTCTGTTGACCATATGCTTTTTCAACATTCCATTTAAAATAGTTTTGACATTTGCATCATTCTCATTTCTTGCAAATCTGAAAATCAGCCAGAAAAAAAAATTGAAAAGATATGTACTTAGTTTTTTTGTCTAAAAGGAGAAGGGCAAAATTGATTATAAAGCCCACCAATATCTTGTTTTACCTGATCATCTGGTGTATGTATATATAATTTGGAAAGCAGTTGCATTTATTTTTATATTTTTATATTTATATTTTATTAAATTTCTATCCCACCCTATCTCCCAAAAAGGGATTCAGGGTGGCGCACAGGAACTTAAAATCCAACAATACAAATGGTGCAAATTCTACAAAATTTAAAACTACTATTAAACAATTTAACCCATGCTAAAAAGGAGACAGTTAATTTAAAACCCAGATCTAATAAAACATGGTTGTAGCAGCTATGCCAGGCTGGCCATATGGAAGAAATAGGTTTTTAAAGTCCGGCGGAAGAGGCGAAGGTTGGTGATAGTCCGGAGGTCTGGGGGGAGGTCATTCCAAAGGGCGGGACCTGCAACAGAGAAGGCTCTTCCTCTTTATTTATGCGGCATTTATCAAACCTGGCTCCTGGCATAGTCTCCTATCCTATTTGTTTTGAAAGATTGAAAAAAGTATTAGATTAAAACATTGGTCGGTATGAAATAGATCCTGTCACGTCCCCTTCACCCACCAAACCAATTAGCCCATTTTAGCCATTAGTCTCCCTAGGAGACTATGGAGGGAAAACCATAGCGCAATAGCAAAGTATTGCTTTGCACTGAAAAGAGCGCAGATTCAAAACCCAGCAAAATTCAATTCAATTCAATTTCAATTCAAACTTTTATTGTCAGAGTACAACAGGTATACAATGAGATTGGCTGAGCCTCCCTTCATTCACTCCTCCCCCCACAACACAATACAACTCACAGTGAAAGACAAAAAATCCCTAGCCCAGTGAATCCGACTAACAAACACCCAATCTAATGGCACCATGTGAACTTACTACACGTGGCGCCCGCCCCGCACATCAGTCGTACTATGTTGTTGTAGAGTTGTTTTTCATTCAGGAGTCTGACAGCCCACGGATAAACACTGTTCTTCAGCTTGTGTGTATGTGGCTGTCTGTGCTTCTATATCTCCTTCCAGATGGTAGGAGAATATAGAAGGGCTGACCAGGGTGTGAATCGTCATAAAGAAGGGGTGGGGATATAGTACAATTGGTTTGTATGGTAGTGAGAATCTGTTCAATCCTCATTCCACAGATAAAGTTGCAAAAAAAACCAACCCAGATATACCAGAGGCGGACATCCCTTCAGTCGATTCGCTCCCACAGAGAGGGACTTCTCCGGGTGCCGTCCACTAGGCAATGCCAGCGGGCGACGCCCAGGGGAAGAGCCTTCTCTGTGATGGGCCCGACCCTTTGGAACAACCTACCCCCTGATATTAGAACCACTACGGACCTCCGCTCCTTCCGCCAAAAAGTAAAGACATATCTGTTCCATCATGCCGGCCTGGCCTAATCTCTGTTCCTCGTCCCAGTCTGTAGCTTAAATTGTTTTAATTAGGTTTTAATTGGGATTCATTTTTAATGTTTCTATAAATTTTTAGTACAGGGTTATTCGTTTAATTCGGTTTTAAATTATGTATTCATTGTAATTGTTTTATATGTTCTTAAGTTTCCTGTACACCGCCCCGAGTCCCTTCGGGGAGAAGGGGCGGTTTAGAAATTTGAAATAATAATAATAATAATAATAATAATAATAATAATAATAATAATAATAATAATAATAATAATAATAATAATAATAATAGTCAGAATGATGGACCCATGTCAGCTTTGCTAGGCAGTCCAGGAAAGAAACCCACCTAGAAATACTAACTTTATAGTAATGTTACATTAACAGAATCCCCCAAGTCTGAAAGTACCTCCACATCTTTATAATCCAAGAAACTAAGGATGGTCATTTCTGAGATGTTTCCCACATTCCCAATCCTTCTCCAGGCTCAGTTATCTCTTAACTGATGGTTGTCTAGTCTGTGGCTCTTCATCCTGTCTCTCAAGTTCATTCCCATATACCATCATTTCAGGTCCATTTCGATGGAGAAGGGCGGTTCTATAAATCAAAATAAATTAAATTAACTTAAAATTAAATCATATCCAGGGGTGGGATTCAAAAAAATTTGCTACCAGTTCCGTGGGCATGGCTTGGTGGGCGTGGCAGGGGAAGGATACTGTAAAATCTCCATTTCCTCCTGGTCAGCTGGGACTCGGGAGGCAGAGAATAGATGGGGGCATGGCCAGTCAAAGGTGGTATTTACCGGTTCTCCTAACTACTCAAAATTTCTGCTACTGGTTCTCCAGAACTGGTCAGAACCTGCTGAATACCACCTCTGATCATATCCAGTGACATGATTGTGTTTCTCCTTTTACCTTGGCTAAAATGAGAGGTAATTTTTTTCTCTCCAATTTTTAGACTGAATTACTTTGGTTTGCTATCTGCATTTCCATTTCAAACATGTCAATCAAGGACAGCTACTTGTGAGAAAGGGTACATGATGTCCTGCTTGAGCGGAGGGTTGGATTAGATGACCTTCAAGGTCCCTTCCAATTCTATTGTTCTGTTCTGTTCTGTTCACTGGTATTCTTAAAGCAAATCAACTGAAGTCTGCAGTCTTCCTCCATACAGTTCCACATTCAGGATTGTTCTATGAGTCATCTCCAATTTGTTGTACATTGCGATTCACTTCTCTGGCATCTGCTTCTTAGAAAGTTGGCCTGCCTGTCATTTTCTCTTCGAGTTGAGAAGAAGAAGGCAATCCTCTATCCAATCTCCTTCTGGCTGTGTCATCACTAGATATTTCAGCTCTCCAAATCCAGGTAGCCTAATCTGTATTTTATGGAAATTATACAAATTAGGCAAACTGAGCACATAAATTGTTGGATATCGTGCCAAGTGCTTTACATTTTCTGTGCCAGCCACACAAAATTGGGAAAGATCAGCCAGCAAAAACAACTTTTTGCTCCAGCCTGGATTTTCCTTTCACTCTTTTCAGAGAATATAAGGAAATCAAAACACTTTATCCAGGGGTCAAAACACTTTAGCCAAAGTGTTAGCCAAAACAATTTAGTCCCCCCAAAAATGAAAACCTATTGTTAAAAATGATTAAAAGAAAGGGGGAAAACTAAGCTCCTTATTTTCTCTACTCTTGCTTTACTATAAAAATGTTTAGATGCTATGGATACCAACCTTTTACAAAACTGTTATCTATGAGTAGTAGATAAGGACAAGCATTGGTAGGTAATGAATCATAATAAATAGGCATCCTGCCTTTTCATCTGAATTACTTCAAGCAATTTATTTCAAACTCTCTTTGATTCTCCACTAATCAGTCTGATTTTTATACGATTAATCTACAAATTCTGTTTTCAGTTTCTCTCAAGCTCAAGAATACCACTTACAGTATATATTATTACTTATGTTATTGAGCTTGTCAGCTGGAGCTCACAGCCTGGGTTCAAAATGCACGCGAACCTGTTACTCTTCCCAGCTCCTGCCCACTTGGCAATTTGAAAGCATGCAAATGCAAGTAGATCAACAGGTACCATTTTTATGGGAAGATAACAGCATTCCATGTGACTTTGGTCGTGGTGATGTGGCTAATATAGCCATATTGGACACATGACCATGGAAAATGTCTTCAGGCAACCCTGGCTCCTTCAGCCAAGAAACAGAGATGAGCACCATACCCTAAAGTTGAACACAGTTGGATAGGAAATCTTTACCTTTTTACTCAGATTAAACTAAGAGGTTGGCGGATATCATACTATCTTGCCAATCCCAGGACTCTCCTCTTCCCATCAAGTCACATGCTTTTATGTTCCACCAGTAGACAATTCAGGATGACTTGAATTGGGCAGCAGATATTTTTGTATGCCTCTCAACAGCAATCTGGTCTAGTGATTAAGGCACCATGCTAGGAAATAGGAGACAGGCTGTGTGGCTTTGGACCAATCACTATCTCTCAACCCAACCCACCTTGCAGGCTTGTTGTTGTGGGGGGGAAATAGGAGGAGGAAAGGAATATTATATATGTTCAATATCTTGAGTTATTTATAAAAATAATAAAAAGAGGTAAACATAAATAAATTAACAAAGGAAGTCTGGAAATTCCTTTTTTCCCAATTCACCTCTGGCTAAATCTGTAATAATATATTCATCCCCTGTTTTGCCCATGCAGCTATGGAGAGAGGGTGAATATTGAACAAGCCACTGAGTAGGAAGTGCCTAGAGCATCTAGTCTTTTGTTGGCATCATAGAGCCTTAAACAAGGATGGATCTGTTAGGTTTAAAAAAACAGGCTGCTGCCAGTATACTAAGTAGGTCAGCCAGCATAGAATGAAAGGTTGTGTTCAGGTAGAGCAAGAAATTTCACTTTAAGCCATTTCTGAACTTCCTATGCTGCTGTCTAATATGATAGCAATGCAGGAGAGCCAAAGTATAGAAATATGTCAAGTTGCCAAGAAGCTTCAGACCTGTAGAAGAACTGCTGCAGAATGCAGCCTGTCCAATTTACTATTTACAGATATGCCTCTTTGTGGGTGAGGAAATATGAAGTGGTCACTGGATTAATTCATTAGGAAAGAGTTGTTTAGCCAAATTGTAAAGGTTACGTTTGTGACTGCTATTGCAGAAAATATTTAGAAAGCCACAATGTTCCTAAGTGTTAGAATTTGTGGTAATTGTGTCACCGGCTTAACATATTTGCTTATTTACATCTTCACGCTTTCTGATTTGCAGATATGTGAGGGTGTACATGGAATAATATTAATACTATGCTTGCATTGTATTTATAGTTTCAAAGTTTCTGATGATTCACATTCCAATATATTTATGTTTTAGCAGATTAATTTATTCCGGTCTTTCAGTTCAATTGTCAGAATATAAAATTAATTTTATTTATATATTTTTAACTCCAGAAACATTTTATACATATGCAGGTGAACTTCAGATCATCAGCTAAACTATTATGGAGAAATATGTTTGTGTGATTTTCCTAAATATCCTTCTAGCCCACTGAAAATGTTTAATATTAATGAATATTTGTTTTTTCAGAATATTTTTTTAATAAGATTCCATTTTTGTATGGCTCTACTAACAGGCAGAAAGTCCCTCTATCAGCACAAAACCATATTATGTTACATTCAGATTCATTCTACAAATATACTAATGGTTGCTGTCGTATGTGAAGACTATATGTTTATAAGATAAGATATGCATATTCCTCAGTGACTGCATTAATACATAACATTTAAGCCAATATTTCTTATATATGACATTTTAATGTTTGTCATAATGATTTGGTTCAGCAGCATGGAGAATAGGAAGAGAAGGCTATTGCTAAGACTGATTTTTGTCATCACTTTCCCTCTTTCCCAGAAGTTTTACTTCACTCTAATCTTTCTTTAAGTTGGGAAATGAAGAGCAGATTGGTTGGGGAATAGGAGTAGAAGAGCTGAGCATCCACTAGTACAGGGGTCTCCAACCTTGGCAACTTTAAGACTTGTGGGCTTCAACTCCCAGAATTCCTCAGCAAGCTGGCTGAGGAATTCTGGGAGTTGAAGTCCACAAGTCTTAAAGTTGCCAAGGTTGAAGACCTTTGTGCTAGCACATATTTATCCTTCAGTGACTGCATTAACATTTAATGTTAAGCCAAAATATATTATATACTCCTTGCTAAAATTGTCATAATGGCCTGGTATATATCTAATTCTGGGAGGAATGTGGTGGCTCAGTGGCTAAAACATTGAGCTTACCGATCAGAAGGTCGACAGTTCAGCGGTTCGAATCTCTAGCACTGCCTAACGGAGTTACTTTTCCCAGCTTGTGCCAACCTAGCTGTTCAAAAGCATGTAAAAATGCAAGTAGAAAAATAGGGACCACCTTTGGTGGGAAGGTAGCAGTGTTTCGTGCACCTTTGGTGTTTAGTCATGCCAGCCACATGACCATGGAACATCTTCAGACAGCGCTGGCTCTTTGGCTTAGAAACAGAAATGAGCACTGCCCCGTAGAGCCGGGAATGACTAGCACGCGTATGTGGGGGAACCTTTACCTTTATATCTAATTCTAAGCTGTAATACATGGCACATGGCACTAAACCAAAACAATACATTGTCATTTGATGCCTACATTCATCAGACCTGAGAGTAGATTGGTGTACTGGTTAAAGCATCAGGTTAGAAATCGGAAGACAGTGAGCTTAGGCACAAGCTAACTAGTTGACCTTGGCCAGTCACTGTGTCTCAGCCCTATGAAGGAGGCAATGGCGAACAATTTCTGAAAAACCTTGCCAAGGAAACTGTAGGGACTTGTCCAGACTCAAAAAAGCAAGATTAAATGTGAATTGGATTAATTGGAACATGTGGGTATATATCAATCCACTCCTCGTGTGCATGCATTGTGCAGTCTTGCTTTCAAGTGGGACAACACATATTATCCCATATATTGAATAATATATGTTGTATGGGATAACTCAAGGAAATGCCATTTAAAAACAAAACTATCCTTAAACTATGAAAAGGGATGATTGGAAAGAAAATGTTGAAGGGAAAAGTCCATTTGCTTAAATCAGGGATCTCCAACCTTTGCAACTTTAAGTATTAATACAATACAATACAATAGCAGAGTTGGAAGGGACCTTGGAGGTCTTCTAGTCCAACCCCCTGCGTGGGCAGGAACCTTATACCATTTCAGACAAATGGCTATCTAACATCTTCTTAAAGACTTCCAAAGCTGGCTGGAGAAGTCTGGGAGCTGAAGTCCTTCAGACTTAAAGTTGCAAAGGTTGGAGACCCCTGGCTTAAATGATCATATTCCAAAAATTTTGCAATATCATAAAGTACTTCATTGCAAAACATCATTTAACTGTGGAATTTGCAACCATCAAATATGGAGATGGCCACAAGTTCAGACAGGGTAGGAACCATTGGATAACAGCTTGTATTCTTCAGAGTCATAGACAGTCAACTCTACCCTGTGGGAGGGGCTCAAGAGCAAAATGTGTTTGCCATCTGGTCCATGTTTCTGAATCTCCAGAATCTCCAGAACAAAACAGATTGTCCACTGCTGAGTAGACACACAACACTACTAATCCACAGGGTAGAGTTGGCTGTCTATGACTCTGAAGAATACAAGCTGTTATCAAGCCTAGCAGCCAATGGTTCCTACCCTGTCTGAATTTATGGCCATCTCCATATTTGATGGTTGCAAATTCCACAGTTAAATGATGTTTTGCAATCTAAAAGGACTTTTCTTACATCCTTGATTTTCTCACCTGTCAAAACTCTTCTGTTATTTGGGGTTCTTAGCCAATGTCAGAAACAACATGCAGTCAGTTTGTCATCAGTGCAAAAAAATAGAAAATCTTTCTCGTCAGACATAATCAGAAACAAATGTCCTGGACTTTAAGATTTGTTGATCAAATCTTAATAATCAAATCCATTTTACTTGTTTTTATATTTTTCACTAATGACCTGGTTGCTTTAAAAAGAATGTAAACAATTTTTTTCATTAATAGATTTTAACAAAAATATTGTGTATAATGAACATTTCTACAAAACTAGTCTAAAGTAACAGGAAATTTGTCTTGTTCATTTAGCAAAGGTGAAGTTTTATTTTCCACATGCAATCTGCTGTGTAGATATATATATTATATATATAATATATATTATATATATATTATATATAATTTATTGATCAGCTCATAAAACTAACATATATATATATATATGTAGGTCTTTGGTTGTTCGGGTTTTCTCCCACGTAGAATTGGAAGTATCTTCACGACGTTTCGATGAAATCTCATTCATCATCTTCAGGCTGGTGCTTCGGGCTTGGTGCTTCCAGGAGCAATGTGAGATCTCAGCCGGTTCCTCTTTTTAACTGCCAGTGGGGGTGTGACTTGATTGGATGGGAGCTTGGCTGCATTCTGATTGGGTGGAGGTGTGTTCTGATTGGTAGGGGGTTTGGCTGTGCTCTGATTGGATGGGAGTTTGGCTGTGCTCTGATTGGATGGGGGCGTGTTCTGTTTGGGTGGGGGCCTGGTTGTGCTTGTGTTAGTCTGAGTTGCAGAGGAATTTGACCTGGTGAGCTGCATTGCTGTTGTTTGGCTTCGCGTTTGTGGTCGTACCACATCTCCGTGGTGGGCATCAGTTTGCTTCATGTATGGATTGGAGGGGTTTAAAGTGGCTAATAATGCAGCTTTGGTCTGGCTTCTGGTTTGTGGTCGGGCTTCTGATTTGTGGTCATCTTCGGTGTGGGTTTGGGTTTGCTTTTTGCGTGGATGTGTGATAGTGACATCCTGTGTGGTTTTCGTGAGTGTGGGTCTGGTATCATTCTTTGTGTTAGGGACTCGTTTGTCAATGAGGGCAGGTTTCCAAATGGCTGGTAGGCGGGAGGTATCATCTCGTTTATTCATGCTGTGTAGCCGCTTTTCTATCTCAATAGCTTCTCTGATTATTCTGTTGTTATAGTGTTCAATTTTGGCAATAGTTCTGGTCTTTTTAAAGTCTATATCATGTCCTGTGGCTTTGAAGTGTTGGACCAGGGAAGAAGTTGGTTCCTCCTTTCTGACTGAATTTTTGTGTTCTTCAATGCGTGCCTTTATTCTTCTGTTGGTTTGTCCGATGTATGTGGTGGGGCAGGTGGTGCATGGGATTTCATATACTCCTTGATTTTCTAACTCTATTTTCTCTTTGGGGTTTCCTAGGATGGTGGATATTTTTCGGTTTGTGTAGAATGCTGTCTTGATGTTGTGTTTGTGGAGGATCTTGCTGATTCTGTCTGTGGTGCCTTTTATGTATGGGAGGAGGGCTTTGCCGTTTTCTTGTTCACTGTCTTGGACTTTAGTGGGGTTTTCTTTTTGGATTAGGTTAGTGATCTTGTTTCTTTGGAATCCGTTGGATGTTAGTACGTTGGTGAGAGTGTGTAGTTCGGTTTTTAGGTGTTGTTCGTCAGCTAAGCGTTTTGTTCTGGAGATGAGTGTCTTGGCTACAGAGTTGATCTGTGCTGGGTGGTGGTGTGAGAGTGCATGCAAATAGCGGTTTGTGTGTGTTTTCTTCTGGTAGATGGTGTGTCCTAGGGATCCGTTGGATTTCTTATAGACTAAGACATCCAGGAAGGGGAGTTGGTTATTGGCTTCTGTTTCCATGGTGAACTGTATTTTGGGGTGTAGACTGTTGAGGTGTGTGAGGAAGTTGTCCAGTTTATCTTTTCCATGTGGCCAGATTATGAAGGTGTCGTCTACATATCTGAGCCAGAGTTTGGGTTTGTGATCTGATTTTTCTAGAGCTTGGGTTTCAAAGTGTTCCATGTAGAGGTTAGCAATGACAGGTGAGAGGGGTGATCCCATGGGTGCTCCTTCTATTTGTTTGTATTTTTGTCCATTATAGATGAAGTATGTGTTGGATAGGCAGTGGTTGGTCAGATCTAGGATATGTTTGGGGGGGGGGTATATTTGTTTTGGATAGCTGTCAAGGCTTCTTTGATTGGTACTTGGGTGAAGAGGGATATGACGTCGAAGCTCACAAGTAGGTCGCTGGGCTGTAAGTTTTGTTTCTTTATGATCTCTATGAACTGGAATGAGTTTTTTACGTGTGAGGTGATGGATTCTGCATAGGGCTGTAGTTGTTTGGCAAGAAATTTGGCTAGGTTTTGTAGAGGTGAGCCTATGGAGCTGACTATGGGTCTGAGTGGGGTTCCTTCTTTATGTATCTTGGGGAGACCATAGAGCTTAGGGCATCTGGATGATTTTTCTCTGGGAATGATTCTTTGCTGGATTTCTTCGCTGATGGGGGAGGCTTTTATTTTGGATCTAGTGGTTTTTTCTAAGTAGGTGGTAGGATCGGTGCTTAGGGGTTTGTAAGTGGAGTCTTGGAGAAGGTTGGTTAATTTGGTTTGGTAGTCAGATGTGTTCATAACCACCGTGGCATTCCCCTTGTCTGCTGGTAGGATTATTATGCTAGTGTCTTCTTTTAGGTTAAGTAGTGCTGTCTGTTCCTCTTTGGGTAAGTTGCTTTTGGGTGGCTTGCTGGTGCAGAGGATGTTGGTGATTTCGAGTCTGATTCTGTTAGCATCATCGGGGTTGATTTTGGTCAGGCTGGTTTCAACTCCGCATATAATGGTTTCAGTGGGGATGTGTTTGGGAGCGACTGCAAAGTTGAATCCTCTGGCAAGGACATTGGTTTCAGCTTTGGTGAGGATCCTATCTGAGATGTTATGCACTGTTTGTTTCATGTGTGGCTGTGAGGGGGGAGGGGTTTGTTTCTGGCGTTCTTTTAGTCTTCGGAGTTTATTGGTATGTGTGTCTGTCTTGAGGGTGGTCTGTGTTTCGGCTCTCCAGGTGGCAAGTTGTTTGGATTTGTCCCAAGTTGTGGGGTGGAACTTGCCACCTGGAGAGCCGAAACACAGACCACCCTCAAGACAGACACACATACCAATAAACTCCGAAGACTAAAAGAACGCCAGAAACAAACCCCTCCCCCCTTACAGCCACACATGAAACAAACAGTGCATAACATCTCAGATAGGATCCTCAGATAGCTTAAGGGTCCAATTCGGTGGTGGGTTCCTGTTGAGGTCCTCGACTTGCGACCGGTCCTTGACTTATGACCGGCCGCAAGTTTTCGACCTCACCCTTGTAAGCTTGGTAACAGCCAGTCGCGTCTGATTGGCTCAGACACGACTGGCTGGAATTGGGTTGCCAGGGCTCCTGATTGGTTCCCCGTTTGGCAGTTCTTATTTAAATAGCTGCCAAACGGGGAAGCCCCTGTCTACCGCACGTTTGTTAGTTGTTCAGTTCTATCCTTCGCTTGTCTTGTTGCCTTCAAATAAACGGCTGTTATTTGAACCTGCCTGGCTCAAACTCCTTCTGTCTGAAGATCTAACACTGACGACGAGGATGGGATGGCAAGCACAGAGCAATTTTTATTTGCTAGCGGGTGCACTCACAGCATGCCCATGAGCAAACCAGCAGTAGTGACTGCCAGAATCCACTCCTGGTCCAATTATGCCTATGACTGTATCCTATTATCATCTATGAATCTTTTTCATTGAAGTGCAGTAAGCAGTTATCCAGGAGTGGCCTCTTCAGTTACACTCCCACCTCCAGAATTCCCTCTCCATGTCGTTTATCTGGTGCTAAAGTGCTTGGTGCCATTTGGTACCAAGCAAATATCTTTTTATATGGCCAGATATTTTAAATCAATTGGCCTGTTAATTTTTAAAATCTTCCGTTTCATTTATTTTACATTTGGGCAGCTGCTTTGATAGTTTTATTGTAGTCAATTAATGTAATTCATTGTCCTATTTCATAGTATATTGTCATTATTTAAGGACTTTGCATGATTCTGAAACTGCTGTAAGCCACATTACTGGCTTTCAAAAAAACCGTGGGAGAAGTTACAAAGTTTACGCAATCTAGTTCTGGAATTAGTTACAGACATTAAGGCGATAATTGAATCTGCATATGAGCTGTGCTGTAACCAAGTGTAATTGGAAGTTTACAAGGAACCATCATTCCTTTCGTGTATAAAACCAGACGTCCAAGACTAAAATGCTGAAGTGATAAGATTGCACTTTTATACATAACCAAAATGCATTTGGACTACTCTGAAAAATAGAATCATTTTAGTTCAGATGGGAATTTTACCTTTGCATTATATTAATCTGCAGTGAATAGGCTTCCATTAATCTTTCAGTGGGGTACCATGTTCTAGTTTGTTTTGATAAAAAATCTCTTAATTAAAAATAACAACAGCAGGCAGCAGCAGGCTTCACACATGGCAAGATCAAAAGTGGAAAATACATGTAATAGCATTACATTCTATGTCGCTTTATGTTTGCTGCAAGCATCTTGCACAGTTACCCTTTTCTGTCCTAAAACACACTGAATAATGGCAACTGTTCTTAATTGCTGACTTCCAAAGAGAGTCATTTATTTTTAAAATAAATTTTGTAAATCAAAGGTCAGAGGAGCCAGAGGAGGAAAGCACAGAAACGTGTAGTTTAAAATCTAAATGCATTGCATTCCTGATGCCCTGTGGTTTCAGTTTACTAAAAGTTCCCTACCAATGAGTTTCTGCTGTTACCCAGCAAAAAGTAATTAATAAGACAAGTTGGATCTTGTAGTGTAATCCTCTCCTCAAAGTAGCATTTGCACAATTTTTTTCAATAGGCATCAGTAATTGATTTTTTAAAAATGTACTTAACTGGTATTGGAACAGAACCTACTGTTTAATTTGTATTCAGTCATTATCTTTTTCCCCCTATTTTGACAAGCAGAGCATTATTATTTTTTTGTAACAACCTCCTTGCTGTGCCAATTCCATTTTTTAAAGTAGCCTTAGAATGACTTCAGCACTTCATTTTAAAAGGGAGGGAGGGGAGGAGTGAAGGAGCAGTCAGTCACTTTACTTACCTTGCTGTCCTTCTGAAAAAAATGTTTGTTTACGTTTGTGAGAAACCAGCAGAAGATTATCTAACACAGGGGTCTCCAACCTTTGCAACTTTAAGTCTGAAGGACTTCTGCTCCCAGACTTCTTCAGCCAGCTCCCAGACTTCTCCAGCCAGCTTTGCAAAGCTGGCTGGAGAATTCTGGGAGCTGAAGTCCTTCAGACTTAAAGTTGGAGACCCCTGATCTAACATCTTCCATGATCCATTTTCAAACAAGCCTATGTTCCTGTTTCTCACATCTGGGTGGCCCCAACCCTGATAGCCTTTCACAAAGGTTTGAAGACCTGTCTGTTTCCCCAGGCATTTGGGGCTGGTGGTTGGGTGAACTGTGCAGTTGATGTGGGGGGTGGGGGGGTTTCTGATCGCGGTTTTTCAATTTTAACCTCGGGCGGAGTGCATGCAAATGCAACTAGTTGTTGTTGGGTTGTTTTGTACATTGCCCTGAGCCACTCTTGTGAAATGGGTGGCCGTATACATTATTTAAACAAGTGAATAAATTGAGATTACAGTACACTTGTCATTTTGTGAACCTAGCATTCTGCTTTCAACTCTGTTTGATTTTCTTCAAAATGCGTTCAATGAATTCTCCAAAGCAAAGGAGCCCCTAAGACACTGCTTTGGACTTTCTTAGACTTCTCAGTGCTTGTCATTATCATATATCGGTTGTAATTTGTTTTGGCAGGGGCAAGAACTACTTTGTTACAAAGGTGGCTTTCGGATCTGGCTTTGGTCTCAGGCCTGGGGTTGCTGTGTTGATGGGCCTTTGGTTTGGTTTGATTTGTTCTTATTTGATTATTTTTGCCTGAGAGGCCTATGGGAGGTTGTAATGTTTTGTATATATATTCAGGGGTGGGTTCCTGCCAATTCTAGCCTCTTCTATAGAAGAGGTTCCACAAATCTACAGTGCCGTTTAGAACCGGTTCCAGCTCCCTCCCCCCACCCATGTGCACATCCTCAAGATGAAGAGGGAGAGGAGGAATTCTGGGAGTTGAAGTCCACAATTCTTAAAGCTGTCAAGTTTGAACACCCCTGTGGGGTTTTTTTCCCTAAAGGGTTAGGGGTGCAAGGGTCTTGTAACTTGACAGCTTTAAGACTTGCGTGCTTCAAATGCCAGAGTTTCTGAGCCAACATTATGGTTGCTAAGCAAGAGTGTTGTTAAGTGAGTTTCACCACATTTTTCATGTTGGCCATGCCCACCCAGTCACATGGCCAGCAAGCCACTCCCACCCAGTCACTTGGCCAGCAAGCCACTCCTACCGGGTCACGTGGCTAGTAAGCCACTCCCACAAAGCAGGCCACACCTACAGAAGAGGTTCTAAAAAATTTGAAATCCAAAACTGATGTATATGTAAGCTGTCCAGAATGGGCAGCTATGATAAACATAAATAGATAAATAAATAAATAATAAAAGTCAGTTACAAAAAACAGTTTTATTTGGAACAGGTTATATCTTGCAGTGAGACTTTTTATGATCAACTAAGAGTGATAAACAGTTAGTTGAATCCCTAGTGGGATTCAAAACTTTTGACTACCGGTTCGGTGGGCATGGCTTGGTGGGCATGGTTTGGCGGGCATTGCAGGGAAAAAATACAGTAAAATCTCCATTCGTCTCCCCACTGCAGAAGAAGGATACTCCAAAATCCCCATTTCCTCCTGATCAGCTGGCACTTGGTAGGCAGAGAATAGATGGGGGTATTTAGCGGTTCTCTGAACTACTCAAAATTTCTGCTACCGGTTCTCCAGAACTGGTCAGAACCTGCTGAATACCACCTCTGCAAGTAACGACATCTACCTATCTCAGGTCGCTGGGAAGGGCAAGTGGATGATATTGCCAAACCCAATATAAACATCTGGCTGACTGTGCAAGAAATAACAAAAGGGCAATTCCTATTGGGATGACTTTCTGCAAAAACAGTTTGAGGACAAGATTATTCTATTCCTTGACAGATGAACATTTCCACAGAGCTGTATTTTATTCTGAAAACTGTTTAATATCTACAACAGAAGCCTAGAGAGTGATTATCCAAATATTTGGCATGGGTGTCATCAGTACCCAGATGACATCTAACTCTGCCTTTCATTTTCATCAAAAGCAAGTGGAGTAAATCAATGCCAGGTAATGGACTGGATGAAGGCCAAAAATCTGACTTTGTCTTGGCAAAATTGACGAACGATTAGATAAGTGCTTTGTCTGCCAGGATGAATGAACTAAGGAACTTCTTTTGAAGGTAGTTTCACATCAACAATCTGATTTGTAATTTGGATATGATCTTATATCCAGTATTCTCCCTAGAGGCTTCATTAAAGCAGTATGATCATCCATGTACTATGCTCTGGTCAGCATAGATGTATGTGTTCCTGTCAGGGATGGGTTGCTGCCGGCATTGCTGTCAGTTCAGGGTGCGCAAAAAGTTTAGTTCAAGTGTCCTGGGGCCATGCGCTCACCTCGTGTGACCCTCTGGGAAGCAAAGTTGATGGGGAAGCTAGATTCTCTTAACAATCTACTAGCCTTGATTCACTTAACAACTGTGGCAAGAAAGATTACAAAAGGGGACAAAACTCACTTAACAATTTTTTCAGCAACATAAATGTTGGGCTCATTTGTAGTCATTAAGTCAAGGACTCTCTTTATATGGTACTTTCAGCAGTGTTCTAGATTAACAGCTTCTGATGAAACTGTCTCCAAACAACCTACCAACTATATGAGGTTACTTGGACATAAAACACAGTCATCGTCACCAGGGGTGGTATTCACTTACCTCCCCTACTGGTTCGCAAATGTGAGCGTGTGCATGCACACAGCCTGCCACGCATGCGCTTTTGGTGAAAAAAGGGCCTAAATGGGATGCCGTAGAGCAGTGGTGGGTTTCAAATTTTTTAGAACCTACTCTGTAGGTGTGACCTATTTTGTGGGCGTGGCTTGGCAGTCATGTGACAGGGTGGGAGTGGCCACCTTTTAAAATGTGGTGAAACTCATTTAACAACGCTCTTGCTTAGCAACCAAAATTTTGGACTCAATTGTGATGATAATTCTTTCTTTCTTTCTTTCTTTCTTTCTTTCTTTCGTTCCTTCCTTCCTTCCTTCCTTCCTTCCTTCCTTCCTTTCCTTTCCTTTCCTTTCCTTCCTGTTGGGTCACTGGCAGCGGCGGGCCAGATTTACTTCCAGGTACGCCGGTGGAGCCCCCTCTCACCGGTTCTCTAAATTTCACCAACCGGCTCTTGCGAGTAGGTGCGAGCCTGCAGAAACCCACCACTGCCATAGAGCTGGGGTGGGTGGGCGAGGCACCCGCGATTTTTGCTACCGGTTCAGGCGAACCAGTCCAAACCGGTAGAATACCACCTCTGATTGCCACTCAATATTACCAGTATATTGAAAGCACCTCCGTTCTGCCTTTAGATATCTAAATATATGTTGATATCTAAAGTGAGATTAGAAAAATGACAATTTAAAAATAATGAGAATTGAAAGACTTGTGGCCTAAAGACAAATGTTTCTCTTTAATTTTCAGGAGAAATGAACATGATTTAAGTCTGCTCAATATATCCTCATGCTGTCCTTGATGACTGTTCGAACATTTCAACTGCGGGAATAATATTTAGCTCCAAACTTGCTAAATACATAACTTAGATATGATTAAGCATCTAAAATATTTCCTAGGTCACTATGACTCGTAAGCCACAAAACAAGTTTTGTGTTATATTTGCTTGAGGACCAGTTTGACTCCTACCATTAGTCAATGGCATCGTTTGGGGGGGGGGGTATCATTCTTGCAAAATTAAGATTAGTGTAGAGAGAGTTCTTGGTTGCTGGTTTTCAACTAGCCACTGACCTTCAACTAACCTCTGAAAAATGTCCAGAGGGCCCTGAAGATGCTGTCATTTCGCGGAACTGTTACTGATGAGAAGAAATTGTTATACGATATCATTTCTTTTGGTAAGGGTGGAAATGTTTCATACGGTATGCCTTGTGGTTTTATATACATAATTCTGTAAACTTCTGGACATTTCTGGGATTTAGTGACCTAGACATGATGTTAACAAATACAATAAAATAAATACAATTTTTTTAAAAAATGAAGACCTTGAAGGAGTATTTATTTTTGACAAAGGCTCAGGCAAAGTGTGCATTTAAAGCTGATTTGTGAGAAAATACCATTGTCTGCTGTGTTGTTTATTTTGCCTGGTCCAGATGCCTTCTCTCACAATTGCAATAGTACAAAGATACTTCATATGCAGAAGCTTTTCTTGTTTTTTGTGAGTGTCAATTCCAGCTGCCATGTATTATAAAATTCCTCACTGAGGAAAATCAAATAATCACTTTACCTTAATGGGGTAAATCAAAGAGCACCAGGCAGACATAACTTTGACTATGAAAGATGCTATAGCTGGAGATTTGCCAAATCTTTAGCCTCTCCTTTAAATAAAATCCAGTTACATTTCAGCCATTTTTAAATGATTTTCAGTGTTAATGTGTATGTATAACAGCAAGGAGAAAACAATACCTCACCAATACCTGATTGGCAAGTCATTATATATAAACAGAGCAAATCCCACTTCCTTGTAGCACTGAAGATGTTACCTAGTCAGGTAATGAAATATCTGCAGTCAAAGAACTAAGATCACCAAGAATACCACCATTCAATCCTGAGCTACAGATATTCTCTTCTATTGTATTTCATTGAATCTTCCTGCTGGTTTTCACCAATTGCTGTATATTTAATATTTTAATTCTTCACTGTTGTGCTTTTCCTTCTATTGCTTTGTGGTAGGCGAGCGGGCCTGTAGGAAATCTGAGAACAACTTTTACCTTTAATAAGTTGTGAGCTCCCTAGAATTAGAATAGAATGGAGTTCTTTATTGGCCAAGTGTGTTTGGACACACATGGGATTTGTCTTTGGTGCATATGCTCTCAGTGTACATAAAAAGGAAAAAAAGGAAAAAATACATTCACCAAGACTCATAAGATATAACACTTAGTGGTAGTTATAGGTTACTAATAAGCAATCAAATCATACTAAGAAACCAACAGAACAATATAAATCATAAAAATACAAGCAACATGGTTATAATCATAAGTGGGAGGAGATAGGTCATAGGAAGGATGAGAAGAATAATAGTAATACAATCTTAGTAAATAGTTTAACAGTATTGTTTATCAGAGTGATGGCATTTGGGAAAAACTGTCCTTGTGTCTAGTTGTTCTGGTATTCAGTGCTCTATAGCGTCGTTTGGAGGGTAGAAGTTGAAACAAATTATGCCCAGGATGTGAGGGGTCTGTAGGTATTTTCACAGCCCTCTTTTTGAGTCGTGCAGTATACAAGTCCTCAATGGTTGGTAACAATTGTTTTTTCTGCAGTTCTAATTATCCTCTGAAATCTGGGTCTGTCTTGTTTGATTGCAAATTCAAACCAGATAGTTCAGAGGTGCAGATGACAGACTCAGTAATTCCTCTGTAGAACTGAATCAGCAGCTCTCTGCGCAGTTTGGGCTTTCTGAGTTGGCGCAGAAAGAACATTTTTTGTTGTGCTTTTTTGATGACATTTTTGATGTTAGGTGTCCCTTTTAAGTCTTGAGATATGATAGAACCTAGAAACTTGAAGGACTCTATTGTTGATACTGTGTTGTCTAGTATTGTACGAGGTGGTAGTACAGGATGGTTTCTCCAAAAGTCTACAACTATTTCTACAGTTTTGAGTGTATTTACTTCAAGATTGTTCTGGTTTCACCACAAGGCTAGTAGTGCATACCTCCCATCTATATGCAGATTTGTCATTGTCTCAAATAAGCTCAATCACTGTCGTATCATCTGCAAATTTCAATACTTTAACAGAGGGATCTTTTGAGATACAGTCATTGGTGAGAAGAGAAGTGGAGAGAGCATGTTTCCCTGGTGGTCTCCTGTGCTAATTTACAGGTATCTGATGTGATTTTGCCTAGCTTCACCTGTCTGTTAGGAAGCTTATGATCCATTTACAAATTGTGGAGGGTAAATGAGAATCCCATGTTTAGAATAAAAGGCAATGTTTTAATTTTGCTACTACTATTTATAATTGGGAATCCCATTGGCAATATTTTTTTTTAAATAATTTTATTGGTTTTTAAAGTTTTTACAGGGAAAAAAGTGCAAGGTGAAAATAACATTTTTGCATCTTTCCTGCCATTGGTGGTGTCCCTCCCAAAAGACTTCATGCATATACAATTTTAAAAATAAAGGATAAGCGCATAAAAAGATTACATCTTGCAATCCATATAATCAATCTTTTTTTTTATTTGCTATTTTCTCGTGTATCAACAATTACAGTAAGCTTTCAAATAAAATCATTTTTGAGACCTGAGTCTTTTCGCAATTGACTCTTCTTTCCTGTCTCCAGGCGGGGCCGTCGCTCCCTCTGTTCCCCCATCTTCACCTCCCAACTGGGAGGAATGTTTTGTTTTTGTTTTTAATTGAAAAAGTTTTATTGGTTTTACATTTTTTAACAGGATAGGGTAATGGTTACAAAGAAATTTTGAGAGCATTCACGTCAGAGTCGTCGGACCTTCCGAGACCTCAAAATACACATTAAAAAAGTTAACATAGAAAACATTTTCCATACCACTACAAGATGGAAGCAAGTACATTTACCTAAATTTTCCCTTCCATGCTGTCAGACATTCACAAAAAGTCCGGATAGAAATATTATACAAAATTGTTCAAGAAAAATCAAGGCAAAGTTATTTTTTTGATCTAAGTCTTTTGGCTATTGTATCTTCTTTCTCTCCTCCCTGGCCCCCCGCGGGCGGGGCCGTGACCCCCTCCGTCCCCCCTGGATCTTCCCCCAGGGCAGAGGAATGTTTTTTAAGAAAGGCTTCCGCCTCAGCAACTGTTTTAATCCTCACTCTTCCTCCTTCCCAGAACACCAGCATCCCTTCAGGTGTCATCCACTTGAACCAAATCCCGTGATCAAACAAGGTTTTAGACAAGAAGGAAAATTTCCTTCTTGAATCTCTAATTTTTCTAGGGATCTGCTTCAAGATAGTGACCATTTCTCGTTGATAAATTAAAGGTTTCTCTCTCTGCGCTTTCAGGACTTCCTCTCTGGTTGACCTTCTAACAAATTTCACATGTATCTCTCTAGGCACTTCATTCATCTTGGCATATGCAGAATTAATTCTATAGGCTAGGTCAATATCCCCCCTGATCTCATCTTTGGGTTTTTGTAAATAGTCTGCTAAAATTGTACTCATAAGATCAGGTAGGCATTCACCAGATTCCTCAAGAACATTCTGAAATCTCAAAAAATATGTCATTCTTTCCATATCTATCCTAGACACATGCCCATTTATTTCCCCCACCTCATTAGAAACATTTTTAATCTCTCCCTTAGCCCCCTCCAGCCCCCCCTCCAATTCCTCGGTCTTCTGTGTATTCTCCAACACTTGCTTCCGGGTATCCAATAGTTCCTTTTTAAAAGTACTATTTTCAGCCCTCTGGGCCTTTATTTCTGATATCAAAGTTTGCATAGAGGTTTCAAGAGAAGCCATCCTTTGTTCCAAATTTACAAGTGCTGCTTCTTGTGCCATGGTTAAAAGTTAGAGTCACTGCCACCAAGATGGCATTTTCCGGGTGGGGCTGGTGGAGCAGATCAGGAGCTCAGTTCAATTCAGGGCTGTGAAGTTGCAAACAATTCAGAAACCAAAAGAGACACAATTTCCCAAATCAGCAAATAGTAATAACGAAGGTATTCCAGAGAAGAAGTCACAAATCCATCAAAAGAAATTTTTTTTCAAAAATCCAGAGAGAGTCCTGCTTTCAAAGAGACGCTGGAAATTTTCCTTAGTTGAAATAGTTAGGCAGGGACAAAGAGAAGCCACTTCCACCGCCCATCTAGCCAGAGGGAGAGAGTAGCAAAAAAAAGAATTTTTTAAGCTCAGCCAGACCTAGAAACAATGTTGCAGAAAGTCACAATCCACTTTCCCTTGTTAAAGACCGTCCGGAGTGAAAGTTTCCGCTTTCTCTTTGCAGAGAAGCCATCTTAGCGTGCCGCTTAAATCCGAGGGGTTTTTTTTAAAATTAAACACCCCCCTCCCAGTCCGTTCAGCCTGGCTGGCAGCAAGGAAAAAAAGGTGTTCTTTTAAACTCACTCCCTCTTGCAGCTGAAGCCTCGGCGATCCGCCCGACCTCTCCGTTCAGCCCTCTCCATTAAAGCGAATGGCACCGACAGCCGTTGGAGAAGGAAAAAACCCCCGCTGGCATGTTCCTCTCCTCCTAGGTCGCAGAGAGGAGCGCCCTCCCCACCGCCGTGACGAGGGCCGCTCCCTCTGAGCCGACCCTACGGGAAACCTCCGGTAACCGGAGAGTTTCGCCCCCCTGGGGGGGCAGAAAAGGCAACAAAGCGGCGAGCGAGCCCTAGGCTCGCCCGTCTCCGCTGGAGCCGGATACCGGAAGTCGGGAGGAATGTTTTTTGATGAATCCCATTGGCAATATTGTTAGTAGTCTTGGATATATGTCTCCAGAAGGTTTCATCTAGTTTTCTCTTTCTGTCCAATGACGTCGCCTGACCAAGAAGTTAGAAAGGATAAGAACATTGTTAAAATTGATTTGGCTGCCAATGATATCTTGCATGAAAATTCCCTGGCAAACCATTGCTAACACATTGTGTGGTTGTCTGGAAAAGGTGAATATATGTTAACTAAAATAAAAACACGCTCAATTCATAACACATAAATGTTTGTGTGCTTGAAAACTGCTTGAGGATTTATTTTTTTTGTACACGTTCATATTCATCAGACGTTTTGTGTTCAGGGCACAATGAATTTTCTCCTGATTACTCACAACATGGCCAAATATCTAAAATGTAAAAAGAAAAAAGCATAGGGCTCTATGAAAAATGCTATACATACCTTGCAACGTGCATCACGGGAGATTTCTCACTACTGTCTTAATCACATTGATTATTGTGATCAATATGGAGAGATGTGGAATGCTGCAAAATTTTGCTCACTGCCCACTGAGTACCATATTGTATAAGTCACTTGCATGAAAACAGAGCAGCGAAACTAGAACAGTCAGGCCCTCATTAGTAAGATACCCATAATATTCCTGCCCTTAAGTTGAGATGTTCTCTATTAGAACCCTGGAAGATGTAAGTCAATAGAATCCGTTGAACTAAATTTAGTTGGTTTTAAAGTGAAAGAGTTGAGAGGATCTAGAAAGCCACGTGGAGTTTTAATCGATCCCAGGTCTTCAAAGTCTGATGCACATCTAACTGAGAAAGGTAAAAACTCTTCATTTAGACAGTGGGTTGGGCAGGTGTATTTTACTACCTCAACCAAATGGTAAACAGATGGCTATTCCAATCCATACTAATTTCTCTTTATAGGGTCAATCAATTATAACAGATAAAAAAGATAATTTGGTAATTCTACTTGGTAAAGTTTCTGCAGCTATGATTAATGTCTACAGTTTTGTCTTGATTTAGACTCCCACTCTGCTTCATGAATGCTTTTATCATTTAAATGATATCTCTCTTATCAACATATTATTGTAGTGACAGGAATGCACCCACCCATAAAAGACAATGATTATGATTATCAACCATAATTAAATCATACACATAAATTTGATGAAACCCTGGCATTTGTTTTTCTTTCTATATATACTGGGGGAGGGGGGACAAAAAAACCCTTTAAATTCTAAGTTTTATTAATTAAAGGATTGAAGGAAAACTTATCCAGTGAATATGGTTTGAAGGTTTTAAATATTTGTGAGTTTTAAATATTTAACAAGCAGTTAAAAAAAAGCAAACTCCAAACTGATGGGGGGGGGGGAAGGTTTAGTCCCCAGGTGGTATTCAGCAGGTTCTGACCAGTTCTGGAAAAACGGTAGTGGAAATCTTGAGTAGTTCAGAGAACCAGTAAATACCACCTCTGACTGGCCCCACCCCCATCTATTCACTGCCTCCCGAATCCCAGATGATCAGGAGGGAATGGGGATTTTGCAGTAACTTTCCCCTGGAGTGGGGAAGGAATGGAGATTTTACAATATCCTTCCCCTGCCATGCCCACCAAGCCATGCCCACAGAACCTGTAGTAAAAAAGTTTGAATCCCACCACTAGTTTAGTCAAACCTCTTCTCTTGCATGGACTACTGTAACACTCTCTACATGGGGCTGCCCTTGAAGAGCACCCAGAGGCTCCAGATGGTCCAGAATGCGGCCGCGTGGGTTGTCATGGGGTACCTAGGTACTCCCATGTTACACCCCTTTCAGGTGGCTTGCACTGGTTGCCGGTTGTCTTCCAGGTGTGATTCAAGGTGCTAATTATGATCTTCAAAGCGCTCCATGGCTTAGGCCCAGGATGTTTGGAGACCACCTACTGCCACCGGTAGCCTCCCACCGTCCAGTACGATCCCACAGAGTTGGCCTCCTCAGGGTGCTATCGGCCAGGCAGTGTTGGCTGGCGACCCCCAGGGAGAGAGCCTTCTCTGTGGGAGCGCCTTCCCTCTGGAATGAGCTGCCCCCGGAGCTTCGCATAATTCCCAACCTTCTGTCGCAGGCTAAAAAGTTGGGTTTTTCAGCAAGCCGGCCTGGCCTGAATAAATTATTAATTTTAATTGTCAATTTTAACTCTATTTTAAATGTAAATTGTAAATTGTCAATTGGGTTATTGGATTTCTTATTTAATTTTTGTTTTCATTTTTGTAATATGTGTTTTTATGTTGTACGCCACCCTGAGTCCTTTGGGAGAAGGGCGGCATATAAATCCAATAAAACCTAAACCTAAACCTAAACCTAAAAGGCTACATTAACAGCTCTGAGCTCTGTAGAATTCCATAACTCCCAGCTCTTTGCAAGAGACTGCCAAAACCTCCATTTCTACCTTCTACTCCAATAGGAAAACGGCTATCATGAGTATAGGGTGATCTCAAGAAGTCTCCTTTCTCCAGAGAGATTTCTAATGCTCAAGGTGCAGCCTCCAGCTGCATTTTAGGCCACTGTTTCTCCCAGTAGCTGCAAGATATCAATTTGCCATTCCTCACTGGAAGCTTCTATTCCCAAATGTTGATAGATTAGTGTTATTAAACCTTACAGACAAATATAGGATGAACAATTTTAAACTAATTGTAAATCTCGGGATACTTTATCCTTTGCAAAAAAAATACCTACAGACACATCCATTTTTGAAAAATGTTTTCAAAACATCAAAAGCTTTTGTACATTTCTATTTCCAATTTCCAAAGATAACTTCAAAAAACTTGAAACTGTCAGTTAAAGATTGGCTTTATCATAAAGTGACCAGATTTTCAAAATCCCAAAGTGGGACACCGTCGATTGGGGGGGAGCATGCGCGTGCGCGCATGCACCTGCATAGAGGGCGTTGGGGCAGGGGCGCACTCCCAACAGCCACCGCGTGGGCCACTTTAAAGGCAACGGCGGTGGACTGATCCGGCGGCTCTCAGCGCGCCTTCGGGGCAGCTGCTGGGTCTGGCGCACGGCTGCTGGGTCTGGTGGCAGTGCAGGAGGTGCCGGCCGAGCAGCGCGATGGCTCCGAGCATGGAAGGCAAGAGTGATACGCTGGGACGTGGGGCCCGCAAGGGGCTGCCCGGTGCAGGGAAGGGCACTCAAGTGAGTGGGCCAGGCCCTTGCGAGCCCCGTGTCCCAGCGTATCACTCTTGCCTTCCGCACTCGGAGCCATTGTGCTGCTCACCCAACACCTCATGCGCCGCTGCCAGACCCAGCAGCCATGCGCCTGACCATTGGGCCGAAGGCCGTCCCTCACGCGCTGAGAACTGCCACCACTGCCTTTAAAGATCCCACAGAGTTGGCCTCTGTGCGGGTGGGTGGGAGCATGCCCCGACGCCCTGTGCAGGCGCGTGACGCACCGGAGCGCACGCGTCCCCCCTCTGAGGCCCTCCCTGCCCGAGCCGGCACTCAGAGGCGCCAGCCTCTGAGTGCGTACAGAGTGCCCGAAGCGGGACATTTTGAAGAAAAGGCGGGTGGCAGGATATCTAATGGAGAAGCGGGTCTGTCCCGCCAAATTCAGGACGTCTGGTCACCTTACTTTATCACCTGTCACTATCATATTGATTTAAAAATTATAGTATATAATTTCCATGGGAAATGTGTTTTGATCGTTCTTCTATTGATGATATGGGATAATTTTTTTATCTCCTAATTAATTTAAAAATGGTTTTATGGAATATCTGGATGGATTTTGGGATCCTTATATTAGTTCAACTAATACAGTAGATGATAACAATGTGTTTTTATTATTTCTACTTTAAAAGATAAATACTGTTTGACAGTTGCCACCCACTGGTAGAATGTACAATTACAGCATTTGGGCCAGGGATATTTTCAACCTTAGAGACACTTGTGTTATTAAACGGAATTATTAAGTCCTATGAGACCAAAGCACACAATTGGTCTTTTGCTATGCAAACTTTAAAGACTAAATGGAATAAAGAATTGGAAGCTTCTGTTCCACCTACTGTGTTTCCCTAAAAATAAGACAGGGTCTTATTTTCTTTTGAACCCCCCCCCAAAATAAGCACTTGGACTTATTTTTGGGGAGGTCTTATTATTTTTTAGGTGCAGGAGGCAGCGAGAGTGGTCACCTCATGGCTGCTGCTGTGTTGCAATATTTTCGGGGAGGGCTTATTTTCAGGGAAGGGCTTATTTTAGTGCATGCGCTCAAAAGCCTGATTGGGCTTATTATCTGGGGAAGTCTTATTTTCAGGTAAACAGGGTAAACAATCAATATCAAAACCATCCTTAAATGTTAGAGTATGGCTTGTGCAATAAAAATAATATTTCAAACTTATTGGGCCCCATTAGATTTGTATAGAAAAGGAAATAATAAATCAATGTGTTGTCCAAGATGCAACAAGAATAATGTTTCATAAAAGTATACATTTCACAACGTCATATTGTTCCTATGTTTGAAAAAGAAGTAATTACGTATACTAATTTGATTTTAAAATAAATTTAATATTTTTGAATAAACACATTCTTTTCAACTACAGCATGGAAACCGACAGCTGGATATCAGAAATGGTTTTTCCATGCCCTTATTATTGCCAGGGGATTAGTTCTTCAACACTGGAAAGACAAATTAAAGGCCCCAATTACTGAATGGATATTACTTGCATTCTATGAGTAAGTTGCCAACAGACATCAATTAAGTATGGACTATAACAATTAAATATGATTATCTTTTACTGAAATTGTCATGTAAGATGTTTCACGTATAAGTGTGGGTGTGGGACCCTATCTATATGTGCACTCATACCCATATACAAATTTTATATATACACATGACACCCACAAATTTGTAAATGCAAAAGGTTTTTTTTATTTATTTTGAGTCCTTTTTTTAAACTGTGTTCTATATTAAACAAAGTCAAACCAAACAGAATTGGATGGAAGACTTGGCTCGCTGCTTTGCTGAAATTAATAAGTAAAAGCTACCATTCTTTATTGCAATGGTCCTGTTCATAATTCTAACCTTGTTACAAAAGACCTTAAGTTGCATGAAATGTCTGCAACTGATTTGCCTCCCCTGATGAAACAGCTAAAACCGTAGTTAATTTACTGACAAGTCTTGGAGGTAAGTCTTTTCCACTGTGTATTTCTGGTTGGCAGCGTACTCTGCACTTAATCGAATACAGAGAGAACAGAGGTCAAGAAGGTGCGTTTTCCAGATCTCTATGGGGCAGAAGTAATAGGCATACATGGATAGGCCAATTTTGTGGTTCTAAGTCTTGACTGTTGTTTTAAGAAGTCAAGCTATGATTTTCAGTGAAGGAAAACTCAGATTTCTGTAAACGTTGCCGATGCTATTGTTAAGGCAGAACGAGTGGAAGAAGTGATGCTTTATGCTCTGTGTACAATCCATCATTCCAAATGATGGAACAAATCTTCTACAGGTTTGGCAGAACTTGGAAAGTTTAGAATTAAGGGCTAAATTCAATTTGGGTGAGGTTCTTTTTTTTAACTCATTTTAAGGTTTCCATCAATTAAATGGGCAATTTTTAATTGGTGGATGGAAAATACAGTAGTTGGATTCTACCCATTGCAAAATCCTTTGTGTCAATAAAGTTCACCCAATAGTAGGCGACAAGTACGATTTTTTTTTGGTCTCGGTGACTATTAAAATCACAATCCAGGTTCTGTTCATTTTCTTAAACCTCCTGACTTCTTCCAAACTGACATTAGAAAAATGGCACATCGAGACATTGTTTGGCTTTCTGCAGGAACATGGACCTTCTTCTCATGAGATACTAATCAGTACAATTGGCTTCCTCCATCTGTTCCTTGCTGAATATTAAGAGGCTACACCTAGTCATTGCTATGATAAAAAATGAGCCAAATGCTCTTTGCCCCAGTTTCTGCTACAATTAATATGAAGCAAAGGCAAAAGAACAAACACTAATCTCCGCAGCATCTACCTGTTATAAATCAATGATTCCGGTGACAGGAAGCATGTTTCTGCATCTTAAAGATACAGGTAAGCAGGTTGACAGCTTACTAAAGCTGCAGCTCTAAATAAACAGAACTGAACTCTAGTGCCCCTAGAGATACTTATAGGAAGGATGAAGGATGCTTCTGCTTGCATCTGATTGAAATTGAAGTGACTCAAGATCTCAGTTATGTATTTCAGTTCTAATAGGGTTTAAATATTTGAAATGTTCACCAGGTGACACTTGAGCATCCTCATTTAATGCATGGCAACTACTTTAGGGAGAGCCAGTTTGGTGAGGTGGGATAAAGACATTGGATTGGAAGCCCAGAGACTAAGTTATAGTCCTGCCTTAGACAGAGAAACCTGCTGGATGATTTAAGCATCTTGCTCAGATTTAGAAAGAAGCTAATGGCAAACTGCTTCTGAAAATATTGCCAGAAAAGTTGATTAATCAAATTCACGCACACATTTTTTTTAAAAAAATAAAAACCTAACCCAATTTTATAGGTTAAGGTGCATAGATCACCAGAGCTGCTAAAAGGGGAACATGAAGATTCAGAAGATAAAACGAAACAAGTTCAGATAAGGTCAGCAAGAATGATAAGGAGATTACCACGTCTTATGAAAAGGTATTGCAGGAGCTGGAAGCCTTGAGCAGGGAAGTTATAAGGACGTCATGGGGAAGGTCAAAAACTGGTGTCTGTTAATTCCAACTGCAGAATATGGAATAATAGGCTGACACAATGACGCATAGAAGAATGGCCAGGCCTGTTTTCTCTCTGTGCATAAAGATTTAAATTATAGGAAGGTAATGCCCAACTGATTTTAAAAGAATCATTTTATGAGTAATTTGAATCCTATTACGCAGGCCTTCCCTTTATTAGATGTGTTCAAGCGAAAGCTACGCAGCCATCTGACAAGTTTGAATTTGAATTCCTACACTCAGAGTGCTAGATGACCTTTTCCAAATGTACAATGAGAAGTGGCATGTTTAAGGGTATGTGGGAACGGGTTTGGGAGACAAGCGTCTGACCTACAGGCAAGGAAATGGGTGAATAAGAGGCAGTTTGGCCTTCAGAAGGAATGTGGATGAGGCCATCATCCCAGAACTGACCTTCTCTAGTTTCTTGGGCTGTTAAAAACAACAGGGGATGGATGCACCTTCCAAGATTTGCAAGATTCTGTCAATGTAACCTTAGAATGAAGTAGAATTAGTTCATCTGGGAATGTTTTCTGCCTTGACTACCTCATAAAGCTGACAGCATGTGATTTGGCATTTATTTAATAAGGAGGCATGATAGGATTTCAAATGTAAATGACTTCTTCAAGTTTCCAAATAAGTTGCAATGATGCTTGAAACATTCCATCTAGTATTTATTAATTTTGAGTTGCTTTTCAATATGACCAAACAGAGACAATTTTTTGTTTGCTCCTGGCATTCCTGAAATAACATTTCAACATATAATTGAAGCTGAGAAGACTTTTGACCCTCACTTTGAACCTGCTTGTGGGACTGCAAGAAAACTCAAGAGGGGAAAGCTGGATCTGAAATAGCAATAGGCAGATTTATTTATTTTTTTGCATCGTATTCTCCCCCCCCCCCCCAAAATCGACTGCCCAGGGAAAATGCATCTTTTTCCCTGAGAGGGATAGTTCTACTTAAACCGGAAGCATTTTTATTAGGACTGCTGGACCAAAAAATAGACAAAGAATCTCAATATATAATCATACACATACTCACTGAAGCAAGGATTGCTTTCGTACAAAACTGGAAAAAAATTAATACACCCTCAGATGAAACTATAATCAGGAAAATATTCGAATGCGCAGAAATGAACAAAATGACAATAGAACTAAAAGAAAGAGAAGAATCGGACTTTTATAAAGTATGGAATAAAATGTACAAGTGGCTAGAAATCAGAAGCCAAAACAGAAAATAGAGAATATGGTGACACAAATAATGAATATCATTATAATTGTTAATATTGTGTTTGCTACATTACAAGATAAGGATATAGTAATAGGAAGGCAATGCAGAAGGGATAATTACAAAAGCTAAGCAGGAAAGCCGGTATAGAAAGCTGTAAAATTATTGTATACTAGCCGTTCCCGGCCACCTGTTGCTGTGGCCCAGTCTGTTTAAATGGCCAACCAATCTGTGTGTAGATCTACACCTGCACACACAAACACGTACATACAACCACCGTATAACCCTCTATCCCTCTACCTACCTACCTACCTACTGTATTTCTCCCTCTCCCTCTCTATCCCTTTACCTACCTACATACCTACCTACCTACTTACTGTATTTCTCCCTCTCTCTAACCACCTACCTACCTACCTACCTACTACCTACTGTATTTCTCCCTCAGAGTATTTTATGTCATAAAGGATGACATAATACCCGTGGCCCATTGCTCTCTCTGTATCCATTTTTTTACATTTCCGATGTGTGTACCTGGCACAGGTGTGACATCTACACAATCTATATATATATCATTGGTGCCGTATTCAAAAGGAACGTTGTGTGAAAATTTGGAAGCGATCGGTGCAGTACTTTCAGAGATTAGCGGTTTTGAACAAACTCTTGTTACATTTTTATTTATATAGATTGTTTTATATGTTCTGTGTTTTTTTTTTAATTTATTGAATCATTAAAAAACAAAAGCTTACAGAGTAAGACATTAAATGATACAAAGCGATTGCAGAGAGTATTGCAGTATAACTAGAGTTATAACACTGTAACTAACATTTACCACTTATTAATTTAATACATATCTCTAATAAGAAAGGCGGAAAAGAGGAAGAAGAAAAAAATATGAAAGAGACCAGGACAAAGTGAAGGAGTGTAATCAAAGCATATAGAGATTCTAAATCAGCAATGTTAAGTCCGCTTCTTTGAATTCCTTTGTAGCCAAGCGTACCAGCGATCCCAGCACACATAGAATAGTGAATCTTGTTTGTCTCTCAATAGGCTGGTAAGCCTGTCTGCTTCAACACAGTCCATAATTTTAGCGATTAATATTGTCTCTGATGGAATGTCACTGGATTTCCATTTTTGGGCAAAAGCAATTCTAGCTGCAATAATGATGTGGATAGTTAAATACCAATTAGATTTGTTTAAATTATCTGGTTTCATGCCTAGTAAGAACGTTTCTGGGATCAACTTAATTCTACAGCCAGTAATTTCAAAAAGCCAGTTTCGGATTCTGGTCCAATATATTCCTGCTCGAGGACAAGTCCACCAAGTATGGAAGTTCCCAAGTACTCATCAAAATTCTACGGAGGTAGTGATCCATGAAATGCTTATATTTTTTGGGGTTCTCCTGACTCAAAAAGAAATGCCACCCCCGTTGCAGATTATGGCCCTCAAGTATGAGGATTCTCCTCCTTCTTAACAAAGCCCAATCTCTAACCCAGGATAGAATAGCTGCTTGATAATAAAAATCCCACTTTGGTAGACCAAAACCTCCCCTAGCTGAAGATTCCTGGAGCATTTTCAGTTTTATCCTGGGTTTCTTATTCTGCCAAATAAATCTGCGTACGCAGTGGTCCAGAGACTGAAAAAACTTGGTATCTAATAGGGCTGGAGCAGTCTGGAAGAGAAAGACCCATTTAGGTAGAATATATGTCTTGACTGCTGCCATCCTGCCTAATAACGATAATTGTAGTCCCTTCCAGTTTTCTAGCCTCTCTCTAGTTTGAGTGAGGAGTTTTGAGTAATTGTCTTCTTTAATAGTGGAACACTTAGGGGAGAGCCAAATACCTACGTATTTCACTTTTTTGGCTATCTGAATTTCTAATGTTTCTTCCAACTGCATCTTTTTAGTCATCAACAAATTTTTAGCTAAGATCTTAGTTTTTTCTTTATTTATTTTTAGCCCTGCTACCTTCCCATATGCCTCCAGTTCTTGCAGTAAAATCGGTCCCGATTCCAATGGATCTTCCAACACAAATATCAAGTCATCAGCAAAGGCTTGCAATTTATACTCCTCCTTTCTAAACCTTAGTCCTTTAATTCCTTGATTTCTTCTAATCACATCCAGTAATGGTTCAAGTGTTAAAATGAATAATAACGGAGATAAGGGGCACCCTTGTCTAGTGCTTTTTCCTATATGTATCTTTTGGGACTCCTCACCATTAACAAGTATTTTCGCTACCTGTTTTTAATATATAGTTTGAATTGCCTTGATAAAATTCTCTCCAAATTCCATTTTACTTAGTTGTGCAAACAAAAATCTCCAACTCTATCAAAAAGATTGTTTTATATGTTCTGTGTTTTGTTTTGCACTCTTGATTTTTGTTTTGTTTTTCTTTTATTATTTATACTTGTTATGTCTTCTGACTGTTTTTAAAGATTAGAACATTTAATAAAAAAATATTTTTTTTAAAAAAAGAGAGCGATAGTTCTATTTTACAGGCTAATCTCAAGCATGTACTCAATTGATTCTGATATTTGTGATGTTCTTTCCTTCTCAACTCTCTCTCTATCTAGGATCATGGCATTTAGGTTAATGAGTCCATTATGAAACAGTTTCCTCTGATGTGATGCTGAATTTGTACTCAGAGCTCACAGATCAAGTAACTACATAATACGCATATTTACAGAGCTTTGCTATACCCACAGATATATATGTATTAAATGTAGATTTAAAAATATCTTGGGCTATAAAGGTCATTTCGCATATTACTTTTTCCTGATATAATTCATTGGAAAGCAAACAAGGTAGTTAGCATTGCTAACTGAGCTCCTGTTAACCAAGCTTTTTTTTTTAAAGGTTGCGCTTCCAATCTTCATAAGCTTGTTGTTAAGGAAAAAGTATTCTCTTTGTGACGCACCAAACAGGAAAGGCATGTTATGTATATTTTGTGACTCATTTCAATTTGCTATCTAAAGCACTCATGCTTTGTTTATTAGTCTCCGTGTTGGTAGCTAATGGATACACTGTAGAAAGCAATTTTTCATCATGAATGTTTGATAAAGATGGAAATCAGAACAAGGCTTGATGTAAAATATGCTAATCGGTTCTCTCCAATCTTGTGCTTTGCAGCATGGCTGGATGAGCATGATGGGATTTGCAATACAGCATATCTGTTGATTAAAAGTCTGGCAAAAATTTTCAAAAAAAATAAAATTAAAATGGGAAGTTGGTTAAGTTACAGATTATCTCCCCTTGCCCATAGTTTTATCATGAAATTACGATAGATAGATAGATAGATAGATAGATAGATAGATAGATAGATAGATAGATAATAGGTAGGTAGGTAGGTAGGTAGGTAGGTAGGTAGGTAGGCAGGCAGGCAGGCAGGCAGGCAGGCAGGCAGGCAGGCAGGGGTAGGGGTAGGGGTAGGGGTAGGGGTAGGGGTAGGGGTAGGGGTAGGGGTAGGGGTAGGGATAGGGATAGGGATAGGGATAGGGATAGGGATAGGGATAGGGATAGGGATAGGGATAGGGATAGGGATAGGGGTAGGGATAGGGATAGGGATAGGGTAAGAGAGCGAGAGACAGAGACAGAGATAATTTTTCCTCTTTCCCAAAGAGGTTATTTGCCCTCTTTCATATACATATATATGAAATAAAAGTAAATAAATTAAAATTGTACAGCTTCTTGCGAGAAGGGCCTTCCCTGATCAGTCCAAAGTCAAGCATTTGGTTTCAAGCATTCAATTTCCAGAGCTGCCAATCAGATGCCTATGGAAAGTTAACAAGCAGGACATCATCATACCAGCACCATACCATGCAGGGTCCCAATTCATATCCCTAGAAGATTTTGCATTATAATAGAATATTGACTGTTCTTAGAAACCAGTCGTGAAATTGAGAAACTATTTGGTCTCAGTTCCCCATCAAGAGAGAAAGAGAGACTCACGAAAACAATGTTGGCGGTATGAAATCATTGAATGAGAAAAGGGAAACAAAGATGGTAATTCTGTTGCTTTTCTTTTGAGAATATCTTTGCTCTATCAATGCTCTAGCTGTTCATAAAAATAATGATTTAATGTGTTGCCGGAGGACCATTCTTGGATCCAGTAATGATGTAGGTGTTTATGAAACCATTTTTTTTTATATTGAAAAAGTTTTATTGGTTTTACATTTTTTCTGTAGGGTGGGGTAAGGGATACAAAGAAATTTTGAGAGCATTCACGTCAAAGTCGTCGGCCCTTCCGGGACCTCAAAATACATTGATAACAATTTAAAAAAACATTTTTCATAACACTACAAAGTGAGAGCAAGTACATATACCTAAATTCTCAGTTCTATGCTGTCAGACATTTACAAAAAATCCAAATACAAATATTATGCAAAATTAATCAAAAAAAAATCAAGGCAAAGTTATTTTTTCGATCTAAGTCTCTTGGCAATTGTATCTTCTTTTTCTCCTCCCTGGCCCCGAGTGGGCGGGGCCGGGCCGGGGCCCCCTCCATCCCCCCTGGATCTTCCCCCAGGATAGAGGAATGTTTTTTAAGAAAGGCTTCCACCTCAGCAACTGTTTTAATCCTTACTCTTCCTCCTTCCCAGAACACCAGCATCCCTTCGGGTGTCACCCACTTGAACCAAATCCCGTGATCAAACAATGTTTTAGACAAGAAGGAAAATTTCCTTCTTGCATCTCTAATCTTTCTTGGGATCTGCTTCAAGATAGCAACCTCTTTTTGTTGGTAGATTAATGGACTACCTCTCTGCACTTTCAGGATTTCTTCTCTGGTTGACCTTCTAACAAATTTCACATGTATCTCTCTAGGTACTTCATTTATCCTGGCATATGCTGAGTTAATTCTGTAGGCTAGGTCAATGTCCCCCCTGATCTCATCCTTAGGTTTATGTAAATAGTCTGGTAAAATTGTGCTCATAAGATCAGGGAGGCATTCACCAGATTCCTCAAAAACATTCTGAAATCTCAAAAAATATGTCATTCTTTCCATATCAATCCTAGACACATGCCCATTTATTTCCACAACTTCATTAGTAACATTTTTAATCTCTCCCTTAGCCCCCACCAGCCCCCCTTCCAATTCTTCGTTCTTCTGTGTGTTTTCCAGCACTTGATTCCGTGTATCCAATAACTCCTTCTTGAAGTTAATATTTTCTGCCCTCTGGGCCTTAATTTCTTGTACCAAAGTTTGTATAACAGATTCAAGAGAAGCCATCCTTTGTTCTAAACTTGCCAGTGCTGTTTCTTGTGCCATGATTAGTTGTTAAAATCAATGCCACTAAAATGGCGTTTTTTGGGTGGGGCCGGTGAGGCAATTCAGGAGCCAAAAGTTCAGTTCAGGGCTGTAAAGTTGTAAAGTTCAGGAACCAAGAGAGAAACAATTTTCCAACTCAATAAATATAATAATGAAGGTACTCCAGAAAAGAAATCACAAATCCAAAAAGAAAAAAAATTCTTCATTAATATCCAGAGGAAGTCCAAATTGCAAAGAGACGCTGGGAATTTTCCATAAGTGAAATAGTCAGGCAGGGACAAAGAGAAGCCACCATCCACCGCCCAAACTCAGAGCCCAGAGGAGAGAGTGGTAAAATAAATTGTTTCAGCCAGACCTAGAAACATTGTTGCAAACAACCGCAGATCACTTTCCCTTGCTGCAAACAGTCAGGATTAAAGATTTCTGCTTTCTCGCCACGAGAAGCCATTTCCGAGTGCCGCTTAAGTCCGAGGGGGGTTTTTTAAGAACAAACACCCCCCTCCCAGTCCTTTCAGCCCGGCTGACAGCAGAAAAAAAAAGTTTTTAAATACTCACTCTCCCCTCGCAGCTGAAGCCTCGGGAAGCCTTCCGACTCAGCCGTTTAACCCTCTTCATAATTGCGAATGGCGCCGTCTTCCTTTGGCGAAGGGAGAACCCCCCGCAGCATGTTCTCCTTCACCTAAGCCGAAGACAAGGGTCGCCTCCCCCACCGCCGTGGGGGGGAGCGTCCCAGGCAAGCCGGCTTTACGGGAGACCCCCAAACAAGGGGCGTCTCGCCCCCGGGGGGGGGGGCAGAAAAACGGCTAGGCTCGCCCGTCGCCGCTGGAGCCGGAACCGGAAGTCCGTTTATGAAACCATTATTGATGTAACCACTTAAAACATTTGGGGAAGAAAGATAAGCAGGCAGAGAAATACCCTGTTTCCCCAAAAATATGACTTCCCTGGATAATAAGCCCAACCGGGCTTTTGAGAGCATGCGCTAAAATAAGCCCTCCCCCATAAATAAGCCCTCCCTGAAAATATTACAACACAGCAGCAGCTATGAGGTGATCACATTCGCTGGCTCCTGCACCTCAAAAATAATAAGACCTCCCCGAAAATAAGGCCAAGTGCTTATTTCAGGGGTCAAAAGAAAATAAGACCCTGTCTTATTTGGGGGGAAACATGGTATATATAAAATTTAGGGTGATATGATCAGTTAAACCAATGGTAATCCATTTCAGCAACTTGGGTTTATATGCATCTTTGGGCAGAAGGGAGAATTGCACAAAATGTTAAAAATTACCAACATGGTTCTAGCTGACTTTCCACATCCAATTCATGGCCTGACCCAAGAGGTGGATGTTTCTCTCCAGAACATGCTCCAGATGCTCTTGTGGGTATGTAGACTGTGTCACAAACAGTAGTGAAAGAATCACTTTCAAGGACTCAAGGACATGATAGCAGTGTTCCGATATCTCAGAGGGTGCCACAAAGAAGAGGGAGTCAAACTATTCTCCAAGGCACCTGGGGGCAGGACAAGAAGCAACGAGTGGAAACTAATCAAGGAGAGAAGCAACTTAGAACTAAGGAGAAATTTCCTGACAATTAGAACAATTAACCTCTGGAACAGCTTGCCTCCAGAAGTTGTGAATGCCCCAACCCTGGAAGTCTTTAAAAAGATGTTAGATAGCCATTTGTCTGAAATGGTATAAGGTTCCTGCCCACGCAGGGGGTTGGACTAGAAGACCTACAAGGTCCCTTCCAACTCTGCTATTGTATTGTATTGTATTGTATTGTATTGTATTGTATTGTATTGTATTGTATTGTATTGTATTGTAAGGATAGCGACTGATATGCTCACTGCAGAGGTTAACCCCTTTCATCTTGTACACGAAACAGACTTGATTAAATATATTTATTTATTTTATTAGTTTGTCAAACATTTACAGGATAGCAGGTATAAGTATGAACATGGGCATGAACAAAGGAAATGAATACAAGTAAATGGGGAAGGTAGGCACGCTTTATGGAAATAATAATCATCATCATCATCTTCTTCTTCTTCTTCTTTATTGTCATTGTATTAAAATTACAATGAAATTGGTTTTAACTTCACTGGTGCAAAATCATAACAGAAACAAACAAAAAAAGAGAAAAAAGAAAAAAGAAAAAACTAGCATGTGCATGGAGTGATTGCAGTTGAATTTAAAAGTCTCACAGCCCAAGGATAGAAGCTATCTTTAAACCTGTTTGTTCGGCTGGCTATACTTTGATATCTTCTGCCTGATGGTAGAAGTGCAGAGATACCAACCAGGGTGTGAATCGTCTTTGAGAATCTTCCTTGCTCTGCTAAAGCAGCGAGATCTGGCGATGTTATCCAGTGATGTCAGAGGGCAACCGATGGTTTATTGTGCCGAATTGATTACTCTCTGAAGTGCCTTCCTCTCCGCAACTGTTAAACCAGCATACCACACTGTGATACAATATGTGAGGACACTTTCTATGGTGGACCGATAGAAAGAGGTCATCAGCCGTTGTTCCACCTGATTTTTCCGCAGGACTCTAAGGAAATGAAGTCTCTGTTGGGCTTTTCCAATCACCAGAGATGTGTTGTTTTTCCAGGTGAGATCTTGGCTAATAAGCACTTCTAAGAATTTAAAAGAGGACACCCTCTCCACACAGCCCCCCTCAATATACAGTGGGGCAGGTTCCTCTCTGTGCTTCCAGAAATCTAGCACCATCTCCTTTGTTTTGCTCGTATTTAGATGTAAGTTGTTTCTTGAGCACCATGCGGATACCTTCTGGACTTCTTCCCTGTATGCTGATTCGTCCCCTCCAGTTATGAGACCCACCACCCACCACCACTGCAAACTTTTCACCTCTTAGGAATGAGGTGAGGTCCACGGTAGACAGTTTAAGGTTGAAGCTGTGAGGACTTGACAATGTAACAATGGAATCAGGTAGAGCATTCCAGGCATTGACCACTCCGTTGCTGAAGTCATATTTTCTGCATATTTTCTGTTTGGAGCAATTTACCTTGAGTTTATATCTATTGTTTGTCCATGCATTATTGTAATTGAAGCAGAAGTAGTCATTGGCAGGTAGGATGTTGTAGCACAGGGGTCCCCAACCTTTTTTGCACCAGGGACCGGTTTCATTTTAAAGAAAATTCTGCGGACCGGCTGAGTGGCTCAGCAGTCATGTGACTGGGTGGGCGTGGCCAACTTGGAAAATGTGAAACTCACTTAACAATGATCTTGGTTAGCAACCAAACTTTTGGCCTCAACTGTGGTCATAAGTTCTTTCTTTCTTTCTTTCTTTCTTTCTCTCTTTCTTTCTTTCTCTTTCTTTGTCTCTGTCTCTCTTTCCCTCTTTCTCTCTCTCTCTATTTCTTTCTTTCTCTTTCCCTTTCTCTCTTTATTTCTTGCTCTTTCTTTTTCTCTTTCCCTCTTTCTCTCTTTCTTTCTCTCTTTCTGTATCTTTTTCTGTCTCTTTCTTTCCTTTCTGTCTCTTTCTCTCTGTCTGTCTTTCTCTCTCTCCCACTTTCTTTTTCTTTCTTTCTCTTTTTCTTTCTCTGTCTCTCTCCTTCATCCGCCCATCTCTGTCACTCTGTGTGTGTGTACGTGTGTCTGTCTGTCTTGCATTCACTCAATCACTCATTCTGTGTCTCTGTCTATCTTTCTCTCCCTCCCTCCCTCTCTCTGTCTCTCTATGTATGTCTGTCGTTGTCCCCCCCCCCCAGCCTCCTCAGCCCGCCTGCCGCGCTTGGTCGCTCGTTCGCTCGGTCAGGCTCCGTGGCTGGGTAGGAGCCGGGCTGGAGAGGAGGAGGAGGGAGCAGCCCATTGGGCAGAGCGCGCGGGAGAACGCAGGAGGATGGTGGGGGCTCTTCCTCCACCCTCGTTGACGGAGGGACTCCTGGGCGCCGCCAGAGGCCGCCAGTTCCTTCCCCCGCCCACGGAGCCTCCGCAGCCCCTGGAAGAAAACGAGTGGCCGGCATGCCAGCAGGGGAGGGAATCGGTGGCCGGTCCGGCGGCGCCCAGGAGTCCCTCCGTCGCCGAGGGTGGAGGAAGAGCCACACTCCAACGGCGCGAACAGCCGCGCCTGCGTTCTCCCGCGCGCTCTGCTCAGGGGGCTGCCCCCTCCTCCCTCCTCCTCCTCTCCAGCCCTGCGGCCCGGCTCCCACCCAGCCACGGACCGGCACCGGTCCGCGGCCCGGGGGTTGGGGACCCCTGTTGTAGCAGACAGTTTTGCTTACTATGCTTAGGTCCAACCGCAGGCAGCACAGTTCCAGATTTGAAATTTGGCTCTATGATGTACATGGGTCCTGGCTGCAAAAAGAAAAAAAGGAGCACAGTGGTCAACCTACAGAATTGCCAAATTACAAAAATGCCAGACATGTTTCCGTTTATGTGAGGATTTGGCCTTTTATTAACAAAGGTGAAAATAATCTTTGCCTGGATATCTGCCACTGCATGCATATCATTTACTTGCTCACCTGAACTCAGCAACCAAGAGAATTAGGGTTGGAACGCTCTTGTTTTAGTACTTTGAAATATGTTTATTAAAGTGCAAATTTAGCAAAGCACTGCATGAGATCAAGAAGATACCCCCACACACACAGCTTTAAGCATTTTTACCAAAAAGATTAATTCCAGGAAATCTACGTCATGCCAGAATTACATCAGATATATAAACATAAGTGGCTCTAGCATTTGATGATTTTTATTTGCATGGGAGTGTTGTTGTTGCAATTGGCAGTGGTACCAATCTAATATTAATGACAAAGAGCTCTAATGTGAACACATGTCTTTCCTCTTTTAGACCTGACTTAATATAACACTTTTCAAAGAATGGCCTGGCTGACATTTGGAAGGAAGCTACTCAGCACAGAACAGGGTCTAATAAGTGCTCTCTGTATTGCTGAGGGTTGCTTGATAAAACAACCAAGTATTATTTAATTTACCAAGTTGTGTCATACTCAGGATAGTTGAGATGAGTGCTGCATTGATTTAAACCCTATTACGGACAGGTGCTTGTTACAATCATCCGCCCACACCCTGCTGTCATCCTTGTCCTCATCTATATTCTTCCTTTATAGCTCAGGATTACCAATCAAACATTTAGAGTTGCATCAAACTGTTTGCTGATGGTTTTTTCCCCCCTTCGTTTATGTGAGGATTAAAGGAGATTTATAGAGGGAAATATAAAAGCAAACCTAGGATCACATATTAACCATGTGTGGAGCACTGATCATTTCTATGATCCGCTTTTAAACCAAATATAACTCTTCCTTTGGAGAAAGCAGAAATGGTATTTATTAGATACTTACAACCCATTTGCCTTTAGTATGACAGAAAGTACTTCTAACAGCTATACAGACTTTATAGAGAAAACCCATGTTTGTCTATCGTAGGTAAAAATCAGAAGAGGTCTTGTAGCAATAAAATCAATGGTATTTGAGTCATCTGTGAAATTAAGTTGTTGGGTTTTCTGAAATGTTCTAAGCAACCTGACAATGTTAGATGGCTTAAATAGCTCAGTTTCCAGCAACACAGCTTTTAGAGAGGGAAGGTCATATATATTTAACTTATGGAGCCATCCCTCTTGCAAAAAGTGACTTTAGGCACTGTACAACCAAGTTATAAAACAGGCAAACATACAAAATCATTATTTATAGCAATTAAAAATCACGAGGCATTAGAAAGAACAGAGGTTAGCAGCAATAATGGAGGCATATCTTAGCACTAGAAGATTGGCTTTGGGTGCCAAAGATCTCAGATTCAATCACTGGCATTTCCATGAAGAACTGGTAAGACTCAGTGCCAATGATGTTAATTTAGACTATCTAATTCAAGATGATTGGCAGTTTCCAACATCTGCAAGATGAGAATCCAACTCCATGTATATGAACTTATAGCCTGTGTGCCGCCCTGGGTCCTTTTTAAGGAGAAGGGCGGGGTATAAATTTAATAAAATAAAATAAATAAATAAAATAGACTGTCTGAACGTAGAAACTTGTTGCTTCCAATGTGTATTCCTTATTACTAAGAAGAAGTATGCCATTTTTTAAAAAAAAATAATCTTCCAATTCCTGTATAGAGTTTTAGGAAGCTTAATTCAGATATGTTTGCACTGTGAAACTCTATGCCCAAAATCATATACTATCTAATATTATTCTACTACATCTTTCCCCCACCCACCCCTGGCCAACCTTTCAAAGGTTCTATCAAGCATATCTGACAGGGAGCTTCGGGTGTGTGGAAAACCAAATCGACTGTACAGAAGAGTAATCAGAGAAGTGGGAACAAAGGGTTCTTCCATAGCATTAAATAATTTTAGTTAAGTTCCTTTAAAATTGTTCCTTCGTAACATCTTTGCAAATCTAAATACTGTGATGAAAGAAAGCTAGACCCTCTACAATCCAATATCAGATGTGGTCTCCAGGGTTGAAAATGCTGCATACTTCTCAAGCCCATCATAGAAATTTCCAACAATAACTTCAACAGGAATTATGTCACTACTTTTGGTTCATCTTTTTCTGGGATTGCTTAGGGTGAGTGAAATTGTGACAAAGCTGTACTAGGCAAGAAAACAAACTGAAGACATTTAGTATTTTCTTACCCCCAAAAATCTTGATTTTTTTTATTGCCAATGAAGTTCTCTTTGAAAATATAAAAACAGACCAGGAATAAATGTTCAAGCTATTGGGTTAGTCAAAAATGCTTAAATATGTATTCTTTATGGCGCAGAAACTCTTGACTCGGTGTCTTAAGTAGCTCTTTTCAGTTCTGTTTCCAATAGTCTATATCCTCTTTTGCCTGTTTTACAATCCTTATTAGATATTTAATTATTTTTGTAAGTATTTTAAGCATTGTCTGCTTTTTGAGCTTGTGTTCCTACTGATGAAGCTAAGTACAAGTGCATGACAACATATACATATTCCTAGATTGTGTGTGTGTGTGTGCAAAAATAAATAAACATTGCAAAAATGTCAATCTCTAATAAATTATAGTGACAAAATTAACATAGGTGACATAGATGAACATTATTCGAAGATGCTGTTCACACAATGGGCAATATGAATAATCCACTATAGATACAAAGATCTATAGATACAGCAAGCATAGAATATTTGAACCCAAAATTCAGATTTCAAATGTAAAAGAAAAATGTAAAAGAAAAAATAGCAATAACACTTTGACTTATATACCGCTTCACAGTGCTTTACAGCCCTCTCTAGGCGGTTTACAGAGTCAGCCTATTGCCCCCAACAATCAGGGTCCTCATTTTATCCACCTCGGAAGGATGGAAGGCTGAGTCAACCTTGAGCCTATTGAGATTCAATCTGCCGAATTGCTGGCAGCTGGTGATCAGCAGTAGTCTGCAGTACTCCATTCTAACCACTGCGCCACCGCGGCTCAAAAATTGGATTTTCTATTGGGTTACTGGGTACACATTTATTTTAATGCAGTCAGCATCCTTCCTGGTAGGAGAAGTTGCAGGAGAGGGGGAAAATAAGATCTGGAAAGAGACATGGAAGAGGCATCAACTGAAAAGATCTAGGAAAAAAGAATGTTTCTTGGATTCAGACCATTATTAAGGTTTAGGTTTAGGTTTTATTTGATTTATATATCGCTCCTATCTCCCCATTGGACTCAGGATAGTGCACAGAAAATTAAAAAATGACACAACAAACAACAATAAATACAGTCGCAACATTAAAATAGCATTAAATTGAAATAACCTCAGCTAAAATATAGACTAAAATGTTAAAATCCACTACCTAATCAATTAAAATTATATCTAATCTAACTCTAAGCTAGGCCGGCTAGGTGGAAGAAGTGCGTTTTGAGTGATTGGCGAAAGAGGCGAAGGTCTGTGATGGTACGAAGTTCGGGGGGTAAGTCGTTCCAGAGGGCTGGACCTGCCACAGAGAAGGCCCTACCCCTGGGCGCCGCCAGCCGGCATTGACTGACAGACGGCACCCTGAGGAGGCCCACCCTGTGGGAACAGATCGGTCGAAGGGAGGTATGTGGTAGGAGACGGTCCCGCAGATAACTAGGCCCCGTGCCATGGAGAGATTTAAAGATGGTTACCAACACCTTGAAGCGCACCCGGAAGGCCACCGGCAGCCAGTGCAGCTCGTGCATTAAGCCAAAATTGCCATATTTAAGGCCATTAATTTCCACAGGACTGTTAAGAGTCTCTTTCCCATTGAAATATATGGGACTTAATAGTAGACTGAGCACATTCATAAATCTGATGGTAGATTTTCAGACTGTTGGCCACCTCTGCCTAAAGACAGTTTTTACCACAGACAATTCAGCTGGAATTCATTGATGAATTTGGCTCACTATATGCAGCATCATAAGAAGGCATATCTTGTCTGTTTTTTGTCTGGAAGGCTATGAGCCAGATGCCCACTGCCAGTTAATCCTGACTGTTTTCAATAGGGCACTATGCCCTAGTCAAACGTTTTGTCTCCTCTTGATAGTAGTGCTGAATCGGCAGCCAATCCTCTATAAGTGCATTAGAATGCAGACTGTCCTTGTTAGATTTGGCCATTATGTGTTGACTAAAGAGGTGGACCAGCATAGAGAAATAATAAATAAAGAATGAGGTGTACTTGTCTTGGATGGGACTTTTTCTTTCCAGCTTACTCAAATATGAGTTCTATGGCTCTTTTTGGCACCTGCTAAGGTAGGACTAGCCAGAGTAAAGCTGCTACAGCCCTTCATTCATAGGCATCACTTGAATGCTATGCATGTTTTACTTTTTTTTTCATTCACCTTAGGATGGGGGGTGGGGGGGATGGAAAAATCATACAACTCCCTTTTTAAAACCCTGTAATCCCTTAATTCAGGGTAGAGTCTGGATGGAGCTGGACGTTTACTTGGCCGGATACCCTACCTGATGACATACAGAGTTTGCAGCAGATATTATTTTTTTGCACCCTGATAGAGTAACATCTGTTGCTGCCTAGGTTTGAACTTTCAACCTTCTGAGTGGGAGGAAAGCATCTTCACCACTAGACTACCATGCCACTCATGGATGAAGAGATCATATCAGGGTCCAAAAAGCCACCTTTCCACTCCTTTTTCAACCCTCCACAAGAGTGAAGATTTCCACCACCCCAAAAATCTTTAATTGGAACGTTCTATAATTTTGTATAACTAAATAGACTTACAACATATTAAAAACTCTTCTTATCTGAAGTTTAGAATATCCATCCTCTAAGAGCTCACTCAAACTATGCTTTTAATAGGTAGGAGAAAGAGGACAATGCTACTATAGGATGTAATTATAATTTGCAGACTTGTGTATGTCTTTGCAACACACACACTTCTTTGTCAGCTTTGTTGCATGCAGTAATCATTGTTAACTGAAATTACAGTACAACAGTTTTAAGAATGAATTATTTTTTTTGTTTTATTTATTTGGCAACATCAGCTTCTCCTTAAATTTTAACAGCTTCATGTAATGTGCCAGGTTTCATGAAATAGGGACATAAAAAGCTGCTTAATCCTGACTCAAAATTCTAGGCAGAATTTTGGTCTGCCTAGCTCAGTATTTTCCACCCTGAAGGGCAGCAGAATCAGCGGTGTAATCCTCTGAAATCTGCTACCAGTTCAGTGAGTCTTCTACCGAGCGCACACTTTGCGCACACATGCGCACCCAATGCATGCCTGCACAGTGCTAAAAAAGGAACATTTTGAAGCCTTCCGAGTCTGCAAAGGTAAATAGAACAGCGAGGGGGGGGGGGGAATCTGCTGTGCCACGTGATTTAGATTAGCTACAAAGCAGGAAATTCGACGATTTTAGCTAATATAAATTGCATCACAGTTGATCGTCGTCCAGCTGATCATCAGAAATACTTGTTCACCTGAATAGGTAGCATTTTTTACAACTGGTTTGGTTAAACCAGTCCAAACCGGTAGCATTTCATCCCTGAGCCAAATTCAAGGAGGTTATACTGGCCATATCCTGCCATAGCTGGAATTAAAGATGAAATCTGATGATCCATGCACAAACTAAATCTCAGGCTGATTATATTCAAATAAGAGGATCTATTAGTGAAATGATGGCCTTCCCTTCATCCTGAAAACGTAGATGAGCATTGTGTAAAGGGTTATAGCAGGGATGTCCAAACTTGGGAACTTTAAGACTTGTGGACTTCAACTCCCAGAATTCCGCAGCCAGCATAGCTGGCTGGGGAATTCTGGGAGTTGAAGTCCACAAGTCTTAAAGTTCCCAAGTTTGGACATCCCTGGGTTATAGGGAAGCCTGCGTTTTCCTCATGAACATGACATAACATGAATTCTATACTGCACCGTTCTTGGAACTTCAAGTTCATCCCTAAAAGTGCAGATTTTGTGCTTAGTTGAACATTAAAGAAGGCATCATCAGATTGAAGAACAGCTGTGTCATTTTGTGTTGTTCTGGTACTTAATGAAAGTTTAAGGAAGCAGGTCAACAAAGAACCATAAGCCTCCTCTCCTTTTTCAACTGGTAAAACTGAAAATGCAATTGGCTTCTGTTGTGACCAAAAAAAAAAAAACCTCAACAGATGAAATCTAAAGAATTTGTTCAGTTCCTACAAAATTATCTACCCTAATGAGAATGAACTCAAAAAAGGTGACAAACTTTGGCTCAAAGTTTATCACTAATCATATTCTGGAAGAGCTGCTAGACCTAATAAAAGACTAGGACAGGGATGTCCAAACTTGGGAACTTTTAAGACTTGTGGACTTCAACTCCCAGAATTCCCCAGCCAGCATGGCACGGGACCTAGCTATCTGCGGCATCGTATCCTGCCCCATACATCCCTGCGGCCGATTCGCTCCCACAGAGAGGGACTTCTCCGGGTGCCGTCCACTAGGCTATGCCAGCGGACGGCGCCCAGGGGAAGGGCCTTCTCTGTGGCGGGCCCAACCCTCTGGAACGACCTGCCCCCCGAAATTAGAACAACTACGGACCTCCGCTCCTTCCGTCAAAAATTAAAAACGCACTTTTTCTGCTTGGCCGGCCTAGGTTAGTCATCTATTTATTGTTTTAATTGGGTTTTTAAGGGTTTAGTTTTTAGTATTTTGGGTTTTTAGCGCAGGGATAAATTGTTTAATTTGATTTTTATATATTTATGATGTATTTATGTTTGTATGTTTTTTAATTCCCCTGTGCACCACTCCGAGTCCCTTTGGGGAGAGGGAGCGGTCTACAAATTAAATGTATTATTATTATTATTTATTAGCATGTGCGCACGAAGTGAACATGCTCGTGCTCTTACCTTTTTGGCGAACCGGTTGTTAAAGTATGCACAGCCCACCTCTGGTGCTAAGTTACCCTAAAGATATATGTGACTGTGTGAATCTACAGTCAGACCTCAGTACTTGAATTCCTAAATTTGCCCATAATTAATCAAAGGACAAATCTGTTTTCCTCTCCCATTTTTACGATAAGACAAATGTGTTTGTCTCCTTCCAGCATCTATCTATCCACCCACTAATATTAACTGAGTCTAAACACAGCTTAGTAGTTCCTATAATAGCAGCTTTTTCTTCCATTGCTATCATATTTCCTCCAAATGTTAATTAAAAGTGAGCATAAGAGAGTAATCCAATATGATCCCCGTAGCAAACTTCCGCAGTTGAGCAAACAGAACTGCTCACTATTGAGAAAAGATTAATTAGCTATGGAACTGATCCTAGTTTAATAGAGAATAATTTGATTTTTTGATCACTAACCTTTCCTCCTGGCCAGGAAGAATTTTCCATTTACTGTTTAGTTGTCAGAAAAGAAGCACCAAAGACTTAACTTTATCATGTTTCAACACACAGTGTAAGCAAATGACAGAAACACATAATCAGGCGATAAAAGCCAAAACATAAAGAGCAAAGGGCTTACTTGTCCCCTCCATCATTGCTAAATAAAAAGTCACTTCTTTTTAGTGAAGGAAGTGTCACTCATTGAACAAATTGAAGTATAAAGGCATTACCCTTCATCACTTCTTTCAACTTCCACATTAACCCCAAAGGAAGATGCTTCTAAATTTAAAATGATATTTTCTCTACAGAAAGCTGGAAAAATTGTTCACTGTGACATTTCATAGAAAAAGAAAGAGCTAAATTTATTTAGTATCTCAAACAGTTGGGTTTTCCCAAGGCTTGGAGCCAAAGGTATGCAGTTGATTGGTTTATCTGATGCACAGAACATCACATGTTAAGGGGCCCGCTACCTCTCCTAAAGGTAAAGGTAAAAGTTCCCCTTGCACATATGTGCTAGTCGTTCCCTACTCTAGGGGGCAGTGCTCATCTCCATTTCAAAGTCAAAGAGCCAGTGCTGTCCGATGACATCTCCGTGGTCATGTGGCCAGCATGACTAAATGCCAAAGGCGCCCAGAATGCTGTTACTTTCCCACCAAATGTGGTTCCTATTTTTTCTACTTGCATTTTTACGTGCTTTCAAACTGCTATGTTGGCAGAAGCTGGGACAAGTAATGGGAGCTCACTCTCACACTGTTATGCGGCGCTAGGGATTCAAGCTGACAAACTGCCGATCATTCTGATCAACAACCTCAGCATCTTAGTCACTGAGCCACCACGTCCCTACTATATTTGGACACGTAGGAAAAGTAGTGGCACATTTGAAGGCAGCATTAGAGTTACATATACATAGATTGAAATTAAAAATCAGGAAGAAGCTAGGAGGAAGGTTGAAAGTAATCAAAGTAAATGTGGAGAAAGACTGGGTGGATTGAGCAAACAGGGAAGGTGAACTGAGAAGAGTAGAGAGAAAGGCCAACTGAAAGGATGATCTGGAAAATGAAAGAAAATGTTGCAGCAGAACAGGGACAGAGGTGAAAATGTGGACTTCTATGGTGCCCTGGTACTAGAGGATGAGCAAGTAGCATGACAGCCACCTCTGGAAATTGCACTGGTGGCTACAACAAATCCTTTTATTGGAAGACGATAGAATTGGAGAATCTGATAGATGTAGGGGCCACTGTTAGAAGCAGGCAGCTATGTTTGTTGATCTTGTTGCTGCTGCTGAAATGTACATGGGCCGGCCTGTTAACTCAGCAGCCTCTGGGTTAGACTCATGTCCTCTGTGAGTTATCAAGATTACTCAGGAAGGGACATGTGGCTAGGTCCTGCTGGTAGATAATCCATATTTAAGAGAGAGTTGATCCTGCCATCTCTTAAGGAGAGTTTTACTATTTTTGTATTACTAGCCACCCATAGTCATGTATTTGAGATGGGCAGCCATATCAACCAAAAAATAAATAAATAAGATGTGACAAAGAGAAACTTGAAAGATTAGTTGATGTTGGCCCTTTGAAGTAGGCCAGGTCAAGTACCAAACATGGCAGGGATTTCACACAGGGGTGGGATGGTTCACATAAGTTCAGAAGATCCTCTAGCTAGGATTATGCCCAGTTCGGTGAACCCCCAAATGTCACCCTTGGCTGGCCACGCTCACCCCTCCTCTCACAGGAGTCTCCATGTGGCCCAGTCATCATGCCATGTAAGTATAGGGCCCACATGGAGGCTCAGAGAGTGCGAGGGAATGGGCCTACCAGAGGTTCTGGAAATCTAGAAATGGGCCTGTTTCCGGCCTCCAAAGGGTCTCCAGAGCCCGTGGGGAGCGGTTTTCTCCCTCTAGAGCCTGGGGAGGGTGAAAAACACACAAACACTTGCCATGGTGCAGGACACTGACTAGGCCACACCCACCATGGCCATGCCCCACCCAGCAACGGGACAGCGAACCCGTCACTGCAATTTTTGAAGTCCACTTCTGATTTCATGGATACTCTTTGTTGTAATATGTAATATTGTAATACACAATTGTCAAAACCTGTCCAAACTTCTCTCTATATATAAAGCAGAGTTATTTTGAATTTCTTTCTCCCACTTTCATTTTTACCAGGACTGTCTAACCTTTTTTGCAGGCCCCCTTAATAATGTTTCACTTATTCCTTCTTTGCATCTCAGGTCAAACTTTCAATGCTGTTCCATAGGTCTGACCCATCCACTTCATAGATTTACTTTGTATTTATTTACAATAAAGACAGGAATCCCCTCCAAGGCATACAAGTAGCCCTCCTTTACCTACCACAATTGGGACCAGTAACTCAGTCATTAAGTGAAGCAGTCACCAATTGAAACCGCAAGTGCACTCATAATCTTACTTCAGCTTTGCTTTGCTTGACAATCCTCCAAAGGTTGAACATGGGGAGAATGGTCTCAAACCTATTTTTTTCATCACTGTCATGAGTGCAAATTGTCAGTAAATGAGCAGTCACTAAATAAACACTGCCTGTCTACTTTTAAGAGGGGATTAGAAAAAGTAAGAGAAATCCAGTAGACTTCTATCTTTTGTCATATTTCCTAGAAGTATATAATGGAAAAATCAAGAGTATGGCCTCAGGAGCACCATTTTCCACAATTTTAGGAGCTGTATAAAGAAGTGGACAAAACTATGATATAATGAATTAAGAACAAGCAAAGGAACCTCTAAATATCACTTCCGGTACTTTGCACTAACAGTATTCCTCGATATGCTTACCACATTTTAGCACTTATTGTGAGCTCTTAGCCTATTCTCTGTGGACCTGCCATCTGTAGAACATCATTGATAATCATGTCTGTGCTAATAAAGTAGCACTCATTTACCCATACATGGTGAATCATCTTGCAATGCCATAAGTTGTTTATGATTTTCTGCTGCAAATTCCTAATCTCGTATGCTTATTTCCCAGAATGGCACCAAATAGGATTAGACCATATGTCAACATGCTGCGTTTTCACATTATGTGGAAAGATTTTCTCACATTATTCTAGCCTGAGCAGGTGTACCAGCTGTTTTTAAATGTACAAGAGCAGATAGTTAAACATCTTGCTTGCTGACTGGCAGAATCACCCAAGGACTATTTCCATATTTCATACAACTATCAGGCAAATGATGTATCTTTCTGCATAATGATTTTGATGCAAGCTTTCCTCTGAGAAATTCCAAATTTACTTTGGTGAGTATGATGGAGGGAGAGAGAGAGAGAGAGAGAGAGAGAGAGCTTATCAATTTAAAATGTGTTTACAGATGATTTCAACATAACATTGTGGATATACAAGCAGAGACAAAGTGAATCTTTTGACCAGATAATTCACCACAAATGCCAGATAGAATGTTTCCTAAAGGATTACCAATAAAGTCATCTTCTATTTAACTTGAGGACAATGTGAAACCTAGTTGAGACGAAGATCAAAACAGATTAAATGACAGATTTGTACGGAGACTTAATTGAGGTTCCACTAAGCTCTTTGACCTCTCACTTTGTGGTTCCAAGATCCACCAGCTGTCTTCTTGCATCCTAGAGAGAACCTGGAAGAATATTTGAAATTTTACACAACATTCGAAAGGGGTTTGGAACAAAATTGTAGAAAATAAACCTTAATGTCTGATTTCAGTAAACGTGAAGTGGCAATCTTATTTCTGATAGTAGAGTTAGATGGTGCCAGAAATGAACGTCTGTGGAATTTAGTCATAGCTGTGATGCTAATATTGTTGCTTATAATTTTGTTAGCCATCCAGAGACATTTGGGAATGGCTAGTGTATACATTTGTAAAATAACATAAGATTATATGAAGCAGAGCCTACATTCTCTTCATATACTGGTCAATTATCTGAATGAGAGAGCAAAGTAACATTTCCTATATGAATGTTATGCGACCTTGAGGAGTTCCTAATTCCCCATTACTACTTATGTGATATGTGATAAGCTTAGATAATAAAAAAAATCAATTCATTATTCAATGCTGGGCTTGAATTTTGGTGAATTAGATAATCTATGGAAATATCATCTTCCCTGACATTATAATACTGGCTCATTTATATTTATTTCACTTTTCTCATTCTAATATTATGTTCCAAGACAGATACAATTATTTAAATGTTTAAACAAAAATAAGCTGGGCTAATCATTAAAACAGTTCTGTAAAATAAAATACTCCATTTTGCAAAATTTTAGAGTGGTGAACAGCTATTACCAAAGATTCTCTAAATATCCTGCTATTTTTGCTTAAATCACAGGCCAGAGCACTTCCTTGGCCAATCTTGTATTTATAGTCCAATCTATGTTATCTTTGGACTGTGCTTAACCAAAAGGAAGCTGAGAAAATGAAGAGTTTGCTTTGATGCAGAGTTCTATATTTATTTTATTCTTGGGGACAAATGTAACCTTTTCCTATTATTATCAGGCTCTAAAGATTTTATTTTCTTAAAATAAAAATGTTTTAAAAACCCAAACACACAAGAAAGGTTTTCTGTAGATGATATCTAATTAACTTGTAACCTTAAAATATGTTTCCCCATCTACTTTTTTCTCAGTAGAGATCTTTTACAAGACATACAAATGAGGATGTCCCATTTTTTTAACTGACACAATAAGAAGCATTTAGTTGAGAAACCTTGAACACATTAAAGATACAACTAGGTATTACCATACTTCCCTTAAAAATTCAAGTAACCTGTGATTTACTTCCATTAATAGGGAAATAAAATGTTAATCAAGTGCCACTTTTAGTATCTAGCTTGAGATCTCCAAGTCCCTGCAATTGGGAGCACATACCATATACGATACAATGATGCTCTATAGTTATAGCAGTAACTATGTAAAAACCTATAATCACATTGAAACGATATATATATTTTGTTCTATGAAACATCTGTCCATGCTTTTGGTGCTCTAAATATGGGAAAAGGGAATGGTAAATACATGTTGGATTTGTTGCTTGACATTGATTGACACATATCTTCTTTGGACCTGGAACCAGATGGAAGAAAGAGTCCCCTTAACTGTTCTTGATAGAATTTTCAGAACTACACAGCATTCATGATCTGGGATTCTTCAGCCTGATCTAAAAACTTAAAAGATGGAGAAGAAGACGTATCTTCAATTTTCCAGGGTGAAGAACATGCCTACTACCATTCTTGATTTCCTTAAAGGTAAAGGTTCCCTTCACACATATGTGTTAATCGTTCCCGACACAAGGGGGTGGTGCTCGTCTACGTTTGAAAGCCGAAGAGCTGTCTGAAGACATACCCGTGGTCATGTGGCCAGCATGAATAAATACCAAAGGCCCATGGAACGCTTCCCACCATAGTGGTCCCTATTTTTCTACTTGCATTTTTACATGCTTTCAAACTGCTAGGTTAGCAGAAGCTGGGACAAGTAACAGGAGCTCACTCCGTTACGCGGCACTAGGGATTCAAATCGCCAAACTGCCACCCTTTCTGATCAACAAGCTCAGCATCTTAAACACTGAGCCATCGCGTCTCTGCCTTAATTTTCTTACATACTTGTAAAGCCACTTTGTTCTTGAAAGCAAGGAGTCCCATTGTTTCCCAATCATCTTCCCAGAGGTGCTTGATTTAAACATTGGTTGAAAAAATGCCCAAGGCACTACATAGAGGTTCTCTTGAGACAGTCATCCTTGTATCTTGACATTAGTCATAGCCATATGTGATATGTTGGCCAACAGCCAACATCCCTGAATGATTTCACACTTGGAGCTCATTTCTCATTCACACATTTTCTGATTTCCCCCCTCCCCCAGTTTTTTTTTTATTAGATATTTTGGATAAAAGAAGCTAAATTAAGTTGGCTGGCTCTATTAAATTTTCCCACCCTTTGGTGATTACTAAGTCAACCTCAGAGCAGTTTCCTTCTTCAATCCTTTTCCAATTTATTTGTATCCAGTATTCAGAAAGTTTTTATTAAGTCGCCATAAGATTTATTCCTGCCACAAATTTAATTTGTGAAATCCCCAAGATGCCATCAACTCTTTCCCCAGACACTTGCTTCATCATTTTCAGAATGATTTGTAGCCATAATGGAAAGTTTCTCCATTTCAGAGAAACATTCCGGTCTTTCTGCTACAAACCCTTAAATTGCAGCTACAAACACTAAATTTTGCCTTCAGGAACTACACCCAGTCCAGTGACATCCCAAAGGTGATAGAAGCAGTGCTTTTAGCCCATTTAGGCATGGTGGCACAGTGGTTAGAATGCAGTATTTCAGGCATACTCTGCCCATTGCCAGGAGTTTGATCCTGAGTGGCTCTAGGTTGACTCAGCCTTCCATCCTTCTGAGGTTAATAAAATGAGGACCTAGATCAGGGGTTGGCAAACTTAAACACTCAAAGAGCCATTTGGACCCATTTCCCACAGACAAGAAAACACCGGGAGCCACAAAACGTTTCCCATGCCTGACTATTTCCTGAGCGGCCACAAAACTAGTATATGTAGTTGAATTAAACATTTTGTTTTCTTCTGAAACTTTTCTTAGATTTAACCATGGTTGGCCTATTGGAGGTTGAAAAATTCAATAAATCACGTGCCAGTGGGTGCCACACATTGGTGGTTGTGATGCATATTTTGAGCAGCAGGGAGCCGCAGCAGAGGGATGAAAGAGCTGTAAAGCACTATGGAGCGGTATATACATCTAAGGGCTATTGCTATTGCTATATTCATTTTCTTTGTGGAAAAGGCATCAATATACAATAGCAGAGTTGGAAGGGACCTTGGAGGTCTTCTAGTCCAACCCCTGCCTAGGCAGGAAACCCTATACCATTTCAGACAAATGGCTATCCAACATCTTCTTAAAGACTTCCAGGGTTGGGGCATTCACAATTTCTGGTGACAAGTTGTTCCACTGGTTAATTGTTCTAATTGTCAGGAAATTTCTCCTCAGTTCTAAGTTGCTTCTCTCCTTGATTAGTTTCCACCCATTGCTTCTTGTTCTGTCCTCAGGTGCTTTGGAGAAGAGTTTTACTCCCTCTTCTTTGTGGCAACCCTCCCTCTCTATTCCCCTATCTACCTACCTACTGTAATACAATAATACAATAGCAGAGTTGGAAGGGACCTCGGAGGTCATCTAGTCCAACTCCCTGCCTAGGCAGGAAGCCCTATACCATTTCAGACAAATGGCTATCCAACATCTTCTTGAAGACTTGCAGCATTCTTGGGCATTCACAACTTCTGGAGGCAAACTGTTCCACTGGTTAATTGTTCTAACTGTCAGGAAATTTCTCCTTAGTTCTAAGTTCGAATATCGAATATTTCGAATAAGTTGCTTCTCTCCTTGATTAGTTTCCACCCATTGCTTCTTATTCTGCCCTCTGAGATATCGGAACACTGCCATCATGTCTCCCCTAGTCCTTCTTTTCATTCATCACAAACTTCATTACTGGATTTTCTTTTGTTTTACAGAAGTGTATCAACAAGTTTCAACTGTGTGATTTGCGAAGGCTCCTAAAAGTAAGAAAGGAGTCTGAAAAGATGCAAAGAGTTTGCCCATTCCAGCTCTACACTATAACAGTACTGTTCTAGGTTCAGTCATCCTACCAGACTCTTTCTAGGATAATTTTATTTCGTTCCTTTCCTGGGCCAGGATACCACTTAAATGATCTAAACCAATGGTTCTCAACCTGTGCGTCACGACCCCTTTGGGGGTCGAATGACCCTTTCACAGGGGTTACCTAAGTCTTAGGAACTGAGTAGTGGTGGGTTTCAAATTTTTTAGAACCTACTCTGTGGGTGTGGCCTATTTTGTGGGTGTGGCTTGGCAGTCATGTGACAGTGTGGGAGTGACCACCTTTTAAAATGTGGTGAAACTCATTTAACAATGCTCTTGCTTAGCAACCAAAATTTTGGACTCAATTGTGATGATAAATTCTTTCTTTCCTTCCTTCATTCCTTCCTTCCTTCCTTCCTTTCCTTTCCTTTCCTTCCTGTTGGGTCACTGGCAGCGGCGGGCCAGACTTACTTCTGGGTCCGCCAGTGGAACACCCTCTCACCGGTTCTCTAAATTTCACCAACTGGTTCTGGCGAGTAGGTGCGAGCCTGCAGAAACCCACCACTGGAACTGAGACACCAATTTTATGGTTGGGGGGGTCACCAAAACATGAGGCACTGTATTAAAGCATTGGGAAGGTTGAGAACCACTGATCTAAACAAACTGGAAAGAAGAATAGATGGACATCATCACAAGCATGGATTTCCCCCTCTATGTTCCACATGACTATACTGTACTATTCATTCCAATCAAACAGCAACCACCCCCCCCAATAAAGTACAATGGGGGGGGGGGTTAAGCTACTTTGTGGTATATACTGTATATTGCAAAAGTCATATTCGAGAAAAGGGAAAGGAAAAGCAGGGAAAGCATGCTTTTCATATTGCGTTAGTTTTATTAGTTAGATTTTCACTTCGGCCTTTAGATATAATGGGTGGATTAAACGCTTTTGAAATGGGGGCTAGGTGGGAACATTAGTCATGGAAAGTGACTGGAAATCATTAGACTTGCGAAAAGATTTGAAGTAGGAAAGCGGGTTGGCATGGTATGTGAGCATATATGATTAACATTCCATGACAAAGAATATTTTCAATGGCCCCACAAAATGTATATCTCATGCATATTTTCCATTTCTAGAGAAAAATAAAGGCTTTCTCCTTTTCCAGTCTCTTTCCCTTGGCACTCGGCGCAAGTTCATTTCCAGACATATGCTGTCAATCAGCACGCAGGGTTCACTCTTTTGTCACTAACCATCGGAGCTTTCTAAGCCTTGACTGTGGTCTCAGAACATATCAGGCAAAGAAAACCTCTTGCATGGATGCTAAGCACACAACAATAGCCAGGTGCCCAGAGAGCAAAGGATGCAGCCAGCGATGTTAAGGGTCAAGCCCTGGAATACATTTTCGAAAGTTTCCATGTGAATATACTGTAACTTGGAGGAGGAACACAATGGCATTCCCTAAGCACATATTGCAGTTCCAGTCACCTGGCACAGGATAGAAGGTGAGAGAGCACTGGTAAAATTCATTTTCTTTATTACCAGTTCTGTGGGCGTGGCTTGTTGGGCCTGGCGGGGGAAGGATACTACAGAATCTCCATTCCCACCTCACTCCAGGGAAAGGATACTGCAAAATCTCCATTCCCACCCCACTGTGGGGCCAGCCAGAGGTTGTATTTGCCGGTTCTCTGAACTACTCAAAATTTCCACTACCAGTTCTCCAGACCCTGTCAGAACCTGCTAAATTTCACCCCTGTGAGAGAGGCATTCTAATCCCACCCCATGGAAATTTTACAAACAGTGATTGACTCTACATGGCTGCCAAGTTGCCCTCTCCAACTTGGTGCTGGATAAGTTCTCTAGATCTTTGGAAGGAAAAACATGTAACAGCCTCGTGTCCACAAGATCAAAGAAAGAAGAGCCTTGATTCAATCTTTCTTCCCTGCAAAATTGTTTGAGTGAAAAGTACTATTTGAATGAACACTAGAAGCCACCACTATGAAATATGACTTTCTGAAGTAATTGCCCCAGATAATACAATACAATACAATAGCAGAGTTGGAAGGGACCTTGTAGGTCTTCTAGTCCAACCCCCTGCGTGGGCAGGAACCTTATACCATTTCAGACAAATGGCTATCTAACATCTTTTTAAAGACTTCCAGGGTTGGGGCATTCACAACTTCTGGAGGCAAGCTGTTCCAGAGGTTAATTGTTCTAACTGTCAGGAAACTGTCAGGAAAAGATCATAGGCTGAATCTTTGATTTTCTCCCAAATCGTCTCTGAACACCCAGCTCATAACCCCCAAGGACATTAAAAGCTGCTGTTTTCTGGTTGAGACATTGGTTCTTCTAGCATAGTTTTGCTGGCAATGAGAGACAGGAGTATCTTCAATGCCATTTTTTAAATAAAAAAACAAAAAACAAAGCTAGGACATGCTCTGTCTTTTTGGTCCATATTATTCTATCCTGCTGCTGACATTGTTGTTACTTTAAGGTTTAAAGTATGCAATTTTGATTATAATTTCAGCCCAAACATGTTTTGTTACACATAAATTAACTGCAGATGAAGGAAAGCATATAACTTTGAGAACTGAATACATTTTGTGTTAGTTATTTCTTTCAGAGTGTAGTTTTCAAAAAACTGTAAACCAAGCCAGGGGACAAATTTTATTGCCACTCCACAAAGCAGATCACTATAAACTAAAATTTAGTGCTCAGACATAGCCAGTCTCTGCCAAATCCATTATGGATATTATGCGATCTATTCTATTTTTCACCCTAGCAAATTCTCCCACAGAAGATATTTTTGACAGATTAATGAAGCAGAGCAATAATATTTCCGATCACCTATAATTCTTTCATTAAGTGTGTCTAATTTCAAATACTTCTCCCACTGACCTTTCATATTACCAATGACTTACTTGGTTATATAAATAATGGCACCCCTGCTATAATTTCTGATTTATTTTGTCCCAATCCCTTCCAATACAGTCCAGTTTTCCTGGCAAAATCCAAGGAGGTAGGAACCCTCCTGAACTGAGTGAACTAATGGAAATATCTATGAAAATATCTCCTATTTCAAATTTCTCTTTCCTTCCACTTTCCATTATGTTTTCTCTGGCCTGGATGCCATGCCAAATTTACAAAAAAGCTATTTCTGCTATTCCTCATATTTTTGATCTCCCATTCCTTGAGAACCCTCAAGTTTTCAGCAAAAGCATATTTCAATTACCTTGAAATTCTACTGTTTAAGAACGCAAAGAGGGGAGGCCTCCTGAATCTTTCTAAAATTTCTGGCTCAGCATTTAAATATTTCAATCTAAATCTGGTTTTCGAAAACTAAACCAAAAGCTTTTTTATGAACGTATTCATAATAATGAATATTTTTCTATACTGTACCATTTTTCTTCCATAAGAAGTGATAGCCAAACAGAACATATTCAGTAATTTTCAATTGGGAAGTATCCTACTTTGCATGAATAGACCTTTGCACATTCTTCCCTCGTGCAGGAATTGCTCTTATCTAAACCCGCCTACTTTGCTCCAGAAGAGATACTGAGTTACTGGGGAGCCAGCATCTCTCCTTTTCATTGATAATAATTATTCTATATGTCAAAGGATTTAATGGGACACAATCCATCGTTTTGTTTTCTATCAGTCTCCTTGATGCTTGTGACAGAATTGACCATGATCTGTGTTTAAAAAAAAAAGACACTAAAGATGACTTTCTATCTTGCCAAATCATCCTGCCCTATCTATTTTCCCATCTAGATAAAAGATTTCAATTTATCGATCCCTTCACGTACTTTCAGGTTGTTCATCAACCCTAAACATTTACTCTATGAAAATAATTTAATAAATACTATTTTCACCAATAGCACTGCAAATAATAACAACAGCAACAATAATGGGTAGTCCCATTGTTGCCTGGGGATCGATATTGGCCACTTTGGAGAATTCTGGGCTAGGTTTTAGATAGCATATACATTCAGTTAAGTAAAGTTTTACTTCTGCACAGAGACCACTAGGATTAATTGGTCAGCTTGTCCAGATGAAATTTTCTTCACAATTGTGGACACTTATGAATGCCTCTATGGTGAGTCTATTAGGTTTACAACAATATGTCACATGCTAAAAGCAAAAAAATAGAAAAAGATGCTCCTAGTGGTGGGATTCAAATTCTTTAACAACCAGTTCTCTGCCCTAATGACCAGCTGGATATGTGTGACTCAGTGGCAGTGGTAGGTTGCAGGAAGTATGCCCTGGTAAGGATGTACCGGTGCCTGCCCAGAGTACTGGGTAGTGTTGTGGTACGGTGCTCCGGAGGGCCCCAGCCCCCCCCATCATCCTTACCTGTATTTTCAATTTTCAATTTTATAACAGAGTTGGAAGGGACCTTGTAGGTCTTCTAGTCCAACCCCCTGCGTGGGCAGGAACCTTATACCATTTCAGACAAATAATAATAATAATAATAATAATAATAATAATTTTAATTTTATATCCCGCTCTCTCTCCCCAAAGGGACTCGAGGCGGGGCACAGGCAATTAAAAATACAGATAAAACCACAGACTATGGCTATCTAACATCTTTTTAAAGACTTCCAGGGTTGGGGCATTCACAACTTCTGGAGGCAAGCTGTTCCAGAGGTTAATTGTTCTAACTGTCAGGAAATTTCTCCTTAGTTCTAAGTTGCTTCTCTCCTTGATTAGTTTCCACCCATTGCTTCTTGTCCTGCCCCCAGGTGCCTTGGAGAATAGTTTGACTCCCTCTTCTTTGTGGCACCCTCTGAGATATCGGAACACTGCTATCATGTCTCCCCTCGTCCTTCTCTTCATCAAACTAGACATACCCAGCTCCTGCAGCCGTTCTTCATATGTTTTAGTCTCCAGTTCCCTAATCATCTTGGTTGCTCTTCTATGCACTCTTTCCAGAGTCTCCACGTCTTTTCTACATCGTGGCGACCAAAACTGTATGCAGTATTCCAAGTGTGGCCTTACCAAGGCACTATACAGTGGCATTAACACTTCACGTGATCTAGATTCTATCCCTCTGTTTATGCAGCCTAGAACTGTGTTGGCTTTTTTGGCAGCTGCTGCACACTGCTGGCTCATATTTAAATGGTTGTCCACTAGGATTCCTAGATCCCTCTCACAGTTGCTACTATTGAGCAAGGTACCACCTATACTGTACTTGTGCATCTGGTTTTTCTTGCCTATATGTAGGACCTTACTTTTTTCACAATTGAATTTCATTTTATTAGATAGTGCCCAATGTTCAAGTTTGTCTAGATCCTTCTGTATCTTAAGGCTATCTTCTGGAGTGTTGGCTATTCCTGCCAGCTTGGTGTCGTCTGCAAATTTGATGAGTTCCCCATTTATCCCCTCATCCAAATCGTTGATGAAGATGTTAAAGAGTACTGGGCCTAAAACAGAGCCTTGGGGGACTCCACTGCATACTTCCTTCCATGTAGATGCAGTTCCATTGAGGACTACACGTTGAGTGCGGTTGGTCAGCCAGTTGCGAATCCATTTGCTGGTGGTGCTGTCTAACCCACAATTTTCTACTTTATCTAATAGTAGGTTATGGTCTACTTTATCAAATGCTTTACTGAAGTCCAGGTAAATTATATCAACAGCATTCCTCTGGTCCACTGATTTTGTCACTTTGTCAAAGAATGCAATTAGATTCGTCTGGCATGATCTGTTTTTGACAAACCCATGTTGGCTTTTGGCTATTACTTTGTTTGCTTCTAGGTGTTCACTTATTTGTTGTTTAATTATCTTTTCCAGAATCTTTCCTGGTATTGAGGTCAGGCTGATGGGTCTATAGTTTCCTGGATCTGTTTTTTTTCCTTTTTTGAAGATGGGAACCACATCAGCTCTTTTCCAGTCTTCTGGCAGTTCCCCGGTGCTCCAGGATCTCTGAAAGATATAGTTCAGTGGTTCTGAGATCTCGTCTGCCAGTTCCTTCAGAACCCTGGGGTGTAATCCATCCGGTCCTGGTGATTTGAACTTGTCCAGGGCAGACAGGTGCTCACTTACCATTTTCTTCCCTATTTCAACTTGTGTTCCTAATCTGATTTTTGTGGTGCTGTTTTTGATTGGTTGGACTGTTTTATCCCTTTGTGTAAAGACAGATGCAAAAAAAGAGTTAAATAGTTCTGCTTTCTCCCTGTTGCTTATCATCTTCTTGCCATTTTCTCCCAGCAGTGGACCAATTGTTTCCTTAACTTTTTTCTTATTTTTAACATGTTGGAAGAAGCTTTTTTTGTTATCTTTTACTTTTTTGGCAAGCCTTTCTTCATTGCGAGCCTTAGCTTTCCTCACTTCATCTTTACAGCCTTAGCTTTCCTCCCTCTTTATTTGAACTCTTCGGTGCTTCCGTGCATGTGCACAGCACGTACAGCGCCTGCGCAACACTTCGCCAAGCAGCTGGAGCATCATGGAGGCTTGCAGAGGCGTTGCTGGAGGGTAGAACGCATGCACACATGCTGTACACGTTCATGTGGTGAATGCCAGGCCCTGTTGCACCGTACCGGTTGCACCGGGATCCGGAACCCACCACTGCTCAGTGGTCATGTGGCTGGGTGAGCATGGCCAACTCAACATCACTCAGGTTGATGGGCGCTTCCCCTTAGCTGTTACAGTGTAATAAGAGTTAACCGGAGAGGCAGTTTCTGTAACCAGGGCAATAAAGACTAGGCTAGAAACAACACCAGAATGTTTCCTTCCTGCCTTCCTTACAGGATTAGCCCTGTAAAGTGGAAAAAAATAAAATGGGATTTCTTCCAATAACTGGTTCTCTGAACTGCTTAGAAAGTTAACAACTGGTTCTCCTGAATAGGTGCAAACTGGTTGAATCCCACCACTTTATAAGTAGAATGCGAGTTTTGTTCTTCACAGAATCAGTAAAGAGTTTATCAATCCCAAGTTATTGAAAGTGGAACTCCTGAGCCAATTTAGTCTAACCCTAATTTTGTGAAGCTTGAGCAGTAACAGTTATTGGCCCAGGATGGCCTATAAACCACTGATATCCAGTCAAACTTACTAAAAAGACATTCCAAATGGAAATTTCTTGTTGAGTCTGTCAAAACGTATTATTTTTGAGGTGGAGGCATTGGGGTTTCACATGATGAAAACCACTTTGCTTTTATTCTGATATTGCTTACAATGACTTCTGGTTCAAGTTCCTGTCCTTGCCAAATACAATATGCCTTGGGGATGTATGGAAATATTTATGGGGAAGGCAAAGAGATAATTTTCCAAACATGTTATTAACACTTAGAACCTGCTTCAGGTGTTGACAGACCTCCATGGTAGACTAGAATAGGAAATCAGAACCACACATGCTATGCTACCTTTATTATAAGGTTATAGTAATATAATCTTACAAGTCTGAATGTACTTCCCTTCCTTTATGTTTATGAGAACTAGCAAAAGTCTGTCTGAGGTGCTTACTTTGGGTTACCAATTTGGCCCAAACTCAAATTTATTTTATCTAACCATTATCTTCATTGCAGCCCTTCTATTCTCAGAGTGATTCCTCCTGCCCATTGCGTGTCCAGATCATTGTCCTACATAACCTTCTCTCCATGTTGTCCAAACATGAAGTCCAGAGCTGACCTACAGAGAGATGCAGGACATTTTCATAGGAGATGTGCACACTCATATAAGTTATACTGCTAAAAACGTCTAGGTGCCCAGTTGCCTAGACTTAGATCTTTGCATATATAACATTAAGATGCTTAGCGTTCCCATGATTTGGAGGTGGGATGCAGGGGAGCGAGGAATAAGCCTACAGTATGAGCTCTAATGCTTAAAGCTTAGGCAGATGGACACGTCAAAATATGTTGCCCTTTGTAGAGAGTGTTACCATACAAGCCTCTTCAGGTCATCCTGCTTACAGCTTTTAATTTTAAGACCCTGGAACACGTTTAAGGAGTCTTCTTGGTTTGAGATTTTTCTGACTTTTTTTTAGTTCTTAAGAGTTCTTTCAAACTCCTAAGATACTTTGAAAGACTTACTTCGTAGAGGTTAAATGGCAAGTGGCTGTGTGGATTATGGGGAGGGACCGAGGGGAAAGATAGGATGAATTTGGGTTTTTCATATTCAGTTTTTATAAATAAAGTCTTGGATTTTCATAAAAGATTGTTCCTAAAATTAGATATTCAACTGATAAGGGGGGGAGGAAGGGAGGAAGGAAGGAAGGAAGGAAGGAAGGAAGGAAGGAAGGAAGGAAGGAAGGAAGGAAGGAAGGGAGAGAGAGAGAGAGAGAGAGAGAGGAAGAAAGAAAGGAAGAGAGAGAGAGATGGTGGAAACCACTTCCCCTTTCTCAATGAACTGGAGTGCACAAATGGTTTCACATAATTGTGTGTCCTCCTCATGAGAGAGAGAAAAATACAATGAAATTGCAATATACTTTCTTGAGCACGCAGCACATTTCACAGAGGACTGAGGAGATCCATTTCATGCTTTTGTGGAGGGCTTGTTCCTTTGTGTTTGCTTTTTGAGGCTCGTGAAAGTGGAATGGCAGTCTGACTTGGGCATGCTGGCGCTTCATGACCCTTTCTGAGCATCGTTGGAAGTAAAGGAGGGTCTGAAGACTCTTCTCTTCTTCTAAAGACTTTTCTTAGCAGCCTTCTTTCAAAGACAAAATGGTTCTTTTCTCCGTGTATGAGAAAACACCTAATTGAAATTTTAGCCCAGCTTGAAGCTGTAGCTTTCAACTGCTGAACCAGCCAGTATTTTTGAAAACCTCACGAGCTAAAAATATTTCAAAATGCAGTGTTTCCTCCCTGGAGATCTAGAGTCAGATCTAAGATTAGGGTTGAAAGTGTCAGACTATGTAAGGTATATGCTCCTACTAATACTCAGCCTGCGTATTTTATAGACAATATCAAATTATATTATAAAGAAACATTGGCAAATGACTATACCTTAAAAAACTTGACATAGAGATAATGACCTGATTCCCTGCAGTTTTCTTGGCAGAATTTCCATAGCGGTTTGCCCTTGCCTGCTTCCGAGGGCTGAGAAAGAGTGACTGGCCTAAGGTCATCCAACTGGTTTTGTGCCTAAGGCACAGGGGTGGGTTCCTGCCAGTTCTAACCTTCTCTATAGAAGAGGTTCCAAAAATCTATAGTGCCATTTAGAACCAGTTCCAGCTCCCTCCCCCCACCCATCTGCACATCATCAACATGAAGAGTGAGAGGAAGAATTCTGGGAGTTGAAGTCCACAAGTCTTAAAGCTGCCAAGTTTGAACACCCCTGGGTTTTTTTTTCGTAAAGAGTTAGGTGTGCAAGGGTCTTGTAACCTGACAGCTTTAAGACTTGCGTGCTTCAATGCCAAAGTTCCTGAGCCAACATTTTGATTGCTAAGCAAGAGCGTTGTTAAGTGAGTTTCACCACATTTTACAAGTTGGCCACGCCCATCCAGTCACATGGCCGGCAAGCCACCCCCCCACCTGGTCACATGGCCAGCAAGCTACTCCCACAAAGCGGACCACACCTACAGAAGAGGTTCTAAAAAATTTTGAAACCCACCATTGCTAAGGCAGGATTAGAACTTACAGTTTCCTGGTATCTACCTTGATGCTTCATCCACTTCTCATTGATATAAATAAAAACATAGAAAAAAAAATAACTGGATTGCACTGTGTAAGGGCCCCAGGATTACTTTATTTGTTTCAAAAGGTTCTGGTTAATAAATACATTCTGTTATTTGGGCATTTTTATTTTCCCCGATCTTGTTTAACATGTATTTTTGAAGATCAGAATGGCACATTGGCATTATATATACTTGGAAATTTCAAAGAGCTGATGTTTCTTACTATAACTTTGTTTCATAAACATGGATATATACTGTATTGTAATTAGGCTAATGTAATGAGGTTTTTGAGGATTGCAACCTTCCATTACTTGTTTCCTGTGCATAAACTGGCGTAAGAATTCTTGACAGATTTCTATGCTTTGGCCAGATGAGTGTTTCATCTGGACAATGATAACAAGCTCCCCCAAGGAGTGGTTTCTCCTGCTTCTTTTTCTGGCCCACTCAGGAAAGTAAACGCCAATTATTTTTCCTTGCTTGGGTGAGTCTTTTGAGCACTGACGGGCAGAACGGTGGGGGTGGGGGGACAGATTCACTTTGGTTAGAAAGGGAAACGTGACAGAGGTTTCATCAATTTTGCTCAACTAAAAAAGTCAGTGTTTCGTCTTTCCTCTGCCGAACCTGGTAAAAGGAATTACAATATTACAACATATTAAGAGCCAACATCTCACCATTTCAACACAGAACCCATAAAATATATATGTACCAAGTGGCCATTGATGACAGACAAGACAGGAGAGGTGCCCACCAAAACAAATACCAGTCGAATAAAACAAACAGGAGCTTTTGCGTAAGAGAAAATAAAAACACAGCTGTCAGACTGGACCACTCTACATGCACTGGAAAATAGGAGACTGGGTAAAATGCTATTTTTGCTAAAGAGTAAGAAGCCCTGGATGGAGGCCAGCTTCTCAGCAGCCTAGGACTAGGCTGAGGACAATGTCCTCCATTCCCATTGTTCCAAAAGGGTAGATGGCTCATCTGCTGGAAAAGAAGGAAGTGCAAATCACACCACTGAATAGAAAGCCGGTGGCAGTTCAATGTGACTTCCTCATCTTGTTTGTGGAAACTTTCCTGGTATATTTGTTCTGTCACCACTTTTGCATTTGATTACTACCATCTTAGCTAAGATATAGCAGAGAATTAAATGTGAACCACTTCCAATATCTACTCTGCTGCCCTTGGGCAAAAAATCATTTGAACACTATCAGCTTATATACCGATCAGGGGTGGGATTCAGCTGGTTTGCACAGGTTTGGGTGAACCGGATGCTAATTTTGCATCTGGTTCATCGAATTGGTTGTTGCAAGGTCTGGCTGGCCCCACCCACCCTGCTCTGCCCCTCCCAGGAGTCTCCATAAGGCCAGTAATCATGCCAGGTAAGTACAGGGCTCTGGGAGGGCAAAAAAGGGGTCTACCGGAAGTTCTGGAAGTCCAGAAATGGGCCCAGGGAAAACCTCCTGAGCCTGAGGAGGGCAAAAATGCCCCCCCTTTTGTGAGGAGGCCAAAGAGGCCATGCCCCCCATGCCCACTCCCATCCAGCAATTGAGCAGAGAACCGGTTGCTAAAAATTTTCAGTCTTACCCCTGATACCAATGCAAAACATATTTGGCCTATTGTGCCTTTAACAGAGAGACATTAGAGAGAGGTTATAGTTGAAAAGATAGAGAAAATCTTTTTATGGAGCAGTTGACATTCTGCATGTTTAATTTAGAAATATAGCTTTTCAATACATAAGGAATAAGGAACAAAAGGTTCACATATAATGTGAAATTCTGTTTCTGACTCCAGAAGGGAAAATGGGTTTTCTGCACCTCTTAAAATGTTATTTCACGTTTCTAAAGCCATACAATGTCCCATCCAAGTATTAACCTGGACTAACCCTTCTTAGCTCTTGAGCACAGACGGTCATCCAGCTGCTGCCAGAAATAACCCAAAGGAATAAGTTCACAGAAATGAAAAACATAATGGAGAAAAGATTATTTCCATACCATTGTGGCAGGAAGAGATGGATCCATCACATGGTCCTATTCCACTCTAAAGCTGAAGTCAATTTAATAAGGTTTGTCAGGCATATGAGCAGTAAATCAGCTGTATCTATACTAAATTGGTATGGATAAAAAAGATTGTGGATTGGTCTTTAAAATTACAGAGCACGCCCTTGATTTCTTTGCCATGAACATTTTCTTAGTATTGTTGCGTATTTTCTTTGAAGACTAACAGTCGTTAAAAGTCCTTCGTTCCCCTGTATTCCAATGTTTGAACTGGCAGAATCATCCAGAAACCTATCTGAAAAAGGAAGGTAGAAGTGAAATGACACCGTGCTGAACCTTATTTCAAATGAACACAGAATGAAATATGAAGGCTTACCACATCTATTCAACCACTGCAAACTCTTGGAACTGATATAAAAATAACAGGAGAGGAAGTGTCTCGACCTAAAAAAAATTATCTGTATCATTTATTGTATTGTTTGCAATAAAGCCTTATTTCAAAAGAAGAATATTGAATGTCACAGCAAATCATTTGTTAATTTCTAAAAAGCCAAAAGATAAATTACCTCAAAATGGGGTAAGTTAAGGGTAGAACATTTTAGTCTACCTGATTTTAGGCAGATTAAAATGTGCTACCCTTAATTCACCCTGTGGAGTGGGCTGTCTAATAACACGGCAATGCCTCCTCAGCTATCAAGTACAATAATTGCCCAGGGTCTATGATGTTCAACTATCAGTCAATTTTAAGTGAGTTTTACCATGGAGGGAAGGGGCTTTTATGGAAAACACCTACTTCAAATCATATATCATCATCATCATTATTGTCTATCCACTGCAGGGTGAAGGCCTATTCCGCATGCTTCAACCAATATGGTCCTGAGCTGTCATTTGCTGATTAGGCCTGCAATAGTTGCTGACGTCATCTATCAAGCTTGTTTTAGCTCTCTTTCATGGATGCTTTTTATTAAGTGGGATCTATTCTATGACTGCCTTGGTCCAATTGCCATCAGTCCTTCTTGCTATGTGACCTACCCATTTCTATTTCAATTCTTTTACCCTCTTGATTTTGTTCTTTAAACCTTGTGCAGGTCTTTCTATCTTGCCTGGTGATGCTGAGCATGTATCTCTCAATGGCTCTTACAATACAATACAATACAATAGCAGAGTTGGAAGGGACCTTGTAGGTCTTCTAGTCCAACCCCCTGCATGGGCAGGAACCTTATACCATTTCAGACAAATGGCTGTCCAACATCTTCTTAAAGACTTCCAGGGTTGGGGCATTCACAACTGCTGGAGGCAAGCTGTTCCAGAGGTTAATTGTTCTTACTGTCAGGAAATTTCTCCTCAATTCCAAGTTGCCTCTCTCCTTGGTCAGCTTCCACCCATTGCTTCTTGTCCTGCCCCCAGGTGCCTTGGAGAAAAGTTTGACTCCCTCTTCTTTGTGGCACCCTCTGAGATATCGGAACACTGCTATCATGTCTCCCCTGGTCCTTCTCTTCATCAAACTAGACATACCCAGCTCCTGCAGCCGTTCTTCATATGTCTTAGTCTCCAGTCCTCTAATCATCTTGGTTGCTCTTCTCTGCACTCTTTCCAGAGTCTCTTTGCGCCACTCGTACCTTTTGTATTGATTGCGACCTTAGTATCCTTGCTTCACCGACATATCTTAGAGCAGGTAGCACACACTGACTGAAAACTTTTCTATTCAGGCATAGAGGGAGGTAGTTCTTGAAAATTATGCTTATCTTGCTCAAAGCTTGCCAACCACATTTAACACTCTCTTCAATTTCCTTTACTGTATTACCTTCTATTGAGATCCATTGGCCAAGGTATATGCAGTGCTCTACCACGCCCAGGTCTTCTCCAGATATAAAAATTCTGGAATCGTATATATGTAGATAACATGAATTAACAATCAGGAGACTAGGGCACAAGTAACAAAAACAAAACCTCACCACAATAGGACTGAGAAGATGCCCTTATCCACACTCTGACAATGAATGAGAGCCATTTCATCCGCTAGTCCAGGAGTCTCCAACCTTTGCAACTTTAAGTCTGAACGACTTCAGTTTCCAGAGTTCTCCAGCCAGCGTTCAGACTTAAAGTTGCAAAGGTTGGAGACCCCTGCGCTAGTCCACAAAAGAGGAAAAAGACTGGTTGAAATCAATGATCTTCATAGTCATATACAAACAGATAGGAAATTTGGAGAGAGAAATAGTCCTGTGTGATGTAATACCCTAAAATTAGGCATTTTATGCCTTTCAATCATATACTATCTAACATTAGATAATGTGGAAAAATTATTAGGTTGCATCTATTCTGATTTAGATGAAATTCTCCTACAATAGAATTAACTTTCTACATACAGTGCTCTGAAAAAGGCAATTTTATTCTCATTTTCCCCTTAATATTAACATATTGTGTACTATAGTTATTCATTTTTCTTACTCAATCTTAGTATATTGTATTTTTTCTATACATTCATGCTTATATAATATGTTTAAAAACTATTAGTCCTCTATTATTTAAATATCTAGGAATATTGAGAATGGAAAGGAGAAAGAGCATTCTATCAGTTTTAATTATAATTTAAGATGGATGATGATGATCATGATGATGATGATGATGATGATGATGATGATGATGATGATGATGATGATGATCATTCAGTCATGTCTGAATCTTGGTGATTCTATGGGCAAATTCTCTCCACATCTTCCAATCTTGCACTACTTCCCTGAGTTTTTCTGAGTTCTGGCTGGTGTCAGCTTTGATGGTGTCCAGCCACCGTGTTCTTTGACAGCCTGGTTTCCTTTTACCACTAACTTTTCCAAACATAATTGCTTTCTCCATTGAATTCCCCTGCATGACATGGCCAAAGTAAGTGAGACACAGTTTTGTGATTTTGCCAAAATGGCAATAATACAGTCTAAATTTATTTAGGGTTCTTTTTATTCAAAGCTGAGAATAACATTAAAAAAACATTGCAACTCACATAAAAATAATTGTTACACTAGAGCTTTCAATATTAAACTGTTTACTTATTAAAGTCTCCTTTATTACTTAATGTGTTTGTGTGTTGTGTATATGTATATGTATATACATATTATATATACAAATCCTGCAGTAGATAGTATATTTACCTGAGTAGATCTATCTACCTAAGTAGCTAATAAATAGATAGATGATAGATAGATAGATAGATAGATAGATAGATAGATAGATAGATAGATAGATAGATGATAGATAGATGATAGATAGATAGATAGATAGATAGATAGATAGATAGATAGATAGATAGATAGATAGATAGATAGATAGATAGATAGATAGATAGATAGATAGATAGATAGATAGATAGATATAGATAGAAGATAGATAGATAGATAGATAGATAGATAGATAGATAGATAGATAGATAGATAGATAGATAGATAGATAGATAGATAGATAGATAGATAGATAGATGGGAGACAAGGAGAGGAAGAGGGAGAGAAAGAGAGAAATCTATTAATCAAAGGAAAAATAGATAAATAGAGCAAATCTAATAAAAAATAATTATAAAAAGAAAAAGGAAATGGAAAATAATAACAGACCTGGGTTCAAGTCCCCCTCAGACTAGAAACATTGGGTGGCTTTGGACTAACCTATTCATCCTCACAGAGAAATTGTTGAGAAGTTATAATAATCCCTGTATAAGTCACCTTGAGCTCCTGGAGAACAGGTAGAGTAGAAAACCAAAAAAGAAGTCAACAGAAGCCACCTTCTTTTTAATCTTAACTTTGTAGTTAATTGCATTTAGTTTGTTCTGTCAGGGCCTGCTCACAATGACAATTGGAAGATTCAGGCATTACAGCCCACATCCATATGACCTTTTATATGCCGCCAAAGCAGAGGAAAGTTAATATGAAACCCCAAACCCAAACAAGCACCAGCGACAACACAGGTGAAAAATCCATATAACATTTCAAAATGTTTAACAGATATTTAACAGATTAACAGAGTTGGAAGGGATCTTGCAGGTCATCTAGTCCAACCCCCTGTCCAAGCAGGAGACCCTACATCTGCCTCTACCTAGGATTGAACTCACAACCTCCTGATTGGGAGGCGAGAGCTCCACCTCGATCAGTTCAACTATGAAAATCTACTCTGTCAATGGCACTGTAGAACAGAAGGACTAGACTAAGACCAAGTGATCTGTGGGCCTGCTTGATCTGTTATCCAGCTGCTCACACTTGACAAGCAATATTTTTCCTCTTATTTCTTAGACTTTTAAATAGAATTTAGACTGGGTCACTTCACATTGCATTCTTGTCAGGAGCACCCAGGCACTTTCAGGTTGAAAGGATTAGCTGGTGACATCACCATTGACTGGGGGTTCCTTTTATGTCCCTGGCAGGAGCTGGAGTGAAGGATGAGAGCTCACCCCAACCTATGGCAGCGCTCGGGTCTCCAACATGGGCTTACATTACTCCAGCCCAACATCCTAACCACATGAGCCACCATGTTCATTAACTGGGATACTTGAAAATGGAAGATTGACTCTCTATAGTGAGACAAGTGCTTCACTTGGATTTTAGATGAATTGATGGAAGCAAATTACATAATTTAAAATGTAATTGGTAAATTTAGTTTGAATATTATTTCTTTTAACCCAGAGCTTTAAAGTTATGCTCTTGCAAATCAAGTTGTATATTAATGCATCATATTAGATTTGTTCCTTGGGGACAGTGGTGGGTTTCAAATTTTTTAGAACCTACTCTAAAAAATAGGTGTGGCCTATTTTGTGGGCGTGGCTTGGCAGTCATGTGACAGGGTGGGAGTGGCCACCTTTTAAAATGTGGTGAAACTCATTTAACAACGCTCTTGCTTAGCAACCAAAATTTTGGACTCAATTGTGATGATAAATTCTTTCTTTCTTTCTTTCCTTTCTTCCTTCCTTCCTTTCCTTTCCTTTCCTTCCCGTTGGGTCACTGGTAGCGGCAGGCCAGATTTACTTCCAGGTACGCCGGTGGAACCCCCTCTCACCGGTTCTCTAAATTTCATCAACCGGCTCTCGCGAGTAGGTGCGAGCCTGCAGAAACCCACCACTGCTTGGGGATGAACTTTCTGTTAAAAAAAAATACTACTGGAATTCCTATTCCAAGTGACCTGAACCCTCATAAATGCTGGAGTCATTTTTTCCCCCAAAAACTATATTGTGCATTATCTGTTCAGGCCTATGAATCTTAAAGTCTTGGGAAATGTAACAACTGTTTTTCCTAATGGAAATATGTTAACAAATCTATCAAAATTGCAAATGACATTTGTAACAAATATATGAAAAACATTGCCCAGCAAATTATGAACTTCAAAGTAACAAAATACCTGGTCACAAGTTGAGTCAGGATGCATGCTTGGAAAAGAAAGGATGAAAATTTGTTGAAAAGATTATTACATCCTTTGTTGAGAGCCAGTTTTGTGTCCCTGTTTGTTTTCCTCTTCAGAAAAGGAGCACTTGAAATTTGCTTTCTGTTGAGTCAAACCATTCATCTGTCTAGCCCAGTATTGTTGACACATATAAATAGCAACTTTTCATTAGGCCTGTGCAGTGCTTCATAATGAAAGGCACAAAGGTTCTTTAGAGAGCAGATTGATGTTAACACATCAACTGTCTACAACTCCTTAAACCAAGTCTTTTCAAGGAGAGCCTGTAAACTGAAGGCAACACTGCAAATCCAGAAATTGTTGCTCAAAGGAATAGCAGTTGGATGTTATAGAAGTACTTCTGCGCACTTTGAAGCATAGCTCTTCGGGGTTTTAGGAAGTAGTAGACACCCGATGATATTAGGAGTGGAGCCAGGGAGATGTTCCATCTTGAGATACAGGCCTTATGCTGCTGAGTATTCCTCTATTATTCATGCATCTGTCATTTCTTAGAGGAGTGTGCATTAGTAGAACAAAGCTCAGAGGCAGAGGATATCTGCCACATTTAAAAGATCCCCAGGAAGTGCTATCTTGTGTTATTGCTACCAATCAGGGCAAAGACTGTATATTAGATGAAGCAAACATATATTCCAATTTAAGACAGCTTTGGATTGAATTGTGGACTGTCATACATTTGTGCATCCGTAAAATCATTTTATGACTTGGTGGCACAGTGGTTAGAATGCAGTATTTCAGCCTAATTCTGCCAACGGCCAGCAGTTTGATTCTCACCGGCTCATGTTTGACTCAGCATTCCATCTTTCCCAGGTCAGTAAAATGAGGACCCAGATTGTTGGGGGAAATATGCTGACTCTGTAAACCGCTTAGACAGGGATGTAAAGTACTGTGAAGTGGTATATATTGCCATGACTGTACTTCTATTTTTCCAGCTGCCATGATCATAGCAATCCATGTGAACCTGAGACTGTTCATGGAGCAGAAGGGTGATCCAAAACCTAAAGTAAGCAAAATGCAGACATGTCCATAGGTTCAAATCAAATAAGCACAAGGAAAGTTGCCTGACTAAAAATATCCTGTCTAGATATCTTGAGCCAATTCCTGTGACACACAATAGTACCTAGAAATAAAACTGAATATCAAACATGCCCAAGCTCTTTTGGGGAATTGTTAGTCTAACAATGCCAGGCAAAGAGTTTGCCAAGTCAAGCTTTGCCTCTTGTGTTCCTTGGCAGCAAGTCCTAAGCAGAAAATTCTACAATCATGAAAGCAGAAGACAAAACACACTTTGCCTCCTCACATAAAACTGTTGGGGACAGGAAAAGCTACTCAAAATACATGGAAAGAAAAATGTTGGGGAATAATATTAAACCTGAAAGTGGAATGGTGGTTTGGTTGTTTTCCCCCTGCACAGAACGTTAAGGATTGGATTTTGCTGAGTGCTTCAAGATGTGAGAACAAGTACAGGCCTTTATCCTTGGTTGTTTTTCTCAGCCAGAATAGTTCAAAAGACTGGAAAGGCTGATGCACTTTTTGGAAGACTATTCACCATATCTTGGACTACCAAACATTGTTATTACTTCTATTAGTTAATAAAATCTGCGTTCGTTGCAGATTCATTGTAAATGAAAACTGAGTGTGTACAGATCGTGCACTTAAGAAGTAGATGGTAAGAGATAGAGAAGACATTGGAACAGAATATGTCCTGAGATTCTCAGTCATCCACGTCATAGTTGTCTCAGAGGTGCTTTTTCAAAAGGCAACTGGACTTTTTTTTTTCTTTGTGGGAGGAGGAGGAGGAGGAGGAGGAGGAGGAGGAGGAGGAGGAGGAGGAGGAGGAGGAGGAGGAGGAGGAGGAGGAGGAGGAGGAGGAGGAGGAGGAAAAGAAGAAGAAGAAGAAGAAGAAGAAGAAGAAGAAGAAGAAGAAGAAGAAGAAGAAGAAGAAGAAGAAGAAGAAGAAGAAGAAGAAGAAGAAGAAGAAGAAGAAGAAGAAGCTTCAGACGGTGTGATAGGATGGTGAGGGAAGATGGAAAGATTATATTTCTTTGCAGTCATCTGCTTATCAGCGCTCTCTCTGTTGAGGCCACTTGGGAGTTTATCTGTGCCCTGAATCAGAGTGCAAATGGGTGTGGAACCTTATTGGAACTGCTTAAAGGACTGTGTTGTAGACAAGGGATAGGTGGCGCTGCATTCCTACATAGGTTGAGAGAAGGCTGCTCAGTTTTAACATAGATGGGCTCTTTTAATCCTCTTTCAAACCAATGATCCTCACTATCCAAAATGTGAACTTTGTATGCCCGGCTTTCCATGAGCAGTGCTGGACCCTGAGGAAATAAATGCCTTCTATCAACCTGAAAGGAAGATAAATAATGAAAGTTTCTGTCCAGTGTTTCCTTTCTGCAGATCAGTCAGGGTTGTAGGAAGGAACCAAAAACACAGTACCTTTATATGCTATATATTCCGAACGTCAAAATATCATTTTGGCCATGAAGGGAATTTCTCCTTCAGAGAGAATCAACTAGAGATTTGTTCATCCGTTTCTTCTAATTTAATTAGTTCATTTTCAGTGGCATGCGTGTTGCCCACTAAAACATTACTTGTGGTTGTTTTCATCCAAGTTGGGTTTCATTCTTGTCAAAGCTCATTTTTAAGTTGCTCTTTTCAGATGTAGGAACTGTTTTCCAGTCCTAACTTCTGTTTCCTTGATGAAGGAGCAAGAAGAGATGACAATGTCTAGCAATCAAGGCAAGAAACATTTGCCCTATTTTAAATAAGAAGAAATCATGAGGGAAAAGGTGTCTAGAAATGTGGAAAGCCGGGCAAAAAGTGCAAGGATTATTTATTTTCCAGCAGATATGAGTCCTAACATCCTTTTGGAGAGAAACAGTGCACTGATAGACTATAACTGTTGTTTAGCAACTTAAAATCTCTACTGTAACCCAGTACAAAGCTAATTGGACCAAAGGTGTGTCTTACTAAAACAGGAGTTCTAAAAACAAGGTAAGCTATGGAAACTATGGCATTGGTACAGAGGTAGGTTCCTACCAGTTTGGACCGGTTTGGACAAATAGGTAGTAACTGAGCAGATTAGGTCACTGGGACCAGTAGTGACCCAGGCCTGCCACGCCCCTGAACTGATTCTCCTACAGTGGCGCAATCTTGATTTTCAGTTCTGCACATGCACAGAACAAATTTCGTTGCAGAAATGTATTTTTTCCCTTTTTTAACGTTTTGCGCATGCGCAGACAATTTTAGATGCAAATGTGCACACACACAGAGCAAAACAATTTGCAGCAATGCTGGCAGCAACTACCTAGCATTGCTACCAATGTTAAAAATCCTTCAAGGCAAAACTGAGGCATGCTCAGGAATAAGGAGTATTGACTAACTTCTTCTACTCATAGTGGCTTTAGGAACTAAAGTTCTTTCATGACTTGTTTAATTGTCCTGTAAAAGTCTTGTGTCAATATTGCTCTTTCTGTGTTTACCTGACTGCAGAAGACTGCAAAGCTTCTAGTCACACGGATAAATAGAAAAACTGGAAAGTGTATTTAACAATTTGAAGTATGTCTGCAGGCCATGGGAAACAAACTATGAGGTTCTGAATACCACCACTGTGTGTAGGGCTGATACTTTGGAAGAATTAAAATGTTCAACATGATGCTGGAGATATATAACAGACAATATGAGAACATTAATTTCCGAAGCTGTTTTAATACGATAATACCATAGGGGTAATCAAATGAATTGTGTGTTTGAACATTATGAAATATGCAGCAGGAAAAAACATGCACTCTTTCCTGGCACTTTAACACCATGTCATCCTTCTCACTGCGTTTAATTCCAATTAAATATGTTGCTTCTGGCTCATCTCCCTAACTTACATTGATCTTCATTTTGTACGCACAACAGGCACATAGCCAAGAGCATAATTACCAAATGAACCTCTCCAAGCCAGGGCATTTGGCAATCACCATCTTATAGATATTGTACAATTTCATCTGTATGGGAAAATGCCTAGAGCACAATCTCCTATCCTACTCGCTAGGCACTAGCAAGTTACAAAATGAAGTGATAATGTATAAAAGGGGGACGAGGTAAAGGATGGTTGGGAAAATGTTGAGCATCCATCAAAAATCAGATCAGCATAGAATTATTTGATTCCTAGAAAAATCTGCCCAGTGATATCATATGACCTTACATATGATCTGATATAGTATGCTAGAATATGAATATAGAAGAGCAGGGATAGAAGAGACCTTGAAGGTCTTATAGTCCTTCATTTCATCCCAGATGAATGGTTGGATCCACCTTTGCTTGAAAATCATTAGTGCTGGGACACCCACAACTCCAGTAATCAGAATATTCACTGGTCAATAAATCTCATAATGAGGAGTTTCCTTTTTATTTCAAGTTAGAATTTCCCTCTAGGAAGTTTTCAACCATTTGTTCTACCCTCAAGCTTTGTAAATACATCTCTATCCTCTTCCCTATGAGAGCTCATCAAGTAATGGAAATGCTATCATGCTTCCTTTTAGCCTTCTCCTTTTTAGGCTAAATATATCCAGGCCCTTTAAATATTTATTTAAACATTTATTTAAATATTTCATAATATTTAGCTCCAAGCCACATACTATCTTTAACACTCTGTTGCATTTGATTATTATAATATAATATCTTGTGATGGCAGGTGGAGCAACTGCTATGTGGAGTCCTTGGTGCTCTCTAAGCTTGGTTGTTTTCTTGCTGACGTTTCATTACCCAATTATTTAAGATTTACCTAAAGAAATGTCTGCAAGAAAACAACCAAGTTCACAGAGAGCACCAAAGATTTCACAGTTCAACTCTGATCTGCAATTGTTCTCTTCTATGGGTCAAACCCAGAGGTGGGTGGCTTCCGGATCGGCCTGGTTCAGCCAAACCGGTACTGGAATTCAGGCCTGGGTTGCAGAACCAGCAGCAACCTAGGCCTGCCACGCCCCCGAACTGGTTCCCTTGCTGCCGCTGGGCTGCCACCATTTTGGTTTTTAGTGACTGCATGTGCACAGTTCACTGTAAATCGTTCTGCGCATGCGCGAATAACAATTTACATTGAACAGCACACATACGGGCAGCCCACTCCTGGCATGCGGGTTGTAGTAAAACCGGCAGCAACCCACCCCTGGTCAAACCTGCAACAAGGATGGAAAATAAGGTTCCTGCCTATGTCTCCCCCCCCATCAGAGAGAAGACCCTACAAGAATAGCACAAGATTATTTCCAATAGTAAGATGAAGAGCCTCTCTTGCTTTACCCTTTCCTTAAAAAAACACCATTACTACGATTGTGATAGCAGTCAAGCAGCAAGGGATTACAGGATAAAATGCATAACGATGGCCTTATTATGGATTTAATTTTGGGGAAACCTTTTAAGCTACTGGAATGTTGGATTCTTGTGATCTTGCTGTTGCTTTTATTACTATCTGTGTTCCCTGGAGCCATGTATTCTTATGCTTTTGAAACTTTCAATATGTTTTTGGCATGTTGTGGATACATAGAGTTTGCTGTGGAAAATAGCACTGTTATTTTCTGCTTCTTTTTGTAAAGGAACATTTGGATAAAATTGTCCCAACCACAAATGACTGTTGGAGTTCCTTAGAAAAGAGTTACTGTGCATGTAGTTGAAAGATTAATGTGTGGCAACAGGTTTTACTAGAGGATCAAAGTAATTATTACAAAGAGATTTAAAGTTGAGGCTGCTGGATTTTGACTTCTCATAACAAATCCATAGTAGCACTATTACACAACCTGTCCAACGTAGCCAAATACACTTCAGATCAAAATACCCAGAACCATGAACCTCATCAATCTTTGTCTCAATACCGACTTTTAGTTTAATGGACAAATACATCAACAAATCAGAGGAATTCCATGGCATCACCACCATTTGGTGGCACAGTGCAGTACTGCCATATACTTCTGACTGCTGGCTGACTGAAATTTGGCAGTTCAAATCCTACCAGGCTCAAGGTTGACTCAGCCTTCCATTCTTCCAAGGTGGGTAAAATGAGGACCCAACTTGTTGGGGGCAATATGCTGACTCTGTAAAACTGCTTAGAGGTGGCTGTAAAGTACTGTAAGGCAGTATGTAAGACTAAGTCTAAGTACTTTTCTCAGGACTCATATCAAAGACTGTAATGAAGTGTCTGGAAACTATAGCACCCCCACACATACAACCAAAAGTATGGACCCAGTATGTAGAGGACACATCTTATTTGTATCGTTTTAAAATGTTTTTAACATTAGAGTTTTTAGCATAACATCAGAGTCAGCTTACACATGAAACAATCAACAAAATCTTCAAAGAAATAAAATGTACAAGGGAAGAGATAAAGAACACTCTAATCTTCCTGGATATCTTCATCAACAGAGGCAACAATGGCAAATAAGAAATGCAAATCTATTGAAAAATGACCCATATTATCCAAGAGCTCCATAACCAAAGTAACAACCCAACCTCCCACAAGAAAGGGACACTGTTTAGATGAATACAAATGAACTGCAGCAATCAGGAACACCAGAAAAAGGAAACAGACTGCTTATGTAACATTTTCCAATAAAATGGATATTCAATTTTATCAAAAGGTATCTGACCACTCAACCCATTACAGCACAACCAACACAAACTATAAAAAAAAAACATCTCAGAAACAATCAACAGACCAGTAATGGTATTCTATTTTCTTCACTACCGGTTCAGTAGTGGGAGTGCGCACATCTGGGCATGCACAGAACCTTCTGGGCATGCACAGAAGGTTCTTGATGATGTCTGGGTGGGTGGGTGGAGCCTTGCAGCACTGCCACTACTGGTTTGCCCAAACCAGTGCGAACCGGCAGCATACCACCTTTGCAACAGACTATTACAACCACGCAGCAGTACCATAGCACACAAACCAGCTAAAGTCTTTCAAAATATCTCAAACGAACCAAAAGATCCAGTAGGCCCAGAATAAAAATATATGAATCATCTACAAAATACAGAGTAGCAATTAAAGTTACAGGTTAGAAACCAGGAAACTAGTCCTGCCTTAGACATGAAAGTCAGCTAAATGGACTCCCCAGTTCAAACCTGAGCAACATATATTCTATTCTATTGACTCTCATAATCTATTAGCTCCTCTCATAATTTTCAACTAGAAGAATATTTGAAAAAAGTGAGACAGCAGGGGCCCCTCCCTAATCCAGTGAGGGGCAAAAAAACCTATGGCTGGAGCAATCTGCCATTTGTCCACAGATGATTGAATGAAAATGTGCTGTTCTTAGAATGTACTGCATTATAGTTTTTGTGACACATTGTTCAACTTTGTAGGTCACCAAGCTAAGAAAGATTATGACATATGCCTCTGTATCTCAAGGAACCAGATTTGTGGTCCTCAAATATCAAGTATGATAAAGGCCAGGATGATATTTTTCTTGACCATAAAATAAAAAGAATTATGAGCCTGAAGTGAAGGGGAAAGAATGATACTATCCCAGAATGGCTAGCAATCCATTCCTTTCCAGTCCACGCTTCCCAAGTCAAAATGCAAGATTTTCCCACATATATATCTTTGTGACGGGAAAAGCTTCAAGTATTAAATTTTTGCTTGTCACCCATCTGTAAAAAAAAAAAATTGTGTTAACACACAATGATTATAAATCTTATGAATCAGTCACACAACTGTGGCAAACTGTAGATCTGTACCAAGACAAACACTTTCTAAAACATCACCTTCTCCACAGTAATCTTTTTTGACACGTAAGTTATTCCTTGTGGCTATTAATCACATCTGATACATTTCACTAATACCCAATGCTTCAATGCGTAAAAATACTTTTCCAAGAAGTACCTTCATTCTTACTTTGTAATGTACAATGTGTATCTCTAAAATATCGTTGTGGGTCAATAATGTTCAGGGATTAAAATAACAGGCACAATTATTTACTTGAAGTAGAAAAATCTCAAAGTTACAGCATCACTTGTTTCTTCTGCAAACTGTGACATGAGCAGAGGAATTTGAGAGGAGCGAAATAGATTTTCTGTTTCAGCCAGGATTCATTGCAAAGATCTATGTACTCATGTCAATTATATTTCTCAAGTACAGACACAATCTAACAAAGCGTTTTTAGAGTGCTCAAATGCTGGGGGAGATCTCCTTTGGTCTTTAAGAGCAGAATCCAGCACACATAAGGTTGTATAAAAGATGTTGAGACTCTAGAAAAAGTGCAACCAGGATGATAAGAGGACTGGAGACTAAAACATATGAAAATGTTTATAGGAACTGGGCATGGCTAGTCTAGTGAAGAGAAGGCCCAGGGGAAACATGATAGCAGTCTTCCAATATTTGAGGGGCTGCCACAGAGAAAAAGCACCTGAAGGCCAGACAAGGAATAATGGATGGAAACTGACCAAGGAGAGACTCAACCTAGAAATAAGGAGGAACTTTGTGACAGGGAGAACAATCAACCTTGCCTTCAGAAGTTGTGGGAGTTTCATCACTTGAAACTTTCAAGAGATTGGACTGCCATTTGTCAGAAATGGTGTAGGGTCTCCAGTTTGAGCAGGAGTTGGACTAGATGACCTATAAAGTCCGAAACAAATCTGTTAATCCGTTAAACTGATTTGAAATCTCATGGTTTTGTACAGGATCTTCATCCCAGAGAACTATATTGCATGATTTTTTCTCGCATGGGTGAATTATATCCTAGAACAAATTTATGGTCTTTCTAATAACAGTAAATCAGGAATGGGGGAACATGTAGCCCTCCAAATGTTGCTGAATTACATTTCTACGCATACCTGCTACTAGCCTTTTGTCAATATTTAGGCAGGTTCTTTGGCAGATCTGAATAATTTTCCTTCTACTTCTGCATACAATGGTACATAATAACTTTTAACAACATTAAAAAAAATTGCAAGCATATCTCCATCCGTACCTTCTCTTTGGCAGTCCATTGTGAAAGGCAAGCAAATGTGCTTGAATGCTTCAAGCTTGGAATTCTCCAGCCTTTCCTAACAATCTTTGCTGTTTATGTTTTGTTTTGTTTCTGTTGTTATGTTAATGTTTTGCCCCTAGCTCACTGCAATCTGTATACATATCTTGATAGGGTCTATATTCCATTGTCAATTCCAATTTTTTCGCAAATGAACCATAGCTGCAAGCAGGACACATATGGTCAGAAGATATTTACTCCAATGCTTTCTCATAGTCGTTGTTTCATGAGGAAGAAACATCTTCAAGCCCTTTTCAAAATGTATCAACAATCCTAATGAATTTGGGGATTCTAAAGACAAACTTTGGTTTGCTTCAGAACAAGGCCCTGGGAGCATAAATGAGAAGAATAGGAGACAACCATGGCCAAGAAGCCCTTTGTACGAGTTTATCCTTTCCAGAATCAGAAGGGCTTTGAGACAGTCATGTCTTGGTCTCCTTTAACTTGGATTACTTTAATGCATTCTACATGGGGTTACCCCCATAGACCACACAAAAACGATGGTTTGTCCAGAACACAATGGAACAAGTAGTGTTGCAGTATATGCATGTATCCCCACTGTTTTGTGAACTACACTGGGTGCCAATATGCTTCTGGATGCAATTCAAGGTGTGGGTTATAACCTATGGAGCCCTTCATGGCATAGGGCCTAGTTATTTGAGGAACCACACGTCTCTGTAGGCTTCTATCCATCCAGTAAGGTGAGCTACAGTAGTCATATTCCAAGGTTCCATGCGGTTCCCAGGGAAGATGCCATCCTTGTAGAATGATAATCTTTCCAGGGATTCCTACTTCTCTCACCCTTTGACCTATTACAATTTACGTCTGCAACTTCAGATATGATTGTTTTCCTAGACCCTGGACTGAACGTTTAGGCCTCTTGAGGGTTCTGTCTCTGGTCACCTGTCTTCTTTTTTTCTTGCTGTACTTTGTTTTCTTCTAGTCACTATGGATTCAGGTAGCTTCAGAAGTGAATGAATAAATGAATGAATGAATGAATAAGTACAGCTATCACCCACAATGCTTTGAAGTTCACAATGAACTTCTCTTTTTATTGAAGCTTCTATTCATCATTAGTTGTGATTTTAGTAGTAACTTACCTTTATAGGATGTGTAATAATTAACCAACTCTATAACAGACACCAACAGTCATTAAACTAAACAGAAAAGTTCAAAACTGTCAAATTTCTGTTGCCAGATTTCAAATACTGAATTTTGAGGTAAAATATTGTAAAATTTGTTATTTTCAATGCAAATAGTTTGGATAAGTTGCACAATATGATTAAATGTTTTACACTAAGCACCAAGAGCCACGATGGTGAACCTATGACACGTGTGCAGGAAGTGGCACGCAGAGCCATTTCTCTGGGCATGCCAGCCATCACCCATTGCTCCTCTGGGTTCTGGTGTGCACATGCACACTGGGGAACTGTTCTTCCTGTTTCCAGCGCTACCTTGCACGCATGCAATGCTCCCATTTCAGCACTCGGTGCCAAAAAGGTTTGCCAACACTGACCTAGAGGATATACTGTGCAATGGTATCTTCTAAAGCAATACCAAGCAGGTCTAGGACAACTCGCCATGGCCAACTCATTCCAGTCGCCTTGTCCTGGATGACTCATGGTGGCTAACTTGCCCTGGCTAATTTTCCTAGGACAACTCGATAATTCAAGAGGGGAACATGTGAATTGTACTGGGGCTTGTTTTTCTTTAAGCGTGAACCTTCTCAAGTTAGACATCATCGAGGCTGGGGTTAGCTACAATTCTACTTGTGTCTCTCTTGAGTTATCTCACATTGAATTGTCATGTGTTGAATTTTCCATGGCAAGTAAGCCATGGCGAGTTGTCATATTCCAAGACCCAAAATGCATTTTTGCCTCCTTCGGTAGTACAATTTTAACCAACTAAGGAAGGAAGATTTGATACTGGCTTTCACTATAATTTTTTTTATCTATACAGATTAGTGGATCAACTCTTGACTAGGCCTCAGAATAATAGAAGAACTGAAAGGACCACCAAAGGTTTAAAGACATATTCAAATAATATAATAATCAATTTCAATAAAATATTTAAAAAATAATTAAAATAATTAATAAATGTAATTGCTATCTGGCTAAACTATACTTTTATATTTAATATACCAAACAATTTCTGATGATCTGGGGGACAGGTTTTACACATTTCTGCTTAATTCTTAAGCCATGTAACCTTATTTTGTTCAGTAATCTAAATAATATTAATAGGATATAAAATAATCAGTCCATTGGGATTCAAGCATATTTGTAAGCTGATTTTCTGCAATTAATTACATATGCTTCTAAGTGAGAATGCATAGAATTACAGACTTAGATCTAATTTAAAGAAAATAGCAGAGAGGAGCATCTGGTTTAGAACTTTTTACATTCTAAAAATAAGCTTCTATTCTTATATTCAATGTGAGTTGAACCAGGGATCTTAGTGCAAAAGGTTATGCATAATGATTCATCCCAATGACTGTTTCATCATGCAAATACCAAGCGCAAAAATGTGGGCTCTTGGAATGGTAGCTATGGCAGCATACTTTTACATTGTGATTAAACTTTGTCCTTGAAGTTTTAGAGAAAGCAATGCTTCTCTAGCTGTCTTAGGTCCAACATTCTTTAGTAAGTCTATCAGAAGAGAAGGATATTTTCATAGACTGAATTCCACACTGAAATGTCAATTACTAATGAAAGCATAGAGGTCATATGATATCAATAGATATCCTCATTTGCTCCATAGTAAGGAAATGTCCTGGAATGTCCACCAGCCATGCCGATGAAAAACCATTTAAAGTTTAATGTCTATGGAGATTCTCAGTCATCCAGGTCATGGTTGTCCAAAAAGCACCTTTGGGATTTAGAAGCCCTTTGTTGAACCAAAATGTTGTCCCAAACTGAGCTTTTAGTTGTTTTTGGAAGAATGTTTTGTGATATTCATGAATGAAGAACCATCAATAAATGATAATTCTGCATATGCAATGCTGGATTAGAAAAATGCAGGTGATACTTGGGCTACGTCAGGATCAATGATGAAATCATAACATTGTCAAATAAAAACCCTAGATCGATCAACATATATCTAAAATTACAGCTAGGAAACTACCTAGGTGCAAATAATTAAATTGTATTTCTTCAAAGTGTCTCTGTGTGCATTAACCATATCCAAGTAATTCAATAGAATCTGTCCTGGCACAAATCCTTAAAACATCTTGACGGCAGAGAATTATTGTTGGGTGTCTTGACAACAGGAAGATTCTAGTTATAGAGAAGTGTGTGTGGGGGGGGGGGGGGAATCAATTGATCTAACTATGCCCAGCTGGGCTACAATGACATATTGCAGAAATTATATGAACTACACTTGGTGAAAAGTTAGCCAGGAAGAAGGACAAGAAACACTCTTGAAGATTAAGATCAAAGTGCACCCACAGATGGAGAGCTGTGATGAATTTTCCTTCTTCTTCTCTTAAGCTAGAAGTTAAAGAGTAGGGAGTATGTTATTTGATGAGGGTTCCCCAACTTGGAGCCTCCAAATGCCTACATTGTAACTTTGGCTAGTACCCAGTTGAGAAAAATTCTATTAGTTCTTTAAGAGCAATAGCAATAGCACTTAGACTTATATACCGCTTCACAGTGCTTTACAGCCCTCTCTAAGTAGTTTACAGAGTTAGCATGTTGCCCAAAACAATCTGAATCTTCATTTTATCAACCTCGGTTTCTCTTCAGAACGTATAAATCTTTTACCTTTTTATCAACCTCGGAAGGATGGAAGGCTGAATCAACCATGAGCCGGTGGGAATTGAACTGCAGAACTGCTGTCAGCTTACAGTCAACAGAAGTAGCCTGCAGTACTGCATTCTAATCAGTGATCTATACCCAATATAACTAGGTTCATTACTCAGGAATATCAAAACACATATTTTCACAGTATGTAGGATTTTTATAAATCCCATGGTCATATAAACTTAACAACCATTAATCTTGCACCATAGTTATTTGGGTTCATCAAAACAAATTCGTTAGATGAGGTGAGGAGCCAACATCGTAATGACACAATCTACGAGCTCACTCCCAAGATCGCAATCGATACTTTTGCCAGTGGATGGTTCATATGGACCTAAACCATCTCGCAGAGATGGTGATCAAGAAGAATACGTTTTGCTGATCTCAAGGACACCGCAAAGTCCCTGATCGATCCAAGAGAGGTTCTTCTAGCCAACGACAAAAGTGTGATGAAGTTGGGACAGCTCTGGAACGGAAGGAAATGGAAAGACAAAGTGTGTCCATCTGGTGAGGAAATTTTATTATTTTAAAAAAGACTCCCCCAACATTTTTTAAGCCAAATTAAATCCGAAAGCAGAAGAAAATAAGCAGTAAATTAAGCTGCATTGGATTACTTTGGACAGTGTGTTATCTTTCTTTCTTTCTTTCTTTCTTTCTTTCTTTCTTTCTTTCTTTCTATTTTGTGAATTGAATTTTTTGCAACTTTTTTTCCTTCTCTCCTCTTTAAATTGAACAGGTTAGTTTTTCTTCTATTCTTTTTATTTTTAACCTATGGATCTAAAATCTTCTTTATTTCAACAAGGGCTTTTATTTTTTTTTATTATGTTCCATTCAAGAACTTTGGTTTTTTTTAAAGCCTGGAATATAAAGAAAATATAAAAGGAGTACAAGGAGGGTTGTAACATCAGAGTGAAAGGAAGTAACACTGCCACTTGGAGGCTGGAGGCTTGAAACATTGTACTTTCCTTTTTTCCTTTGATCTCATTGACTTTGCATTTCGAGGCTTTGCAACTTGCAACTTGTTTACAGAGTGATAAGAGAAAAGAGCATGAATTGTTTATATAGGTGCTCTTTGGGAGCCTAACTGGCAGTGGAAGAGAAATAAAAACAGAATTTTGTTCTTCGTGATCATAAATGAACTTGTGTTTAAAATAAAAAACTTTGAAAGCCAGAGTGGCAGTATCTAATAGTTGGAAGAATGGCACAACATCAAAAAGAGATCTTGGCTTCCGGTTCTGGCTCCAGCGGCGACGGGCGAGCCTAGCGCTCGCTCGCCGCTTTGTTGCCTTTTCTGCCCCCCCACGGGGGCGAGACACTCCGGTTACCGGAGGTCTCCCGTAGGGTCGGCTCGGAGGAGACGTTCTTCCTCACGGCGGTGGGGAGAGCGCTCCCCTCCGCGACCTAGGTGAGGAGGAACATGCTGCGGGGGGTTCTCCCTTCGCCAACGGCTGTCGGCGCCATTCACTTCAATGCAGAGGGCTGAGCGGAGAGGTCGGAAGGTCTGCCGAGGATTCAGCTGCGAGGGAGAGTGAGTTTTAAAAAAGACTTTTTTTTTCCTTGCTGCCAGCCAGGCTGAACGGATTGGGAGGGGGGTGTTTGTTTAAAAAAAAAACCCTCGGACTTAAGCGGCACTTTAAAATGGCTTCTCTGGAAGAGAAAGCGGAAATCTTAAATCCGGACTGTCTCTAACAAGGGAAAGTGGTATGCGGCTACTTGCAACATTGTTTCTAGGTCTGGCTGGATTAAAAAAAATTATTTTTCTACTCTCTCCTCTGGGCTCTGAGATGGGCGGTGGAAGGGGCTTTTCTTTGTCCCTGCCTGATTATTTCAACTATGGAAAATTCCCAGCGTCTCTTTACAATTGGGACTCTCTCTGGATATTGAGGAAGAATTTTTTTCTTGCTGGATTTGTGATTTCCTTTCTGGAGTACCTTCGTTATTATAACTATTGAGTTGGAAAATTGTCTCTCTCTTGGTTCCTGAATTTTACAACGTTTCAACCTTGATCAGAACTTTTGGCTCCCGGTTAGTCTCACCAACCCCACCCTGAAAACGCCATTTTGGTGGCATTGACTTTAACAGTTAATCATGGCTCAAGAAACAGCACTGGCAAGCTTAGAACAACGGATGGCTTCTCTTGAAACTGTTATACAAACTTTGGTAAACGAAATTCAGGCCCAGAGGGCAGAAAACATCAATTTCAAGAAGGAGCTATTGGAGACACGGAAGCAAGTGCTGGAAAACACACAGAAGACTGAAGAATTGGAAGGGGGGTTGGTGGGGGTTAAGGGAGAGATTAAAAATGTTATTAAAGAGGTTGGGGAAATAAATGGGCATGTGTCTAGGATAGATATGGAAAGAATGACATATTTTTTGAGATTTCAGAACGTTCTTGAGGAATCTGGTGAATGCCTCCCTGATCTTATGAGCACAATTTTAGCAGACTATTTACAAAAACCTAAAGATGAGATCAGGGGGGACATTGACCTAGCCTACAGAATTAACTCAGCATATGCCAGGATAAATGAAGTGCCTAGAGAGATACATGTGAAATTTGTTAGAAGGTCAGCCAGAGAGGAAATCCTGAAAGTGCAGAGAGGTAGTCCATTAATCTACCAACAAAAAGAGGTTGCTATCTTGAAGCAGATCCCTAGAAAGATTCGAGAAGCAAGGAGGAAATTTTCCTTCTTGTCTAAAATTTTATTTGATCATGGGATTTGGTTCAAGTGGGTGACACCCGAAGGGATGCTGGTGTTCTGGGAAGGAGGAAGAGTGAGGATTAAAACAGTTGCTGAGGCGGAAGCCTTTCTTAAAAAACATTCCTCTGTCCTGGGGGAAGATCCAGGGGGGACGGAGGGGGCCACGGCCCCGCCCGCTGGGGGCCAGGGAGGAGAAAAAGAAGATACAATAGCCAAAAGACTTAGATCGGCAAAATAAATTTGCCTTGATTTTTCTGAACAATTTTGCATAATATTTGTATCTGGATTTTTTTGTAAATGTCTGACAGCATGGAACTGAGAATTTAGGTATATGTACTTGCTTTTACCTTGTAGTGTTATGAAAAATGTTTTTTTTTTGTTATTTTTTTTATTGTGTAATTTGAGGTCTCGGAAGGGCCGACGACTCTGACGTGAATGCTCTCAAAATTTCTTTGTATCCCTTACCCCACCCTATAGAAAAGATGTAAAACCAAAAAGAGATCTTAACATTGCAAAAGATTATGTTTGGAATTCAAAATTTATTAGAAGTAACAGAGAGAATTGAGAAGAGAATGGAAAACATAGAGTTTTTAACAGCAAAAAATGATGGAAAAGTTGAAGATGCCTATAAAATGGAGGTTAGAGTCCCAAAAATCCAAGGGAAAAATGAATACAAAGATAAGACAATTGATGATTTTAAAAGAGTGAGTGTGGTTGAAAGTGAAAAGAGTGAAGTATGGATAAGAGAATTAGATGGACAGGAATTCTACCTCAGATTTCAAGGTACAGAAGAAGAAGAAAAAAGAGAAGAAACAATGGATTTAAAGAGAGACATTTTGTCAGAAGCACTATTGACAACCAAAGATAAGCTGATTAAAGAAGCAAATGGAGGGTATTGGGTATTGAGAGATGCAACAAGCATAAGGTTCGAAGAGAAGTCCACAAATATTTTATTAAGAAAATAAACAAAAGACTAATTCCACAAATGGCAAAAGAAATAAGACTGCATTTTTTTTGGAAAGATACAGATTGATATATGAATGCTAATAACAAAAAATTAGTTAAATTTAGTAAATGTTAGAGTGTTTTGTTAAAAATGAAGTGACAAAAGGATATGGTTAAATAAATAATTGATAATGATAATAATGTATATATATGTGTGTGTGTTGGTTTGATGAGAGGAAATTTGATAGCAATGAAATGACAATGGATATAGTTTATACATGTACTGGTTTAATAAAAGGAAATTGGATACAAATTGTAAACAGCGATTTGGAAAATAGGTTTAAAATTTTTGTTATCAAATATAATTAATTCTTATTTAGAATACATCATAAAGGTGCTGTGTTATTGGATGATATTAGAGCTAATAGCTAATGAAATATTATTTCGTGGTTCTGTTTTTAATTTTGGAACATTTTATGCAAAAGGACGTAAAAACAATTATAGTAAAATGAAAATTGAGGTATGATGATAGTAAGATATATAGAGGTTTGATTTAAAATATATAATTTGACATGAATTGTAAGTAATGACCGTGGAAGAGATGCACAAAAGCTTTTTGTAACCAATTGACACACTTTCTACAATATGTAACGAAAGATGATTTTGTGGTGGTTTTTCTGTGTTATGTTTGTCAGTTTAATAAAAAAAAATTTAAAATTACATAAAAAATGTGTTACACTTACGTACTTTTATGTGCTACAGAATTAGAATTCCACACATTTAGCATCATGGCAAACAACTAGCAAATGAAGTTCCATGTGGCATATTTCTAGATAATTAGGATGGCAATTCAAGAGACTGAACTAACAATTTTGCTTTCCATGATGAATTAATTTTTTGAGGGATGGAAGATAGAATGTGAATAATAGGCTGCAAAGTGAAAGACTGTTAACACTGAAACAAGATAATGTACTGAAATAATTTGGAATACTCCAAAGCATTCAAATAATATTTGAGAACCTGTTTCTGCCTTCATGTTTAACTATTATGAAATTTGTTACAGCATGTTTATAGTGAAAAGTGAGTGATAATTCCGCAGCTAAGTGTTCTGTTAAGTATATTTATTATAAATATGCTAGCAGATCTCCTCCTGTTCAGCTCTTCTATTCAGTTGGTTATATATAAATAGGTTAAAGATTTCTGTCATTCTGTTGGCATTTAGCGTTTACTGACTATAACAGCAAATGTGTTCACACATGTGTGAATGAGCCATTACAGAGAGATCTCAAAAGCAGACTATTTATATTCTTAGCTGTGAATTCAAACAAAATGGTATACAGAAAGTTCAGCTCACATTGTTATCTTAATATCAAGATGTTTAGAAATGAAGTGATGTTCATGTATATACATATAAACAGTACTTGCTGTAAATTTGGCTATCTAATTACATTTATGTTTTAACAGTTCGTACTATAGCATATTTTAACAGCACAGTCTAGCTGACTCTTGTGTCTCCTGTGCACTGATGTATAGGAGATAATGATTTGTTTTCAATAAAGTCCAACTATTTAAGCAGTAATACAAAATCTATGATTCATCACATTTTTTTCCCCTCTGGCATTGAAAATGCATTCTTGGTGCAGATTTGTTTGTCCTTCTAATTTGGGGGGTTATTTGCCTTGTTGCAAGTCTGGCTATAATTTTTAATCTTATGATTTCAGCTGTGCACACTTGAATGAAAAGGCAATCAAGTCAGTGAGAAAAAATGTACAAATAATACTAAACGTGAGATGCCAAAGTTTGATTTGTAACTAATGCCATAAATACATTAAACTCAAATTCATATCATTATGCTGCTCTAGGCTTCCTGGAAATTAACCATCCAATAAAAACAAAGCCTATTTTAAGAAATATGCACACTGTTTATGCTTTTTTCTCTGCATTTTCTTAACAGAAAACTACAGGCAAGACAACCCATTATTTCTTATTAAATACATTCATAATTCATTATTACTAATGAATACTATTATTACTGCCCACAATACATGCGCAGAACTATTAGGCATAATTTTTAAAATTCTGTCCCAAAGAGGTGACATTCTAATTTTATACATATCTAAAAAAGCTAATAATGAAGGAATATACGCATGTTTTGATTGCTTCATCTGCATAGTTCTGTTTTTAAATGTTAGGAGGTTTTTTTCTTACACTAGTTAAATTAACACAGAACTAGACCTTAAGCTATACAGATCCATGTCCAATTGCAAGGTCAGACCTAGCCTTAATGGCAGCCCCACTAGACAGACCATAGCAGGATATAAGCTCCACAAAGTAGAACTATTTTTATTGGGACAGGCTATAACAACAGGATCTTGCAAATCTGGTTATACTATTGTATATTGTAAGGTTTTTGAATTCAGTTCAGAATCTGATAATTCCAATGAAACTCTGAACATGAAGCTACTGATAACCAGTTTTTATTTTCTGCAGAAAGCAAAAAGACTTGACAGCATTTTTGTCTCCCACCTTAACAGAGCAAGCAGAGAGAGAGAGAGAGAGAAACAGGCGCAAGCCTCACCGTCCAGTCGTGGGGGAAAACTTTTTGTCAAACTTCTTATAGTCTTTGCACAGCTTGTACAGATAGTCATAATGTTAAAAGCATTCTTTCATGTTACACAAACCTCGTGATTTTTCTCAGTGCACTGAAAACAATAGAAAGAAAGAAAGAAATTTTCTGACATATGACAGAGCTTTGTTAGGCAATGCTGAACACACATTTCAAGTTGCAAGCAAGGTTATTTTAACTGAATCCACTTTTTTACTTTTCACAAGTAGTTGCTTTACCAGCCTAAGCTTGGCAATTCACCTAGAAGTTTTATCTATGAAGTTGGCACGTTAGGTTACAATGGAGCTTCTCTCAACAGCAATTTAACAAAAGTTGAATTAGGTTACACTCTGTATATGCTCTAATCCTTCAGGGGTCCTTTCACTATATATCCTCCCAATTCTTATATCACAGTGAACTAGGGAAATATCTGCCTGATCCACTTCTGAATATTATCTCCTTGCAATATGTAAGACTCATTTACACCCGTAAACAGAAATGACTGTCAATTATAGATTGTAGATTAAATGGACCTACAGTATGTAAAATCTGTAGTATTAACATAGGATATTGCTTGTTTTCTATCCAGATCAGGCACTTACTTGGGGCCACATAACTGTAATCCAGTCCAATCCAGTCCTCTGGCAGCATTCTGCCGACAGAAAACAGGGCCCGTTTTCAGCCATCTAAGTGCTAGAGGCTGAGGAGGCCAAAAACGGGCCACATGGGGGCCTTGCAGGGCCCATTTTTGGCCAGCAGAGTGCTGCTGGAGGCCAGGGAGGCCAAAAACCTTTTAGAGTGCAGTCTTAAAGTTACTTCGGGTTCTTTATAATCACCATTTTGCAAGGATTGTTTGTCAATAATTGTTTCTTTGAGTTCTAAAGATCATGTGTGATGGTATCTAGTCAGCTTGTCTTCTGTCAGCCGCTTACTGATTGTCTTCAGTTTTTCCAATCAGGATCTTCTCCAGCGACTCTGGCCTTCTTGTTAAATGTCTAAGATACTTCAGTTTTAGCTTTGTTCCAGTAAACAGTCATGTAGTTTTAAATGATTTTTTTTTTTTTTTTGCAATCCAAGTCAAGTAATTTTCTCTCACACACAGCAAGCAGTAAGGTCTAGGTTGAAGTTATTTGAACCTGTGCCTTTGACCTCTAGAAGAGATGCAAAAATGAAAACACACTCCTTAACTCTCCCTATTCTCTCTCTTCCAGTTGATATTTGAAGAATCACTGGGAACTCAGTCTGCGGTCCAAGAAGCAGTGGGGGGAAATGGTTCATTTAATGCTAGTTCTCTGATCCCACAAAGCTGATCTGTGGAATCAGAAAACTGTCAGCTAAACCACTCTTTTTCCTTTGGTTTCTTTTGCCAGGGGTGGTAAGAGAACTGCCTGGCAAAGAAAAGCAGGAGCTGCTTTTGATATGTGCTGAGTGATCTTCTGGAAGACCACTGATTATGGGAGGGAAGGAAGGAAGGAAGGAAGGAAGGAAGGAAGGAAGGAAGGAAGGAAGGAAGGAAGGAAGGAAGGAAGGAAGGAAGGAAGGAAGGAAGGAAGGAAGGTAGGTCACAGCTCACAGGAAGCTGTGACAACAGATCAGTTCTAGGCTGAAATGGGAAGGTGTTCTCTATGTACATTAGAGGAACTCTCTGACTTCACTCTATTATCTTCTCTACTTTGCAAAGTTCTTGTCAGTCTGGGCACTTTTAAACACATGCCTGGACATCTTGCATGAGGCTTTTAATTTAATGTAAATAAAAAGCCCCAACTGAAAGCAACACAGATACTGGATGAAACCAGAAAGAAATCTCACATGAAGAACTTCTTCCCATCTGCTTGTTGTTTGAGCTGCCTCTCAATTGGGCCTTTCTAAATGCGTGTCTAGGTAGAACTGGAGGGGGAGAGTTATTTGTGTGCATTTGTGTGTGAGAGAGAATTTGGATATGGTGGAACCACAAATCTCTATGAAAGCTACAGTGGGTGCCTTGTATTTTCTACTGTCAAAGTTTAAGAGCATGGAATGAGGTTCCCATATATGGAGGGAATCAGTGGTGGGATTCAAAAAAAAATATTACTGGTTCTGTGGGCATGGCTTTGTGGGCGTGGCATGGCTTTGTGGGTGTGGCAGGGGAAGGATACTGCAAAATCTCCATGACCTCCCCACCCCACTAACCTGCTTTCCAGCTCCGTTGTCCTGTTCAGGGCAACAAAAGAAGATTGGCTGGGAAGCAGCGGGGGTGGGGCCAGCTTATTTACCAGTTCTCCGAACTACTCAAAATTTCAGCTACCGGTACTCCAGAACCTGTCAGAACTGGCTGAATACCACCTCTGGAGGCAGGGGTGGGTTCCTGCTGCCATTACTACTGGTTTGGCACCTGAAAAGTTTTGCATGTGTGCACTATCTTCGCTCGTGCATGCGCATCTCCACTTAAAATGGTCTGAGCATGTGCACAACATTAAAAAAGGAATAAAAATTACATTTTTTTCCATTGAAGATTGTTCTGTGCATGTGCAGAACAGAAAATCAAGATGGTGCCGGCAAGGATAGTACCGGTATGGTCACGTGTCTGCCGGAGCTACTACCTATTCGGCCAATTGGACCGAACTGGTAGGGACCCACCTCTGTCTGGAGGGAATGCTACAGCAGCCAATAGTACAGAAGTAAAATCCATATTGTCAATATAGTATAGTGGTTAAAAGCACTGGATTCAAAGCTTGGAAATTGTGAATTCTAATCTTCCCTAATATGAGCCAGTGATTCTTTCCCACCACAGGAAGAAGGTACTGTCATGTTCAGAAAATATTGCCAAGAAAATTACCTGGGCTTATTACTATAACCATCCAAAGTCAGGATTGACCTAAACAACCATAGTAACAAGGCCAGTGATATGAATATGTGATTCCAAGATAATTGGGCCTTGCTTGCCTGCCATAAACTGCAAAATTTAACTTCCGTCATCAAAAGTCTCTTATCACCACACAGATTCTAAGTATAGCATAGCTCACTCAAAAATAAATTTCTGAAAAGTTCTGTTTAAAAAGGATATCATTGATAGCTTTCATCCTGGACAGATTATAAAATAATTTCTAAAGTTCTTAGGGTCCATTGTATCTCTAGTTAAAAGAGATATGGTCTTAAAATGGAGAAGATTTAGAACAATAATGAATAAACAGGAACATTTAACTAATTCTAAAAGACAGCATAAGCTTTCCTCCATTTATTCTTCTTGTCTTCAGTTCCTCTTTTTATTGCTTGTTTTATTGTCAGTTCATATCCTTCATAACACCCTTCCCTTCTATTTATATCAAATTTTTGAATGATGTACTATCTTTCAAAAGATAGTACAATTATATCTTTATAATTGGATCAGATTTAAATCTCAACTTCATCCATTTTTGATTTTGAGAAACGGGTGCGTCACTTTGAAGGTCTGCTTGGAGGAGCTAACAAGTGGTCATTTAAGGTCATTATTAATGTAGATTTGACATTTATATGGCAGCTACAAGAGATTATTATGTTTTTTTTTCTTTTGGTCACCAAGGTACTAAGGAGAAAGCTATTACAAACTGTCTTTTCTTCCCCCTGCCCAACAGCCTGTTATTGAAAAGATGGGATGGATTTGTGAAGGTTGTTTAAACACTAAATACATGAGAGGTTCAGACTGTTTTGAAGTAATGGTGAAAATATGTAAAGTCTCAAAGAAATGAAAGATAATTTGGCCATCAACTCAGTCTTGCTTTCCCTTCTCAGACACATACCACTTAAAATTCATTTTACTTCTAGAAATAGAACAGTTTCCCCTTGTCAATTACGTTATATTAGTGGCTAGAGTTTTGGAAATTCTTCTCTGCATTTTCCCAAAATGAAAAAAATAAAATTATGTTTTGCATGACTCATCCGTGTGATGGTCTTCAAAAATTGACATCATGACCAAAACACGTTCCAAATTGCTGTGTAAATAACAAGATTTGAAAACACTGACTCCAAGGAATAGGATAGTATGTTAGGTCAATGTGAGACTGGCTCTAATATGATGGCACAGCACAATCACACTATCAGTGGATGAAATTACTGTGGTACTATACCAGGGGTCTGCAAAGTTGGCTCTTTTAAGACTGGTGGACTTCAACTCCCAGAGTTTCCCAGCCAGCATAGCTGGCTGGAGAATTCTGGGAGTTGAAGTCCACCAGTCTTAAAAGAGCCGACTTTGCAGACCCCTGTACTATACCAACTTGAAGACATCTGACTTTTATACAGACACAAATATGGAAATATTGCACTTTTGTCCAATATTAGGTTTTCATCCATTCGTGGGAAAACAACCTCAAATCATAATAACTAAAAAAACAGAATTTGACAGCATTTTGAAAAGTGGGCATTCCAGAATTATGGTACTAATAGTTGTTATAGCTTTAACTAGCTAATAATCGAAAGAGAGAACAAAATTTACAAAACCCCAAATCTAATTCTAAAGAATGTTTTCTTTTCTAATGCAAAAAAAAAATGAATTATAGTTTCTAATTCAGATAAAAAACAAACATTTACTCTGATATTTTTATATTAAGAGCTTTTCTTCTCAAATAGTTTATTTCTCCTTATTCTCTTTTATCATGCTTTTCCATGCTGCGTATTCAGAAACCCCAAACATCTTCAATATTACAAGCTGGAAGGATAAGAGAGAAGAAAACTCAATTTGCATAATAATAATAATAATAATAATAATAATAATAATAATAATAATAATAATAATAATAATAATAATAATAATAATAATAATAATAATAATAATAATAATAATAATAATAATAATAATAATAATAATAATAATAATAATAATTTATTACATTTGTGTGCTGCCCAATTCTCAGAGGCCCTAGGTGGCTCACACAATCAAAGAAATTAGCAATAAATAATAATAATAATTTATTAAATGTATATGCTACCAGGCTCCCAGCATCTCTGAGAGGTTTAGAAATTGATAAAAGTGTTAAAAACAAATAAAACAAAAACACAAAATAAAAAAAACAAGATGGCAAAAAACCCTAAAATCATAAATAAATGAAATGTATTGATAAAGTTAAGACAAAGTTCAAGCTACTCCTTCTGAGCTTTAGTTTTTAATGGCACCCATTCCAAATAATTTCTTTGTAAACTATCAATATACTTAGAATGGCGAGTGTTTTTGACACACTGAAGACACTTTCCATATAGCACACTGTCTCTTAGTGGATGATGAGTAAAGGAACATTACTTTGGATTTAGTTTGCTTTACTTAGGATCTTAACCAGTATTTAAAGAACAATACTAGACAATAAAAGATATCTCTAGAACCCAAAATAAAGAAGAATCACAACATTAAAAAGAATGTAATTTAGAAGTGATTGTCAGCGAATAAAGTATAAACTGCTTAAAGGTAGATTTGCACTGAACCCTGCTTTGGCATGAACTAAAATGGTATGTCCCTCCAGAGCAATTAATTTGTGTATAATTCAGATGGTGATATACAGGCAGCCCTTGACTTACCACCATTCATTTAGCGACTGTTCAAAGTTACAACAGCACTGAAAAAAGCGACTAAGAAAAAATCCTCACTATTAGGACAGTTGCAGATCATGTCATCAAAATTCAGATGCTTGGCAACGGGTGTGCATTTATGATGGTTGCATAATCACTGGGGGAAGCTGGATTCGTTTAATAGCTATGTGATTCACTTAACTATTACAATGTTTTGCTTAACAACTGAGCCAGTTTGGTCTAATGGTTAATGCACCAGCCTAGAAAACGGGAGTGTGTGAGTTCTAGTCCCACCTTAGCCATAAAGGCCAGCTGGGTGATCGGCCACATGACCATGGGGAGGTCTTTGGACAGCGATGGTTCTTTGGCTGTGAAACAGAGATGAGCACCACCCCGTAGAGTTGGGAACGACCAGCACATATGTGCAAGGGTAACCTTTTCCTTTAAACTCCATGTATGGTATGTCTTAAAACCGCCAGGCTAAATGTTGTTCACAGATTACTAGTCCAATGGTCCTGATTTAATGTCAGCATTTCCCAACATTCTGAGGTGGGAAATGTATTAAAACTACAGCTGATGCCAGAAATAGGCTTTATATGCTTAGGGCTGATGGCAGAGGTGCTATTATTATTATTATTATTATTATTATTATTATTATTATTATTATTATTATTATTATTATTATTATTATTATTATTATTATTATTATTATTATTATTAAGGTGCCCCATAGTATTGTTATGGGGTATTACCTCAGCAGAAATATAATCTCAGAGGGAAAATCCCAAATTCATTTTGCCAAAATATTGTTCATTCTGCATTAAGTGGTAATGAGCCATCAGTGATGAAACACAAATACCAAACTACACTCTACTGTATTTCGTGTGCATTGTATCAATACATTTGGCTCTGGCATGGAGGAGACCGTTTCATGTGGTTAGAAAATGCTGCGTTCAAATATAATTGTCACCAAGTTCACTGAATGGACCTTTAAATCAGGGGTTTGCTCTATTCATATAACCTGAGGGATAATACTGTTCCTTGGGGTTGCTTTACACATTCAGCTATGAGTATTAAATAAATTATAACGAGAAATCAATTTAGGAGGTTCACATATGAAAGTTGCAGTTTTTTTAATTAATATCCCCAAGTTTATGTCTGCTAACAAGTAGCTGTGTGAAGCAAATAAACACTTATTTCATCAAGCCGGCCTAACATAGCCTCCTCTGGGACAAATTTTAGACAGTTTTAAATGGGGGATTTTAATTTGGTTTTAATTTGGTTTTAGCGCAGTTTTTTTGTCATTTAATAGGTCTTTTAAATTTATGTATTTGGTACTATTTTGTATGTTGTTTTAAATTCCTGTGCGCCGCCCTGGGTCCGGTTGGAGAAGGGCGGGATATAAATTGAATTAAATAAATAAATAAATAAATAAATAAATAAATAAATAAATAAATAAATAAATAAATAAATAAATAAATAAATAAATAAATAAATAAATAAATAAATAAATAAATAAATAAATAAATAAATACTTCAAGCTTCTTAAATCAGAAGACAGTGTGATTACCTCAGCAGGAATTTGAGCATTCATCATCCCAGAAGTGATAGTTCATGCCACCAATCAATTTAGTTTTGACTACACAGTTATTGCTATAAGTCACTTGTATAACATGAGAAATGGCCACAATACCAAAGATAACTATAATTGTGGAGCTGTTTTCCCCTCTGTGATTCCCCTTGATTTTCTGTTTCAAACTATCAGATTTAGAAGCAAAGGATTGGAAACTAATTTTACACAAGCTGAATAAAATAAGGGGAAGACTAGACCTGTTTGTCCTGTTGTCAAACAGTCACACTCATATAATGTGGTGCCATCCTATGGAGACTATAGGGCAGAGCTCCATTGCTCCATTCATGATAATGAGGAAGGGATTCCTTAAATCCCGAAAGCATTGTCAGCTTACCACAACTTGCTCTATAAAGAAAAATAGCACGGCATGATTCCATAAAATATTGTAGTTTCAACAGCTACAAAAGATGTGTTTTAGAAGTTTCCGGAGTTTCTAAAAATCTTTTTAGCCAAAGTACTTCAAGATCACATATTTTTGCAGCAGTTTGGAACATGATCCCTTTTTTTATCTGCTTTGTTGTAAACTTTCTGAGTTCTCTTTGTGGCATTGCTACATTTTGGAGGGGGGGGGGGAAGAGGCACGTTACTGTAGCAAGCCTAGCTTCTGTCCAGAATCTAAAATTATCTAACTGTATCTCTGAACAGGCCTTTTATTCTAGTCATATTAAATTTAGTTTGAAGGACCTCAACCGTCAGTGATATTAGCAAGAACCTTAGCAATCAGCAACATCTTTAACTGCTTATCTTCCTTCATTCCTTCAACAATGGGGGAAAGGTTTCCTGCCAAGAACAATGCATTCCGCTAATTAAAAGTCCTTTTCTCTCAAATATTGTATTATAACCTCATCCTGCTTGTTTGTGATCAACATTCCTTTGTCAAACGTACTGTTAAATATTATTAAAATGTGCCCTCAGGCTAGGCCAATTTGCTCTGTGAGATGCCTTCATCTAGTTTCTATCTAACTCAAGCTTTATATACACTCTAAAATACCAGGGAAACAATAACTTACATCCTTGCCTTGTTTAAACCTTAAGCAAATGGGCTAAAATATTCTCTAAAATATAAGTGTTGAAAGGCAGTTGTTTATGTTGGATTTCGCTGAGGAAAAGGATACAAGAGTTTCAAACACCGGAACAAAAGTAGGCTGAGGGCGTGGAAACAAATATGAACAGATTAAGAGAAAGGGTTGCACAGCAGATGCAGATGCAAATGTCAAAAATGGAATGCCCAAGGTAGGAAAGTTGGGATGATTGAGTTTGAAATCTAAAAGGAAAAACAAAAATAACAATTGGATAGCAAAAGCTCTAATTCCTTAAGTAAAAAAAAGGTTACCCTATGCCTGTGATGGCAAACCTATGGCATGCGTACCACAGGTGGCACGCAGAACCATATCTGCTGGCACCCAAGCCATGAGCTCAAGCATAGGTGTGCGTGCCAGCCAGTTGATTTTCGGCCTTCCAGAGGACCCCCAGGGGAGGCCGTTTTCGCCCTCCCCAGGCTTCAGGAAAGCCTCCGGAGCCTGAGGAGGGCAAAAACACCTACTGGAAGTTCATTTCTGGAGCCTTTTCTGGAGCCTGAGGAGGGTGAAAATGGCCTCCCCCAGCCCCCTGGAGGAAATACCAAGCTCAGCTTGGAGGTGAGCAGTGTGACACGCATGGGGGTGGGGGGAGTGTGTGGGAGGTTGTGCACACATGTGCATGTGGGGGAGGGGCACTTTGCATTATGAGTGCTGGCACGCACACACGCTATTACGCAGGCGCCTTCGCATTTTGGGCACCCAACAACAAAAAGGTTCGCCATCATTGGCCTATGTATTCTGCTAGGATCATTTTAAGGCTGCTTATTCCTTGGTGTGGTGCTTCTCTCAGGCAAAAATAATGTTCTATCTTCCAGCTGCAGAATATGAGATTTAAAAAATCGAAGTAGCACCAGAGGGAGGGAAAAAAACAGTGCCAGACTCAGTATACATTCAACAGCTTTGGTAGGGGGAAAAATGGTGTATGGTTGCCTAGAACATTACAGCTGGCAGATTTCATTTCTTATGGGCTAAGGCCTGTTTGGTTTTTCACTAAAACCTTTGTGTGTATCCCCCCCCCCCCAACAGATAGAGCTGTGTGGTAGTAAAAGATATGTCCCCAAATCCCACTAAACCTATGGGATGCCTCCCTCCAATACATGGGAAAGCCTTAAAGTGTCCTTGTAAGAACACATTCACAGCAAGTTTCAGTGACCCTGAGTGATGACAAGGACAAGACTCAGTCAGGGACCTGTGGCCCAGTGAACCAAATTGCTTCTATTCATTAGCCTTATCTCAGAGATAGTATAGCTGACATGCTGACCTAGTAGGAAGGGATAAGTAGTGATAATAATAAAGGTCATACAGATGGGTTTATTTAAAACACTCAGATGCTGTGTCTTAATTTCCACTCTATCTGTCTTTTTCTTTTCTTTTTTTATATTGAAAAAGTTTTATTGAGTTTACATTTTTTGTGGGGTAGGGTAAGGGTTACATAGAAATTTTGAGAGTGGTCACGTCAAAGTCGTCGGCTCCTCCGGAACCTCAAATTACATTATTAAAAAGAAAAAAAAGAAACATTTCACATAACACTACAAGCTGGGAGCAAGTACATATTCCTAAATTTTTCAGTTATATACTGTCAGTCAATTGCAAAAATCCAGATTACAAATATCATACAATATTACTCAAAAGAAAAACCAGGGCAAAGTTATTTTTTAGATCTAAGTCTCTTGGCAATTGTATCTTCCCCCTTCTCCCCCGGGCCCCCAGCGGGCGGGGCCATGGCTCGCCCTGCCCCCCCTGGATCTTCTCCCAGGACAGAGGAATGTTTTTTAAGAAAGGCTTCCGCCTCAGCAACTGTTTTAATCTTTACTCTACCTCCTTCCCAGAACACCAGCATCCCTTCGGGTATCACCCACTTGAACCAGATCCCATGATCAAACAATGTTTTAGACAAGAAGGAAAATTTCCTTCTGGCTTCTCTAATTTTTCTTGGAATCTGCTTCAAGATGGTAATCTCCTTTTGTTGGTAAATCATAGGACTCCCTCTTTGCGCCTTCAAGATTTCCTCTCTGGTTGACCTTCTAACAAATTTTACATGTATCTCTCTGGGTACTTCATTCATCCTAGCATATGCAGAATTTATTCTGTAGACTAGGTCAATGTCCCCTCTGATCTCATCTTTGGGTTTATGTAAATAGTCTGCAATAATTGTACTCATAAGATCAGGGAGACATTCACCATCCATCTCAGAAACATTCTGGAATCTCAAAAAATATGTCATCCTTTCCAAATCAATCCTAGTCACATGCGCATTTATTTCCACAACCTCATTAGAAACATTTTTAATCTCTCCCTTAGCCCCCTCCAGCCCCCCTTTCAATTCTTCATTCTTCTGTGTATTCTCAAGCACTTGTTTTCGAGTGTCCAATAGTTCCTTTTTAAAGTTGACATTTTCTGCCCTCTGAGCCTTAATTTCTGATACCAAATTTTGTATAACAGTTTCAAGGGCAGTCATTCTTTGTTCAAGGCTTGCGAGCGTTGCTTCTTGTGCCATGTTTAGCTGTTAAAATCCGTGCCAGTAAAATGGCGTTTTTAGGGTGGGGCTGGTAAGGCAGATCAGGAGTCCAAAGTTCTCAAAGTTGTACAGCTGCAAAATTCAGAAGCCAACAGAGAAACACTTTTCCAACTCCGTAGGTATAATAACGAAGGCAATCCAGAAAGGAAAACACAAATCCAAAAAAAGAAAATTCTTCATCAATAATTAGAGGAAGTCCAAATCGCAAAGAGACACTGGTAATTTTCCATAGGTCATAGTCAGTCGGGGACAAAGAGAAGCCATTTTCCGCCCAAACTCAGAGCCCGAGGGAGAAAGCGGTTAAAAAGCAAAAGAGAAACTGTTTCAGCCAGACCTCGAGACATAATTGCAAACAAGCCACAAAGTACTTTCCCTTGTTAGAGACCATCCAGATTTAAAGTTTCCGATTCCTCGCAACGAGGCATTTCCGAGTGCCGCTTTTAGTCCAAGGGGGGGTTTTTAGGAACAAACGCCCCCCTCCAGTCCCTTTCAGCCCGGCTGACAGTACACAAAAAGAAAAGTTTTAAACGCTCACTCTCCGCTCGCAGCTGAGGTCCCGAAAAGCCTCCCGACTCTTCCGATCTTCTCTCTTCATAGAATTAAATGGTGCCGCCAACCTTTGGCGAAGGGAAGACCCCCCGCAGCATGTCCTCTTCCACCTAAGCCGAGGAGCAGGGTCTCTCTCCCCACTGCCGCGGGGGGGGGGCTTCCCTGTCGAGCCGGCTTTACGGGAGAAGCCCCAAACAAGGGGCTTCTCGCCCCCGTGGGGGGGCAGGAAAAGGATCAAAGCGGCGAGCGAACCCTAAGTTCGCCCGTCGCCGCCGGAGCCGGAACCGGAAGCCTCTATCTGTCTTTTTCATTGTCTTGCCTTTGCAATATAGTAAGCCAAAGGTATGAGAGCCCTGGTTCTGTGTTTTCTCACGTTGCTCAGCAAAGTATCAAAGCTTTCCTGGGTGTTCAGTATGAATTGTATGAACTGAATGCATGCAAGTAAAATTATGTTGTATCTTCAGAGTGATTTGGTTGTTTTAGATGAAGTTTTGACTACAACAGGTAGAAAAAAGTTCTCTCTCTCTCTCTCTCTCTCTCTCTCTGTGTGTGTGTGTGTGTGTGTGTGTGTGTGTGTGTGTGTGTGTGTGTGTGACATGCAGTGAGGGTTGGGAGAAATACTCAAATATGTCTGAGAGTATGGTCAACTCAGGAATATGCTTTCAGAAGAAGAACCAAGATAACCTTCCCTTCGTGTATTGCATTTGTTTCTTTTAGTAGATGACAGATTACTAAAATTGTTTATACTTCTTTGGATGAAGGTGGCAAATCACACCTTTATAGATTTCTTTTTTTTTTAAGATTTTTTTTTATTTTTAGACAAAAACATATTGAAACCATCTTCAGTTACATACAATGTGTCAACTGGATACAAGACTTTTGTGCATCCTTTCCATAGTCCCACTTACAGTTTATATACGATCTCATATTTTCAATCTAATATATATGTATACATTATTATCATTACACATCATTTATTTGACTATAACTATTATTCCTTCATTTTATACAAGATATTCTAAATTTTAGATTCCTTTATATTATAACAATTCCTAGATCAATCCAATAATAGTACATCTTTATATTATATTCTGTATCATTCTATTATCCTTGTATTGTAAAATTCTCTAGCAGCTTTCATTTCCATGTTTTTTTAATCTAACTACTGATAAAGTAAGTCCCATATCTTATAAAATTGCTTATCTTCTTGTTCTTTGATTTCAAATATCAATTTACTCATTTCAGCACATTCCATTATCTTCTGAATAACTTCCTCCTACACCATTATAGATTTCTTTTTCTTTACTTTATTTCCATTTTTTATTTTTTTCTATTTCCCCCCTTTTCTTCCTTATTTTCTACATCTACTATTCGTTCTTTGTGTTCTTTTTTTTCTTGCATTGGTTTTTATTGTTGTAATTATAATCTTTAATAAAATTACCATGAAAAGTAAAGAAAAATGAAGACACCAGGAGCATCCCCATTCTCCACCAATTTTCAAATGGCCCCAACCCGTTAGTCTTTTAGAGGGCATTGAAGATTTGGCTGCTCTCCAAGCATTGGAGTCAGGTGTGGTATTTACTTACTTTCCCTACCGATGTGCAAATGTGAGCGTGTGCGCACAGAGTCCATGCATGCACTCAGCTTTCTGCGCATGTGCTTTGATCACATGTGTGGCTTGAACACCTGCGTACAGCTTGAAACGTGCCTAAATAGAGCTGGAATGGTGGGTGGGCCCACCTGCGATTTCCACTTCCGGTTTGGGTGAACCTGTCCGACTCAGCTGAATACCACCTCTGATAGGAGTCAATGGGAAAATGACCTTTGTTGGTGTTTTTCTACAAGTGGGGCAGGGGTGGGCTCCTGCCAGTTCTAACTTCTTCTATAGAAGAGGTTCCACAAATCTACAGTACCTTTTAGAACCGGTTCCAGCTCCATCCCTCCGCCAGTCCGCACATCATCAAGATAAAGAGCGAGAGGAGGAATTCTGGGAGTTGAAGTCCACAAGTCTTAAAGCTGTCAAGTTTCCCCTGGTTTTTTTTTTCTAAAGGGTTATGAGTGCAAGGGTGTTGTAACTTGACAGCTTTAAGACTTGCGTGCTTCAAATGTCAGTTTCTGAGCCAACATTTTGGTTGCTAAGCAAGAGCGTTGTTAAGTGTGTTTCACCACATTTTACAAGTTGGCCACACCCACCCAGTCGCATGACTGCCAAGCCACTCCCACCCTGTCACATGGCCAGCAAGCTACTCCCACAAAGCAGGCCACACCTACAGAAGAGGTTCTAAAAAATTTTGAAACGCACCACTGAAGTGGGGTCATTGTTTATCTTGACCAGGGTTATAACCTGGAATTGAGAAACTTTCTAACAGCGAGGACAATTAAACAGGGGAACAGCTTGCCTTCTGAAGTTGTGGGTGCTTCATTATTGGAGGTTTTGAAGAAGAGACTGGACAGTCACTTGTCTGAAACACCCTTATGCCGGCCTCCCCCCACCCAGCCCAGCTGAGCTCTGGAGGAGGCGGAGGCAGAGTGTCTCCTCAGCTCGGCTGGCCACGCTCTCCCCCCCCCCCTCAGAGTGAGCGACCTCTGGTCTCGCCAAGGCAGCTCTGATGGGGCGTCATCATCGTCAGCCTGATGCAGCAGCTGCTGAGTGTCCCGTGAGGCGGCGGTGGCGGCGGTGGCCGTGTCTCTGAATGGGGCCATGGCCAGCGGGGGCTGCCTCACATCTGCGTTGCCAGGCGCAGCTCCTTCCTCCTCCTCCTCAAGGGATGCTGGGCTGGGCTTGTGCCACAGACTGAGAAGGCGCCTCTGGGATGTGTGCCTGGGGGGCAGGGGGGCAGGGTGCTGAGCCTGTCCCTGCGCAAAAGGTAATGGCTGGGGCTGTGCAGCAATAACTGGGACAGCAGGCTGGACCGGCGGTGTGGTGAACGGCAGAGTTGGTTGATGGCCAGCAACAATGGTCAACGGAGAAGGAATGGCCAAGCTGGGAGGGGGCGTCCCTTGCTTCTGCCTGACTGAGCCACAGCAACGCATGGCCAGGTACAGCTAGGGGATAAATAAATAAATTTGGAATGGGAAAATATACCCATGAATGGCCATTTCCTTTTGAAGACATCTTGGAAGGAACTGATGAAAGCCAAGGATCTGTGGCGCAAAAAGATTGTTAACATGTTTCTACTCACCTCCACCCCACCCTCCTTTCAGGCAAAAATGTTTCTCAGGCCAGCACTGTTCTTTGTGGGTTATGACTATAAGTAACTCATAAGCTTACTTATAGTAATTATAGCTGCAGACACTATTTCTAATGGAAGAAAGTGAGCAGAACATCTTTAAAATTAAGTTAAGATAAATCAGATGTCAACCTACTGTACTTTAAGCACTACCTTCTGCAACTAGAATCAAACTTTCCCCTTAAAATTGCTCATGATTCATAGCAGAAACGTACCCTTAATGAGTTTTTTTATTGTACTTCCAGACAATTTGGATACACACTATGTTATTTTATTGTTCTGATTTGTCACACTGGAAACTAAAATACTTTTTGTTTATTGTCTGGGCTAATAATTCAGGAAGGGAAAGCGGCTCATGAGCAAAAACAAACAAACAGCATTTTATTTCATCTTATGGGTTTGGGAATTACCATGTACAAAGTGCCAAAATATTAATTATTGATTCTTTTTTTTTTTTTAGACTGCAAGAGAAGAGCACCAGATTAGTCATTAAATATCTGGATCTGCTTTTGTTGTTCTTCTCTTTTCTGCAGCCTGCTTCATCTAGCATGTGATCATTCTAGAGTGCGCCATGGTAGCAAAGAATGCGCATTGAAGTTTGAGAAAAGGCCAAAAATGCATTTTTGTCACCTTTGTCAGCAATTAGAACAGCAAATTACTCGTCATTATTGTAATTCAAACTGGCAGCCTTTGTAGAACAATACTCTAGACAGTGATTACATAGAAAGTGCAATAGCTATTCTTCAGAAATGGGCTGTTTTTCCAAAAATAAGCTGGATAAACGTGTTAGGAAAAATGCTTCTTTTTTAAGTTCCCTTGGGTTTAATATTCATACTATGGTATGATTCTACAGTGCTGTTATAAAAGCAAAGCAAAACAAAGCAAAATGAATCTAAGTGGTGGCATGTAATTATGACATTGAAAGGTTAGGAGTTAAGTAGATGTTTATATAAAGGATTTAAATTCCAAGCTAGTCACAAAAGTATAGCCTGAGTAGACTCCTAAGACACTGCCCACACCCAGAAAAAGCTTAATTTGACTTTTTTTCCCGCTCCGCAGGAGAAGACTATACCATTGACTCTGTAAGATTGAAAGCTCTCTGTGGCATGGATCACAAGAACTTTGATTGCTGCTGGTATTTCGGGCCAAAGTCTCACCAAAATAACTAGTATAAAGTAAATTATCTTAAGAAAAACAAGATGTAAAAAAAAAAAATCAGAACATTCATGGTGGGATGTATCAGACTTCTTTCTCCAAGCGGCTCTCCAGATGTTCTGGGATGACTCCTTCCAGATTGCCCAGCTGCCATGGAGACTGAAAATTTGGGGAGGAGTGCTAATCATTTTTAGCCAGACTAGAAAGCTGATATACCTTAAGTAGTATCTGAGAAGGCACTGGAGACAAATCAGTCAGGACATGAAACTTAACTTTATTTTTGTTGCTCTGTAAAAAAAAAAAAAAGGAAGAAAAGCAAAAGCCACAGAAAGCCCTTTATTTTGTTAAGTGCCTCCTAGGGGCTAAATTATGTAATGATACTATCCACAGAACTAGTATAAATTACAGAAATTACATGCTTTGATACTATTTTCCAAAGATAGATTTTTTTTTTCATACTCTGCAGAACTGGAATGTTACTATTATATGTTTTTCTCTTGTAACTGTCTACACTTATGAGAAAACCAGACTAGGTGTGCACTGAAAGCAATAGGACAGTAACGCCTAACCTTTTTGTTGTTGGGTGCCAAAATGAGATGGCACGCGCACGGTAGCATGTGCGCATACCGGCACCAATAATGCAAACCGCCCCCCCCACATGTGCATGTGTGCACAATCCCCCCTCCCAAACGCACCCCACTACTCGCCTCCAAGCTCAGCTTGGTATTTCCTCCAGGGGGACAGGGGAGGCCATTTTCACCCTCCCCAAGCTCCAGGAAAGCCTCCAGAGCCTGGAGAGGGTGAAAAATGGGCCCAACAGGCCAACCAGAAGTTCTGTTGGCTTGTTGGGTCCGTTTTTCACCCTCCCCAGGCTCCGGAGGCTTTCCTGAAGCCTGAGGAGGGTGAAAACAACCTCCCCCGCCCTCTAGAAGGCTGAAAATCAGCTGGCCAGTATGCACATGCATGCTGGGGCTGACATCTCATGTGACAGCAGATATGGCTCCGCATGCCACCTGTGGCACCCGTGCCATAGGTTTGCCACCACGGCAACAGGATGTTCAATTCATGTACAGTATATGACTGTTTTATTAGTATATTTGAATTATTTGAATTTAGATGAATTTAGTAGTTCGTACATTACTGTTTACATGGCCATAAACCTGGAACTCAGAGGGCTGCATTGACTTGGACTTGTAAGTTATTTAAGTTAAGAGCAAGTTTGGGACTGAAATACAACTAGCTATCCACACATTTTACTGTGACACATGGATTTTGGTGACCAGGCATGCCTGCTGTTCTTAAGTGAGCTGATTCAGAAGTTGTGGACTTGAAGAGCAATTGTACAGTTAAGAGGGCTGATGTACTGACTTGGCTGCTAGATGGAGCTGTTGTGGGAAGATTTTATTAAATTTGTTTCCTGCCCATCTCACTGCAAGGTGAAATGTTGAGAGAGCAATCCCATTGCTCAGACTGGTATACAAATCCTTGAAATGATGTCCCAGTGCCTGGAGGCCGTGCGAGCCTAGATGGGGAGAAACAGGCTTCTGTAAATAGTTTTAAAAAACTACAGTATAGGTTTTTGTCTCAAATGCTAATGTCAGGGTTCCAAATAACACCCTCAATGAAAGACGACTCCGAGACCTGAGTTTCCTCAAAGTTCCATTTTATTAGAGATGCCATATTGGCACATCTGAGAAAACCCACATCTGAAAGTTTCCAGGTTTTCCTCACCCAAAGGTAAGTTCAAGTCCCTGCCCAGCACCCACATATCCATCACATGGCCCAATCAGGCACCATCCAAAACTGGAGATAACTCCCATTCATGGCAGCTGCAGTGCCAGATGGCCTTGACTTTCTGAGAAAGAATGTTCTTTTGACTATATATCACCCACACCCCTCCCATTTTCCCATAGTAGAAAATGTGGCAGGCCTGAAGTCCCAAAGGTAAAAGATGGCTTCCAGGTCTGACAGCTACTCTTGCAAAACAAAATACACCTCCAGTTAAAAAGAAGCTCCATCACACTGTGACACTTACCATTGCATAAAACCATTTTCTCTTCTATGTCCTTGCAGTAGAATGGTTATAAATTATCCTCTAGTTTAGTGTATGTTTTTGTGGAGAAAGTGAGACTTTTATCTCCATTTGTCTGAGTAATAGTGGAAAGGAAGCTCATGCTAAATTTTTAGTGGAAAGAATCTAGGTTTTGTCAAACAAAACACGTTCTAAATTTTCCTCAGTTAATAAAGGAGAGAGTGTAATGGACTACAGTGAAGTGGCAGCTTCCCAGGAGGGAGAGATAACTTTCCAAGAAGTGTGGTGACACAAGAGACAACACAGCCCAGAGCTGAAAAGGACACAGAGAAAGAGAGTTAAGAAACTCCCAGAGTATACCAAAAATAAGTCCACCAATTCCAGATTCCAGAATTCCAGCATACTGCAACAAGAACAACAAATCAGATGTTTGACCACTACTCCTAGTCGGGCCTTGAATGACCTGGAACAGGCCATGGTTTCCATGATCTCCCAAGCTACCTCCAACCCCACCTCTGGGATGACAGGTTGAAGTCCCCCCAGAACCATAATCCTGGGAAATTCAACTGCCAACACTGAAGTCCAGGAGATAAGGTAGTAGTTGGGAGACTGGAACAATAGCAGTAATCCCAAATCACTCTAAGAAAAAGGATCTCACATCAGAGCAATTGTGGAGGTGCACCCCTGACAATGGTCAGAGACTGTTGGATAACAATGACCACACAATATCCCTTGCCCTGCAGTCTAGGCTGGTGCAACATTTCTGAGCCGGGCACATTTCTGAGAGGAACCTGTCCCTCTGTCCCATACATCCAGGCCTTTATGATACATGCCAAGTCCATCTTTTCTGCAGTGGTCAAATCAACAATAAGGAAGGCTTTATTGTAAATTGATCAGTGAACATGAAAAAAAAAGTTAGTGAAAGAACTATAAAGAATGGAGAATGACTGCAATCAATCTACAAACTCTGTGTGCAAAAATATTAGAAGAGAAATCAATCTCCAAATAGAATGAATGGAAAGTGAACATAAGGAAAGACGATGCAGAAATTGTTTGTAAAGAATTATTTGTATGTTATCAGTTGACATAAAATGATATGGGAAAATATCAGACTTGGTATTTAGCCAGTTCTGACAGGTTCTGGAGATCCGGTAGTGGAAATGTTGAGTAGCTCAGACAACCGACAAATAGGCTGGCGCCGCCCCCGCTGCCTCCCAGCTGATCTTCTTTTATTGCCCTGAACAGGAGAACGGAACTGGAAAGCAGGTTAATGGGGTGGGGAAGGAATGGGGATTTTGCAGTATCCTTCCCTTGCCACGCCCACAAAGCCACGCCCACAAAGCCACACCACGCCCACAGAACTGGTAGTAAAAAATTTGAATCCCACCACTGGAAAAGATGCTTGGTGGAAGAATGAAGGGAAGGAGGTTATGGATGCACAGAAACATTCAAAAAGAACTCCAAACAACTGTGATGAGGGATTTTGCACGAAGTATTTAGAAAGCGAAGTAATTAAACAGAACAAGTTACAGTTAAGATTAAAAGAGTGATTTTGCTGGGAACAAAAAAGTATTTTGGAAGGAGGTAAAAAGAAACAAAGAGACTCTAGCAGGGTGGGCAGAACCCAGAACAAAAACTAATGACATGATATGGGATGAAACTAAAGTGAAAGAATGTTGAAAGTATTTCAGAGATTTGTAAGGGAAAAATAGCATATTCAAGAACAAATTTAAATGAACACCATAAATGTTGATGTTCAAAAACCAGAAAGATGAAAATGGTCTTACTAATGCTATGACAACATTGAAAAACAGAATGTGGATGTAGATGGTGTAAATTAAAATGATATAAACATATAAATATGGTTTGTGATCCAGGAAATTACCGACTGGTCAGCTTGACAAGTGTCCCAGGTAAAGTGATGGAAACCATCTTAAAAGATAAAATTAATAGGCACGTAGAAGAAAAGGCGCTGCTGAAGGAGAGCCAACATGGCTTTTGCAAGGGCAAATCATGCCTCACTAATCTGCTGGAATTTTTTGAGAGTGTCAACAGGCACGTGGACAAGGGAGATCCAGTTGACATTGTTTATCTGGACTTTCAGAAGGCCTTTGACAAGGTCCCGCATCAAAGGCTCTTAAATAACCTTGCCAGTCATGGAATAAAGGGACAGGCCTTGTCCTGGATTAGCAACTGGCTAAGGGACAAGAAACAGAGAGTAGCATTAAATGGACACTTCTCCAGGTGGAGGGAGGTAAAGAGTGGGGTCCCCCAAGGTTCAGTACTGGGACCCCTGCTCTTCAACCTTTTCATAAATGATCTAGAAGTAGGAGTAAACAGCAAAGTAGCCAAATTCACCGACGACACTAAATTATACAGGGTAGTAAAAACTGAGAGAGAGTGTGAGGAGCTCCAGAGGGATCTCTTGACACTGGGGGAGTGGGCAAACCAGTGGCAAATGAGCTTCAACATTAGTAAGTGCAGAGTGATGCACGTTGGGGCAAAAAAACCCAACTACATCTATAAACTGATGGGGTCTGAACTCCTTGCAACTAACCAGGAAAGGGACCTTGGTGTCCTGGTGGACAGCTCAATGAAGGTGTCAACCCAGTGTGCCGCAGCAGTGAAAAAAGCAAACTCATTACTAGGGATCATTAGGAAGGGTATAAAAAATAAGTCAGCAAGTGTCATTTTGCCTCTTTATAAATCTATGGTGCGGCTCCATCTGGAGTATTGTGTACAGTTCTGGTAATTAATAATTAAATAATTTATTACATTTATAAACCGCCCCTCTCCCCGAAGGGACTCGGGGCGGTGTACAGGAAAATTAAAAAACTATCTAAAAACATACAAGACATACAAAGTTAAAAACAAATTAAATTACCCTGTACAAGAATTTAAAACATTAAAATTTTGGTCACCATACCTTCAGAAAGATATTATGGAAATGGAAAAGGTGCAGAGGAGGGCAACCAGAATTATTAGGGGGCTGGAACACCTTCCTTACCATCTGAGGCTGCAACGGCCAGGCCTCTTCATTCTAGAATGACGGCGCCTGAGAGGTGACCTGATTGAAGTCTATAAAATCATGCACGGTGTGGACAAAGTAGAAAACGAAAAACTGTTTTCCCTATTACACAACACTAAAACTAGGGGGCACTCCATGAAACTTTTGATAGCTAGACCTCAAACAAATAAGAGGAAGTACTTTTTCACCCAGAGGATCACTGGTCTGTGGAACTCCCTGCCAGAAGAAGTGGTGACAGCTGTCAGCCTCGACACCTTTAAGAAAGGATTAGACCGGCCGGCCTAGGGTAGTCTCTCTCTCTATGGGTTTTTTAATGTTTATTTATATTTAGTGGGGATTTTTAGTTAATGGGATTTTAGCACAGGAATTAGTTTAATCTGTTTTAAATTGTATGTATTTTGTATATTTATTGTTTTTATTCTCCCTGTGCACCGCCCCGAGTCCCTGTGGGGAGAGGGAGCGGTTAATAAATTCAACTTTATTATTATTATTATTATTAGACGAGTTCATGGAGAACAAGGGTATCAATGGCTATCATTATGGATGCCTAAGGACACCCTCCGGGTTGGAGAGATAGGCAGGATATCTCTCAATGCCATTTGCAGGGAATCATAAGCAGGTGAAGACATCTGCTTGGGAAGACCCTGAAGCAAATGGTGAGCCACTGTGTGAGACGGAATGCTGGACTGGATGGGCTGTGGCCTGTTCCAGCAAGGCTATTCTTATGTTCTTATGTTCTTATGTTTACTCACAGCATTCAGCTTAATTAATTTATGTGATAAGACCGCATCTTTGGCTGGGATGCTATCATTGTTCCCTTATACAAGGGGTAAAATAGTAAGAAAGAATAATAATAATAAAAAAAAAAAAACCATAAGGAGATTTACTTTATCAACTGTGCCTGGGAAAGCATATGGTAAAATTGTGATCAAAAGGAATAAGAGGTGATAACAGCAAGCAAAATTTGGGAAGTGTGCTGTAACTTTATATCAGCCAAGGAATGCATTAATTTAAGCACTTGTTCACTCTGTATAACAGATGTCTGGGTGCCAATGGACTCACACAGATGTGCTTGTCTGGCTCAACAAAAAACATTCTCAAATCTGGACAGCAAGATCCCTGCAAGATTAAAGAATTGTGTGGGTGCTGGTCTAAAGCAATCCATGGAATTTAAAGTATAGGTTAATATCTCTTGCCTCATCAGCATCGCTCTAGTTAAAATGCTATTTATCAAGCATGCCAGATATTCATCAGTATTTTAATATAATTTGTTGCCACTCCTGAAAGACAGGAAGAGCAAAAGCAATGCAGAGAAAAGTAATTAATTGCAGCTGAGATATGAGTCCTAAGAGTTTTGGCCCTGAAGATCCTGTGGGTTCATATTGACCGTGTGTATGTTTTTGGGTCATCTTAACCTACTTTTACTGATTTTAAGGTTTTGTTTATTGGCTGTGCTATTTCGTTGTTTTTAATTATGTGAGCCTACCCAAAATTATATAGGTGTGATAAGCAGCTGTACAAATCGAAATAAAATAAAATAGTTGTGCTTTTGTTTTTCTAAATAGGAGCCAAACAACAACCTAGAAGAGACATTTTTTAAAGCAGGCCAACATTAACAGAGAAAAAGAAAAGGTTAGTCTTTTCACAGAATCTTGTCCACAGCCTCTTTTTCTGTTATACTTCAGGAAGATGATAAAGACTTTAAAAAAAAATAAGTCTGAATTTAATTAATCTGTAATGTTTCAGATATTTTTAATCTACTGTTTTTATAATCTTTCAGACATTATTTATGGTTAATTATTATATTTGTTATTACTTGCTATTTGATTACTAATTTTGAACTTTACTGTCGGCTATAATCCACTGTACGGAATTATCCCCAAAAGGATTACTAGTTCTTGTATTTATTATTTATTATTATTGTCAACAACAAACTCAATAATAAATTCAAATAAAGAAGGCTGTTCTACAAAACTATCATTTTAAACCAAGGAATACCTTCAAAAGTGAAACACTGCTACATTGCTTTCTCAGTGCACATAGGATTCCACTTCTCCATTATTATTTTTCAAAATAAAAAATCACTCAAAAAATATCTGTGTTTTCATGAGCAAGATTTCATGGCTCAGAATGTAGTATTGCAGGCTAACTCTGCCCACTCTCAGGAGTTCAATCCTGACCGGCTCAAGATTGACTCAGCCTTCCATCCTTCCAAGGTCGGTAAAATGAGAAGCCAGATTGTCGACTCTGCTGAATCTGATTCTGTAAACTGCTTAGAGAGGGCTGTAAAGCATTATGAAGTGGTATTTAAGTCTTAGCCTTAAGTATTTCAGCCACTTTTATTCACAATTGAATCACATATGATTCACAAATCATATAATAGTTTTGCTGCCCAGAACTAGTGAAATCTTCTTCCTTTTAGCAAATGTAGATTTTAAAAAACTAAACATTCAGAAATATGGGGAGATTATGCAATTATTAGGTCTTTAGATATTTGTCCTTGAATATCTTTCCAACCTCGAACTGGTATGCTAAAAGCTTTCAAAGGACAGATAGTAAAAAAAGAAATCGAGCAAAGGAAGAAGTATATTGAAATTCTGTACAATAGAGACGTCAACGTCTAAAACACCAACATCTAAATTTTCAACATATAGGAAACTTTAGTTGCTAGGAAATCAAGTTAGATCAGTACCCTGTCATTTACCAAGTTACAGGAACAGATGGAATACCTACTAAAATATGGTAAGCAATAGAAGACGAATAATAAAGTCTGAACCAAACTATACTGCAAGGCTGTGGCACTTATAGTAGCCATGAGTCCATCATTGGAATTGCTGAAGGACCAGCAATAGGGAAATATCATCATGGAGAAAATATATCTAGGTCAGACATGGACATTCAACTGCCTGCAGGCCACATGCAACCCTTTAGATGTTTTTATGTGGCCTGCAGCAATAGCTGTAGTGGGGCAGCAGCCCTATTAGTTCAGTCGTCCAAAAAGTCCCAGTTTCCTATGTAAACCCATGGGAAAATTAATTGCTCACCCCTGATTTTGATGATTGTTAGGAGTAAACAACAATAACTTGATGGCATGTTACCAATCAGTTTCTATCCATCTGCTCATCAAAGTGGCTTACACCAATAAGAAATACGAACTGTAAACAAAGCAGCAATAACCCAAATTGACGTTTGGATAAAAGCTAAATATTAAAAGAGCCAAGGATTAAAAGCTTTTCTGTATGTCACAGAGTCAGCAGTGGGGGCTACTTCAGAAGGGCCTCTCCTGTGAAACTGAGCCATTAGGGAGAAAAGCTGCCCCACAGAAACTAGGTTTCCAAGCTGTTTATGGCTTTATGAGTGAATCCAAACACCTTGAATTGTGTCCAACTGTGAACAAAGAGCCTGTATGAATATTTCAGTACCAGAATCTTATGGCCCATGTACCGTGCATTGGTCAGAGGCTCAACTGCTACATTTTGTGCTAACTGCAATCTCTAGAGCAGGGGTCCCCAACCTTTGCAACTTTAAGTCTGAAGGACTTCAGCTCCCAGAATTCTGGGAGCTGAAGTCCTTCAGACTTAAAGTTGCAAAGGTTGAGGACCCCTGCTCTAGAGTCTAGACATTTTCAAGGGTAACATTTTCAGGTCAGGGCATCCTGCAGGCTAGGTACACATCACTGCTGTTGCTACTTTCATAAAAGGACATGAATGGGTTACTTGAGACTGACTTTTTGTGGGTCAAGGTAGGGCTTTCTTTTCATAAAAGTTTTATAATTGCCTTCTTAAGACGTACAGAACCTTGTCCAAGTCTTAAGGGAAAATTCATCTTGATTCTGAGGCCTGTTCCAGTTTTGCTACTTTAATCAGCCAGACAGAATAAGGGTCAAGAATTTGGTCAGTCCGAAAATGTGTTTGTAATATCAGACTGAGGCGAACATCCTTTTGTCCTGGTGATCTTTCTTCCTTTTTCTTCCAGCAACTTGACAGAGAGAAGAAAAGTTTCTTCTTATTAAATAAGCTACCCTGCAAATTCACCTCAAATCACCCAGAGAAGGATGCCATTAGAGATGCCATGTAAAGAATAGCAAGAGATCATACAATCATACATATCAGATTCAATCCGATCATAGCTAGTTTAGTCTAGAGCCATGATGGCAGACCTATGGCACACATGCCACAGGTGGCACATGGAGCCATATTTGCTGGCACATGATCCATCAGCTCTGATGCACATGCCAGCCAGCTGATTTTCGGCCTTCTGGAGTGCCAGAGGAGCCCATTTTTGCCCTCCCCAGGCTTCAGGAAAGCCTCCAGAGCCTGGGGAGGGCCAACCGAAAGTTCCGAAACAATCCATTTCTGGCTCCCTGAGGGCCTCCAGAGGGCTGGGGGAGGCCGTTTTCACCCTCCCCAGGCTTCAGGAAAGCCTCCAGAGCCTGGGGAGAGTGAAACCCCCCCCCCATGGGGGGTGCACACATGCATGGGGTTGGGGTCACACGTTTGGGCAGGTAAGTGGGGTGCATTGAACTGTGGGTGTGGGCACGCAGGTATGTGCAATAGCGTGTGCACACACAATTTTGGCACACTTTACAAAAAGGTCCGCCATCACTGGTCTAGAGCTTAAGCCACATGCATTCTACACGAAGACCATGCATTCTAGCCCTGCCTATCTGTAAAAGTTGGCAGGGTGATTTTGGGCCAGTCACTCTCAATCTACCCCACACGGGGCTGTTGTTGTGAAGAAAATAGGAGGAGGATATCCAGTCTGGATATCTTTGCCACTCTTTAATAAATGTGGGATATAAATTAAATACATAAATAAAATACCAAACTGGAATGGATATGAGAGGTAGTGATCAGAATCCTTGTTTTGGACAGTGAGAGACAAAATAAGAGGATACATTCCCTTATTCCATCCTGTTCCAAAACTAGTGTTGGTGATGCCCATTTTCTCCGCTGTGCCTGAGACGATGAGGATAGCTGGAGGAGACAAAATCTAATCTATGTAAAAGGAGGACAAATGTCTGCCTTGTCCTGACAATTTCCAACAGAAGCAGCTGCCTTATGTGTTTTAGGATAAGGCATTGCTGGCTCTTCCAAAACAGATTTCTGCCTAACATTTCCTTGAGAAACTGTCTCTAGTCCCAGCAAGGCATCCATCATTGGGTGGTGATACAGAGAACTAGACCCTTATTCCCATTAGAAGACCATCATTCCTCATTTAAGTAAGATGCCATTATGATATTCTGTATGCATATGTTGTTTAGCTCAATATGCCTGTTAAAGGTTGATTTGGCTTTCAGAAATTATTTAGCATTATTTTACTGGACTTGGATTATTTGTCAATTGTGTTGGTGTGGTGTGTGTGAGAGTGAGAAAGAGAGGAAGAGGTGGAGATGAAGAGGAAGAGGGGGAGAGAGAGAGAGAAAGAGGGTGAGAGATGGGGGGGGGGAGAGAGATCTCAAAACAATGGTAAATTTTTGGAAAATTCCTTAGTTTTTTAGAAATTACTCTGCCCAGTAACAATTTTAAATGTTTTTGTAGGTACATTGCTACTATCACAGATAGAAAATGAAAAGAAAGTCCTTATCATGCTCACTGGAACACTCAAAGCAACTGATTTTCCTTATTTGATTCTACCTTGTCATATAATTTCAGTAGGAAAGGACAAGCTGCCTGTGATGTCACAAATGCAAGTGTGTTCTATGGGTAAACAGATTTCATTAACAGATTTGACTATCCTTAGGAATCAATAAAGTGTGTACGTAAAACGGAAGTGTGCATTAGTATATAACTGGTCCATCATATAACTTTGTTTCTTGCAAAGTAATACAATTGTGCATATAATCTTAGCACTAGTAGTTTCTAAACATGCTGAATAATGAAATCTTTAGGTGACCACAAACTGTCAGGGGCAATCCCACAATCCTTTATAGTGATCACGTTATCGGCCACAATTAGTAGAGAGGCAAAAATGTCAACCCTAGGGGTGGGTTGCTGCCGGCGTTACTGCCAGTTCGCAACCCACGCGCAACATGCACGAGTGTACACTGTTCAATGTAAATTGTTCTGCGCACATATGCAGAACAATTTACAGTGAACTGCACACGCGCAGTCACTACAATTCAAAATGGCAGCGCCCAAGCGGCAGCAAAGGACCCCTGTTCGGTGACATGTCAGGCCTGGGTCATTGCCAGTTCTGCGACCCAAGCCTGAATATCACTACTTGTTCGGCTGAATCAGGCCGAACAAGCAGCAACCCAGCTCTGGTCAGCCTCCTCATCTGAATACACTTCTTTTTGTGTTTTCCCCACCTGCTTCCTTTCTGACCATCCTTCTCCCATCTCTGAATCAGTCTCTACCTTCATCCATGCAGGATCTTTAACCTTTAATTGGAACAAACAGCATCATAGATAAATGTTGGGAATGTGCTCATTAGTATAAATGTTGGATGTGAATGTCTGTTGAATTCTAAGCAGGGTAATTAGACATTTCTATTTGACTGCCTGTAGAGCTTTGTTGGAAGCAAAATACTAATTGTAGAACTGGGAGACCTATCAGTAATTCCTCATTAGAATGTCTGTGTTCGCAGATGATTTGAATGAACTAATGTGCCATGCATACCCTTATGCAATAATTAATCATTATTTTCCATACAAAAATAACCTGTGTAACCCTTGTGTCTATGGAGATTCTCAGCCATCCAGGTCATGGTTGTATAACCTTTTTTTTTTTTTTGCAAGTGTCAGCCATAAAGAGAACATAGTAGAAAATATTTATTTCTATAAATATCAACAAAAGCAAACGGCTAACCCTGGCTATCATTCTACTTTGGACTGTTAAAATAAGTAAGCGATCAATGAACAATGAATAACCAAAAGAAAATGAAAAAGTGATTTGGTAACTATACCAAGTTTTTGAATGTTTTTATCTCTAAGGTTATAGGATTGTAACAGATTAGATTATATATGCAATTTTAGTGGGTGAAATCCATGGTTGGATTACTTTATCTGGGCTGGAAAAATCCAGATGACCGCTAGCTAGAACAGAAAGTTACATAAAAGTCTAATTCTTCCCTCTCATTTTGGGGTTCTTTGGACTTTTTAAACATATAAGATTTCATGTATCTAGCAGAGCGAGGAGTGGAGTCCTCTCACCTCCTTGGGGCAGAGAATTTGGCCCAAAAGTCCTCTTGTAACCACCAACATAGCCATTTTATCTAATGGGGCATGAAACATGGCTTTAAATCATAAGTTTAAATTGTAGAGTAAACTCAAATGGAAGTAAGTGGACCTTTAGACATTCTAACCTCAAAATATAATAGGACCTTGTAGATCAAAATAATCATTTTGGGTTGTACAGTTAAAGTGGAAATATTTGTTTGTGGGTTTTATTGCCATGCATTCAGCTTTAACATGAGCTCTATTTTCTATAAATGGCATTGATTGTCCATCCACCCATCCATCAAACATTCTATAACACCTTACTAATTAAGTTGCCAATGATGAGGTCAGGGACTGAGTCTTCCACAGCTCCTATTGGTCATTTTAGGGTGCTGCAGGTACATCTCTGTCCTCTCAGTGGACACACAGATATACTGGCTAGGACTGCAGGAGAAACCAAGATCCATTTTTCTTTCTTTCTTTCTTTCTTTCTTTCTTTCTTTCTTTCTTTCTTTCTTTCTTTCTTTCTTTCTTTCTATCTATCTATCTATCTATCTATCCAACCATCCATCCATCCATCCATCCATCTATCCATCCTGGCATACTTATGGACTGCATATTTTATTTGTTTTTGAGTAGGTTTTCCTCAATTATCACTGAGGAACTTCATCATCTTATATTTGAAAATAAAATTCAAATCAACAGAGGATACTTAGGACAGCTGTGTAGCCATCTAAATTGTACAGTTCAACCAGAGCACCAACATTGCTTATAATTTTAAGGAAGGGAAAAAGCCAATGTTATCCTTCAGGATTCATCAGAGTTTGAAAGCAAACTAATTTAACAGATTCACCACTCAGACTCACCAAGGTAATTATACACCCCGAATGTACAGATAATGTTAACAGAACACTGGGCCCATAACCAATGTCAGCAACTCTGGGTTCAGAACCAGTGTTACAACTCTGGTCCCTTAACCAGTGTTAGCAAATAAATGTGGAATAGTGTAATTCACCGGACAGTAAAGAGATACGTTGTAACCACAAACAAACTCTAAAACAGTGATAGTAAGAAAACAAATAGTCTTTACTTTGTAGCAACTAACTTCTCAAACACAATAACAGTCCAACACCAAACACTCAGTTATCTCACAGTGATGCAAAACAATACTCCTTCTTCTTCACAGCTCCAGCTCCTCAGCACAGGGAATCGAAAAGGAATTGACTGTGTTGCTGCCTTGCTTATATGGTAAAGCTGAGCATCACAGCCAATCAGAATTCAAAGACAGTTCTTAAAGCTACATAAGTTCTTAATAACATAGGCTCATATATATTGCCAACCCAATATAAGGCTGAATATCCTAACAGATACGTTCCATCCTAATTAGCAAAAACAAAAGCAAAATTATCTCCTTGTTTCTTTGTCGTGTTGGTCCAGATAATGGTTCAGATGATCATTTATCACAATCATTCCCGTTAATTCACCCCATCTAAACCACATTAGGATTCCAAGTCAAACAAGAAGGGCATGAAATCCAAAGCTGTGCAACGTCAAGCTGTCCTAATATGATTGATGATATACAGAAAGCAATCAGTATAAGAAGCTATCACAATCTAACAACCTCCATACAATTTACCTGAGAATATAGTTAAGCAATAGGATGGTTTACAACCAGAGGTACACACTCAAATCTCAGGAGCTAATGAAGAGTACATTTCTATAAAAGAGTGGGCACAAAATAGCTTGTATATGAGTCAAGCAATGGCTTTGAGGGTATTTGTAGTTGGATTGTTATTTTTTTCACACAATTTTTAACTTATAATATGTTCCTTATTTTAGTATGCATATTAAAAATGAGCTACACAGTCAATAAGCATGCTGGCACAAAGAAGCCCTACAGAGAAACAAGATACTCCTAGTGAACAAAACTTAAATCAGAGGTGATATTCAGCCAGTTCTGGCAGATTCTGAAGAACAGGTAGCGGAAATTTTGAGTAGTTTGGAGAACTGGCAAATAGGCTGGCCCTGCCCCACTGCCTCCCATCCTCCCAGTTGATCTTCTTTTGTTGCCCTGAACAGGAGAACAGAGCTGGAAAGCAGGTTAGTGTGGTGGGGAGGTAATGGGGATTTTGCAGTAACTTTCCCCCAGGAGTGGGGAGGGAATGGGGATTTTGCAGTATCCTTCTCCTGCCACACCCCAAAGCCATGGACACAAAGCTACGCCATGCCCCCAAAGCCATGCCCACAGAACCGATAGTAAAAAAATTTGAATCCCACCACTGACTTAAATGTATTACAGACCACCGCCACACCAAAAAAAGATATTGCTGCCCCAAAGACCATTAGTTGCATATAGTCTTCCTGTGTTTTTCCAAAAACAGAAACACAACTTGCAACAAACAGAATGGTCCTTCTTATAATAACTAAAGATGAACAATACTGTTTCTGAGAAGCGATGACTTCCTAAACTGCATTTCCAACACAAGATTTTCTAAAAATCCCTAGAGAATTAATTTTGTTATGATTTGAAGATTCTCTTTTAGGTTTTGCTTTGGATTTTTTTCTTTTGTTGTATTTCATTATTTTAGAGTTTTTCTTCAATGTTTTTTCCTATTTCTGACTTTTCCATTTTTTCTTTTTGATTCTTTAAAAATCGCTTCCTTTAAATTCTTTTTTCTCTTAAACCATGAAAATATAGGGATTAGGATTTTTTATGTGTAGTGTGTTTCACTTGTATGTCATCTTTAGTGTTTACTGGGATTTAAAAGGCTGCAGATGTCCTTCCAGGAGGATATGGATGCTTAGTAAATTGAATAATTTAAAAACTGAATTTTGTTTGAATTTTGTTTGTCCTTTTACAAGAAACTTGTACCTTTCTGCAAGAAATTCATATTTAATCTGGAAAATGTTAAATAATATATTCATGGAACTACATAATCTGCTGTATCATAATTACAGTTACCAAATCTTCAAACTCAATAGTGGAACAAGTAAACAAAATATTTTAATATTGTTATTAAGCATGTTAATAATCACTAAGATTATATAATAACAAGTCATGTCTTTCTGAAGATTGTGTTAAATGTGTCATTATTAAATGATCCAATTTTATAAGAGATTAAACAAGATTTTGGGGATATGTACAGATATTCCTCAACTCACAAGCCCATTTGGGCCCAAAATTTATGTTGTAGGTGGCAATATGAATTTCTGTGTGTGTGTGTGTGTGTGTGTGTGTGTGAGAGAGAGAGAGAGAGAGAGAGAGAGAGAGAGAGAGAGAGAGAGAGAGAGAGAGAGAGAGAGAGAGAGAGAGAGAGAGAGAGAGAGAGAGAGAGAGAGAGAGAGAGAAAACATCTGAATTTTGATCACATATTCAGGGGGATGCTGAAAAAGTCATAGCTATGAAAAACAGTCGGAAGTCACCTTTTTCAGTGCCGTCATAACTTTGAATGGTCACTAAATTAACTGTTTTAAGTCGAGGTCTACCTGTATATGCTTCATAATCTTATTTCACACACATACAAATCCAAAAGCTCCTGGTTATATGGGATTCTTTAAAAGCACCTTATTTTCATATGAAAAATAAAGATTTAAAACATTTGGAAGATACCTTTAAGGAGCTTTTGAGTACTATGCAAAACTATATCCATCACAATTACTTAAAGCTCTTATGTCTCCAAAACTGGAAATCAATTCCCATTAAGTCCTTAATAAAGAATAGTTATGGAATGGTATAAACTTAAAGTATTCTGGAGTTGAATATTTACAGTTTATATGTTGGTGATATGTTCTATATTACTGAAAATTCTGAAAGCTATATATTAATATGTACAATATTAATAAAATAAAATAGGTAAATTGAACTTGAACATAAATTGAATTAAACAAACCAATAAATAAATAATCAGGTTATTCAATGGGGCAAGTCTTGTGTGCTCCTCATTGGCTCTAATGTACTTATGGAAACGTGTAAAAAAATGAGCTTCATTTTTTCAATTATTTTAAACATTTTAAAATACTTATCTCAAGGAAAAATATATTCTAGATCTATTCTACAATAGATAATTTCAAATTATCTGCCTCCTATTATTACTGACATAAATAGCTATTCATCCATTGTGACAGCTGACTCAAGGCATTTGTTGTCCAGAGCTAGAGCTAAATATTCTTAATTTCTTCCAATTTTCAGATAATCCCCCTCCCTTGATGTCAATTCCATGATATATGCAGAAGACAACGCCCTATATCAGTGATGGCGAACCTTTTTTGGCTTGCGTGCCAAAAGCAGGGTAAGCGGAGGGGGGTCGTGGGTGGGTGTGCCATGCCCATGCTGTGCACACGACCTCAGCACGCATGCACACACGTCCAGCGCTCCTCCCTTTTTAGCATGCTTTTTTCACCCTCCCCAGGCTCCAGAGACTTTATAAGTTTGGGAGCCGACTTCCAGTTTGTTCGTGGGGCCAGTTTTTCGCACTCCAGAGACTTCAGGAAAGCTCCTGAAGCCCCCAGAGGGCGAAAAATGGCCTCAAAAGAAGGCTGAAGTCAGCTGGCCAGCGCACACATGTTCACTGGACAGCTGACAGGCAACGCCCCGCGTGCCCTGACAAATGGCTCCGCGTGCCAGCTGTGGCACTCGTGTCATAAGTTTGCCATCACGGCCCTATACTAATAAGTATACAGTTTTTCCCTGTGATCACTTTGAACATCCGGTTAATGAGAGCAGACCTTAAATCTTAAAACAGAGTTCAGGGAGCCTGATATTAGCCTGACTTTATGTAGTCAGTCAGTACATGATAATGCCTGGAAGCCGGTTAAGATGAGGGCAGTTCTGTCAAGATCATTATCTTTCCCATTTTCCAAAATTCCACAAAAAGATGCATTGCTGCAAATAAATTTGTCTCCCTCTTAGCTGAGACATAATTTTAACTGTCTGCCACCCATTCTTTAGTTTTCGTGGTATGTGTCAGTAGCTAGTAGATGCATCGTAAAAATAGAGGTTGTTATAAATCCTTCCACTACCATACTTAAGTATTTAAACCATTCAATCATCTTCCTGTTACTATCTGTGGTGTGTCTCCGTTCTTTCAAGAGGCTACAACAATTGCCAAGACATAAACACACAGTCTCACTTTTCCTTCCTGTTTAGAGCAAAGCGATCATTTGGAGCGAGGTCAGAGCTGTTTATTGTCTGACCTCCTTCAGGAACAAAGAATGTCACTAATGTAATATTTTCAAGTACTGCATTACCTTGAAAGCAGCAAGGAGGGACTCAAAGTAAATTAGAATTAATACTTTCAGAACCTCATTCTTTTTGAGAGTCTCATCCAGGGGTGAAATTCAGCAAGTTCTGGAGAACCAGTAGCGGTAATTTTGAGTAGTTCGGAGAACCAGCAAATACCACCTCTGGCTGGCTCCAGAGTGGGGTGGGAATGGAGATTTTGCATATCCTTCCCCCAAGAGTGGGGAGGGAATGGGGATTTTGAAGTATCCTTCCCGTGGAGTGGGGAGGGAGGGAATGGAGATTTTGCAGTATCCTTCCCCTGCCACACCCACCAAGCCACACCCACAGAGCTGGTGGTAAAAAAAATTGAATTTCACTACTGGTCTCAACTACTGTGAAATAGCATACATGGGTTATAGATGTAGGAAAATAATGAAGGGAATTATGAGTATGCTAGATAGTTTATTACATAGTTTATGAGATTAAAAGGGATGTGTTTAAAATTTCTTCACATTTACAATACTTCTAGGTAAAAAGTACCTGAAACAAAAAAAAACCATTATTTTCCACTGTAAGCAATTAACAGAATTGTAAACCATTATCAACACTGAATTTGCTATGTTCCAGCTACACAGCAGACAGGTTGTGAGTTGGCAGTGTTGTTCAGTCTGTTTATGCTATCCTTCATAATGCCAACATCATTTGTTCTAATGTTGGAAGCAACCTTACAGCTCTTAATGCCAGTATTTGTCAGCCACCAATATTTTATCCAGGGAACATGAAATACATTAACACAACAGGATGCAAAAGATAGGGTAAAGTAATATTGGCATCCCTCTTGCTAGGTACCCTTGTATTTGCATAATGTATAGATCAAATCTCTGTTTATTGCCCTACAAAATTGCCCCACATAGCTTTAGAACATGGATCTTCTTTGAAGTTTAAATAAAATCAAACATAACAAAAGATCGAATCTCACCAGGCTCAAGGTTGACTCAGCCTTCCATCCTTCCAAGGTCGGTAAAATGAGGACCCAGATTGTCGAGGTCAATAGGCTGACTCTGTAAATTGCTTAGAGAGGGCTGTAAAGCACTGTGAAGCAATATATAAGTCTAAGTGCTAGTGCTAGTGCTATTAAATGTATTTAATGGGCTGCAGAAGCAAAGTTTATTTTTCTCCATGACCTTGCCTTTAGACCAAGGCAAACATGTCTGCTTATTCATCAGTGAAGAAAATTCTGAACTCGCCCTTCTGGTAAGGGCACAACCCAGGGGTGAAATCCAGCAAGTTCTGACAGGTTCTGGAGAACTGGTAGCAGAAATTTTGAGTAGTTTGGAGAACCAGCAAATGCCCCCTCTGACTGGCCCCAGTGGGGTGGGAATGGAGATTTTGCAGTATCCTTCCCCTGCCACACCCACAAAGCCACGCCACACCCACCCAGTCACGCCCACCGAACCAGTAGTAAAAAAAAAATTGAATTTCATCACTGGCACAATCCTTGCGAAAACCATGGACTGAAGATTGGCAAACGCAATTGCAGTATTCCATAGTAACTCCAGTAAAGGTCTTGTGTTTTTTTCCCCCCCTCAAAAGCCATTAAATGAAATACTAGCCATCAGAGCAAAGGTCATCTAAACCTGAAGCAGCTAGCTGCTCCCAATCTCACAACAAAAGGACCAGGAGCGCATGCCTGGCATGCTAAGATAAAAAGCGGTTGTTGTGGTGGCAAGGTTAACGTTTAACCGTGCAACCTATGCTTGCAAACCCTCACGGTTAACGTGCCATTTGCAGATTGGACTAAAGATCTGCCCATAGAAGAGAAAGCAGGATGGGGCCACTCCTATCAGTGTGCTGCAAACGGTTTGAATAAATGAAGCCTTGAAAAGCCCTGTCTTTTCAAGAGATGCTCCACTCTCAAGTTTCCTTTGCAGACAGAGAGCGCTCTGTCCAGTTTTAACCCTGATTATAGGGAGGAAAAATAAATAAATAACATAACATAGGGTCTGACACATACATCTCCAAAAAGAGGAAGTGCTCTAGCACATAGCTAAAATATTAGATCATTATTTATTTTATTAAATTTATATCCCGCCCTTCTCCTACAAAAGGACCCATGTCACCAAAGCCACCTTCTGTTTTATTTGCCGCACTTGAAAGATGCATGACTCTGTTCCAATATTCAGCTTCATTGAAAAGAGGGGAGGAAAGAGACAGTTTTAAGACAAAACAAACATTTGTTTTAAGTTCCCTAATTATTGTTATTTCTGTGTTCTTAAAAAAAATGCAGGGTAACTATGAAAATAAATGCTGGAGCAATAAGTTGCAGTTTAGACACATCCTGCTTACCACACCTACAACACTTATTTCCATTCTAGTTTCATTCATGCTTTTCTCCTCCCTCCCTGCCTCCCTTCAATCAATGTCCTATGGCAGGGGTCTCCAAAGCTGGCTGGAGAAGTCTGGGAGTTGAAGTCCTTCAGACTTAAAGTTGCAAAGGTTGGAGACCCCTGTCCTAGGACATTGATTCACTTTTTCACTTTTTAGGCTGTTTAAGGCAGGAGTGGTATACACTTATCTTCCCTACAGGTTCACAAATATGAGTGAGCGTGTGATTGCTTTGTTTACACATGCCACCTCCATACATGCACAGACCCATACATGCACACACAAAAGGGACTAAGTGGGATGCCATAGAGCCATGCATGAGTGAGCGGAGCTACCTGCAATTTCTGCCACCAGTTCGGGCGATCCAGTCCAAACCGGTAGAATACCACCTCTGGTTCAAGGGAAGGTGTATATATGAAGCTTTTAAATTTAAATTTAAAGGACAAACCAATGTCTTTTTACATAAATATTGACTAGTACTTAACTAGTTTGGGTAATGAAAATAAAGCAAGAAAACAACCAAGTTCAGAGAACACCAAGGGGTCCCTTCATTTCAAAGGAATCCTTGGTGCTTACAAATATTCTCCTTTACTGGTACACATATATTAATCCATATAGACCTCCACACAGACCCATAGCCAATAGGACAGTGATGGCTAACCTTTTTTGGCTTGCGTGCAAAAAGCGGGGGGAGAGCAGGGGGGTCGTGATGGGCGTGCCACACCCATAATGCTATGTACATGACCCCCTGCTTTTGGTGTGCTTTTTTTGCCCTCCCCAGGCTCCAGAGGCTTTCTAGGAGCCTGGGGAGGGTGAAAATAGCCTCCCCTCCCCATCTCCAGAGGCTTCAGGAGCTTCCCTGAAGTCTCCAGAGGGCGAAAAATGGCCCCAAAAGAAGGCCTAAATCAGCTGGCCAACGCACACACGTGCTCTGGAGCTGACAGGGCAACGCCTCGCGTGCCCTAAGAAATGGTCCTGCATGCCTCCTGTGCCATAGGTTCACCATCACTGCAATAGGATTTGCAATTTTAATAAGAAACAACCAATGGAAACAGCCAATTCCAATGTGTTTTTAGACCCACGTCATTTTTGTTTTGTTTTAAATTTGCTTTTGTTTCTGTTGTTGCTTCATTCTCTTGCTTCTAGCTGTATTTCTTTTGCTTTCTTCCAATGGGGGAGCACAAGCAATTAGATCTTATATATCAATGGCTTTTTTGTTACTCTCGCTTACTCTCTTTAGTGGAAAAAATGTTTCTCCCTTTTGAATTCTCCTTCATTTTTCTAGCTAATGATCACAATAAGTTGCCTGGCTGAGTTTAGTGCTACAACTATTACAATAGCTCTACCGTACATTTATCAAAAAGAAATGTTCTTTTAAAAAAAACAACAAAGAAACATAAAGGCCTTGTTATTCGCTATTCATTTTCTCATTTTTCTGACCCTTACTGGACTGCTTTTCATTTTAAATGCAGCTGAACAGCAAACACTAGTTGGAACTTCTGATTCTTCATTGCTCCATTAGAAAAAATAAATAATGCATTTCTCTTAATAGCTGTGAATTTGGAAGGCTTCAGTCAGCTGTCTCCCTTGAATTCCATTTGCCATCTATTATCTTTCAAAGAGTTCAGAAATGATATATTTCATTAATTGCCTTATTGTCGCCTTTCTTTATCACTACCTTTGTTATAGTTACATGTGAAAACTTCAGTTGCAGTATTTTAATCTATTTTAAAATGCAATGTATCATCTTATGCCCTATATTTCCCTATGCGTTCCCATATTTACCAGTACCTTTGACTTGATTCAAAACAGAATAAATTGCTTGCTCCTTGTTTGATTCTGGCTTGGTGGTCAATCGGTATACATGCTCACTGAAGCAAATTAAATTGCAGAGAGAAAACAGTCATCTTTGCTGCCCCCAGAAGAATTTTACCCACATCACTTCTTAAATTCACATGCTCCAAATTTATTTTTAAAAAATCACTCTATAAGCACTCACTCTCAGCCCTAGGAAGGAAGCTGGGGCAAACCATTTATGAAATCTTGCCAAGAAAATGGCAGGGAGATGTCCAGGCAGTAAGCAAGACTTAGTCACAATTAAAGGGAAAAAACCAGCATTATCTTGGAAAGTAGCTTTAAACTTATGTTAGATAGGTAGCCTGGGGAAATTAAACAGATTTTTTTTTATATTACATATTCTCTGTAGTAAATACTACAGACTTTGGATTGCAGTATTATTTTATTATAGTTTTCTTTTGTTTTTTCTGCTTCCAGATATACAGGTAATATTACAAAAATTAACAATATTACTAGATTATAAGCATTGTGACCGCTTCTCTTGTTAGTCATATCCAATGTCTGGATTTAGTGCCACTTTGCTAACTATAACCAAATTGACAACCTATAAGATTTTGCATGGTTTGTGGAAGGAAAAAAGGATGAAACTAATTGCAATCTATACACTGAAAATGAACCAAATGAACCAATTTTTGACATAAACCAATCACATTCTTGAGGAACATCCAAGTTGTAGACATAAAAGGCAAATCAACAGATTGTAGGACAATGAAACAGCTATTTGATTAGGTCAAGTTCTATATAATTTCAGAGGTTATCTCCAAAGTCTCTGATTTAAAATTATGTCTTCTTTTTCTGAATGAAACATTGTTTGCTGAAGGCCATGGAATCAATCTATCTGATTGGAAACTGTCTAACCAGATTTCTGTCTGATCATTGGAAACTTCAAAATGGCTTGCCAACTTGTGTTTTGCTCCTTCTTTGTTGCAGAATGATTACAGGATGTAGGGCTGAATTACTGTAGTCTTAACCAGGCAAAATGTAGTCAAGTAAACGTAAATCATGGAATGTATAAAAGTAGGTTTACCTTCAAATGCATCCTTGATTTGGTTAAACCAGACAGACATCAAAACATCAACAATAACCAGTTTCTTTGCTATCTTCTTTCCAGTATCCTAAGCTTACCTTCCCATTATTATAAAAAGAAACAAAAATAACTAGAACCTGACAGATTATTACCCATTTGACCACCTGCAATTTCAATATACATTTCACGGAACTGTCTTTGAAGATTATCCTAATTTTTGGTTATCTACTGGGGTTTTTTGGAAGTAGAAGAAAAAGTGCTTGTCTTTTAAGTGGGCCTAAAATGATTAAATGAAATGTGCTTAACAGTGTTTTGGAAAAATTACTTGCCAATATTGGTATAATTATTGCTCAAATCTTGTCAAATTTGCTGGATTTGATTAGAGCAGGGGTCTCAAACTCAATTTACCTGGGGGCTGCTAGAGGCAGAGGCTGGGCGAGGCTGGGCCGCATAAGGGATTCCATAGAGGTCCACTCCCCCTGCGGGCTACACTAATATTATACTTTCATATCACGGTGGGGGCCACAAGATACTGTCCTGCGGGCCACAATTGTCCCGCGGGCTGCGAGAATGAGACCTCTGAATTAGAGGCAACATTCAATGACTGCTATCCATTTAGATCTGTGCTTTTTAAACATGGATCCCTTTCAGAGTCTGCTGAAACCTATTGATCTCTACAGAAAAACTGTGTTTAAATGCATAAAATAGAATACATACACTTTATTATTATTTGAGCAGATATGCTCAAAAACAGCGATCATGGCATTAAAAAAAGTAATTAATTGATTAGTTACATAAAGAAGCATCCAAATGGATGCTTCTTTATGTAGCCATTAAATCGATAATAAGACAGTAAGGCTTTTAAGGGTTCAGTAATTTTAGATAGATGTATTAGCTTAGGAAACATTTTTGGTCTACAGGCCATAAATTACTTTGGACATTATTGAGTGAAAAGCTACACTTCTGTTGGAGGTTAGTGAAAATAAAACTGTAAGTTTTCCCCTATTTAAGTTCACAGACCCCATAAATCTAACTACAGAGCTCATAGGTCCATGGTCAAAAACGTCTAATTTAAGTGCTGTGCCAAAACTTTCTTCAAAACAGACTATATGTGCGCTTGAAATATGATCTGCAATCTGAAATAGATTTGTCGCTTGATATGTGAATTCCTTAGAATTCTAAGTTGCAGAATTCATTTTGAGTAAACAGGAATACCTCTAAAGAGGTGTTCTACCAGTAGGATCTATAAGAGCAAAATATAAACCAAAGTTTAATTCATTCTGTCTTTGTTGTATATATACTGTATGGCTATAAATACAAAGTGGATTTACAAAGATCTGGTGTGGTCCTCCTGGACTCCTGCTTGAACAGCAGATGGCAGATATGGCTAGGAGGGCCTTTCAGAGTTTTGTGCTGGACAATTGTACCTGTTCCTAGATCAGAAGGCTCTGCTCACACTCACTCATTTTTCGGTCACTTCCCGATTTGACTACTATAAAACACTCCATATGTGTCTGCTCTTGAAGAGTATCCAGAAGCTTCAGCTGGTGCATAATGCAGCGCCCAGTTTATGTGTGCCCCTAGAATGGCACATATTACACCTTCGCTTTGTAAGATGCATTGATTACCAGATTGTTCTGGATGCAATTCAACTTGCTGGTTAGGTTAGGGTTAGGGTTAAAGTAATTCATGGCAGGAGGCCAAGTTATTTGAGGAGGTTATTTCCCAATTGTATCTGCTAGTACCATCAAATCTGGCAGAAGCATATGTTGTGGGTCCCATTTGTGAAAGAGTTCCTGTACATCTGCTGTGGCATTCATACTGAGATGGGTCCCATCTCTGCCAATCTTGTGAAAATACCTGTGTCAAGAAGCCTGGGCATCACAAGACAATAATAATTTGATTACATTTGATTAGTAATTCCATATCTGATCATCTGATGCTCTTAAGTCTTTTATTATAATCTTCACTTTTGTATTTTGAATGTTTTTAAATTTTGTATAGTTGTTTTTATGGCATCCAAAGTCACATTGCAAGTTGGGTGGCTATTACATATAACTGTTGTTTTTTTTAGAATTACCGTATATTCTCCCAATAAAAATCCCAGAATGTAAGAGGGGGGTAAATATCATATATAATAAAGCAATTGCTTCCAAAATTCTTATTTTAGCAACTTAGCTTTCTAATGCAATTTACAGCCTTCTAAAATTGAATTGTATCCTATCAGTTACTGCTTTTATTCTTCTTTAATATTAAAGAAGAAAGAAGCAAAGATGTGTGACTAAATACAGAATAATCATTGAATTATCTCAAAATTACAGCAAGCAGACATCATGGCACTCATAATTCATAATGGCTTGCTTGTATTTTTTTCTTTGCTGGCACAATTTTAAATACTGTAATTTCCACTTACCAAAAAAAGAGATGGCAAAATAAAAGTGTAGCAAGTCAACAGAAGGCAAAGTTTAATGCTGTGTCTGGAAGTTAGTGTTGTGTCCAGCAATTACAGCTATGCTTGGCTATTGGGATTTAAAAAATCATCTGGCACCTTTGCATCAAGTGGCAGCTCAGAAATTCTGGAACTCAAAGCCACAGCTCTTCTTTTCGTACTGCTTACTGACAATATCAGACAACTGATGGGCAGCCCCAGGAGTTTCATGTAGTTAAATAAATTGGGGGGGAGGAGGACACTCCTGACACTTGAGGGTTTGATATCTCCTTCTTTAGCAAAACTAAATGGAGGTCTTCCATAAAGGACAGTGCCTCCAACCTTTTCAGACACTCCAAAATGATACTAAATGCCACCAAGAGATCTCATAGGATGAGAAGTGGTAGCTACCTCCGTCCACATCCCAACATTGGTCATCCAGAAGAGTAATCAATGTGGTCTACGCCCTCTAATGAAGTCCAGTTGCATCTGTTTTATTAATCAAGCTTTTCAACCGTCTTCTCAATAAACTTTCCAAGAAATGAGGTTGGGAATTAGACACGGTTATGTCTAGGGATGGCTTAAGGAGGGTGTACACTGCTGAGTCCTTCAAGACGGGCATCATTACAATTTTCAATACCCATGCCAGTGTCTTTCTGGCCACCCTCATTATTCAAGGAAGGAAAAGGTCTATTTAGAATTGAGTTCATTTTGGAGAACTCTGACAATTTTCTCAGTGTCATAGATTTGAGAGTCCCAGATAGCCTCTTAAGATGGTACTTTTGTATTTTTAATGAAATTATTCATTATACTGTATATTCAGTTCAAAACTCCTCAAAGTATTTAGTAAACTGTTCCCTTTCCCAAAAAACAATGTTATCAATTTCCCTGGCTACCAGCAGGCTTCAAGAGACAATTTATTTCCTATAGAACCTTAACTAGTTTCATTTTTGAAAAATCACATCACATCTTCCAATTTATATTATTTTGCAATTTAAAATCTGCTTTATAAACTCCTTGTTCGGTATTCCACTACCCATATTGTTGGACACAAAGCATAGGACATTATTTCTGAAGCAAGGCTACCTATGGAAATTTCTTTCTACAAACTTGAGGTGAATTCTTTTTGTTTAATAAAGGTTTTTTTGTGTCAGTTTGCTTGGTTTTTTATCACTAATTATTGGCATACAGTTCTCAACAACAAATGATCTATTAGGCTTAAACTAAGCATGTAAAAACTATACTCAAAATTATTCTAAATATAGTACACTATAGCAAAACTCAATCTAGAGTATTAATATTTAGTCATAAAATTCCTAGCACAGATGAAAAAACAAATCTTCCTCAAATTGATTTTGTATGAGTGGATACTAGTACTGGATCATTTAATTTGAAAAACTTTGAATGGTTATATGCATGAATAAATATCATTTTGACATTGGCTGAAATTTTCCTATTTCAAGAAACTTCTCTTGCCATAAATCACAGGCATTAATCAAGAGATAAATTGCAACACAAATATACTTCATTGCCCTAGTACAGCAAATAAAAGCTTCAAATTAATTTTGAAGCTATAACTATACTAATAAAATCAAACAATCACGATACATATTAGGAAATCAAATACAGACATCTTTCCAATAATAGCACAGGAAAGGGCATACTTATAACTTGGCCATAAAACATTAACAACAAAAAAGTACATTATTTTTCTTTTAAATCACTTGCCGACCACTAGATTCTATATCAGGGGAAACATTTTCATAACTACTTTAGCAATTGTGATTTGTGCCTATCAAAAATTCCACTTTGTAATCCTTCCACATCCTCGTTCATCATCTTTGCTAGCCAAAAGACATTATCTTTTTTTTAAAAAACAGATAATGTTCATTATGTTGGCGCTGAAATCTTTTGCAAAACAGAAGCTATTTAGGAATTGATGCTGTACCACAAGATAGAAAATAAAATACTGTAATGGAAAAACTACCACAAATAATATTAAATACTATCTAGCAGAACTGCAAAACATTTGATTTATGGCAAACAGAAGGTTAGATGCTGCATGAGTTGTCAACATACTTCGTTGCAAATATTATTTTAAAAGTTATATTTGAGAAAGTCCCTAATTTAAAAATGTATATGGTGATCACTGCTCCAAATTCTCTTGAGTTATGAGTTGCAAGGTAATAACTTTTAAGGTATCAGTTGTACTCCAAACCATATATTTCACCTCATGAACAAATAAAACCATGGGGAGGAATTTGGGCTTTAAAATTCTGATCTATAATTAATCAATCAATCATATTATACGCAAGACAACCTAAAGAAACAATCTATCTACAGTACCTTCAATCCATATGAAAATTTTCATTAACAGTTCCCACTTATACCGTATAGACACAACTAAAGTGGACCCAAGCTGAATTCATATTTTCACAAATCGCTTTGCTCCTACATAGCAAATTATTAAAAAGAAAGAATAGTCTTAAACATTAAATTCTTACCTGGCTATATGTAGACATAATATGGTCAAGTCCAAATTCAGAGTAAAATATATCTATTTGAACATATTGTTCAATGCTGGTCCACTACCAGAATCAGTTATTTCACTGAACTAGCTGTTTTATACTTTCCAAGTAACAAATCTATAACACTTTTATGAAATGAAAACACATAAACCATAATGATTGTTAGCTTTTAACACAGAATGTTAAAATTATTATTTCTTCTTTGGTTTAGTTATATTAAAAAGCTGGCAAGTTTTATTTTAGAGTAATGCAATATTAAACTATGTTTTCCTTGTGGTTCCATATCTCGTGGAAAGCAATGTATCATTTTTACATCCACAAGTAACTTTTTTTGCACAATAAACTCACAAGACATGCATCCTGCAGAGCAAAAGCATTTATCCATAAATACAGGTCAAATAGATGTACAGTGCCATCTAGACAATATTTAGAGAGCAGCAGTCCTTCTGTGAATAAGTTGCAATAATCAAAGTAGTGCATCCAATTTATATTATTATAAATGCATTAAAACATAGTAATGTATATTCTTTGAACAGAAAGAGAATAGTAACATTCAATGTTTTAGAGTAGACAAATCTATGCAGAAAAAAATAATATTTTTCTCTAGAGTTATTTAATGTACAAGGTAATTAATGTATGTGGTAAATAGAATCATTAATTTTCCAAGTTAGATTTTTGTATGACAAATCCTAATGAATTAACTTCAGACTTATCTGAAGATACATTTACAATACTCTTTATTAAAGATATTCAGACCTGCTCCTTAAAGAGAAATTGGATTTAATTTTTTTTTTAATTCCCCACATTTAAAATATCTCATAAGCAGTCCAAAAGTAATTTCAAGAATACAATGAAGCACTTTCATTTTAAGGAACAATATAGTGTTGTGTGAAGATTTGATTCCAAGATTTAATCTCAAGAAAATTTAGTGGGTATTCCAAACTGTTCACTTTCCCAACATTGAACATTCCAAGGTTTTCTAAAATTTGATCCAAATTAGGGCTCAACTGCATATTTAACTGCCTATTTTTATATAGGTAATGTTGCTATTGGGATATAATACTCTGCTGAATATATTTCAGTTTATGTATAGGAACTCAGCTGTAGTAAGGAGGCAACATTTTTTATAATAGTGTTGAAACATTATGGAACAATCCTCATCTGGAGATTAGAGAAGTTCTCACACTGGAATGGTTTGTCAATTTAAAAAAAATTCACTCAACTTTCTATTTATTTTTCTAGCTATTCTAATGATCCATTATTTTAAAGTTGCTGGCCTTACCTTTGTTACTGTTAGCATTACCCTAATATAAGCCACTTGAATATCATCACATGAAAAATAGTTGCATATAATTTCTTTGATTTTAGGAAAAAATAGTAATAATGTAATTTTATTTCAAAACGTTCGGGAAAGGAATAAAATGTGTTATCTTAATTTTCTAGTCAAGATCTAGTCAAGAATTTTTTCACCTAGTAATAACTGGATCAAAATGGAAATTATTCTACTAATGCTTCTGCTTTCAACCCAATGAGCCCAGCTCTTTTTAATTCCATAAGGATACACATTGAAAGTTTCAAATATCGCAAAACAATCATGGTTCCCATTTCACAACTTTGAAAAACTTAACTATTCTTTCTGATTTATTTTATTCTGTATATTCTCACAAGTACACATCAACACTGCCGTGTTAACATTTGAATTGGCTAGAATCCATTAATTTTGTATTCACATTCCTTTTTGGTATGTCAGACTGAGCTGCTCTGGATAGATTTAAAATTCTTATCTAGCAATAAAATAGTACTCTGAACTGCTGTAAGCACATTCAGGTCTTGTCATAATTTTCAGGCAATTTGGAAAAATAGAGGAAGATGAAACGTCTAGAAAAACACAAAAATTCCCCTCGGGTATTCTATGTAAGAAAAGTACTGAAATAAGGAAAGATAAAAGAAATTATATATTATGCGTGACAGATCTAGTTCTAACTGCAGGGAATTATTTTACAAGAGATGTTACGACAATGCCTGCTTGTTCTTACTTCTCTCCTGCAAAGTATTTAAAAAAGGATTACAATAGCCATCAGTTTGGCCTTGTGTTATCTTTCTCATGTCTTCCTAGGATAGTTTCCTTCTTTTCCATCCAACCTTTTCCTGTCAATTTTCCTGAAATCCTTTTCTAAGTTTTCTTCTTTATTTAGCTTTTGCTTCAGTCTATAGTTCTTGTTAAATGTAGTTTTACCTCAGAAATGTCATCTTCCAATCTCCCTTATTTGTCCCATACCATTTTAGTTATAATTTAGTTATATCATTTCAATTTGATATCAGTTTTCTGTTCCAGACTGGCAGTTATGCTGTTCCAGGGGTTGAATATTCACTTTCAGCAACTTGTCAACACTGGCCTCAATTCCTAAGAATGCTATGAGTCCTAGTTTCATTAACCTCTGGAACAGGTTAATGGAATGGTTAATGGAACAGGACTCAATCTTGGTAACTTTTAAGACACATCCTTCTATTCCCCACTATCCTGTTACAGATAGCTTTTTGAATGAGAAGCGAAACGTCTTCAAAAGAAAAAAACAAGGAAGTCCAGTTGCCTCCTGGAAAAGATCTTTGGGACAATATTAAGACACATGGACTTCAATTCCCAGCATTCCCCAGGCAACATGTTGCCAAAGTTAAGAAACCCTGCTCTAGAACATCCCAATTGTCTATCCCACACTGTACAACTTTCTTTGTTCTTTAAATAATATTCCTAAGACTTATTATTGAATACTTATTAAGTAATGCAAATTTTATTTAATTTACAAAAATTACCTAACCGCTATAGACTTCTTTTTGAAATTGGGTACATTACTTACATAAGGAACTGTTTACATTTACAGGTTTCTAGGGGCAGAATGATAATCTCTCATCGTCACTTAGTTTTTAGTACAAACAATGGAAAAAAGAAGCAGAGATAGATGTGTCTCCCCACATCTGAGTGATCTATCTATGTGTCTGAAATGCCAAATGCTTTCTTTGCTAAGGAGGGTTATTATGCATGCAGATTTCATTCCATTCTGTCAAAAAGCTTAATAATTTATCACCATTTCTTAATTCTGCAATAATAATCAACAGGGGAGGAAGTCTTAGACTGCTAGTTACAAACCAAATCAAATGACGTAGCCTCTGAAGCGGTTTGACCTGACTTCTTCCCAAATTGCTTATAAAGCCAGCCAGAATAAATCTAATCAATCAGTTTAATTTTCACAGAGCAACAAAATATTACAGGCTCCAACTGTCTGTCAGTGATGGAGAATTTGGGCAAATGCTTCAAATATTTCCATATATATATATATTTATACATTACACACACACACACACACACACACACACACACATATGTGTGTGTTATGTTTTTGAGCTGATCAATAAATAAATCAGGGAGACTAGTATAGAACTATTTCGAGCTTTTTAGCTCAAAATCGATCTATTCTAGTCTCCCTGATTTATTTATTGATCAGCTCAAAAACGTAGCACACATATAAAAAAAATTACACAATGGAACTCATAGCTTTCAGTTTAGATGGTCTCCGGTGATGAGCCGAAAGGCAGAAAAGGAAAGCAGTATGCTTCCTCCCTTAATTGGGGCTTAACAGGATGTTGTGACACACACACACACACACACACACACACAATTTATAATAGTTCTTATTAATAAACATAGTCCTCGATATTTTAATTTTCCATCAAAAATGTCTTGGAGAATGCCACGTTTCTTATAAAAGGAATCAGATTAGCCCAAATCAAGTATGTCTTGGGGTTTTTTATTACAAATTATTGAAATAATCACATCCAGCCTCTCAAGAAGCCATCTGCTTACATGAAAGAATTTGTCTTACTCTCTTTATTAATGCACCTGTAATGTACTTGTCAATCTATAGTAGAGGATCCTTCAGAGCTTTCAAGTGATTTTTGGAGAACCCCAGACAACCTGCATGAATACAATAACCAATGATGATATGTACACTCTACTATACTTAGGATCAATACACACTGTACATAACAAGACTACTGTAAAAACTGTAACATACATTTGTCAATTAAGGCAAAAAAGTAAGACCACAGGTCTCTTGAGTACAATTTATTAAGTTCAACCTGAGCCTTGCTTTGCATGATAAAACAAGTTAGCTGTCTCATGTGCAAAATTGGGAAAGAATCAAAATAAATATTTTACAACAATCACATGGCCATATTAAACTCCACACCTGACAGAATTTTGGCTTGATGACTAGCCAGGTGAGTATCCAGAAAAGAATCTTGAATGGTTATTCCCAATAAAGAAAAATAAAATAAGCTCAAGTTTAATGGCAACCATTTTGTAGATAGCAGTTGAATTTTCTTTTTTCCTTTCACCTGTAAAGGAACAGAAATAGAATATGTTATCGGTTTTGTTTAAATATCATTTTAAATAAATACTTTGAACTAACTTTTAACTTTTTGCAAAGTAATCACCAAATTTTCTTATTTGGTGCTGAGATCAATTACCCGTATTTTTCAGAGTATAAGATGCATCAAGATTTTGAAGAAAGAAATTTTAAAAAAAAGGTTTTGCACTCTGCAGACCTCCCAAAAACGGTCCATTTTTCGTGAAAATGAAAACTGTAGTGCGTTCGGTTTTTCATTCATTTCTGCCCTCCCCAGCCCCCAGGAGCACTCTGGAAGCCTCCTAAAGGCTATTCACGGCCATTTTGGTGAAGGGGAGGGGTTTCGGGAGGCAAAGAAGGCTGTATTCAGTGTATAAGACGCACCCAGATTTTCAGCTTTTTTCAGGGAAAAGGTGAGTCTTATATTCCGAAAAATACGGTAACTATAATCAATAAGAAAACCAACAACTTTGCAGAACCTGTCAAATTTGTGTATACTCTACGTGCAGTTTAACTTTGTATCATACAGAGGCTATGTTAATTTGGTTGAGTGAGGGATTTACTGAAACATATAATTTCATTGGGGATGCTTAAACTTGTACCTACAGCTATTCAGTAAATCTATATAAACTTACAGGACTGACTTGTATATGCTACATTTTATATTTACCACTGCCAAAATCCAAAAGCATGCCTATCTGTATACAATGCTTTGTAAGGCACATCTAGATGGATTTCTACATCTGATGATGTTATCTAGCTGGGTAATGAAATGTCTGCGAGAAAACAGCCAAGCTCAAAGAGAGCCTTGGACGCCACATTTTAACCCTGAGCTATGAATATTCTCTTCTACTGGCTCTTTACTTTATAAGGATGTTTACACCAAGTGAAGATGCATTGTTTTCTGACACATTCTTCATAATATGGGAAGCAAATAAGAACAAAATATCCTCAAGCTTACAGGTACAAAGGTTCTGGTATCTTCCTTTAAAGCAGTGGTTCTCAACCTTCCCTTTAATACAGTTCCTCATGTTGTGGTGACCACCAACCATAAAATGATTTTCGTTGTTACTTCATAACTGTAATTTCACTACTGTTATGAATCGTAATGTAAATATTTGATATGCGGGATGTATTTTCATTAGTACAAATTGAACATAATTAAAGCATAGTGATTAATGACAAAAACAATATCTAATTATATATTGTGAAATATTTATTTCTAATTACAAATAAATGAAATTTTGTCTTGAATATAAAAAGACCGATCAGCATCCAGATTAAGTTCCCATGGTACAGATAGATAGATAGATATTTGCAGTAGTTGATGATTTTACGATAGATTACCCAGTAATTATTTGTACGGTGTGTATATGATGGGATTGGTGCGATGATGTCATCACACCGGGTTCATATGTGGGCGGATGTGCATGTGGGCAGACCAGCCTGGAGACGGATAGAGGAGCAGTGTCTCGGTTCCTAAGACCATCAAAAATATGTGTTTTCCGATGGTCTTAGGTGAGCCTTGTGAAAGGTTGAGAACCACTGCTTTAAAGTGATCAAGCAGATAACCGTAAGCTACATAACAATTTTTTTTAAAAGCCTCCTATGATCAAAGAACTAAACTATGACTTTCTGTCCCCCCTCCCCCCTCCTCCCGTCCGAGATCAAGGCCTCAAAGAGCTCCAAAGAAAACAAAGTACATAAGGCAAGCTAGCAATGTTTACCCCAGGAGCAAGTAAGTATTACTCATATCAAAAATAAATCTTGCTACTACTATTTTTGTAGCTTTTCATGCATTGTCCAAGCTTTAAAAATTGTAAAGTAAATAAAGAAATTTCAGTTTCAGAGTTTTTCTGGATCTGTACAGTAAATGGCATTTGTTCTGAAGAAACCCTGGAGTAGAGAGTCACATCAATCCAAATTTAGGTTTCATTATAAGGAGGAAAAGTAACCAGGCCTACTTTGGTAGATAATCCGCCTTAGCAAATATTTTATCCTTTCATGTAATATTAGAATTCTTAAGTTTCTACTACTGTCCCCTTGGCTGGGCCTGCTAAACATTACTTTGCAATATTTCCTTAAAGGTAAATTTGTTTTAATTTCTTTTTGTTGAAGAAATGAAAAAAATATTGAGAAAAATTATGAATGCATTTTTTTCACATCACAGATTATCTTGACATATATCACAAATGCTAGAATATAGTTCTAAAATATTTAATATTTTTTCTAGCAAGGCCCTTCATGACAATTACACAAAGCAAGCTGAAGCACATTGCAAATAGCTTTATGTTGAGACACAATTGTTTTTCTCATAACTGGCATGTCGGTGTACATATGCATATAAACACATATATTAACTACAACAAACTTTTACTCATTCTAATAATTCTAATAATATTCAAACGACCCATACGAACTGTAAGGCATTCCTTGGTATCTACAAATGGTGAATTCGCTGTGTTACTATTTATCACAAAAGTTTGTGCATATTTTGAAAACATTATAAGTTCATATTTGTACTGTAGCTTTTAATAGGTTCAGGGAAGGAGGTCACAAGGTAGATCCAAAATATTTGTCCTGCAAGTATAATTCTGAAAGAAACAGGCATGCTGAATCCTCTCCATGACATTTACAGATGTTAAAACAGACATTTCACTGAATAATAATTCTACTTTTCTCCTGTGTCTCATTGGACAGTTCAATTATTTCTCATTCTTCATGCTATTATTCAACATGTTGGCTATGGCCACCCTTTCCCTGCACTGTGTACTCATGTTAGTTGAGAAAACAATCTACAATATAACTGGGAATAACTGAAGATATGTGATGTCTGAGGTCTCTTTTTATTTCATCGCAATGCTTCCTGCAATTATTTATTACTCTGGTGCTTCATAACAAGAGTACCACCATGGTTTGGGGGGGGGGGGTATGTTTATTGAGTTCAAATAAACCTTCGGTCTAAAGCAGGGATGTTAAACACAATTTCATTGAGGGCGACATCAGGGTTGTGGGCCAGAGTGGGCGTGGCCAGAGTGGGCATGGCCAGCTTGACGTCACTCGTGTCGGAGCCTGGCCATTCTTCCAGAGAAAACAGGCTCCCAAGCACCGTTTTCAGTTGCAATGGCCTCCTGCAACCTTTTGCCAGGAGCTCTGTTTTCGCTTGCAGAGGCACCGCAGGCCAGTCCTTCACTGTTTCCAGGGTGGCCCTGTGGCCCAGATCTTATCACCCTGTGGGTCAGATCTAAGCACCCAGCGGGCCAGATCTGGCCCCCAGGCCTTGCGCTTGACACCCCTGGTCTAAAGGGTCTATTGTGCATGATTCTGTTGACCTTTTCTTTATAATATTACGAAAATTGGAAGTAAAGGAGCGGTAATGGTTAAAAACATAAGACAAATAATTAAGTTAAATTAAAGAGACTGAATAAAAAGGGAGGGAGGGAGAGACAGAGAGACCAAGGGAGAAACAATAGGATTGATCTTTCAGGAAGTTCTAAATTACCTCAACCATTAGTCCCAAAAGTGCTTTTTCAAGAGGCAACTGGACTTTCTGGTTTTTCTTTGAAGACATTTTGCTTCTCGTTCAAGAAGCTTTTTCAGTTCTAATTGGATGATGGGGAATGGAAGGATTTATACTCCTGGCAGACAGCTGACCGTTTAGATAGATAGATAGATAGATTTTATTTTTCTATACCGCGTCCTCTCCCCAGGGGGACTCGGAGCGGTGCACAGGGAAAATTAAAACAGCATAAAATATATACATAAATAAATACAATAAAAACAAATTAAATCAACTGTCCCTGTACTAAAATCCCCATTTTAAAATTAACATTCCCTAACCCCTGAGGTAGAGACTAACCTAGGCCGGCCAAGCAGAAAAAGTGAGTTTTTAATTTCTGATGGAAGGAGCGGAGGTCCGTAGTTGTTCTAATATCGGGGGGAAGGTCGTTCCAGAGGGCTGGGCCCGCCACAGAGAAGGCCCTTCCCCTGGGCGTCGCCCGCTGACAAAGTCTAGTGGACGGCACCCGGAGAAGTCCCTCTCTGTGGGAGCGAATTTGCATTCTTTTAGGGAGTTGCTAAGGTCACCTGGAGGTTTACCTCACTAAAAGAATGCAAATGGCCAGCTGTCTGCAAGGAGTATAAATCCTTCCATTCCTCACCAACCACTCAGAGCTAAAGAAGCTTCTTGGATGAAAAACAAAACGTCTTCAAAGAAAAACCAGAAAGTCCAGTTGTCTCCTGAAAAAGGACCTTTGGGACAACCATGACCTGGATGACTGAGAATCTCCATTGACATTTACCCCAACCACACTGCTCACAAGGCTGGGCACAAGTGGATTCATCTTCTTCCTTAGAAAATAAGCTAGCTGATGAATTTGTCAACTCAGAAACCAAAGACACCCAGGTCATGTGGAGAAACATCAGAAAAAAACAGAAGTAAGCCACACAATTCTTAATTTTAATATGAAGCATATTGCCGTGCTACAAAAGAAAGCGAAAGGGGTGGCATGAGAAAAAGCAGAAGAAAACAAGGCTAAGGAATATTTACTTCCAGGGAAAGGTACTTGAGAGGAACCAAAGCTTTGCTTGATCCATTAAATCAGAACTTGGATACTTAAAACCAACTCACATGGAAGATTCTCCACTGAAACTATTTCTATGACAGCTTTATCTTGAAAATGCTGCATGAATGATTGATCCCCAGAATAAACCCAACAGTTATGACTAAGTCTACTGTGAAACGTGACTACTATACCCAAGACTGTTTTTTGGGAGCTTTGCCTGTGCTACTGCCTGACCTGTTGCAACCAATATGAAGAATTAGAACCTGATTTATGGTTTTATGAGCAAGAATAACTGTTGAGTGGTTTTCCTGATTTATGACCACTGCTTGCTTTCTACTAGATTCTACTTAGGCTATGAAAGCCAGTCTAGGAATAAAGATAGCTTTTCTTTCTAGAAATGTTCTTATATATCAACCTCTATGCATTATTTTCAACAAGTAATTATTGTATTTTTTATTAAAGACAGGTAGGCAACTTGTGGTAGTTCCTATCTTGCTATATTGACCAATTCCAGGAGAGTTTGTCATATGCTCAATGATGAACGATGCTAAGACCTCTATCAGAGATATTTGGCAAGCTGAAATTTACTTACTTTTCTTATAAATAAGGGACTTCCTATATTTGGTATTAAACAACAGGTAAAACTGTGTATACTGCATTTCTAATGTGAGTTTAATAACACAAATAGCTCAGATCAAGGTTTAAGTTTGTAACCTGAGATCTCACTGCATTTTCCCCTATCAAAACTAAGGGTGAAAATGAAAAGAAAAATAACACCCCAAATCCTTCCATATCCAAAACACCGCCTGAAATGGTGCTCTGTATCTTACAGTCCCATTTCAACTCTTAAAATACCCCTCCAAAAACACTCCAATCATTATCACCATCTTTTTGGTGACATGGTTACAGGCTTTCCAGACCTTTGGAGGAACAAGTTGCAGCCATCAATCTCAGGGAAATTGCTTGATCTTGTCCTAAGTGTTGATTGTAAACCTATGAACTGTGTTTACAATTTACTCTCTAAATCCAGGGTGTCAAATTCACGTCATCACAGAGGCATCACGTGACGTATTGGGACATTTTCCCCTTTCACTAAACTGGGTGTGGGCCAGGAGTTTGACAGCCCTACTCTAAATTAACCATCAAAATCTTAACACATTTCCGACACCATATTAGTGGAACTTAATCCACAGAAAGCATTGTGATATTTCTAGATTAGCACATTCAAATATTTTAACTTAAATTACTTTGGGAAGTTTTTCTCACCTGGACATCAATAATTGATCATTTTCCGAACTGCATCATAGCACTTCCATTTGTCTGGGATATAGAATGGTTCAAAGATGTGAGGAAATGGAGTGTCATAACCACATACTCTTGTAATAGGAGCTTCTAGATTCAAGAAACATTCCTCCTGTTAAAATAAAACAGCAAGAAAAGGAGTGAAGTCTATAAGATCATTCTTCACATTTTAATACTTACTAAAATATACCACATTGACATTCCTGAAATTCAAGATATAACCCAAGGAGAAAATTAAATCTTCATGGAAAATCCATTGAAGTTATCTAAAAACAGAACAAGCATATGCAAAGTAAGATATATATAGAGAGAAATGGGATCACAAGATATTAAAAACAAACAGAATGACAGTGGCTGATATGTTTTCTAAGGAAATATGAAAAAGATTCTGCTAAAGACAAAATGCTGAACAGCAGTGAATATTTTTTTCCTAGAATTTCAGGTAGTGGAAGCAAGCGAGTGAAAGTGCAGTTGTACAAGTAATTTTCAATTATAGGATGTTCCATTTCATCTAATACATGCACTAAAGCTTAAAACTGATTATTCTACTAATTTGCTAATTCAAAATGAGTTTGAACAGAAGATGTTAAATCTTCTAATTATGAATATGTCTCATTTTTCTACTATCTGAGTTAAACAATTGCCTTGGTTAAAATTGGAATGTCCAGGATCTCATCTCAAATTGCCCTGACTATTTCTGTCTCTGACAACTAAACTAATTTATAGAGGTCATCATTAAGATGTCCTAATGTTTCTGGATAAATGAAACAGTCATAAAAGTCTTTGTTTTCTTTTGTTTTTATCTCCAATAAACAGAAAACAAACCTAACTCTTTTTTGAGCATCGTAAATGTATTATAAAATTCAACAATCCATTTTTTTCCTGGTTCATATAAGAAATACTCAAATTTAATTTCAATACTTTCATAAAGTTGTATGTCATTTTGTTAGTTTAGATCAATATGAATTTCTGCAGAATCTTAACATAACTAAACTGTACAGTTATATTCATTTTATGGTTAGGTACCTTACAATGTATTCTAATGTGCTTATTATCAAACAATTGTAAGTATATAGAAAAAGTGCAGAGACAGCAAGTTATCATCCCAGAAAACAGCAATATTTTAATTATATTATCTATTTTCTCTCTGTGAATGTATTAGAGGTGGGCAAACCACTCCAGGGCTTAAATGTTCCAGTCCCAAACATTTGTTTTGATCTTGGACACCTGTTCTCAGGTAAAATATCTAGAGAAGTTTTGGAAGACCACCAGAAGCTCTTTCAACTTTGAAATTAGGCATTCCTTATGAGAGTTTTCAAGTCAGATTGCTTTTTAAGGTTGGGTCGGGTGCTATGGAACACTACCAATAATGGTAGAAGATACATTGGCAAAATATGCTATGGGGTCAGGATGTTTTAACTATGTGTTAGAGATGTTTAAGTCCTTTGTCGGTCTCTGTCTCTGTGAATGCAAATAAATATGTCTAATGCCTACATTTCAGGACAGCATTTCATTTCGGAGAGCAGAGAAATGTAGAATAACAAGAAGACTAAGACTCACACATTTTGACTTGCTAATCATTTAAATCTCATGTCAAATCTTTATTCACACATGCTTTTGATGTGTGAGCTGGTTTGCCAGATGGGTATTGTATGTTTATTTATGATCCAAGACTAATCATTAAAATGGCATTCAAAAATGTTGTGAATAAAGGAATCAAAGTTTGTTTTAACTATTTGTTTTTCTGTTTGGAAGGGAAATGTATTTATAACCTTTATATTAGCTGCTCATCTTTTAACCCACTCTGGGCAGTTCCCAATCAAGAGTTAAAACAACATATAAAATCATCTTAAAATTATAAAAGATTTAAAACATTAAAAAAAACAAAAATGTTTTATTTACTGATTCATTTTTGCTTTTAAATCCTGCCTTTCTTTCAGGAGCTTAATGCAACAGAGGGTTCCTGCCTCTCATTTTATCCCTCAAACGCCATCCTTGGAAAGTAGCTTGGGCTCCAAGAGAGCCTCTGGGGCAAAGCTACTCAGGGAACATCTTAACTCAAAGATTTGAGCTGGGTCTCTGTGTATTAATTTCAGTGCAATTTTTCAATTTCCTTTTTACTTTTATTTTACCTTTTGTTAATTACTTATCCACTATTCATAAGAAAATAGTGAGGCATAATTTTACAAAAACATATCATATTAGCAATATTACATTACATGTACAATGCTAAATTATATTTCAACAGTGAAGCAGAAAAATATTGTTTACTGCCCCTCTCCTTATATAGCACTGATAAATCTTGTCCTGTTTTCTACGTAAAACTATACATGTGTAGCAAATATAGAGCTGGCATAAATTCAAAGTCAGTCCTACCCAGTTATATATCTTTGAAATTAAAGTTTGTTTAAAAGTTATGGCAAACTTCTAACTAAACAATTATTATATAAGTGTCCCTATGGAATGACATATCTTTGAAATTGAAGTTCATTAAAAAGTTATGGCAAACTTCTAACTAAAAATTATGTAATTGTCTCAATGTAATCATGTTAAGAATGTGTTCAGATTCAGCTACTTAATGTTTCTCAGACAAATTGTAGGTCTATTAAATAGTAACCTCATAATTAATTCAGACTTTGTTTTCATAGAGAAACTGCAAGCATAGAGGATTCAAAATAATCAGCAAGAACAAAGTTATCTGATCATACAGTCCTATAAATAGAATACTCAATCTTGGAAGGATCACCTATACAGGATCAGCAGAAATGAATCTGCAAATTAGTTTGACATTATAGGAAGATCCCTTGATTCAAATAAGGCAAACCTTGTATTCTGTTTTATACCTACTGAAAAATGAATCAAAACTTTTTAGACTTACCATTATCATATCTATTTCAAAAACAGATTTAAGACTTTTGTAGTTATTTTTTACCAATCAATACAAGTATGTTTTACGCTATTTATCAGCTTCTTTTTAATTGCTTTCTGAATACAGTCAACAGATATAAAACACTACTTTTGGCTCTGGAATTGTAATCTTAAGAAACTCAGCATAAAACTACAGTCCTGCTGACAAATAGATGATTGGAAATAAAAATATTACTCAAAATTATAAACACAGAAAAAAGTAAAAGCATAAAAAAGCCTAAATTTCTGCCTGACTGACAGTTCACATGTATACGCATATACATGTGTATATAAGAACTTTCAGGCAGCTGTTTCCAAAACTATTTAGTATTTTGGCAGTGATTTCTCCAGCATTTGTTCTGCTAGTACCAAACATGTTTGAAACGTTGAATAATACCAAAGATAGCATCTAATTTACAATGATCCAGCTAGGAGAACCACAACAATTTTCTGATTCCAATCAAGCGTCTTCAAAAATGTCAACATTAGATATGAGACCACTCCTCAACGTCAGACCCCCACATGGAACACAGAAGGCTAAATAAAATAATATTGTAAATATGATCCCTTTGTGTTGCAGGGTTTCAAATAACTGTCCCTCAACCTGATTCACAACACAGGTGCTGTGAAGAAAGCAGGAGGAACAGAGGTGGGTTGCTCCTGGTTTGGGCCGGATTGGGAGAACTGGTAGTAGTGGTGGCAGGAGGCTCCGGCCACCCACCCGGACGCTTCTGTGCATGTGCACAAGTGGCAAGTGCGCCCAAACCGGTAGTAAAAAAATTGGTAACCTACCACTGAGGAGGAAGGAGCATTAGACATATTCACCACTTTTGAGTTATGTATAAATTTAATAAAGTTGGGATAAAACAAAACCAACTGAATTAAATTAAATACTCCTCCAACCATTTCAGAGCATAGGGGTGGTTCCAAATTCCCCTTCATGAATGAAAAGCTTTCTTTTGGAAGAGTTTTTCAGGAAACACAGGGGAACGGACAGATCAGACTAAATTGTCTCTGCAAATTTCATTGGTTGGTTTTCTTATAAATAGAAATCAACTTATGTGATGCCTGTGCCCAACACTTATAAGGAGGAGTATGCCAAAGCTTTTCATGCCATTGAACAATATGGATAGAGATTATGAATCATAAATCAATTAAGGCTTAAAGGTCAGAGTGACTTTACATGGGATGAGGCAACAAAGAGTCAAGTATAATCCGAACAAAATCCTATGTTAATGTATATGCTATTTCTGCTTATCTGCTTTTCCCATATAACATCATTGTAACCGTTGCAGGACAAATTAGCCAGCTGAAAACTGGCACTATATTTTACCAACTAAACTCAGATTTACAGTGAAATGTCAACAGAAGAGCACAGTTTACAGGCACTCTGCGACAGGCTTGTCAATTTAAACTGCAGACAGTGGCATAAATATTTCACTTTTTTTTTCAAAATGCATTTTAAACCCGAGTGCACTTAAAAGAAAGATGATTTTTAATATATATAATACACACACAGCATTCTAACATGCACATTTTAAAAATGAAACATGATACTAGCCTCTTTTTAATAATACACCATTCAGTGCTAGCCACCCAAGGGGCCTTCCAGGAATGAAATGCAGAAACTTAGGCTTGTAGATAGCTCCTTTGTGTGACAATACCGAACAGGAAAAGTTTGGTTGCATGTGGATGAGCAGCCAAACTTTACATATTTAGGATTCATACATTTTAGCTTTCCAATAAAAGCATGGAGCTTTCAAATTATTTTCTTTTTTTTCAAGTTCATCATCTGAGTTGTCCTTGGAGTATCATATACGCAAGCTGTTTCTTGTATTCTATTTGGACTGCACTGACACTGTATTTTAGCTTTCCCGATCTAATAAATTATAACTCTTCCCACTTGAATTAAGGTGAACAATTAAAATGAAATGTAAACTTTAAAACGGTTTACTTTTGCTATTCAAGTACATCTTTATTGCTTTCAATAAATGTTTAAATTCCTCATTGCATAATGACATGCATTCAGATTTTTTTGTTTTGCTTAATTTTTTTCTTTAGCATAACCTAGATTTATTTTTCTAGAGGAGATGTTTTTAAATATGTGGAATTTTATATATTCGTTAATTGTCTGAATTCATTTGTAAAAACTGTTACAATTTCTTAAGATGAGGAAAATACAGATGATGTAAGATTAAATATGCTTCAATAAAGGAGAATTAAATATTTATTTGTGTTTAAAGAGCCTAGGGAGACAAATCCCTAATCTTTATTATCTCCATTAGATGAACATTCCATTTCATGTTGATAGATATAGATACATAATTATAGAATAGCAATTTCAACTGATAATGTATACTGAATCTTTAGTAAAACGGTAAAAAAAATTCGCTCAAATGTATGCATTTTAAAATGTAAAATTACATTTTGCGGTGCTAGTTTCCAGAAGCAGAAAAGAAATGCTTAAAGAAAAAGTGATAATCCCTTTAGGAATTATTTATATCTACAGCGTTCATTACAAAGCACTTGATTTAATACACTTAATTATTAGCACATGTTATTTAAATTTGAAGATTGTTTAAATTTTAATAAAATATTTGATATTGTCTTATTATTATAGTTCGAAACTGTGATAATAGTTAACTGCACATGGGGAAAAAATTATCCTTCTTATATTTCAAACGTAGCGTAAATCTATCCTTAACGGTGAGATTATTTTTAAAAGAATGCAATGGGGGAATAAGAAAGGAGAAAGAAAAACATCTGTGCTTATAGAGCTAGCCCTCAATTACAAAGTACCCTTCCAGGACGAAGGATTCCCTTTTTATTAACATGTGGTGAAAATCCTACACTAAAATGTGTTTCCTACTCCAGATTCAGACATACCAAATAGGATAACAGGAATACTGTCAATACAAAATAATTTCTGAAATACTCTGGGCACATCGTTTCAGTTTTGATACATTTAATTCACAATCAAATGCACTGGAAATATCCCATTAGGGCTTAAAAACACGACAACCTCAAATTGTCGCAATGCAAAAATACGTGTTCTTAATTCCTTTCATGAAGATAAAATATCTGATTGTTGCAGATACTTTAGAAGCTAGGTTAATGGCACTTTGTACTCTGTAAGAACTAGTACAAAAGTAAAACACATGGCTTTTTCAGCTAGCAATGATCAATAATACTATTCCATTTGCACCTATTTTGCACACTGTTTTAGATGGTTTAGTTTATGGTAATTAGTGAAACAGCACTGGTATTAATACAATGACCTTCAAAATGATCTATATATTCTAAAGCCTTACTTCACTATTAACTAAAGACCTGGGACATTACATTTACTAAAAGTATAAAATAAAGGAGAAAAACCACTGAAAAATCTCTTTAGAACATACTGAAGTATTAGCCTACATATGAATTTAAAACCATATTTATTTAGACTTAATTTATATTGTCATTAATTAGTTTCCTCCACTTAGCTTCTTCCTCTCTTCACTTCTTTGATATTACTAATACACTGCCTATATTATAAGCAATCAGTAGTATCAGTAAGCTACATTGGCAAAAATGATCTTTAATAAGAAAACTTACCCTTTTCAAATGTGCTTTCTTAAAGTGTATAGAACTGATCAATTTTAAGAACTTCAGTTTTAAGAACAGATTTTCAAATTGTTTACAAATACCAACTATAAAAAATGTTTGAAAATCATAAGTACAAATTTGAACCAATATGAAAAAAGTTTATTTAGCATAAACCTAATGCAAGCACACAGCATAGCCAAGGGCAATATAAGATGATTTAATATTAACTAAACAGAAACTCATAACAAAGGAAAAGTCTAGACTGTATTTTAAAAAATGTGTTTAAAGAATACAACATGCTTTAATGCAAAAGCAAATTTAATTTAATTTAATACCTATTGTTTTCAAAGTCAAAATGTACACTCTCTCTTGAACTAAAATAAATCTTTAAGTGTTGAATTTAAATTATCTGGTAACGCCATCAGTTCCAAAGTGTGTGTGTGTGTGTGTGTGTGTGTGTGTGTGCGCGCGCCGCCCGTACGTGTATAATATTTAGAGCCTGGCTTCATAAAGATGCTTTGCACATATGTCCTAATACATCACATAAACTATGTCAGGGGAGAAGAAGGATTTCATTTCTGTAAAGCTTCTATAAAGTACTCCGTGACAAAGATATATATATATATATATATATATATATATATATATATATATATATATATATATATAGGCTGGTATATATATATATATATATATATATATATATATATATATATATATATATATATATATATATATATATATATATATATATATATATATATATATATATATATATGCTGGTATATATATATACCAGCCTGAAGATGATGAATGAGACTTCATCGAAACGTCGTGAAGATACTTCCAATTCCACGCGGGAGAAAACCCGAACAACCAAAGACCTACATACAAACACCCGCGAAAACCTCAGAAAACATATATTACATTATATATATACTTGTGTCACAAAAACCTAACATACACACACACACATCATTACTAAGAGTATTGATACAAAATAGTTATATTTCTAGTAATATAGAACATATACTAACAGCTTCAAATCATTATTTCAGTTATTTGTAACATTGCAGGAACTTAAATAATTCAGCAAGTTGGTGAAAATAAGATACAACAATTTAAACTTACATATTTCCACAAACTTCAGACTACTATTCTATAACAACTGAGAAGCTATGTCCAAATACATGAGCTCCTGTGTTGTATCATAGCCATTCTCCTTCAGTCCCCATTAGCAAAATGTAGTAAATTGCATAATAATAATATGCAATTTAGCTTTCAATAAGTACAGGTAAAATGGAAAGTTAACTTTTAGATTTTTATTTTTGTTTAATTAATACAACTTACATTTTAATAAAGTTAAAAGAGGAGTTATCTTAAAACACAGCAGACAAAAATACAAAATAGTATATTAAATATACTAAAATACTTATTATAGAGTTTTAAAAATCAAACCCAATAAAATGCATATTTTCATAAAAATAATCTTGGAAGCTGTTGCTATTTGTATCATGCTTCTATACTTTGGGGGAACTTTAATTTCATTTTTGAAGGAAAAACATTGCTCATACTTTTTAATGTGTGAAATAATTCAAATCCCAGGATATTCTAAAATATTGTATGTTTCACAAATTATTTCCTGTCAACATTCCTGCCTGACTGCAGACTTAAGCAGTTCAAAGGTGGTTGGATTTTTGCAAGTTTTATGCAAATCTTTTCTAGCTATGAACAGTTAATGTTAGCTTGCCAGAAATCACAGGTGTATAGTATCAGTTCAAAAGTGTGTCATTAGCAGAATAGAACAGAATAACAGAGTTGGAAGGGTGTACAATAAATGATCAAAACACTGTTTAAATTTCTATAATTTTTTTCTGAAAATCATGGAAGTTGATTAATTAAACTAACATTGTTCTATGTTTTTTTATATTTTACCTTCTAGGAGATGTTATGGGAAAATTTAATTCTTAATCAAATTAACATGTTACTATTCACTAAATGACCTAAGTAAAGAAGTATTCTTCAGATAAACACCCACCTGATGAATATAGAACCTGGAAAACGTGCCATTTATTCTAGACTGATGTATCTCAAAACTATCTTATCTACATCTAAAAATGAAATGAGTGACACACTGATTCTAGTAATATAGAATCTACACCAACAGCTTCAAATTGCTATTTCAGTTATTTATAACACTGCAGGAACGTCAATATTTCAGCAGGTTGGTGAAAATAATATATAACAATTTAAACATACATTTCCACAAAGTTTAGAATACTATCCTATAACAACTGAGCAGCTATATAAAATAACTTTTAAAAAAACAGTACAGACTAGCTCCATTTTAGAATTATCAAAATCTTTTAACAGTCCATAGGATTTGGTTCTTTACACTATAAACCTATCTATTTCAAACCACCTGAAGATCTTAAATCTACTAGGATTACAGCTCTAAGAGATTAATTGAAGTAAAAGATCATTATTCACATTTTACTCATTCCTTTTCTTGGCCTAAAAACAATTTATCTTTTAACAAACATTTCCAAGCTTTTATTTTGGCTGAAATAAATTTAGTAGTTTCCTTCCTTTACTCACCTCCTCCAACTCTAACAAAATCTGAATTTTTTGTATATATGTTTGTATATTTGTTCCCAACAGCAAACTTTTCCCAGGGATAAACCTCTTTCAAATTCCCTATAAATAAAAGTTTTGTTACCAAACAGTACTGCTAACTGTTTACAGTTATCAGTGGTGAAATTCAATTTTCTTTTACTACCGGTTCTGTGGGCATGACTTGGTGGGCATGGCAGGGGAAGGGTACTGCAAAATCTCCATTCCCAGCACACTCCAGGGGAAGGTTACAGCAAAATCCCCATTTCCTTCTGATCAGCTGGGACTCAGGATACAGAGAATAGATGGGAGCGGGGCCAGCCAGAGGTGGCATTTGCCGGTTTTCCGAACTACTCAAAATTTCCACTACCGGGTTCTCCAGAACCTGTCAGAACATGCAGGGATTTCACCCCTGGTTACATGTAATAAAATGATAGGGTTAACTTTTCAAACTGATAATGTAATAATGTTTAAATTAGAGGTAATTTGATGTGATAAAAATAGCAGATAAATCCATACCTACAACTAGTCTGAAATCAACAAAAATGACTTTTTTAAAATTTAAATTCAAGATGACACATTAGGGCAGAGGTCACCTTGAAGTGAAATTATCAATAGGTTCATGCATTTATTCAGTGTCATTATTATCACACTGAATTGTATCGTTCAACAATTATCTTCCATTGGAGACAGTTAAGTTCTCTCCAATTCCTTTTTAGAATGATGCTGTGAAAGGAATACTAAAAGATAATTAAAGAGATGGCTGAAGATATTTGAGTGAATGGAAATTTCCTACAAGTTTGAATGCACTCGTATATTTCATTTTATTTGAGAGATTTGGAAACAAACACTTTATCAGAAATCAGCTGGCCTGCCCCCTCTGGCATGCAGATACCTCTAAATGTTGAGGGGGGAAAGGGCTGAAAAATTGAAAGACTAAACAGGTTTAAAAGATTGTAGACCAGTGTGGTCTGTATGAAATAAGGAAAATCCATAAGGAAAAAAAGAAGTTAAATGGTTCTCACTGACAGCCATATGTTTATTGAATTAGTTAGCCCATTTCAAGAGTGCCCAACTCCTTAGGTAGCTTACAAATAATGTTACTTTTCAAGCTACTTTTCAAGAAGCTTTGAAAGAAGTTTCTGTATTATCAAAACTTAAAACACATAAGCTAAAAAAATTATAGCACAACACAAATTCCTTCAGCTAGCAAACCATGCTTTCACATTTTGATACGTTAAGCATGTATACATGTTTCAATCTGAATGTTATATTCCTAGTTTCCTTTTGCAAGAATTGAAAGCATAGTTGAAAAATATGGTTGAACTAATCATGAGAGTTTTTACCCTCAAGGACAAAAAATCTATAACTGAAAATGAGAAGAAATTGTGATTTAAATCAATTTATTATTTCTAAAACATTATAGCACTTCATGTGTTAGCATTATATTTTGTACTAAATTAATTTCTACTGCTAAAATGGGTAAAAGACATTTTCTTTGTAAAAGAATATATGATAATCTTTCAAATATAAATACCCCCATTCAATGCAGAATATATAGTCATTTCATAGTCATTTGATCACACAGTACTCTAATTTTCCTAGAAATTTTCCTATCAGACATATAGGACATATTAATTTCATGTTTCTTTCCTAAATACAAAATAAGATTTAACCACATCTACTGACAGAATGATAGGCTAAATAATCACATCAAGTGATTCAGAAGACATTCAGAAGATAGCCCTCAATGGAACTACATCTACATGGAGGGAAGCATGCAGTGGGGTGCCTCTAGATTTGTCTCTTCAACAACTTCTGAAATGATCTACATGAAACAGAAGGGGAACTCATCAAATTTGCAAATAACACTAAGCTGAGGGGAACAGCCAACACTTTAGAAGACAGGCTCAAGATTCAGGAGGATCTCAATAGACTTACAAATTGGGTCCTATCCAACAAGATATACTTCAACGGTGAAAAAAGGAAGATTCTGAACTTAGGGGGGGCTAACCAAATGCACAAGTATAGAATAGGTGGCACCTGGCTCAACAGTAGCAACTGTGAGAGGGCTCTAGGTGTTCTAGTGGACTACCACTTAAGTATGAGTCAGTAGTGTGCAGCAATTGCCAATGCTGGGCTGTATCAATAGAGGGATAGTATCAAGACAACAAGACCACACAACATACTTTATAAAACAATCAGAGCTGCCAAGCAGTAGATCTACAAATAATTATCTTCCCAGTTAATCTATACAATCAAGGAGAGAACCAACCTAGAACTAAGCAGAAATTTCCTGACAGAATAATTAATCAGTAGAACAACTTGTCTTCAGAAGTAGTGGATGCTTCAACACTGGAGGTTTTAAAGACAAGATTGGACAACCATTTATCTGAAATGATATAGGGTTTCCTGCTTGTGCATGAGATTGGACTAGAAGACTTCCAAGGTCCCTTTCAACTTTTGTTGAATTAGGAATTGGTTATCCAACAAGGCAAAAAGCTAAAAGCCCAACACAATAAGGGAAAAGAGTGCTTTTCCTACACTACCATTATAATGTAGGCTCAAAGCTGAGCTCACACCCATCATTAATCAGATTAACTTCTAGTCTTTCTCTGTTTGTCTGACTAGTTTTCCAAGAACTTCAATGACAATTTGGGAGAAGAGTCTTATTGTTGTCCATAAGTTTAGCCCATAAGCCTAGATTCTTGCATGCACATAATAAAGGTAACTTATTATTACTGAGCACCTTAATACTGGCTGCTTATCTATAATGAAATGTGAAGATTTGGAAATTAGTGCATCTCAAATTTTATCCTTCAAACTCTGTGTCATTCAAACTATAATTAACAATCAATATGTTAGGTTCTATCTGCATTCAGCAGCTTCAGGCTTTAATTTTCTCCACATAAAAGAGAACTCTACATAAAAGGAATCAGGAACTGTGGCTGACATCTAGCACTGTTCATAAATGCTGTATGAACGCACGGGTATTTATTACCTAATATTTCTTGCTCTATTACACAAGCACATGAGATGCATGCAAGTATGCATCATATCTGGACCCAAGAGTTAACTTTTTTTACAACATGGTAATTTCAACCATTGTTATATGTTGTAGAAGCATGATAAGCATGAACCATCTAGTCAATATGGGAAGAATTGTGACAAGGCAAGAGAAGAATGTCTCAGCCAATAAGAAAATGTTAAGTCACATGCAATTTCACAAATATAATGAGATCCTGCTGCTTAAATTCATGCACAGGGAACTCAAAATTAAAACACCACACCGAAGTATCAGATAAAATTGTTTCTCTTTTTCATATTACTTAAGAACAAAACAATTAGAAGACAAAATAAAACGTAATTCTCCTCGTTTCAAACAACTACGACCTTGAACAAAATCTTCTTCCATTAATTATACTGTCAGAAAAGACTATAAATTGACCTCAATGCTTATATCATTTAACCTAGGAGTAGTTAGTCTCTAATAAAGATAAAATGGACAGTATCTCTGGTCAGACAAGATACATATTGATTATATGGTGACATTCAACACAAACACGTATATAAAATGCAAAATAGCATCCATATGGTAAACTGCAAGAATTGTAATTTTGTTTCATCCTTCAAAATAAGAATGCCTTATTTCTTTCCCACAATCTGGACAACATAATGATATGAAAATGTGTAATTTATTTTAACTGGACATGATATAAGTTTTATTAATTCCATGTGCAAAAAAGAAAAGAAAAAGAAAAAACAGCTTCAATTTCAGAGACTTTCTGGCTTTCTTACTACGCATTTCATCCAAAAAATGGCTTTTATAACTGTTTTTCTTTTATATTCATGACACACAACATGTCTAACACTGAAACCTTACTTTCATAGTCAAGTAAATATATGTTAGAAATTAATAAGATCAGTTCTTCTGCATGCCTAAAGCAACATTCCTCTGTGAATACATTTCATAAATCGCACATCAAACATATCTTATTTTTATATACTGTATGAAAAATGACAATGATTTATCTGCAGGAGAAGGGAGAAACTATAAGATGAAACAAAAATTTGAAACAGGAAACACCATTTCCTAAACTCTTATGATTTAAGACTTTGTAAAATCTTTATTTATTTTTTTAAATGCCTCATAATATATAGGGCCCTCTTTGTCCAGGCTTCCATAACAACTTTGGGAACTGCTCTCAGCTGTCTTTAGAGATTTGGACATGAGTAGCCACTCCACTTTGCATTTTTCTTAGCAAAGCACTTAGCTTTTAAGTATTATTATAAACATTCTGTTGTGCTTTTTTAAAAAAATCAAAGCATCTTGTCTAAAGGATTTCCAAAACTCTACTTTGAACTTGACACCAAGCAAGAAATAGGAAGAGTGGATATTTTTCCTGGTATTCTACCTCTTGACCATTTGAGATAAGTAGGGGGAAAAACCCTGCACCGCTGGCATTGTTCCTGGCCCTTATTGGGCCAAGGCAGGGAGTAAGGAATCATATGACTCCCAGAAACTCCTGGACCACATGATTCCTAACCTCACTGGGTAATGAAATCTGCAAGACTTCTGCCACTGCATTTGGTAGAGCCCCAGCCCACCCCCCAACATTTTTCACAGAACAGCATATCTACAGTTTTCAATGGTTTTCTACCACTACCACAAAATGCTATAAAGAACAGATGTAGTAAATTTGGGATTGTAACCCAAAGCTTATAAACACTATGAAGCCAAGTGCACAGTAAGTTCTCATGAACTTTTTTTTCATAATTATTAGAGCAGAACAGTGTTATTTTTTTTCTATAGGATGAAGTGATCTTGAAAAGCAATCGTGACCGATATAATCAGTTTTTTTAAAAAGTAGCAAAAATAACTTTGAAAGATCACAATATTCAGATTTTAAAAACACAATGCTACAAGTAAAACGAAATGATTATTTCAATAGACCAAACTTTTTCTCTAACACTTTTTGAGAAAGTTGCCCAACTTCTCTATTTGCCAACATTGTTGGATACAGAATGACACTGAGAGATTATGCCCCACCTTCCAAATACAAGTTGTGTAGCAACCACTTACAAACATCTATCTATTTATTTAGATAATTTATATGGCTACCCATCTCACAGAAATAATTATAGGTATTATAAGATATTTAAAAAAAATGAAAACAATAGCTCATGACACTGAAGGTAAATGATATTTTTCAGTCCTAAAATCTCAGCTAAAACAGAGTTTGCCTAACTTGGCCCAGGCCTTCAAAATGTTATAAAAGGATAATAAAGTCAGGGCCTACTCAGGATTAGCCAGAGGTGGTATTCAGCCTGTTATCTCCGGTTCAGGCAAATAGGTAACTGCAACTGCAGACGGCTCCACCCACCCGCCCCGATGTAATGTGAAAGCACTGCGCTTGCGCAGAAGACAATGCAAATGCACAGACAGATGCAGCGCATGTGAGTGCTCACATTTGCAAACCAGTAGGAAAGGTAAGTGAAGCTCACCGCTGGGATTAGCCATTGCTCTTCTCTATTTTTACTGTAAAGGTCTATTATGTTTGACTGTAACTTAATACAAATAATATATAATTTATACTATTATGTATATAAAAGTAAGCTTACAGTTAAACGATACAGACTTTCAGTCTATGCTACACTGAACAAAAGTTTGGCTTTCTCAATTATTCAGTATACAGCAGCACTGTGTTCCTCAGTCTGTTGTAAAACCAACTTGAGCATCTGCCATTACTCTTTCCATGTATGACTGTAATCTGCATTGGATAATCTTAAACATTACAAGTAGACCTCAACTGGGGAAGCGAGATTCACTTAACAATCAGGTTACTAATTTATCAACTTAACAACTGTCGCAAGAAAAGTCTTAAAATGGGGCAAAACTCACTTAGTAAATGTCTGAGTTAATAACAGAAAGTTTGGGCTTAATTGTGATCGCTGCCTGTACACGGTATAGAAATTTAATTATTAATAATAATAATAATAATAATAATAATAATAATAATAATAATAATAATAAGAAGAAGAAGAAGAAGAAGAAGAAGAAGAAGAAGAAGAAGAAGAAGAAGAAGAAGAAGAAGAAGAAGAAGAAGAAGAAGAAGAAGAAGAAGAAGTAAGTTGAGGACTACCTGTATTTTACTACCATATAATATCAACATACTGTGCAATGGTTTGCACATTCTGTTAAGCCTCCTTTCTTTGGCATGTATATAAACTGATCACTATCAAGCCACTGTTTGCCAGATTTGTTGGTTAGAACCTTTACTGATTTTTCTTCTGCTGCTTCCCTTTACTACATAGATATTCCATTTATTCCTGTATCTTTCTGACTTGCTAATAACTATCATGATCTACTTTTAAATTCTAGTACTAAGAATGCATGTAAAGAAATATTTTGGATAAGGTATCTTGGATGTTGCCATTTCTACCATGGCAGCATTTCACTATACTCCTTCCATTTTTTTTTAATCAGTTACAATATGTTCAATCAATAACCATATTAAAAGAGTATCCTCAAAGTCTCATTGATAATGTTTGTTCATTGACTGCATTCAATCCAATATTAGTATTTTCCTCTTGACTATGGGAGCAATTCTATCTATTGTTTATCTCCTAAATAGTCAACAGTATGAATTTCTAACTGAAAAGTGTCTAACTCCAGTACAGTTCAATATACTGATATTGAAGATGTATCAATCAGTGGTGGGATTCAAAAAAATTTACTATTGATTCTGTGGGTGTGGCTTGTTGGGCATGGTATGGCTTGGTGGGTATGGTAGGGGAAGGTTACTGCAAAATCCCCATTCCCTCCCGATCAACTGGAACTCGGGAGGCAGAGAATAGATGGGGGGCAGGGCCAGTCAGAGGTGGTATTTACCGATTCTCCAAACTACTCAAAGTTTCTGCTACCAGTTCCCCAGGTCAGAACTTGCTGAATACCACTTCCGGTATCAATACTGTAGGTAGTTGATTTATTTCATCTTTCACTCAGCTGAGCTTTCCCATGCACATGCTTCCTACACTCTATGTTCCTGCTATGATTCTATCTTTGCAGCTTCAATTTTCTTTTCCAGCATGGCAATATTAGCAATTATATGTCAAAGATATTTAACCTAGTCATGTCATAAATGCCATTGATACTGTGGGAAGATCCTCAACTCTTCCTCAGTAGTATATTGAGTGCTATTCAACCAAAGGATCCCATCATCTGACACTACGTCATTGATCACTTTATCTTGTCTACCTACGCAGCTTTTGCTGCTTTCTCCCGCACACTATAAAATGAAGTCTTTAGCCTTGTCATTCAAATGTCCATCTGCTTCCAGTTTAGTTATATATCACTGCTGCCTGATACAGACAAGTGCTTGCTTTAGTTGGATAGCTGAGATTACCTCCATGTCTTGGCTGAATCTGTGGAGAGTATTTACTCATAATATACTGGCTTTCTTCATTCTTTCTTCCAGGAATACGTCCATTTTATCAAAATGAAGCAACGTTGTAGGTCTTGGAGATGAAATATCATTTCCCTCTCCATAAATATCTTTAAATGTATTGTTTTCACTTGTAAAAATCCCACTTGAGTTTCTTCAGAAAAGAGCTCAATAAATTTAGGAATTACCTGCACTGTGGAGCTAATTTCTGATGCAAAACCTCCAGTAACAGGTGCTTCATGAGTGATGAGCAATCGTCCAGTCTTTGCCACTGACTAAAAAAAGAGGAGGGAAAAGAAAGACTTTTAAGATTTATTTATGGTATAACAGGAGAGTAATGGATACCAAGGGAACAAACTAGATAGACTATTTAAGAAATCAATGTGAGGAATAAATAAGACAAGAGGATAGTAAATCTGAGAAGAAGAAAAATAATCTTTGTATAATTATAAATAATAACTGATAAGTTAAACTGGGATAAACTCAATTCTCAATCTAGGGGACTAGACATTTCCCCGGTATGTTTATGTATGTCTTCCCAGAATATTTGTTGATTGTGTGGTTTTATATGGCAAATATTAATAAAGATTTATATTTATAAACAAAAAGATTTATTTATATGGACACTTTCTATAACTAAAATGTGGCATAATACAGGCCGTCCTCGAGTTATGACAATTCACTTAGCGACTGTTCAAAGTTATGACACAACCCACAAGTACTTACAATGCAGTCCTGAAGTTACAAATGCTGCAGTAACCCAGCAGTCATTTATACATATGAACGACCGCAGAGGTATTGCAACATTCGCCCTGCCTATTCCCCCCACAGGCTGAGTCTCCACAGGCACTGGGCCTGTGGAGACTCACTTACCTTACAACAATCTAGCAAGATGTCTGTTCCTTTGCTATTTCGGTGTATTCACGGAGAACAGAAACCTAAAGTATTATGAGATCATGCAAGATCAGTAGCTCAAGATCTTACACTGATCTCACACTACAGTACTTTAGACTCCTTTTCTCTGTGAACTAAGGCCTGCATGAGATCCATGGCAAAAGGCTTTGCAAACAGAGGGGCCTTCCCTCCATTTGCAAAGCCTTTTGCTATGGATCTGGTACAGGCTTCAATTTGCAGAGAACAGAGGCCTAAAGTACTGTAGTGCGAGATCATGGCCCCAGAAGCTTCCAGTCTTGGCGCAAAAAGTGCTTGCAAGCCAATGGGAGCTGATTTTGCTGCCCCAAAGTCTCATCAGCTTGCAAACGCTTTTCACACTGAGTCTGCAAGCAGTCAAAGAAACCACAGCAGAGAAGCTGGAAAGAAGACAGCTTGCTAGATCTTCACAAGGTAAATGACTCAGTGCAGCAGGATGGAGGGAAGAAAATGTGGACATCCGAGGGAAGGGAGCATAAAGTATCTCAATGGGTCGGGGAAGGCCTTGGGTGGTCTGAAGCAGGTGGCCTGTTCCACCACTAGCCGCCCTCATGGCCTTCCCCACCCAGAGATACCTCATGTGCCCTTAACAACCTGTACATTTGATTAGCAAATGTGTCGGCAAAAGCAGGGAATGATCACATTCGTTTCATGTGATTCACACCAATGAATCCTCGGGTTACGAATGTAATTGGCAGGCTCCATTGCATTTGTAACTCGAGGATTAGTTGTATTCGCCTCTTAAAGGCACACATAAATTATTTTGAAATTCTGGCAATCCACGTTGATGACGGTAACTATAGAAAGTATCTGGGTTGGGAACAAATTGTTTAACAAGCTACGAAACAAGCTATAGCCACTCTATTAATATATTGAGATAAATAACGTATTATTTAATAACTTTTATTATAATAATAAATATTATTTAATATTTATTATTATAAATATTATTTAATATTTCAGCTTTTCAGATGTAATGTGTGCAACATTTTTTGAGTTCTGTGTTATACTGGTTATATTTTGAAAATACTAATACATTAAAGTTTCTAATGCCAAATAAACAATAAGAAAAAATAATATATTAATATATACCAAATACTTTTAGACTATGAAAACTCATGCTTACATTATATGCTACTTATATAAAGAACTTGATCAATACAATTTGTCCAATTCTTATAATATTTTACATCATAATCAAATATTATTTTTAAAGTGGTCTAAAGCTCTTAAAACTAAAAACCAAAAGGCTCTATATTATTTACTTTTTTTTTTTAAGCATTTTTCAATGGCAATTTACAACAAACTAAACCCACATAAAACCTTGAAACAGTACGAATATATAGTATAAGACAATGAAATAATAAAAATAACAGTCAAAATGAATATTACTGGACAACAGTATGTTAAAAATCAACACAATGATTTAAATGCTTACAGGGGCGGGTGGGGGAAGCTTTTGCCAGTAAAGAGTATTTCAGAGGCTGGCCGATGCTACAGGAAAAGTCTATTTTCTGATAGCAGCATGCCTCATCTCAGCTATAGCTAACACACCCTCCCCCCAAAAGGTGAAGATTAGATTGCAGATAAGAACACACTGTCAAATATTATAGTAGTCCTAAGCTGTGATGGTAAAGGTAAAGGTTCCCCTCGCACATATGTGCTAGTCGTTCTCAACTCTAGGGGGTGGTACTCATCTCTGTTTCAAAGCTGAAGAGCCAGCACTCTCCAAAGACGTCTCCATGGTCATGTGGCCGGCATGACTAAATGCTGAAGGCGCACGGAACACTGTTACCTTCCCACCAAAGATGATTCCTATTTTTTATCATATTCCTTGTATTTTTACATGGTTTCGAACTCCTAGGTTGGCAGAAGCTGGGCGAAGTAATGGGAACTCACTCCATTACATGGCGCTAGAGATTCAAACCACCAAACTGCTGACCTTTCCGATTGACAAGCTCAGCATCTTAGCCCCTGAGCCACCACGTCCCTTTTAAATATAAAGCAGTGAAGGGCTTTATAAATTAATACAACCACCCTAACAAAATCCAGAAATGAAATGGAAGCCCATAAAGAATGTACAAGAATATATTCACAATATCCAGTTCTAGTTAAGTAATTCATAAGAAGCAGAATCTAAAGTTAGCCATGTTTGAACATAAGTCTCGGTGGTTTTTTTAACAAAAAAAATAGCAACGAAAACACCCAAACGTGTTTTCCCTGGCTTTTTATAATGGAACAGATGGGCCTTATCGTGATTTCCTTGTCAGATGTTCAACAACATAGAGATAATTCTACTGCCTAAGATTAAGCTAAGCAAATTAATGCCAGTTACTCATTGCATTAAGCAATTTTATGTGTGCAAGAACTAAAGTGACACCTTTCATTTTAAAAGAGTTCAAATATTCTGAAATAGTTTTAGTTACAACCTTTTCTTCAAATTCATTTCAACTTATCAAATTCCTTCCTAACCCATATGTATGGCTAGAAATGGCATATCTGGAAGACCGAGCATCTCATTTCAACTGACTACACAATAATAAAGTGTATATTGCAAGGGTAAAGACTCCCTCAAGACAAATTCAACTCTTGTTGAGTGCATATACAACACATTAATCTTATCCTCAAGTTGGAGCACTGACAAGTTCAAAGCTCTGACTGGCAATAAACTGGCTGGACCAGAAGATAAAAGAATTAGTCTCCTGTTTTATGTTTTATTTGGTAACCTAGCCAGCCAAGCAACTGGTAATTTTCCTCCTGATGGAAGTTGAATGGATGGAAGTTAGAAGCTATATCGAGCTACCTTCTGGAAAGTTGGGAAATTTAAATTTATTGTTTCACAAAGCAAGATTCAGAATGTGGTAACCACAGATGTAGCTTTTAACTAATTTTGCCTTACTCAATATGTCTTGATAGGCTTAACAGATTTAAACATATAATTGCCAGAGTGTGGTAACTATCCAACTTATGGGCAGTTTATGAATGATAAAACATTCTTGTCCTCTAGAGGAAAAATACCTTTCCAAGTCATTAAAAAACAGCATGGAAATTGCGTGCAAGTAGGGAGGGAGAACCTAACCCAGACTTCTTCATAAGACTTAGTAGTTCCTCCATCATACTTTACCCTCATCACAGACTGGCATTTATAGAGTTTGTTTTATATACTCACACAGGTCTCTCAAATTATGTTTATTTAAAAAAACCAGCTTTATAATAATAATAATAATAAGTTGAATTTATTGACCGCACCCTCTCCCCACAGGGACTCGGGGCGGTGCACAGGGAAATTAAAAGCGAAAAATATACAAAATACATACAAATTAAAACGAATTAAACTCAATCAATCCTGTGCTAAAATCCCATTAACTAAAAATACCCAATAAATATAGTATACATTTAAAAAACCCATAGACAGAGAGACTACCCTAGGCCGGCCAGGCGGAAAAGATGAGTCTTCAATTTCAGGCAGAAGGAGCGGAGGTCCGTGGTCGTTCTAATATCGGGGGGAAGGTCGTTATACTTTGCAACAGAATGATTTTTGGTATTGTATTTTGGTAACCTAAAGTTTATTATGAGCAGTTGACTAGAAAAGAGGTTTACATTTAAAATAAAACCAGTCTTACTGATATTTTTCCAACATCCATGCCTATTCTCTCACACACTCTTCTTAAATCTTGAAACATTCCTATTCTGTTTTTGTTTTCCCTTTAAGGGTTTGAGGGCTTCACTTTACCCTCTTCTTTCTCCACCACGATACCATTCCTCATTTAAATGCTTCTGCTATAAGTCAAAAAAGGATAGGAACTACTATTCCCTTTATAATGTTAGGTACAATCGTTGTCCTCACAATTTCCATTCTCTTTTACACTGTTCTTAATTATAGTAATTCCTACCTCTCCCTTTTCAAATTCCTTTCTGTAAATGTAAAATTTTTCTGTGGTTAAACACTTTCCTCTTTAATTGCTCCTTTCTTCTTTTTCTTTTTTTTAAAGTTTTTATTGATACTGGATAGTTATTTTGTTTTTCTTCCTCCAGAGAAATTCAATTTTCTTAAAAGTGTCTCTCACGTTCTAATGTCTTCCATTCACTTAATTTTCCTTTTGATTATCCAACTCAATCCTCTCCTCCCATTTTTTGTTGGCAACCTCTGTGAGAATTAAGCTCTCACTTAACGTTTTTTTTATTATTTTATTATTTTAACCCAACCACTGCAAATCTAACTTAATTACTACGCATGCATTTTGTCTACTAGTTGATATGAACTAGTAGTATTAGTTCATCTGATTTATGTACTTCATATTCTTGAAGAATCAGTTCTTTCACAATGGATAATGACTCCAAGACATGTTATTCAAGTATATACAGGACTACAAAGATATTAGTAATAACTTAATTCCTTGGCATGACAAACAACTTATCTAAAAAAAGAGCTGCATCACCTAGGACAGCGGCCCCCAACCTTTTGGAGACCAGGGACTGGTTCCCTGTACATAGTTTTTTCTGGGGACTAGAGAGGGTGTGGTTTCTCATGTAGCCTGCATTCCACGAATGGGGCTTCGTTTGTCTGCGCAAGTCAGTTTCTGGCATGTCATGGACCGGTGCTGGTCCACAGACTGGGGGTTGGGGACCTCTAATCTAGGACAATGATATGTGACTGCAAATATCCAGGCAACCAATAGGAAGAAGCAAAGAAGTCCATTTTGTGACTCTTTTGCCTGTATTTTTCCAGCCCAGAAAAATGGTAGCCTATGAAGGTGGTGGTTGTGGTGATGAAGGTAGTGATGAATTTGTGATCTGCAGTTGCAAAGCAATTGCAAAGCAACTATATTGGGCAAATGCAGGAGTGAAATCCAGCAGGTTCTGGAGAACCGGTAGTGGAAATTTTGAGTAGTTCAGAGAACCAGTAGATGCCACCTCTGGCTGGTCCTAGAGTGAGGTGGGAATGGAGATTTTGCAGTATCCTTCCCCTGCCACACCCACCAAGCCATACCACGCCCTCCCCAAGCCATGCCCACAGAACCAGTAGTAAAAAAAATAAATGTCACCACTGGGCAAATGTAGGACATATTTTCAGATCATAATCACCAAAACTTTGAGTCTGATCAAAACAGACTCAACTGAACAGTGAATTTCAAAATCTCAAATGTCAACAAAGTATCCGAGATTGATGTTCACAAATCCCTCAAAATGCAGGTTGATTTTTAAAAAAGTATTTCAAGATAGAGAGCTGATTCCGCTGTGCCACCTGCTTTGTAGAACATGATTACTTGGAGATGAGATTGGTGTTGAGCCTGTTTATTGTAAGGCTCTGAAGACAGGCTTTGAGATTCAGGAGTGCAATAGGAGTCGGTACAGTGGTTGTACCAATTGTTTTGAAGAATGGGCTTATCTTAGCTGTTTTATAGATTTTATTGTTTTTAATATGCTTTTATATTTTTCCTTATTTTTAAATTGCATTGTTCTTTTTTTTTTTTGCTTTCATTTTTGTTTCAACTTTTTGTAAGCTGTCTAAAAATCTACATATGAGATGGGTGGCTTTATAAAGTTAGATAATATATAAACTGATGCACACCTAAACTGTCTAGGAACAGTTCCTTTGCTTTGAGAATAAAAAAGGTACTGATATATGAAATTATAAATGAAAAAGAATAGAAACTATATTTCTCAATTAATTTACATCTCATTTTTTCAGTCTGAGCACTAAAGGTTTCCAAAAGAAAGAAAAACAAAAATTTGATTTTGCATTGCTAGAAGAGAGAATGCAATTAAGCAACTAATCTTGCATTACCCTTTGATTTTGGGGATAATTCAAAAAGGTGTTAGAGAGTGTACAACAAATACATGAAAAATTGCCACATTACTTTTAACTACATAAATTCTTCTCCCTTTCTAACTTTATATATGTCTAGATTTAGGGGGAAACCTCAACTCTTTCCACAAAAAAACCCCAATATAAGTAATATTGGGTAGAAAAAAATGTCACAATAAGTATCTTACCTTCTCATGTACAAGTTGTTACAATATGTATCTTATTTATACTGTATGTATGTTTAGCAAATACTACACTTTAAGATCATTAATATTCTCTCAAAAATTGAGAGAATATACTGTATGTATGTTTAGCAAATACTGTATATACTGTATGTATGTTTAGCAAATACTACACTTTAAGATCATTAATATTCTCTCAAAAATTGGAATTTGCTCTGTAAAATAAAACAACTAACAAAAACACAAATACTATCATCACATTTACAATTCAAAAATATTATGCCAGAATAAATTTGCAAAAATATTACATTTGTATTGATTTTGTAGAAAGCTATCCATGTCCTGAACTATAAGAGGTAAAATAATCTCAACACTTCACTCTGCAATGAGTTTTCCAATTCCCACAAATCAACATTTATTTATTTATTTATTTATTTTATTTTATTAAATTTATACCCCGCCCTTCTCGTTAGGACCCAGGGCGGCGCACAGGCATTATTAAAACCACAAAATACAAAATACAAAATCGATTAAAATATATTAAATTATTAGACCCGTGCTAAAAACCCATTTTAAAACCATACCAAATTAATTTTAAATTTAAAAGTCAGAAGTAGGGGCTATCCTAGGCCGGCTTGTTGGAATAGATACGTCTTAAGACGTTGGTGGAAGAGGCGGAGGTCCGAGATAGTGCGAAGGTCGGGGGGTAGGTCGTTCCAGAGGGCCGGGCCCGCCACAGAGAAGGCCCTTCCCCTGGGTGTCGCCAGCCGGCATTGCCCCGCTGACGGCACCCGGAGAAGACCCTCTCTGTGGGAGCGGATCGGACGAAGGGATGTACATTGACTCAGCAAAACTTAAATTGTGTTTAGTTTACTTATGTCTATGAATTCTCTTACAAAAAAGAATAATCTGTGCCAATGGAATCACAAGCTGAAATGGAGAATAGGGAACAAGAAAAAGTTGGTTTCACTAGATGATGGATGCCATCATTTACAAAGAGAAAAAAGTCTCAAGTGTAAATGTCATCCCATGTCAAAAAAATTTAAAAAAACAAAATCAAAGAACCTCTTCCTACTCTTAATCATATATATTTTAAAGGGTTTTAGGAAGCTTCCATCATCTACTGTTTCTGGAATACAGCAAACTTAGGCGGATGGCTAAATTGTGGCAGGCACCTGCCAATTTTTGTTCACCATAATTCAACATTCTACCGACTGTTACATATATCTCTATCAAATTATTTTAAAAAAAACTACTTGTGTAGAAAAATCTGGAAGAAAATGGCAACTTGAGATGAATGCAGACATGCTTTTATAGAACTAAATTATAGAATTACCCAGTATTTTCCCTTTTCATTCTTTGGAGAAACATAGAATTAAGAATATAATTATAACTACAAAACAGGCTAAGAATTTCAACTAATATGCTCTGAGTAATCTTGAGCTAAGGGTTTGGAAGCCTTTTGATAACAGAGATGCTCCACCTTTTGATTCCAGACAATGTGACACTTTCCCATGCAGAAGTGGTTTATAACTTGAGGAATCCTCTGGGCTCACAGGACCAACCTGAAAAGCAGGTGGCAATCATGGCTTCGGAAAAATCTTCATCTTGTGCTCCAGTTAAGAGCCTTTCCTATATGAGGAGGTCTGCTTATCGCCACAAACAATTTAATCAGCTCTTGCTAGGATTAGTACCACAAAACTCTTAAAACAACCGTGTGTCATCTACAATGTAATGGCTCATCAAGTGATGGGAACTTCTACATCATCTTAGGGAGCATAGGGACAAAGCTCTCTCAACCACATTCTTCCTTGGGGGAGGGGGGGATACGTTCCCCCTAATATCATGTTTGTTCCCATTCCAAGCCAAAGTATGAAATCCGGACTTTTCATTAGTGCATTCTGTGAGCTCAGCAAGTCTTGTTTGTGAGCCAGAGCTGTATAATTAGCATTATATGCAGGTAGTTCTCAGGTACAACAGTGCCTTGGACCCAGACTGTTGTCACTAAACATTGTAGTTGTAAAGCAAGGTACCGCATGGCTTAGAAAAGGCAATCCTGGCAGTCCCAGTTGTCATTCTAACTCCAGGACATATGAGTCATGAGGTGGAAGGAAAGGGAATCCCAGGTAAGGAGCCCCACTTCTCCATTGCAACAGGGAGGTGGGGGAGACCCTGGAAGACCCAGCAAAGGCTATGTGCAAATGGGGGGGGGGGTGTTTGATGCAGTTTTAGCACAGGTTCAGGAAGAGAGGGGAAAGAGTGTGGGCTGCATGTATTGATGTGTGGAAATGCAGGAGAGCCTGGAAAAGAGGGATATGGTATTCATGTGTACAATGCAGGGAGGTCAAGTGTGAAGGTGCTGGTGGGTGCATATATTTGTGCAAGTGGAGGAAGGCCCAAGGAAGGACAGTGGTGGGCAGTGGTGGTTTCTACCGGCTCAGACCGGTTTGGGTAGTGGTATGGCAACCTGGGTCACTGGAACCAGCAGCAACCCAGGTGGGCCACACCCCCGAACCAGTTCCCCAGTCTCTTCTGCTGTTGTCGGCATGTTTCTGCGCATGCGCAGAACAATTTTCAGTCAACTGTGCATGCGCAAAATGCCCTCTCAGCGAACTGGTAGTAAACTGGTTAGGAACTCACCACTGTTGGTGTGTGTGTGTGAGAGAGAGCGCTTGCAGGAAGCCAGCAGAGAAAGTTGCCAACAGCAATCATTTGACAGCAGATGCTTATAATAGGTCGTAAGTGTGGGCTGGTTGCCAAGTATATGAATTTTGGTCATGTTGCTTTGAGGATACTGCAATGGCTACAAGTTTGAGAACCAGTTGTCAATCACTTTGTTCCATGCCATCATAACTTCAAACAGTTGCTGAACAAATTCAAGGATTGCCTCTTGAGTTTGGAATTGGATTCCACATTTACTTAAACATAATTAAGGAAATCATGGTTAGCACTAAAACTGGATCCAGCCCAATTTATCTCCAGTGAAAAAGAAAACGCATTTCTAAATCAACAGTACTAAATGATTTCATCTGACAAGGACATTTCTTATGACAAGGACAAAGAGTTTCAAACAACCTTTCTTAGATAGTAAGATCTGGGGAAGCAATCTGTTATGGTACAGAATACAAGAATAAATAAAGTTTACATTCACTGACATAAAATGCAATAGGTGTTAACATGTATTTTTTTTTAAATATAACATTGCTCAAATTAATACTCTGTTCACACAGATAGCTATCAGTTTGAGAAGTATACTTATGATCTACAGGTGACCTATTCCTCATAATCTTGAAATTTGTAATATATTACTAACATCAAATCATTGCAAAAACAGTTCAAATTATGAAACAGAGATTAAATACTCAAATTATTTTGAAAAAAAATAGAATCAGCTTTTAGAAAATAATACTCAGTAAAACATATGTAAAACTCAGATTTAATTGATCTAACAGAGACCTCTAGTGGTAGGAACATGATTATACTATTTGTAATTTTAGAAAAAACAAAACTGTAACAAACGTCAATGGAGATTCTCAGTCATTCAGGTCATGGTTCTCCCAAAGGTGGTTTTTTTTCTCATCCCAGAAGCTTCCCCGCATTCTACATTCTTTCATATTTGGGACTGAAATAAATCTAACATCCCTATAGATAACTCTTCAGAGGCCAGAAACCAGAGGTGGGTTCCTACCACTTCAGACCAGTTTGGCTGAGTAGATAGTAAATCAGCCTGCCATGCCCCCGGACCGCTTCTATCAGCGCCGCCATAGGCACCGCCATCTTGGTTTTTTTACTACTGCACATGCACTCAGCATGCATCAAGCGCGTACACGCCCAAAGCATGTCCCTGAGCGAACCCGCATTAGCAGAAGTGGCAACCCATCCCTGCCAGAAAAAGCACTTGCAACTCTTGTGGTGGGGGTGTAATTAAAGGCTCAAAATCCCTCCTCAAAAACAACATTTAATGTTTTTTCTAAGAATTTGGTTTCCTTGGACCATAGATTTCCATATACGAACAATAGAGATTTGTTCAACATTTTTGTATCAATTTTATAGTTTACTATTGTATAATAATCAGATCATTATAATGGAGTTAGATTAAATGGATATGTGAACATGATATGTACACTTACCTTGCACACAGTGTCTGCATCCCAAGGCAAAATTGTTTTCAAATCAATTATTTCACAGGAAACTCCTAATTTTTCTTGTGCCATAACCGCTACCTCTTTTATAACATGAACCTAAACATTAGGAGAAAGCGTGCAATAAACTTTAAATCTCATGAATTTCAACAAAATTTAAGTCTCACTAACATTCTAATCCTATCTATTTGGGTCTTATTTAATTTCCATCACTTTTGTTAGAAGAATATTCTAGAATATTTACATACACCCATAATTGAGGACCGAACGAAACATAAATATCTGATAAAGTGATTGCTTCAGATAGCAACACTATCCAGATTAACATGGCAATAAAGTGATAATGGTAAAGTAAGCATTAGGAAGTATTAGTAGGAACTAGTAAGAAGTATTTGGGGGATTTTTTCCCCCTCAAATCCTAACAAATCTTACTCACCTGAGTACCCCAAGCCACCAAAGTTACATCGCTTCCATCCTGAAGCACCTCTGCTTGAGACAAAGGGATGGAGTAAGGCTCCACAGGGACTTGTTCCACTGAATAAAAGGAAAGCAATGAAGTTTATATAATTTGAGTATCTGGAACAGAAATACAGCCCTACAACTTCTAGCAGCTCCAATCAGCATGTATGTAGTTGAAGGATGCTGGCAAAACCTGGAGGGACAGCATGTTCCCCATCCCTGCTGCAAGGTATCTAAATTTAGAGCCATAGCTGTAACAGAACTCACAAGGAGAGTTCCATTCTGAAGAATCAGAAATCCAATGGCAACGTATGAAGATAAAAATTAATTCACTTGTGTCAATGTGCAATTTATTACCAATTGAAGCTACGAGTGCAGAAAAAAAAATTAATCCCAGATATAATTTCCCTTGAAATTCCTAAATTATATCAGACAACTTCTTCTAGCAGAACAGCATAAGATTTACTGAAAAACTTAACCACAATTAAAAGTTGGATGAAATTCAGTTTTTGGGGGAAAGAAAGCAATAACTAAAATTCACTACAAATTTAGCAGGCTGATAAGTACCCTTATAAACCCAAAAACTCTGTGTTCACAATTATTCATATATTTTGCAGTAAAAACCAAACAAAATTAAATATAGAGATATTCCAACAAGATCCTATTTTCACAAGTATAATTGGCCAGCTCTAACACTATATTATATTTCAGCCCGAATAACAGGGTGTCACAATAACAAGAAATTAAGCCTATGCATGATATGACAATTTATGAATGGGGGTACAGATCTAACAGCAATGGCAGAAAGCCAGCAACGATGGGGGAACTGTCCAACATAGTGCCCAATTTCTAATTCGCATGCTGAACTTTTATGTGCATGCAAGAGATGGATACAATAGTTTCAGAAAGACAAGACACCCACTAATTTTCCCCCTTCACAGAAACAACTGCCTCCTATTGATAGTTTTTAACCAGCGCCAACTGTTAACTGAATTGTTTGCTTCCCCTCCTCTCAACCTCATTCTACTATAGCAGAGTTATTCCCCCAACCAGCTGTTTCTTGGGGCTCACCTATTAAACTTTCTCAGTCAAAACATTTTACAGCAATCTCCTAATCTTTGGAGGTGTCTTTTAGAGATGCAATGTTTGGATCAAATTTTCACTGAACCCTCATACTCTATTTGCTATTCAGGAACCAAAACTTGTTTAGCTTAGGGTGAGACTACAAAATTATTTCAGTTTCCACTCTTCAGAAATCCAGGAAATGGAAAATGAACTCAAGATCTTATATTTTATCTAGTACCGTCTACAAAGATTGTGCTTATTCTTTGTATATCGAAAGAAGTTTACAAATTGAACTCTCTATACTCACAATCTGCATCCTTCTTTCCAGTCAATCTTGGGCTTGGAGGGACATACCCAGTCAGACTTCAAGAAGTCAATTTTCCAAATCCCTTGATAAAATTCCCTGATGAGATTATGCCTTATTGCATAATTGAATTTTATGGAAGTGCACAAGAGTTGGCACTTAAAACTCCACTCCCTATACTTGTACAATTCATCCACAATTTATCCCTACCTTACTCATACTGAGTTCATATAGCATAAGGTCACTATGAAGCATACTGCTGTATATCCCAATATTCTAACAATTCTGCTATCACAGTAAAAGGGCGTTGGTACTTACCTGATACGCCTCTTCTAATAAGGGGGGAGATAGCATCCATGTATGGGTAATGACCTATCCACACTCTGATTGGACTGAGTCAGATTAATAATTAATTAAGGGTGCTATATAACCCCCTCAGGAGTAGACTCCACCCAGTTTTCGACGAAGGAAAGTATAATCAGACTCACCGGTATCATCTCACAAAAAAAACCAAAGCCTAACACAATCACAAACAACAAGCTGGTCAGGACGAGAGAAGGGACGGGCCGGATGCTATCTCCCCCCTTATTAGAAGAGGCGTATCAGGTAAGTACCAACGCCCTTTCTCAATAAGGGTGGAGATAGCATCCATGTATGGGACATACCAAAGCCCTAGCGCCTCCCAGGGAGGGATCGAGTACAGACCAGCAGACGCAGGCACATAGCGAACAGAAAGCTGGACGCTTTCGCTCAATCCTGCAGCCGCAAAAAAAAAAAAAAACCAACTGGAACGGCGTGCACGTCCATGGGGACGGCGGAGGCGAGGAACACGCCACCTCCATGTCGAGCCCTGAACGGGAAACCACCTTAATACATATCGAATCAGCGGCTGTAAGCGCGAGTGCAGACCCGCCATTGGCCGCGTCTGTCCAACAGACTGTATAGGGACTCCTGACACCCTCACCGGAACTAAGGACTCCCGCAGCCGCGGAGAAACCCCAGAACGGAGGAAAGAAGCCGTACGTCCAAGAAGGCACCCGAGAAGGTGACGCCAGACCCACAAAAGCCAGGGCTCCCCCAAAGGGTCCGTAAGGCCCCGCGAGAAACCATGGGACAATCCCAACCGAGCCAGACAACCCAGGTGGCTGACCCTCTTACCAAGACCGAGGCCCCGAGAGAGGCGGGTTGACCCATCGCCCCGAAGGACACCACTGGTCAGGCGGGGACCAGCCAGAGGATTGGCGCCAAGGCCACAGAGGACAAAGACAGGCCTCAAACAGGGAATCCTATGCCCAGATCGGAAAACAAGGGCGACATCCGAGACCGGAAGATGCAGACCATAGGGTCTTGGGAATGAGAGTCCATCCGTATGCAAGGCACGAACTGATCCCTCCCCCTTGTCAGCGAAGGGCCTACGGAGAGGATACTATTACGCAAAGTCCACGGGAACGCGACGGCAGCCCCAGAAAGATCATCCCCGTCGAACCACGAGGGCCGACACATAGGCAACATCTAACATTGCCAGCAAAAAAAAAAAAAAAAAAAAAAAAAAAATGAATGGGCGCTCGCACGTCGGGACAGTGGAAACGACCATCCCTTAGCGCATTTGGGGCAAACCCAGAAAAGCCCACAGAAATTGCCATGCCTGCCAGCCCCCCAACAACTCCCGAAGGAGCGCTTGGAGCGCATGAAGGCGGCACCTAAGGCAAAGTACCAATTCGACCCCTGTACCGTTCCTGCCGAAAGACACCCAAAGGGAGGGACCGAACCGTGGGAGACCACGAAGGGAGGGAGGGAGATGACCCCGGACTCTGGTACTCGCAAATAGCCGAGTGCTCGCAGGTGAGGCAAAACGACCGAGAGGTCAAGAGAGAGAGGGAGAGAGGAAGACGAAGTCCTTGAACCCGCGAGGAACGAAATCCTTTTGCGGTCGGATCCACCCCAGTCTAGCCAAGCGCAACCGCCTGTGCGAAGTCAGCCTAGAGGGACAAAGGCTAGGACCTGGTTCCTACCCCCAGAGCGTGAGCCAGAGTCTCCGGCAAGGGGCCTCATGTCCCGGCAATGGCAAACCAATACTACACAAGCTGAACCGCCCTGAGCCATTAGTGCACCAACGAGGCTAGCTGAGGTGACAGAGGGTCAACACCCGAAGGCCGGCCCCAAAACCGGACCTGTGCTTGCGCCCCGGGAACGATGTAGACCATCGAGACCTCCTGGTGCCCGAGCTGCGAAGGAAACGACCGAGAGGGTCAAACCTCCAAGGTTACCTCCTGCGACCGCCTAGTCGAGTCAGGGATCCAACTTAATGCGAAGGCCCCCGGGTGCGGCAAGCTGGCGAAGGTGGCCCGAGCGCGGTCCACATTGCGAGCGGAAAGAATCCTAGTTTAGTAGTAGCTGACTAAAGGAGTGCCTACTGACTAGAAAGGAATGCAAGTCCTGTGTCCAGAGGCTTGCCAATCAACCCCTGGACAATGACGACCGATCAAACCGGTCCTGTCGTGTAGGGACCATGCTCCGATCGTGATGGAAACAAGCCCCCGGCTGAGAGCCGCGAGAGCAGGGATCTGCAAACCTGAAGCCCATAAGTAAAATAGAGGACAGGCAAACCGCTCTTAAGACCGTCTAAGAAGACCCGAGCAAACAGGGATTCCGGTACCGACAGAAGACGTGAAAGTGGAACAGACGCCCTGTTGGGGAGAGACCGAATCACTGTTCCCATCCGGGACAGCCTCGACAAGTCCCTGGGCCTGGAGCCATGGACAGGAGAGCCAGGGCCTGAGCCACGGTAGTTCGGACAAGAGTCACCCCGCGAACGAGGAGAAGCCCTAGGCCGCGGTGGTCGGGACCCCCCAGAGGAGTGAAAATTCTCCCAATGAATGGTCCTGGGGACCCGGTCTCCAGGTCAGGTAACAAAAGGATAATGGAATAGCGTTGCCGGCTGATCCCCGCACCAATGGCGCCCCAACAGGAGAAGGCCCGTATGAGGGGAAGCACCAGAACCGGGGCCCGGAATTGACGATCGGGCGCGGATGTAGGCGGCCAGGCCCTGTCTGAGGGTCGGAAGGGCTGAATCATATGTGCCAGCAATAAACCCCAGGACGAGGGCCCCCCCGAAAGACGTGTAGCAGTATAGCGCGTGGGGCCCACCCCAGCCTGAGGCAATACTCTGCCCGCCAACGCGGGAGACATAGCCGACAGCCGAAAGACCTATCCGGAGATATAGCCCAGGAGGGCCGACAGGTGGAACCTGGTAACGGGCCTGTCGTGGAGCGGGCGTTAGCCCCAGGCCCGAGAGAACCTGGAGGTGCAAGAGTCGAAGCTGGGACACCCCCAGACCTAGTCGCAGAAAAGCCAGGGGGGAAGTTGGAGGGGCCATGGAGGAACTGTCCCCAAGCGGCTTGTCGAAGAAGCCCCAGGCGGCCCTGCCTGTGAAGCTAGCCGACCACCTGCCAGAGGTGCCGGCCATGAGAGCGGGGCGTCCCATACATAAGGCTGCTAAGGTTAGGATGTTGTCCCAAGGTCCCCCCCTGTGCCTGCAGAACCAGGGGCGTGCCCGCCAGGGCCAGGTATGGCAATCGTCGCAGCCAATTGATCCGCCGGGGAGGCAATTATGGCCATGGTCAACAAGGGTCGGACCAAGGCAAACGGGCGAGGCTTACGGGCAAAGCCCCCTCGGCCAGCCACGCGGCACTCAAGACCCACGGTCTTTGCTTGTTGGTGCCTGTGCCCGGGAGGCCCACCCCACCGTCACCAGAGGAGGACGGTGGAACAAACAGGAGGCAGCCAATGCCTCCGAATGTGACGGGCTCCCTGGTGCTCCTCGGGAACCCGACGGCCGAGCCGCCGACCTGTCACGCTATGTGACTGCGGCCAACCCCCCATGCAAGGCAAAGATCCCTGGGGGAGCAAGCCCGTATGGTGGGCCGTAGGCTGGACGATGGTCAGATCCCCAGGTCGCGGAGAACACCGGTGCCCCGGCCACGAGCCACCAGCTTCACTGACCCAGACGTTGGCCTGGTCACCGGGAGCCGGGCCTGTGGCCGAAAGAGGGGACAAACAGGAGCCTGCAGCCACTGGCGGCCGGACCGACCCTGACCTTGCCCGCGATGGCGCCTGGGATTGAACCCGGCCGCCGCCGATGTAAGAACCATTAGGCCATGCGGCCAAACATCCCGGCCACTTACCCAAGGGTCCCCGGAGGTTGCGGCCGTAGCGTCGCTAAGTGGGACCTCTGTCAGTAAGCGAGGCCAGTTCAGCCCAAGGCCCAAATTGGCCCTATACCCAGGGCCCAGCCCCAGTTCAAGGAGGGACGACACCGTGGGTCACGCCGGGGCAGCTTCACTCCCAAGTTTGTAGCCCCATGCCCCTGAATGTCTTCTGAGGCTCTAGCCAGGCCCACCTAAGGAGGGGCCTTCACCAAAGGCACACGTCCCACTTCCGGCACCCCGAGGTTGGTGGGGCCAGGCCGCCAGACCCAGGGCCCGAAGGGGCGACAGGGCAGGGCCAGGAATCGCCGCAGATGTGACAGGGTCTCCGAGGCCGTGAAAAAGAGCTGCTGGGCGCCCCACGCCACCGACGGATTTCAACCGGGCCAGCCGTCCCGCTATTAGTGAAGACCCTACACCGCCGGCCATGATTGTATGTTTAGCGTGTGCGTGCGTGCGCGCGCAGCGCCGTCCTGTAACCAGCGCGGCCTCCGCGGCCCCGAAGCGCCTGCCGCCTTAACAGCTGCTCGGGGAGGGCTCGGGAGGCTCCAGGCCGCTTGTGTGCTCCCATGCGGCTCCTGCGGCCTGACAAGCCGGCCGCTTTCGTATCGGCCAGGAGGGGAGCGGGACGCTCCCGGCCGTTGCGCTCCTCCGCGCGGCGCCTGCAGATCTGACAGGCCAGCCGCTTCCGTACCCGAGTGAGGGCGCCTGAAGCTCTAGTCCGTTCGCGCGCCTCCGCGCGCCTCCTGCTGCCCTGACAGTCCGGCCGCTTCCTTACCCGAGTGGGAGGGCGCCGGAAACTCCAGTCCGTTCGCGCACCTCCGCGCGGCTCCTGCGGCCCTGACAGGCCCGCCGCGACATTACCTGCTCGGTAGGGCGCGGGGGGTTATAGGCCGCCTGCGCGCCTGCGCGCGGCCCTGACTGCGCGAAACGAAACCTCTGCGCGCGAGGGAACCCCCGGTGAGTAGAGCGGCCTCCAAAAGCGCCAGACGGCTCCCTCAGCCGTCCATGGTGTCCCCAGCCTCATCGCGCGTGCGCGAGCAGCCAAAGGCCGCAGCTGCCTTATGTGGGCCTCGAAGCCCGGCAGTCCCATAGGCAAAGCATTCAGGGGGGAAGGCCGAATAGGCCTTTGCACTCACCTGTCATACAGCCCCCGGGGGGGGGGGCGTTGGGCGCCTCTGAGGCCGCAGCCCCAAGCGCAGTCACCACTTAGGCCCCCAAGGGGACACAAGCCTCGGTAGCCCTGGAAGGCTCCGTATTAGGCGCGTTCGACCGTCGGTTCTGTCGGTCGCCATCTTGTCCGGGCGACGAGCGCGCGGGAGGCCCTCGGTGACAGGAGAGGCCTCCTCCAAAGGCCCAAAGGCCCGACAGCCACTGATGGGTGCGGCCACTTACCAAGACCATGAAAGCACCCGAGGCAGCGCGCTTAGCTCCCCGGGGACACACACAAAGGCCTCACAGCAGAGCTGCAATTCTGGCCGCCCCCTCCAAGGCCTCTTGATGAGCCACCCCTGGAATTCTCCGTGAGGATCCATCAGATCTTGATCTCGTCGGGGGAGCAGACCTAGCGTTATGGGACAAGTCCCCAGCTGGTCAAGTCACCACCTCGCAGGTGGGCATATAAATAGGGGTGGCTGGCCTAGATATCCATTCTTCAGAAATTCTCCTCAGGGGATGATGATACCGGACCAGTCCCAGAGCTGGACTGAGTCGGAAACTGGGTGGAGTCTACTCCTGAGGGGGTTATATAGCACCCTTAATTAATTATTAATCTGACTCAGTCCAATCAGAGTGTGGATAGGTCATTACCCATACATGGATGCTATCTCCACCCTTATTGAGAATCCGTAGACAACCTATTTTTCGTTGTAAGCTTTAAGAATGTAATTGTCACTCAATCTCTTGATACAGTAAAGCTATAGGAGACAATCTAATAATCTTTGGAAAAGAGCCCATTCATATATTGAAGAAAATATCCTGTTTAAAAAAGCAACCATTGCAAGATTCTAGTTCTTACTATGAAAAGTTGTTAGTAAATACGCTAGCTTTTTTGCTGGTTTTAAAATGTTTAGAAATATGTCAATTTTTTTCTAACCTTCACATAATTCACCTTAACTGTTTTCAATTGTTTTACACTTGCTGTTTTTTAAAACTTGTTTGCTTTGTATATTTTGTATATTTTCTATTTAGATTAACATTCTCACCATTTGGAAACATTTTATAGGCTTGCATTTATAATTGTCATTTTCATTCTTTAAATATTTTGTGAACACTTAACTATAGATATAGATATAAGCCACAGCTATATAGATATATAGACATATAAATATAGGAAATATAGGAAACAGAAAATATTTTATATTTCATTATGTTAATAAATGTTATTCAGATACATAAATCTTTATCTGCTAATTCATGCCTGTTTCAGTATACGAGTTTTAATTCTATTAAACCTTAATTGTAGTAGGAAAACATGTGTAGATCTTGTCACAGGACATTTTGAACACTGATTGAAAAACTGGTTGTTTTTAATCTTACTTGCCATGTCACTATAACAACCACTGATGCAAATCATTTATTTCTATACTATTTGTGTCATATAAGGTGGAATTAAATAGAACTGAAAAGGTCATAAGAACAAATTCTCTGCAAGAAATTTAAACCTGATAATGTCAAGATGACTCATTTTTTCCTCTACCACTATTTGCTTTTGAATCATTAAACAATTCATTTGAAAACCCTCTATTATTTAGCTTAATTTCGGAAAAACAAGTGTAATGTTTGAGTAGAACCGTTTCTCAATACCCCAAATTTGTGTTATTAGTACTAAAATCGTAAAAATGTCCTTATAATGTAAGTTACCTGTCTTACATAAATCAGTACTGTTCAATAATAAAATCCCACAGCTATTTAAGGGGGTCAGAAATATATGCACCTTGCCACAATTTCTATATCTCACAAGCTAGGGAAAGAATTTTAGTTGAATGCAGATTCAGCTTAACTCAATTAAAGCAACTGTAAATTATTAGTTATGATTATATGATCTGTTATAACTTGGGGGGGGGGGGAGGGATTCAGCTTTATTTTCTTCTTTCATTTGACAGAAGTTAGGGATATGTAGAATATTCCAAAAATGAACCTTTTCCATGCACAGAATAGCTATTTTTCGTAGTCAATAACCAAATGAAAATTGGAGTGGAATGGTTTGTTCATGCATTAAACGAAACTATTTTCATTTTGGTAGAAATGGTATGGGGGAAAAGAAGACAAGGAAAAACAACAACAAAGTCATCAGAAGTTGAGGGGAGACACAGGAGAAAGGGAAGTTGCTTAGAAGGCTAGGGAGTTGGTGGGATATGCTGCATTAGACATGGAAGGGAAGCAGGGGACAGCTCATATCTGAATTGAGATTCCATGCTTCTTTGTCCCCCAGAGTGCAATAATGACTTTATAGTATTAGAAAATGCACTGCTATGTTTGACCAGCACTAAATATAGTGAGAAGAATTCTTCAATCAATAGGATGATCAATTTTTAGATACGGTTAGTAATTCTGCACTGCGCAATTTCTGATTAAACTAGATCAGAGGTAATCAACCTTTTTATACCTACAGCCCACTTTTGTATCTCTGTTAGAAGTAAAATTTTCTAACTGCCCACCGGTTCCACAATAATGCTGATTTATAAAGTATTTTATTTTTTTATTTTTTTATTTTAATCACATTTATATCCCGCCCTTCTCCACAAGGACCCAGGGCGGCGCACAGGAATTTAAAAACATACAAAACAATAAATACGAAATTTAAAAACATATTAAATTATAATCCTATGCTAAAACCAATTTTAAAATCCCCAATTTAAAACTATCTAAAAATAGCCCCACGGGAGGTTAGGCTAGGCCGGCTTGCGGAAAAAGATGTGTCTTTAGACACTGACGGAAGAGGCGGAGGTCAGTGATGGTACGCAATTCAGGGGGTAGGTCGTTCCAAAGGGCAGGGCCCGCCACAGAGAAGGCTCTTCCCCTGGGTGTCGCCAGGCGGCATTGCCCGGCCAACGGCACCCTGAGAAGGCCCTCTCTGTGGGAGCGGAGCGGACGAAGGGATGTATGGGGCAAGAGGCGGTCTCGCATATAACTAGGCCCCGAGCCATGGAGCGCTTTAAAGATGGTCGTCAGAACCTTGAAGCGGTTCTGTAGGGAAGTAGGGAAGTCAATTAAATTAAAAAAAAGAAAAGTGCTTCAGTATCGGACAAAACCCCTACTGCCCACCATGAAAGCTGGAACGCCCACTAGTGGGCGGTAGGGACCAGGTTGACTACCACTGAACTAGATGATAAATTGTATAAGGCCTGTTCAACTCATACATCCTATGTTTCTACCATCGCATGAATAAATAAGATGTAGGTTATATATATATTTTTTTCCTTTAATACAATGAAAAAAACTTACCTGCCGCTCTGTACATTATTTTAGGTTCAAAGAATATGCAAGGGTTTTTATCTTCTATACATGACAATAACAGTCCCTTCGCTTCAATAGGTCCTCTTGGAATAACAATCTTCAAGAAAATGAATACATAAAGTTAGAGAGTATCTTGACTAGGAAAAGTAAAATATCAAAAGTAAAAAATAAACATTGTTCCAAGGGATAATTTCCTATTTCAAATTACCCCATTAAGACTCAGTGAAAAGATGCTAAACGAATGCCAAGGACAAATAATTTTATCTGGTTAAATAAATGACTAGGCATTAAAGCATTTTTAAACTGAATAAGAAAAAGGAAGATTGGTGGCACCAAGTTATACTATCAGGGTAATTATTCAACCTGGATCACAGACTCAATTAGCACTATATACATGGATTGCATCTATGGAAGAAGTAGTATGTGTATATCTGTCTATATATCCATCCATCCATCCAGTATTTCAATCAGATCCTATTAAAATATGATTCAGAGAGCAAACATGTCAATGTCTGTATCATTAAATAGATGCAGAATTTAAGCAGGATAATTGACATGCAAAAATGAGAATATCAATGAAAATGAATATCAACTTTGGGGTGAATAATATACTTAGAGAGATTGGGTACAAAATGTTCTATTGGTCCAATGATAATTACTAAAATAGGTAACAAACATTGAACTATAAAATGTAAATGTGAAATGTCCATGTCGAAATGTAAAAATTAAGATGGAATCATAAATCACATCTGGTGGCAAAGTCAAACAACTCAGTTGCACTGGAAAATAAACTACTATTGGATGAAACAAGTTTTAAATGTTGGTTTCCTTTTCCAGCAGTCATTTTTTCATTATTAGCAAATATTATATATTTACAAAATACATTCTGGTTTTATATATGAAAACTGGTATCAGAATACTTTGTCCTTCTTACTGAAAATCACATCTACTCTTTCATTAGAGGAATGGCAGCTGAAACTATGGGAACACGAATCAATATGAAAAATAACTTCATATATGAAACAAAGAACCAAGTCTGATGGTAATTTCAATTTAACCCGGAAATAATTTATGAATAATTCTGTACATAGCTTGCTACCACATCAAAGATTTGAGTTTCCTTAAAATAAGATTTTTAATCTCATTAACCAGGGTCATTCACTACTTAGCTATGCTTCAACATAATTTAAAAAATAGCTTTGAAGGTATTAAACTGACACAAAATTATATTTGTTGTAATCCAAGTTGATATGTAAGCATAAAACAGAGATTGGTTTTTCTTCCAAGGGGATTATTTTATAAATACATAGATTTAATTTTACCTTGTAGTGTATTATTCTGCTAATTTTCCTGTGTAATATTTGTATTCTATAATTTCCTTGTAGCATTTTTAATATAAAAAACTGTTTATATGCAACCTTTTATATTTAAAAAGAAGTATTACAACACGGTAAAAGACTATTTAATAAATGATTACTCTGCACCTTCAGTCCTGGACAGTGAGCAAAAAAGGATTCTGGGGACTGAGAATGATACAATGCACCATGACCCACACATCCCCAAGGCGCTCTTATTGTAAGGCTTCCACAGTTAAAGAGATCTCCGGAACGGTATCGATACTTTGCTGCCTCATTAACAATCTGAAGAAATATAGAGATATATTTAACATTATATGTGGTTATCAAGACATATTTATACAGTTAAATCACATTCATGTTCTATTAGAACCATAGTGGCACCGTAGTTAGAATGCAGGACATCAGGCTACTTCTGATGACTTTGGGAGTTCGAGTCTCACTTCTGCTGGCTTCCCCAGAAAGTTTTCAATTATGACAAACCCCTCTCCTATTTGCAGCTACTTCACACAGTCCACATAGGGAATGTACATGTTTTTCAGTGAATTCAGGAATTCAGCCTGCATTCTATTGGTATAACTTCAAGCTATTGTTCCAGTTACTGAAGTATTTAGAGATGCTTTCTCTTTGAGCCAACCACAAACATAAAATTGATTTTTAAGTCTTAGAAGTTACCTGGGGTTCTCAAATGTGATAATGCAGCTCATTTTATCAAGTAACAGGCAGTTGCAATCATAGATGTACCCCTACCATCATCATTTCTTACTATAGCAATAGTACTTATATACCGCTTCACAATGCTTTACAGCCCTCTCTAAGCGGTTTTTACAGTCAGCCTATTGCCCTCAAAAATCTGGGTCCTCATTTTACCAACCCCGGAAGGATGGAAGGCTGAGTCAACCTTGAGCCGGTGGGACTTGAACTGCCAAAGTGCTGGCGATCAGCAGTCAGCAGAATTAGCCTGCAGTACTGCACTCTACCACAGCTTCTATGGACTCCTTCCGATTACAGGAAGAAAAATGCAGCACTGTTATGCTCATGCTTCTGACATTAATTCTTCTAAAAGCATCACTTCTATAAACGAATACATACATTATCTTCAACAACACATGAGGACTTTCAACTGTCCATAGCAGAAGTACCAATTCTCTTTTTGCACATTAATTGAAACAGCAAGTTCTTATCAACATATTCTCACAATAATTTTTGTTCCTTTGGTAACATACAAAATGGCACAGATTCTAAATCATATTCATTAAGCTCCTTTCAACCGTCCCTCCAGTCACATTTTCGGTGTTTTAAGAGTCAATGTAATATCTCTAAATTTCCTTAGAATTTTTGACATCTTAAAATATGCTCTAACCTGATCAAAGGCGGGGTAAATATAGTCAGCAAACTGGATTTCGGCGATAGCTGTAGCACCAGTGACTGCAACTCCAATGCCAAATCCCACAATTCCTTGTTCACATAAAGGAGTATTGAACACTCTGTCTTTACCTATAAGAGATTTTTTATTAATAACTTTTAAATAAATGTATATAAACCAGGAAAAGATATTTTATTACATGGTATCTGATGGAATGAAAAGAGCTTACACTATTTGTGTTTTTAAATTAGCCTTTAACTAAAAGTAGAACTAAAAAGTAGTGTTGAAAGGGGCCATTATGGCCAGTATCTCCAATCCTATAGAACAGTCGTAGTCAACCTGGTGCTTACCGCCCCCTAGTGGGCGTTCCAGCTCTCATGGTGGGTGGTAGGGGTTTTGTCGGATACTGAAGCACTTTCCTTTTTTTAATTTAATTGACTTTTCTACTTTATAAATCACCATTGCTGTGGAACCTGTGGGTGGTTAGAAAATGTTACTACTAACAGACATACAAAAGTGGGCGGTAGGTATAAAATGGTTGACTACCTCTGCTATAGAGGAATCAGAATTAAAACACTGGAGACAGATTGGAAGTCCATTACTTCCCTGGAGTAATTGGCATCACCCCTGAACTGCTCTTGTAGTCTCAAAGCTTTTTCTAGCAATCTGCTGAAATCTGTCCTCCTGTTAACAAAAATCTATAGTCCATGTAATACACATTGGACTCAGGCATTTTAAGACTGTGGTCATATTTCCCTTCAATATTCTCCCATGGCTAACTATTCCCAGTTCGAAACTTTTCTTCTAACTTTCTAAATTTTCCTCACTAATCTATGCAATAATAATATCAAGACTAGACCACTCTAATTTATTTTATGTAAAACTATGCCTGTGCAGCTAGATTCCAGTACAACTCCATACTAGGCAAGTATGAGCAGTGTATCATTTACAAGATATTAAACATGACACCATACTATTTTCCATATAAGTTATTGTTATATTCTTCTGAGAACACCTCATATTTTTCAGTGTCAATACCCATTATATGTAATGAAATCCCAATCTAGGTTTGTAATTATTTTCATCAATAATTAGAACATTTATCAATTATTTATTTAATCAGATTTAGATACCATTCAAAGTGGTATCCAAATCTGGATGGCAAAATAATATCCATTTGCAAGAACATTTTCCCTAACTCATGACAGCCATTCCCGTAACTGCTCTAGAGTTATATAAAATCATGGTTTTAATCAATGATCTCAATTTTTAATTATTACTAATTGTGTTTATTCATTGTATACTAGTGAGACCTTTATCAAAATGAAACATATTTTTCTGAAAATAATAATGTAACATGAGATATGATGAATTATTAAATTGTGAACTTACCAAATTTATCTCTCAAGCCAACGGTACATCTGAAAACTCCACCAAAGGATACATCTTCACCAAATATTACTGTGTATATTAGAAACCAAGGAAATAATTGTTAAGGAAACTGGGTTATTGAAATTGAAAGTCACCTTCATCTAACTTTTTTTCTACCTACTGTATTTGCTTTTCTTTATATAACATGAATTTGATGAGTGATAAGAACCAAGACATTTCATAAACATTACTGGAAATGACAGGGACCAGCCAATTTACACAAACTATTAAAGAAATGTCTTTCCATTAAAGGTAAAGGTTCCCCTCGTACATATGTGCTAGTCGCTCCCAACTCTAGGGGGCAGTGCTCATCTCTGTTTCAAAGCCGAAGAACCAGTGCTGTCTTTCCATTAAAGCTGTACTTTTTCAACTTATTTCGTTTTCTAATTTTTAGCAACAAAGGCCATCTTCAATTCTTTTTCCAGCAAATAAAATTATATTAATTGAACAGCATACAACAACACTAATGTCGTTTTAAATTTCAAACAGAAGTTTTACTTAGGAGCAAATTCAAAGCCTAAATAGAATTGTTTTACCATCCAAAAATATGCTGGTAATCTTCAGAGTAACATAATTGTGTTTGCCTTGCAAAATATGGTAGTGAGTGAATTGTGTAGTAGTGAGTATTCTTAATTGAAGATGCTCTAAGTAAAAGTTTCTCTTAAATAGTAAAGCATAAAAACTTACCTGCAGTTGGATCTCTAGATAAGGCATTATCCAAGGCACTTGTTATAGACTGGAAAAGGTTCATTTTTTGTGTCTGGCCTGTGAAGAGATTATTTGATTAAACAAGGGCAAGTATTGAATTGATTACTAAATAGCACCATATAAATGGCTAAATAGAGCCATATAAAACACCAAGATCCGTTTGGAAAGATTTAAGACTTGTCAGAATCCAATATTTCCATCTTTTTTCCAATGTAGGTATCACTAATGTATATATTCGATGATTGTACAATGAGTAACAATTTCAGTAACAATGAGTAACAATTTGAGGCAATAGGAGGGGAAATCCACAAAAACCATCCCCTTGGTTGGTTAGCCAGTAAATAAAAGTTCTCCCAGATTAAAAATTTCTTTTAAAAAAAATCCTTTCCATTTGTTAAAAGATCTTGCTGGTTCACCTGCTGCCCATGTTTACAAAATTATTTTATTATAATTATGATTTAATCATTTTAATTTTTCTGAGATCAAATGTGTAGCTCTCTGTATTTACAAAGGCACTCTATAGAAGGTGCCAGGCCTCAGCTATGAATGAGAAAGTGCATCTACATGTAGTCCTCAATTTACAAGTTCATTTAGTGACCGTTTGAAGTTACATCATCACTAAAATTGACTTATGACTGTTTTTCACACTTACGACCATGCAGCATCCCTATGGTCACGTAATTTACATTCAGATGCTTGACAGCTGAGTCACATTTATGACGTTGTAGTGTCCCAGTCACGTGATCCCCTTTTGTGACATTCTGACAAGCAAAGACAGTGAGGAAACCAGACTCACTTAACAACCACGTCACTAATTTAACAGCTGCAGTGATTCACTTAACAACTGTGGCAAGAAAAGTCGTCAAATGGGGCAGAACTCCCTTAAGAAAGTTCTCACTTCACAATGTAAACTTTGGGCTCAATTGTGGCCATACGTTGAGGACTACCTGTACTCTACAGAGTTTCCTCTTCTATACAATTATTCACAGAGGTCCTTACTTAAAGAGAGAGGGAGAGAGAGAGAGGGAGGGAGGGAGGGAGAGAGAGAGAGGGAGGGAGGGAGATAGGTAGACATACACTTTAAATAAAGGTAAGGGACAGTCTGCATTATAACCAGGCCCTTGGTAAGTTGCCATCGGCTTTGGTGTATTGCCATCCCACAAGATTTCCTAAACAATCATAGCTCGTTTGTACTACATCAAATCAGCGGCTGCATCTACACAGGTGGTGGAAACTTCGTTTTAGGCTGCAAGGGAGGAGGAAGTGCTTTCTGACTCTCCTGCGGAACTTTTGACAGGCACAAACGGGGTCGCCGTTTTCATAAGAGCCTGGCTTAGCCTATTGCGTCCCAAAGGCTTTCGAAAAAGCCAGTCTCCCCTTTGCAGAGATGCCAGTTTCCCCATCCCACCACCTCAGCCAGCTGGACTGGTGGGGGGGGGAAAGCCGCAGCGCGGGGGGGGGGGGGGGTAGACAGGGACGGAGTCCTTCCGACTGACTCGCTTCCCCTTCACTCGGCAAGGGACTGCAAAGAGGTCGGGAGGCAGAGGAGCAGCATCCGCTCCCTACGACGGTAGCACGGACCCGGGGACGATTCAAGCGCTCACCATATTGGGTGGGCTCCGGGTCCGGCTGGAAAGCGAAATGGGCCGCGCGCCTGCGGGGTGGAGACCCCGTCGCGAGACGGAGCCGAAGGGTGGAGACCGCCGCTCTCCGGAACGCGAGACCGGCGAGCGCCATCACTACCACCGCGGGGGTCTTGTCCCGGGGACGAGCGCGAGCACGTTGCGGGGGAAGGCGGGGGGCTCTCCGCCTCTCATTGGTAGCGGCGCCGATTGTAAAGAAGCCAATCGGAGCCCTGCCAGGTGGGGCGGTGCGTGGTGTTTTTTTTTGTTTTTTTTTAAGGAGCGGAGCTTTAAGAACGAGCGAGGCTGGGCTTGCTTTACGCGTGCGCAGAGGGCGAGCGTTCATACGCCGCTGAAGTAAAAACCCAGATGGTGAGAGGAGAGTGTTTGGGCGGAGCGTCTTGTAAGGTCAAGAGAATCTGTTGCACATGTACACTTCGGGTTCTAGTTTGATAGTGCTTGAGGTAGTTAGCATCGTACTGTAGACGGCATGCTTTCCTTTGCCGGGAGACTATGGAAAAAGCAAGCGTCATACTCCGATGTTGTGGGGTTCGCACCTTGGTAGCAACGATATGGGCCTTCCAATCATCCTATCAAAAAGGGAAGGCAAAATTGATCTTCACAAATTGTCTTGGGTCTTAAAAGCACAAAAGAGGTTGATTTAATTGTACCGTGCATGGAAAAGATTCTTTCGACTACAAAGAAAAGAGCGAATCTTCCTCCAGCGGAGCTTGTGGTTTTCGTGCAAAAGATGTCAAACTCCCGAGAAAACAGGGATCCTATTTAAACCAATGGCCAGTCGTGGCTGGGTCAATTCGGTGATCTGCGTTTGGATTACTGCAGTGTATAGATTCACATTGACACGATGTGTGTTTGTTGTGCAATATAATCCAGGCGATATACATCGGTGCAGATCTTAGACGGTGGTCCCATTTGCTTTGCTATATTATACTTTAATTGGAAAGTATATGGTGTACTTTCAGAAAACATATTCCCATGACTAAGTTACCCATGGTTTACAACTGGGTTCACACTGCATATCAAGCCATAAACTAGTTACACATAACAACATCTACAACAAATTGCAATGATGCCAGAAGTATATGTGCAATGTTGTCATTCACATACGGTACTTGTGTTGACATCTTACACAAATCATGACATTTATATAAAAATGTCTTTTCTTATCCCCCTTGTCCATGGGTTTGAACGATGTTCTAAATTAAAGCAGGGCATGGTTAATCTAGATCAGTGGTTCTTAACCTTTTTGAAAGAATTGCCCTCTTGAGCCATTGAAGAAGTTATCATCGCCCCCCTCCCCCAACATAACCTCTCAATCACAACACAGGGAAATCATTCTTCAATTTATGCAAGCACATTTTTTGTTTTCTTTAAAATTGTCATCAGGACATATCGATGCAAATAATTTATTTCAAGTCTTTCTCCCATATCTCAACTGTGTGAAAAATTCTGATGCCACCCATCACTTTACTCCCAAACTTTGTGATCCATGTATTACAGCTAATGCAATGACAGTTAAATGCAATCACCACTGAAAACAAAATTCAATTGCAAGAAAATGAAATGTCTGAGAAAAAAGTAACATTTAATGATTTAATTACAAGTAAATTTTAAGATGCAAAAAGAAATATAAAAAGGGCATAAGAACAAACCGCAATGCAGGAACTAAGAATTTCAAGATGAAAACTCTGAAACTAAATTAAAATTTGAGGAAAATATATATTCATGCACACTGTAAAAAGGCCAATGGCACGCCACTGTCTGGGTAGAGTGATAGAGGCTGCTGCGCAACGCTCATGAAGATGAGCGATGCATATTCACATATGTATGGCATTCTGTACTGAAGCTAGCTGGAGGAACATTTTCAAACACAGTTCAATCCACTAATAGCGAGCAATCTGATGTTTTTGTATGACAGATATACAGCGGTTCACTGTATGAAAAAAGTCTCAAAGGTGTCCCCAAAACTTCTCACTTGATCGCCCCCATATTGCCCCCTTCCATTCCTTCGCTCCCGTGTCACCCCTTTTCATTCCATCGCCCCCCCTGAAAAACGAAATCACCCCCTGGGGGGCAATATCGCCCAGGTTAAGAACCACTGATCTAGATCAGGGGTCTCCAACCTTTGCAACTTTAAGTCTGAAGGACTGGCTGGAGAAGTCTGGGAGCTGAAGTCCTTCAGACTTAAAGTTGCAAATGTTGGAGACCCTTGATCTAGATGACCTATAACCGTGATGGCGAATCTCTGGCACACTTGCCACAGGTGACCCACGGAGCCATTTCTGAGGGCACACAAAATGTTGCCCTGTCAGCTCCAGCACACATGCACACTGGCCAGCTGATTTTCGGCCTTGATTTTCAGCAGTTTTTTGTCCTCTGGAGGCTTCAGGAAAGCCTCCTGAAGCCTCCAGAGAGTGAAAAACGGACTTACCAGGCCCACTGGAAGTTGGAAAATGGGCTGTTTCCAGCGTCCAGAGGGCCTCTGGGAGGGGGGTGTTTTCGCCCTCCCCAATCTCCAAGAAAGTTGTGCATGCGTGCACGGGGCAGCAGGGTGGGGTGTCATGCACGCATGCATAGGGGACATGGCATGAGGGAATTAAATTATGGGGGTGGGCACCCGAGTGCGTGCAATGGTGTGCAAGTGCGTGCTTTTGGCACCTGAGGCAAAAAAGCTTCGCCATCACTGGCCTATTAGGTCCCTTCCAACTGTTAATCTGTTAAATCTGCATAGCATGTAATTGTTGGAGAAGTAAATAATTATTAATTGCTACAGAGGCTGATAAGAGATGCATAACACCTAGCCCAAAGTAATGTTGTAATTTTGGAAGATGGGATTAGGATTGCATTATTGGTTTAAATAACCTAGATTAATTATCAAATCCCTACACTGCCCATCTCACCCGAGTGACTGGTTTATAAATAAAAACAGAAATAAGAACAAAGTTAAAAATTAAGAGTGTAAAAATATTAAAGAATAAGAGGGAATGCACTACAGTGAGCAATCACCTCCCCCAGGGTTGCATATCATTCCTAGACTCCCATGCCAATTGGCAGAGCCAGATCTTGACGCTCTTCTGGAAGTGCACTCTTGTCCCAATCACATTGGGAAACATTGTGTCCCAATTACATTGATTCATCCCACCTAGGGGCGGGTCAATGTAATTGACTAAATGGGATGGGTCAATATAATTGGGACAAGATGATTCCTCAGATAACGTAGACCCGTGTCATAAAGTTAATAACATCGTGGCTTAATGCAGTTCACTCAGCAGAGATGTTATATGCAGAACCCCAGGTGCACTCAAAAGTGCTTATGCCACCACATTCTATACCAGTTGCAGTTCCCAGAAACTCTTCAAGGATTGCCCAATGTAGAGTGTATTCCAATTATCCATACAGAAGATGGCAAGTGAATGAGTGACTGAAATAAGGGCTTCTTCTGAGAAGAGTATAACTGGCTCGCAACATGAAATTGAACAAAGGCCCTCTTAGCCCTGATTGCCATCTTCTCCAGCAGGAGCTGTGAGTCTATGAGGACTCTAGATTACACATCAGGTTCACCTGGGCAATACAACTCCATTCAAGAAGAAATACGGTAAACCCCCAGATACAGGAGAGCCATTATTCTTCCATTGCAGGGATTATTTCTTGTGTTAGGTCCAAACTACTTTTGTTAACCAGTGTTATTCCATACTAAAGAAATATCTCAACCATTCTCTTCTCCATGCTATTTCCCTCTATATGAAACCTCCAGAAGAGATCACACATCAGCTTGTGGTGAGATATCAGCACACTTGATTCACTTTTCAATAATCCCTATTGATATTAATATATTAGACCTATCCTGCAGAAATGAAGGTAGAGGATTACTTCAAATAAAACAATATGTTGAAGAAGAAAAATGTGTATTGGATGATTATGTAAAAGACAGCTGAAAAACCATTTGCAAGTTAAACATTAGAACTGATTCAACTTTTATTTCCCATACATTTAATACCAAAATAACATAACTAATGTGTTGAACTGGATCACACATGGTTTCTGTTAACTTCATTTTTAAAAGTCAGTTTTTAAATTAATAATAATTACGGTAAATTCAAAATACATGCTGAGAAGAATGGGGAAGAAATGAAAAAGAAATGCATGCTGTATATTACTTTACTGTTTAATGTTTTTATTTCATTACAGTATCACATGCTAGAAAAAATAAAGTAATATTGATTGCAATTATCAGTTATCCGTGATTAAGGAATTTATATTATAATCTGCAAGTACATATGTGTATAGTCAATTTGGTTAAGGCACCTGGCTAGAAACCAGGGGACTGCCAGTACCAGTCCCATCTGAGGCACAAAGCCAGCTGGATGACCTTGGACCGGTCAGTCTCTTTCAACCTTCGAATGGAGAAAAAGCAAGCCACTTTGAAAAATGCTGCCAACTTTTAAGCAAGCATGTTGAATACTGAATTATACTTCCTGGTTTCTCTACATTAACTAAGAAATACGTGAACATGTAATATATTGCTCTTTGCATTGAATTTGCAATGTATTATCATATTGTGGTACACAGATGTGTTCCTAGTTTTGGTAAAGATGCACACCCAAAAAAATTTCCCCTATATACAGCATTTCAAAAATATGCAGAGCATTGTTCCCACCTGTTTTCACAACGTTTCTTGGTTCTCAATATTTGTGTGTTTTGTATTTCTGCTTCTCGGACTTATGATGGGCTATTGGGTGTTATATTGTAGATATTGAGCAGATACATCCTTAGATTAATTGGCTTGGATTGCCTCCCTCAGTTTCTAGAAGGAACTTAGATGAGACTGATGTTTATACAATGTTGAAAATGTTATTCTTTCTCTCATGGTTATGGGACCCGTTGATCATGGACTCAGTTTCTGTGATGTTTAGATTCTGCCAGGTTTGAAGCTTGAAGCAGGCCAGCACCAGTGGGGTGACACCAAAGGGATTACCCTTGTAAGGGGCACTGCACGAATGACTTTAGTATGGCATCATACAATATCATATTTCTGCTGTGTACACAAAATAATGATGGTAACCTGGGATGGAACAAACAAGTCCAACAATGTAAGTATTTAAAAAAATGCTTCAGGGAATCATTGCCAATGAAATAGATCTCTTGTGCTTTCCCCCTCTTCTGAAGAATAGAATTGTGAGGTTCTAAAAAATGTATCTAGCAACCTCTTGGTATCGTTAAATGTCAAGGTGGTAAACAAAAATAAAGCTGTGTGTCATTGTCTTTTTTCACAATGATTCTTTACAAATGTTGTTTTACAAAAAAATGATCTTTTACAATGATTCTTTACAAAGTTATCTAGTCTACAACTTTGAGATCTCTTGATGTTCTTCCAGTCTCCCATCCAAGTACTAAATGTAAATTATCTTAGTATCAAGTAGTGAGCAAAAATCTATCCATGACTCATGAACATACCTTTTCTTTTACATAGTCAGGTGCAATTGACTCAAATTATCACGTTTTGGATATGAGAAGTTCGAATTCCATTGAGAAATCCATAATGCTGAGAAAAGTGAAAGGAACGTGAGTATGATGATGAGTATGGTGGATAAATTTAGGGCACTGTTTGGAAGATTTAAAGGACCAAACAGGACAAATTACCCTGTACAATATCTATGTGGTCTCTAAAATTTAACACTGATCTGATAGCAAATAATATTTAAACTAATAAAGCTCAAACAATGCAGGTCTCCCTTTAACACTTCACTTATTCCTTTCTCAACTCTAAATTTCTATTTGCACAGTACCTGTGATCTTAAAAGGATCACTATTCTCAGGATTAGTTGATTGCCAAAGGTTCTAAGATGCAACCAGCAATTATGTGGTCTAGTAATTGACAGATATATAAATGGGGCAATGCTATGCTAAGGTAGATTAGAGGGTCTGAAGTAATATCCAGAGTAAAAAATGCTTGGGAACTGAACACCATGTTTGAATTACATGCAGATCATGTTTAAGGGTTCTTAAAGTTTCTTCATAATGCCAGTTATAACTTTTGATCTCAAGTGACTTTCAGTGGCCTTTAATCCTGCCTCTGTCAAAGGCCATCATTTGTCAGTGCCTTGCTAAATCCTAGGTGAAGCAAGTCAAATGTAGGCTGTGTTGTGAAAACCCAGATTCTCAATGAAAACATCAGAAGAGTATATTAATACTTAACTGATCAGTTGAAACACTGAATCTAAAGGAAGCTGCAGCTCATGAAAAAATATGCTGTTTGTTAGTCAGGAAAAACTCTAGACAGGATCTCATAATCTCATAGTAGCAAGACACAACTGATTTAATGATGGGATTGTAATTCAAACAACTAAGAAGGCAAGCAGAATGATCAGCTATGCCATCACATACGAGTTCCAGAAAAAACAGAGTGAAGATGATCAGGTTAGTGAGGGGAAAAGGTCAGGAGGGCTTATACCAATTATAGCCAGGAGTCCCAAAGGGGCTTTTCCAAAAGGCAACTGGACTTCCTTGAAGTTTGGTGGTTTTTTTGAAAAAAAATATCATTTTTTATCTTTTGATTCTAAGATTCCTGGATAAGAATGCCAGTCAAATGCCTGAGGATTTTTTCTCTATATTCCTTTTTTAAAAGAAAGAAATTTCTGATACAGCATAATTACTTGCTTCGCTCATTACAGTAATACCTTACTAAGGCCTTAGATTAGCTTTGCAAATTGGGTACATCAAGGTTTAATCAATGTGTCATGGTTAAATAAATCGTCACTTATTCACTGCCAATAGAGCCCTGTTTGTATTTACACCAATGAATGAATAGTTGCAGAAAGTTACAAGGGGTTCTAACCATATAGCAAAACTATCATTGTGCCTATTACATCAACACTGAGAAAACTTTGATGTTATTGTTCTGAATACAGACAGAATTCCATCTATATTAGGATACATGCATTTAAAGAACTATGGCTATAGACTGCCTTTCATATAAATTAGTCAAGATGATGATGCCTCCCATTCATAGGAGAAAGAGAGGAGGCAAGAAAATCACAATTGTAACACTGAAATTAAGAGTAACTGAAGCATGAGAACTACAAGTAGTCCTCACCTTACAACCAGTTATTTACCAACTGTTCAAAGTTACAACAGACCCACCAAAGGTATTTATGACCCAGTTCTGAGGTTACAATGGTTCCCCTTCTTGTGGTCTCTTGATCACATTTCTGGTGCTCAGCAACTGGCCCACTATTTGCAGCGCACTATGGTTACATTACTACAATGGCAAAACCGCCATTTATTTCCAGTTTGAATTGAAGTAACAATCAAGAACAAAATAAGCCTAGATACATAAGATTAAGGAACAGGACTACCTCTGAACACATAATGCTGATTCAGAATTTCTTTTCAACATCAAAGCTAGATCAACTCACCATGCACAAAAATATACGTCATTTTATCCCCAAGTTTTCTTCATTAATGTATTGGAGGAGAGAGATGTTGCTGGCATATCAAGTCAAAAATACTGGCAGATCTCAGATCTAAGAAAATAACCCAAGATATAACAGTGATATTAATCTGCCTTCTGCCCATATCTGCTATAAATAGCAGTAGCTTCTCATGGAATCAAAACTCAATCAAACTGTAGAATTCACTTGGCTACATAGCTTTGATTACGCACACTTCTTGTTCAATATGCTTGTTCCCATGTATCACATGAAAAGACACAATTGATCTATTTGTGGCTCAAACATAGTTTGGGATCTTCTTTCCACCAAGCAGAGTTCATAATCTGCTTTCACAGTCAACTTGCTACATCATCTCATACAGTTTTCAATCTGTAATCAATAACACTCTCTTGGTTTGGGCCTTAATTTTTAATTTTCAAAATAGTAGTAACAAATCACATTGTTGTTGCACCCAACTATCTACAGGGATATTTAATAGTCCATTCACTCACCTCTGCACTTTGAGAGCAAATGTTGAGCTGCTGTTCTCTTACAGCAGCTGAGACAAATGTAATTCTCTGCATTTGTGTATATGAAAACGATATTTCTCTTTTGCTAGTGAAGTGTTTTCCATCAGCTGAACTTGAAGTTCTTTTCCCTTCTCCCCTTATAAGCCCATTATACCACAACCTGTTTCTGATCCCCTACAAAAGACATTTAAGGAAGGGTAACTACTTTTTCTGCCTCCAAAAGCTCCAACAACTAAACAGACAAGTCAGTCTATTTTGTATTTTTCTTTAAATTTCCCCTTGCATTTCCATACCATTATGTCTTTTATATAGGTAATTCTCGACTTACAACTGCAATTGAGCCCAAGGCTTATGTTGTTAAATGAGTTTTTGCACCAGTTTACAACCTTTCTTGCCACAGTTAAGTGAATCAATGCAGTTGTTAAGTTAATAAAATGGTTGTTAAGTGAATCTGGCTTCCCCCATTGACAGGTCACAAAAACTGATCACATGAACCCAGGACACTGCAACCCTCATAAATACATGCCAGTTACCAAGCTTGCCAATTTTGATCAGGTGACCATGGTGATGCTGCAAGAATCGTAAGTGTGAAAAATGGTCATAAGTCACTTTTTTCAGTCCTGTTGTAATTTTGAACAGCCACTAAATGAACTGTTAAGTCAAGGATTACCTGTAAAAGGTAGCACAAAACAGGGGGTTTTTTTGGGGGGGGGGGTTGACAGCTGACTGTAGCAGTTCCGAAGATGGCTTCATTCAATACAGCAATCAAGTGTATTATAAAGAAAGGCTTATTAGATCAGCTCTGATGTCAAGATAGACTGATTAAGAAACACATTTATTGGGCCATATTTTTCACTTTCACTAGTAAGAGTATCAATTTTAGCAACTGGTGCAATTACAGTAATAGAATTATCAACACTTAGTTTGTGGAGAAACTAAACCTATACTTAATTAAAAAAAATACCCTTAAGGAAAATTGAGGAGAAAAATGCCACCCATCAGGCCTGAATAAATGGAAAACAGATTCATACAAGCAAGTTTACCCAATGCTTGATAGAATTAAGTGGCATGGTGGCTAGATTGGAAAGTTTTCAGCATGTTGTCTGAAGCATGTTGATCCAACAATCTTCCTTGTCCATTTGATAAAATACTAACACAATGAACAATACTTTTACAGATTAAGTTGATTTCATTTACTGAATGAGGGAAAAGGGACACTGTTGTTGCTCTCTGTAGTGATACAATTCTTTAAAAGAATGAGCAACTAGAGGTGGGAGATTTATATTAAGATATGCTTTTGTGGGCATCACTGGATTTTCTCTTCTAGTCTCTTGTTTGGGCAGAGACTATGTACAAAAACTGCCTATCTCAGACTTCTCAAAGCCTAGGGAATTTTGAGCCGAGATTTAACTAAAATAGATGCACACCCCTAATATATATGCATCTATGCCTATTTCCTTTATGGTTTGTTTCATTGTGTATTCAAATGGAGCAAAATTAAGACTACACCGATGAAGAAAATGATAAAGAGTATTCAAAGACATTTTCAAGAGAATGTTAACAGTACAATCCTATGCTTTCTTTTTCCCTGTTCAATCATGTCCAATTCTTGGTAACAGCTTGGATAGGTCCTTGCCGTTTCCTTGGCAAGGTCTTTCAGAAGTGGTTTGCCCACTGCCTTCTTCCTAGGGCTGAGAGAAAGTAACTGTCCCAAGGTCACCCAGCTGGCTTTCTGCCTAAGGGAGAATTAAAAGTCAGAGTCTTAGTTTCTATCTTGGTGCCTTAACCACTATACCAAACCGGCTCTCTTATCTACTCTGAAGTATCAGTAGATACAATTAGCTAGGTTCACACATTGCACTAGGCCTGGTTTGGTTTTGGCTGATCTCAAAAGGCTAAACAGGGTAGGACTTACTTAGCGTATGGGTGAGAAATCAACGGAATAGCAGGGCTGGAACTTAGCTTGGAAATTTGGAGAATTGTCTTGGAAGAAAGCAATAACAACCGGTGCCCGTTTTGTAGCCATGCCTACCATTCATCTTTGATTTGATCAGCACACTATGGTTAAGTAAAATATGGTGTTGCCTAATGCGTGGACCTAGAATATAATTTATTTCAAGAAAGTGAACAAAGCCAAGTGTTTGGGTCATTGACCCAACTGCGATACACTTTTAAATAGGGCACCTCTTCTAGCATAAGAACCACCCTGATTTTAGTAATCCATCCGATTAGAATCAGCATATGATTGCAGCATTCTCGCTGTTCTCTCAGCCAGCAGGAGGTATTGAGGTGAAGAGTCAGGTTGTAGATGAGCTGTAGTCCCTCCCAAGAAATACCTGACAAATACTCTCCTTCCATCGCCTCTTAGCATTTGTGCTTCAAATTTACATTTTCATTAATAAAGGAGAATATTTGTAGCTCAAGGTTGAAATGAGGGGTGCTTGGTGTTGAGCTTGGTTGTTTTCTTGCTGGTACCACTGATGATGTTACCTAGTTTGGGTAATGAAATGTCTGCAAGAAAACAACCAAGCTCAGAGAGCATTAAGAACCCCATCCTAGCTGTGTGCCTATGTGACTGAACATGAATGAACATTGCTTCTTCAGTGAACAATTTCTCATTATGTGACTTGTGATTAAATATCGGACAAATACATTATATTGGCCAGTGTCTCTCAACTTTGGCAACTTTTTAAAATATGTGGACCTCAACTCCTCGTAAATTGCAAGGTTGAGAAATAGTGACATAAACTATTCACTGGCTTATTTTGAATTGGAAGCCTAGTATTCCATGGGCTCTCATAAGTCTTCTGTACACTCCAACTATAATTTGTACACAAAAAGGTAAGGTTTTTTTTCCTGGAGGACATGGGAAAGAAAAGTGATGGGGATCTTTTCTACGTTTAATATTTGCATCACTTTGTTTACCATAAAGGAACATTTCAGTACAAAACTGAAAAACAGAACATCTAGGCTAACGTGTTCTATTACCTCATTCACTAAATAATGTGAAATGACATTGTAAGTCCTCAACTTACAATGATAATCAAGCCTGGCAATTGCAGTCCTAAGTCACGATAATCATAAAGTGAGTTGCCTGGTTTTATGATCTCATTTGTGGCAGTTGTTAAGCGAATCCACTGTTCACTATAGGCTGATTCTTGCCAGAAACCAGAAGTAAATGCAGGTTTCCAGCAAAACTGTTATAAATCATGGTCACGTCATTGTGGGGCGCAACAGACAGACACAATTGCAGGCCGGTTGCTGGGCACCCCAAATGCGGTCAGAAGCTGAGCACTCTAATTGAGGCCCTGATGTTGGGAATTCAAAACCACTTTGTAAATAGCTTTTGGGGGGTGGGTGGGGGTCTCCATCATAACTTTGAATGGTCACTAAGTAACCGATAGAAAGTCAAGGCTCACTTGTACTACTATGTCTGAGTATTCGTCGTCATTTGGAGCATTTTTAAATTAAGTGTTAAACTTACTAAAAATATTTGCAGGCTTTCAGCAAAAATACTGTAATACTCAACCTATGCATGCTGGAAGCACGTCCCACTGAATTCAGTGATAGGGAAGTCACACTAATCTAAATGCGCAGTCACATTGTATATATTTTACTACAATGTGAATTATTACATGAATTTTATGAGGATACCTCTTTCCATAAAAATAATCTAAGGTTGTATCCAGAGTTTTGTCCATCAGTTGACCTTCATAAATGACATCTTAACATAGGTCTAATAAGGTACATGCACATGTAGGTTAACTTACAGTATATCTGAAAAGTTCTGGCTAATTGTTTGATTTGAATTGAAATTTGGAATGTAACTATTATGAATTCAGAAAAAAACCTGTCTAAAGCAAGCATGAGTTGATGCTCTATGTTGAAATACCAACATTTCCAGAAATAAACTGGGGAGGGTGTGTTGCCTAAAAACTCTATTCATTGCTGTTATTCATACGTCGCGATAAAAGATTTATTTAATCATAGTTTACTGAATAAATTACAATCAAATAATGTACACGAGAGGGCACACCACCATTGAACTAAATGTCAGTTTTAGACTCCCTTGACCAACTTGGTCTAACTTCAGAAGCATTTAGTCTTGCCTAGTACTTAGATGGGAAATCACTAAAAAGAAATCCATGGTTGTAGACTGGACTGGGAACACGGAGAACAGATGGGGGACCTCACATAATTATAGAAAAAAGATAATGGCAAACTGTACTATAATATTTCCAAGACATCCATGAAATTGCCAAGTCAAAACATCCTAAAAGGAGACATTTTTTAAAAATGAAGGCAATAGATCAAATCTGCTTTAAAAAAGAAAAAAACTGTAGAAAGAGGCTAGACTAGTTTTGTCAATCTACCATCTCTTATTTGCGCAAGTGCTTATCCAGTTCCCAACCCATCCCTTTGTGACTCCTCCTGTGATGCCTCAGACCTGGAGGATTCTGCCTGTATTCTTCTACACCCATTCCTTGGGAAGGGAGTGGCATCCCCAAGGATTTCTGAGACTATAAAATATTTTAGAAGAATCAGCTGTGATTAAGTAGTGTTATATTTTTGAGTGAAAAGGTAATCCATGTTTCTTTCGGAGGAGATAAGGAGTTAAACCAGAATTTTGTGAGGATTAGGACATTTATCTGTGTTTTAGGCGCATGCCCATTGTGATTGTTAGGGAAGAATTAGTTGAGTGAGTCCAGGAAATAATGTATCTGCACAGGAAATTGTTGTTGTTGTTTTGCTTTGTCTTTTTTAGGACACAGAAATGGAAATGCAAATTTCACACCACAAAAGGTTAGTCTAAGTGATAACACTTAAAATTAACACAATTAAAAGAAAATCTCTAAGCTTAACACATTTGTAGAACCAGAACTAATAGATTACAATTTCAATATCACTAATTTGTTACGCTTTTCAAATCAAAATATTTAATTTCTATAGAATGCTCTGTTTACTTAAAAACTGCAAGAAGGTTAACACAGGATGAGTATCTTTTTATTCACAAAGTTTAACATCAGTATCAATAGACTGTATCATCTGTACATCAAAAAGATGTCCATGGGAATATGTACAGGATAAAATAATGGATAAAAGCGGCATAATTTGAAGTACTGCTTTTATAATATCTACCACCAGCGAAATATGAAAAAATGACAGCTGAATCTGATAGAAAAGAAAATAATTGACTCGATTGTTAAAGATAGTTGTCCAGAACTAGAGTTCCTTAGTTCATGTTAAAACAAGTCAAAATATTTCTCTCAGGATTCAGAATCACAGCTAAGCTTTATTCAACTAATCCACAAGTATTTGCTATCCAAATATAACAGCAGACCAGCATGTTATATAGTAGGGATGATCCATAATATTCATATGCAAATACTACATGAAAAAATGATGAAAAGCATTTGTAAGTGGCAAGACAAATATACCCAGATGTGACCAGCCTTTGCTTAGAATATCTTATTTTCATTAATATCTTTTGTAAATCAGGCCTTATTACTTTGTTTTCCAGGTTGTCCGACTGTCAGATTTCGAAAAAGCAGATACATCTAAACCTTCACCTTTGTTGCACTGCTCATATAAAGTCTGAAATTTAAAAAGACAATACAAATGATTAAATCTTTTTTCTTTACTTTCAAATTCCCTTATTTTCTCCCCCACCCCCCCACCCCCACCCCCACAGAACATTGAGTTTAATCCTTTTTGTCATCTCAAACAAATTCTTAATAAATATTTACTCTTCTTCCCACCCCAGGTTTTTATTTTTGCTTCTATTTTTCTTCCATTCTCTCAGCCACTTAGAGATGATTTTTTTACTATTTTCTTTAAACCTTCTGCAGTAGTGATGTGTAAATGCCAGTTCAATATATACACTAGCACAGGGGTCTGCAAAGTTGGCTCTTTGAAGACTGGTGGACTTCAACTCCCAGAATTCCCCAGCCAGCTCTGCTGGCTGGGGAATTCTGCGAGTTGAAGTCCACTAGTCTTCAAAGAGCCAACTTTGCAGACCCTTGCACTAGCATAGCAAAAGCATACAAAGGGAGTTGCAATGTTCCACACATCCTGCAAATAGCAGAATTTGTAACACATTTCGGTGCAGCCTTTATTTTTCTCCTCTTGTTTTCTACTTTAACATCCTTTTTTATTCTTCTGAGGAAAAAAAAAGAAATAACCATCAAGGAAACCTGCTTGATGTTACAAATGCAGCAAAACATAGCAAAATAATTTTCTTCGCAGAATCAAAAGCAGCTAGTGAGAAAGTTATATTTCTGAGGCTTAACTAAAGTGTTTTTGCATTTATAAATAAATATGGGTTTGGCAGTATCTGCCAATTTACAGTTGAATCTCATTGGTTTACATAACCTTGGAAAGACACAAGTTACTTGAATAAAATAAATTGCACAGCTTCTGCTCACACATTTTCCTTACTCTTCCCAACACATATTGCAAATAATCTTCTGGAATTTATTTTGACCATACTCAGGAGTGGCAGGTTTAATAATTTATTAAATTTAGAGGACCTTCATAGTTTCTAATAAGACTTCTCTTATCATTTTAGAAAAAAAACATCAATTTTAATTAAAATTTTATTTAACGTTTTTATTAAAACAAAGGATTAATGTATTTTTATACAAATCTTTTCAAAAGGAATTGGAAATCAGGTCCATAAATATGAGTCATTATAAACCATCTCCACCACACACACTATATATTCTTATTTTGATCAAACTAAGTAGAAGCACATTGTCTAATTAAATATTTTATTTATGTCTCTAAAAACTCAAGTACGCATGACAAAATTTTTCTTTAAAAAAAATCAGGGAAATCCATGAGAAATCAACTGGCTACTTCCCCATTTATAAACATGTTCATTTAAAAAAGCTTACTTGGTATTTCAAAGCACACTTAATGAATGAGCTGGAATTAAAGACATTCAGGAATATAACTATACTCCTGATACTGATCCCCTGAGGATTAGAACACATAGTGTAAATTGTAAGCACTCCCTGCCCCCTGCGTCAATTTCTTGGAATAAAATTAAAAGTTTCCTCAATTATCCACAGGTCATTTTATCTTTTCTTGCTTTGCTGCACTGGTGGGAAAGGAGGACCATTTTAATAATAATCTTTATTGTCATTGTACTAAAAATACAATGAAATTGGTTCTTCTTTTAGGGTCTTCTGTGCAAATACAGGCCTTGGTCTGTATTTGGGTCCCTGGTCGTGGCATGAGAGAAGCCCTGGCAGCACCAGCGTGAAAGGTGGCGCAAAGGCTCCCCCAATACAGTAGTGGCACACAGAGTGGCGGTGGACAGGGCTGGGAGGTGGGAGAAAGTGGCCAATAGGCGATCATAAATACAGGCAGATCCAAGTAAGCCTGAATTTCATTGTAATTTTAGTACAATGACAATAAAGATTATTATTATTTTGTTCATGTGACCATGAGATTAAGGAAACAGCCAGAAATGTGAGGACTGGTGATAAGTGAATAAATGGTGAAACTGGTGAATAAATCCCAAATCCGAAGTCCCTTTGTTTAGCACTGTCATAATTTTTAACAGTTGCTGAATGAACAGATGTTAAGCAAGGACTACTTGTGTAGACAAGTGTCCCACTTTGTCTAACTCAAACTATTGACCATTGTCTACTTTAGAAGAGCTTCTATTTCATTAACAACAAAATTCCTTATCATTTACTAACAGTTGAAACTATTTCTCACTACACATTTACCACCCTATCAGCCTATTTCTTTCTCCGCCGAAGAAACTCTGAGCAAGAAATATACAGTTCTAACATGATTTTATTCTTTTGATTTTAATTATACTAGCAGTGATATTACTTATTTACTTACTCTAGCAGCTTTGGAAATAGAGTTAGGAGAATTCAAGCCAATAAGTTGACCAAGAATACGCTTCATTTCTTCTGATGTTTCTTTTGCATTTTGATGTCCTAGGAGAATTTAAAGTTAAATTCTGTTTGAGATGCATGCCCTATGATTTGATTTAAAGCTGTTTGAAAATTTTGGTACATAGCACTTGGTGAAGTAACTTAAGTAAGCATACATAATTTAACCAGCAAATAGTTTTTCTTTTAAAATCACTTTTAAACAAAATAATTTTGGTAGAATAAACACAATAGTAATATCTATTAGAAAAGTTGAATTACCTGTTTGTGAATTGGACTGTATATGTACATAAGGGTGAACCAAAAGTTCAGAGATAGATATTCTTTGCTTGGGATTCCTAATTAAACAATTCTTGGGGGGGAAACATAAAGTTAGAAAATAATTGAAAATAAAACCAATCATGCTAAAAATATATATACATAAAATCAAGAAATATGACATCAAGAAACCTATTATGCCTCCATATTCTAGGATATTTAAATGTAATTAAAATAAATCATAATTTGGAAAATTATCTCTAAAGCAGAACTCAGAGCATGAAATTATTATAAAAAAGAGATACAAAATATTACCTTTAAGACATCTAGAAGATCCTTTTCTGCAATATCAGGAAACATTATTTCATGATTAGGGTCAATTATAGCATGAAGTTTTGTTATATAATTCGTTATGTTCTGAAATGGAGTTTTTCCATAAGTCATGCAATATAAAATACAACCCAATGACCATACATCGCTTTTTGGGCTAATCTAAAAAATAGAAAGAAAAACAGGCTCATTCAATCACACCATTATTTTGACATTCTTGTCGTTCTTAACATAATCCTATCGGATACAACTGATTGTGCAGTAAGGGGAACCATTTATTTTATACACTCATAATATATATTATGATTCTGCATACCGGCCAAAGTGGTGTATATATTAACACCTGTACATGTCGTTAATTCACAGTCCAATCAATTAAAGTGAAAGATAATGAACCAACAGTCAACAATGGTTTCAAGGTAAACTCTCTAAGTGGCATTAACAAGTCAAACTTTTAGGAATATGATAAAGAAATGCTAAAAAATTTGCATCTATTAAATCACAAATTAAATACCAAAGCATCTGCATTTAAGTCTGTGTAATTGTATGATCTAACCTCCTTAACAACAGATTCAAGCTGAATCTCAGGGATGACAAAGAATAGGTGAGAGTAGACAGAGAAAACTGGACCAGGAAAGCAAAACATCCACCCTTTAGGAAGTGATTTTGAATAACTGCAGCAGCAACAGCACAGCATGATGTGAAATCACATGGAGGTGGCAGTAGTTCTACATCATGCAACTTGCCTAGGTATCAGTAGGAATGTACAGTAGAGTAAAGATAAGCCAGAGTGAAGAAATCAAGCTTCACTATCACCCCAATTTTATTTTGTACTTGAAAGCAACATTACTTGAAGTTGCTATGGGCTAAATTTTGGCATCAAGGATCAAACATTGGAGGAGGAGGTGTCCCTGTCAATCTTCCTGACATCAAGAAGCAAAGGCAGTTCACTATATAAGGCCACGTATGGAAGAACATAAATATGAGGACAAAAGAAAGCAATGGCCAATGCCACCCACTGCACTAATAGGTCAGTGGATGACAAGTTGTACTCTCAGATGCAGATTACATAACATCATCATTTGCATATTTCAACACAGATGTCATAATTTTGAGGTCATCAACTTTTTGCAGATGCCTATGCGAATAATACCCCTTACTCTCTAAGCAAGTCATCTTCCATTAATATTAAATCTGTGCTTGCCTACAAGATGCTTCTTATTTTAGTAAGATGTCTTCCACTTGCTTATGTCAGCATGGAGGCATCATGCTTCTTTTTAAGGAATCCACTCAAAAGTTAATACAACTCTTAAAGCCACAGCAACCCTTTTTTCTTAGCTCCTGTGGAAGCCTGAAAAAGTTGGGCTGCTTTTGGTACTTTTATAGGGCAGAAGAAAAGTGCTGCAGTTTGGCAGTTCGAATCTCACCAGGCTCAAGGTTGACTCAGCCTTCCATCCTTCTGAAGTCAGAAAAATGAGAACCAATGCGCTGACTCTGTAAACAGCTTAGAGAGGGCAGTAAAGCACTGTGAAGCGGTATATAAGTCTAAAGGCTATTGCTATTACAGCATGCACAGCCCTCCCAATTTCGTGCTGCATAAATAAATCCCATGGGTAAAATCAGTCAATCAGCAGGTGGCCACGTTTAAGATGAACCTTTTCTTCCATTTTGTTTCAGAAGAAAAGAGAGATGATAGGAATAAGGACTTTGCCTCAGCTTTCTTCTCAGGTTTCCTTATAATTTATTTCTAGCACCTTGTTCAAATAAAATTTGCTCCAATTTAGAATATCAATATTTTATCTTTTGAACTATAGGAAGAATATATTACCTTTGATCTTGACTTGCCATTTTCTGCACTGGCAGACATATCTTTGATCGACTCTGGTGGCATGTAATTAATGGTGCCGACCTGTTAACATAAAAAAATAGAACTATGTACATTTAAATAATAGTTACATTTAACACTTCTATAACTGATTAATAATATAAAATATAATACTAGAGATTTAGTTCCTTTTGGGGTTTTGAGAATACTCATGGTGGCTACAAATCAAACTCCCCCACAACCCAAAGAGCATGACATTTCAGCAATTTAATCCCAAAGATCTTACAGACATTTCAATAGAAGTCCAACACCTCATAAGAATTCAGCCATTTTAATTCTAATATATGTCTGGGATGCTATGTAACTATACCCTGCTCTAATATTTTTTACATCAAGTCAGGAATGCCCAATATGATGTTAATGGATACTAATATTAACCATGCTAAAGGATAATTAGGTTCTCTGGTTAAGAATTCTAGTAAAATAAAAATCCTAATTCATTCTAGAATCAGTAATAACTACACTAATTTAGCTACTGTCATAACAAGAGAAACTCGTTTTACTAAGAGTGCAATCATACAACCCATTCATGATTACTCAACCTAAATTTAACAGTAGAACAATTCTACAAATAACAGCACAATGTGTTACCTTTTTAACAATATTGCTGTGAAGGGGCAGCAGATACTCCACTTTTAAACCTAAAGGTGGCCATTTAAATATTAAGTTTGTTGGAGTCTAGCTTCTCATCAGCTTTTAAAATCTTAGATAGATGATTAATGCACTTCATAGTCCCATACATTTACATATACAAGACTCTCATTAAAGTTTTCAGCAACAAAGTGAAATAAGTGGAACTGTAATAGCTAGGGCAATTCACTTTTCTCTCTCATTAGAAATCATTATGAACCCTTCAACCTAAATCTTTGGAAAAATAAAGATTTGACTCTGGTCCAAGCATACCAAGGAAAAAAAATGAAACACACAAATGCAATGTGTGTGTTACCGAATGTTTCCTGATTACAACATGTTCTTATCATACTCCATTATCAAACAACAACAATAAGCAATTATTTAAGTTAATTGCTTCTTTTATGTTTAGTAGTTCACACTTGTCTCACCTGGGAATCTTTAACAATGCTAGTCACATCTGGCTGCATCTGATTTGCAATGCCAAAATCTATTAGTTTCAGCATTCCATCTACTAATAGAAAGTTTGCTGGTTTCAGATCACTATGAACAATACCTGCAAGGTAATTTTTTTTTCAATTAATTCAAAATGTGTCAAGAATTATTATTATTTATCCACATACTAAAACACAAGGTAGGAAAGAAAATGAAAATCCTATGTAAAGTATCTAGGCAATCAGGAGTGGAGGGTTTTTGTGTCCCTGATATTACTGGATCTTTTCTGCTATATGATATTGTAGAAAAGCTGGTTTAAAAAACTCTCTGGAGACACATGTACAATTCTGAATTACATTTTTTTTCTCCTAGTTTGCCCACTGCATAATGACCACATTCCAACACATCAGAACACCATCTTCTCTACTGATTGTCTCTGAAAGCATCTGGAATCCTCAAGTAGTATAGAATATTTCTATTACAATGTGTAATTCCAAATGCAGTTTGAAATCCCGCCTTTTATTTTTAGAATTTTAATAGTCTGTAAATTGGGATTTAGCTACTTGGAAGACTAGACTAGGGTCGGGAATGACTAGCTCATATGTGCGAGGGGAACCTTTACCTTACTTGACAACTGGTTCATATTTATGATAGTTGCAGTGTTCCGGGATCAGTCAATGGGGAATCCATATTCACTTAACAATAGTTTTACTAAACAACTGCAGTGATGCACTTAATAACTGTGGCACAAAAAGTCATAAAATGGGGCAAAACTCAACAAATTTCTCACTTAGTAACATAAATTCTGAACTCAAGTGTGGTCGTAAGTCAAAAGCTACCTGTATCTTAATACCTAGTTTAATTGTAGAATACAGCAATAACTATCTAAGCTATAAGCAGCTAAGGAGTTTGCTGATTAAGAAATATTTTCTTATCAAAATAGCTTATTAATTTCAATGAAACCTACATATGCATTTGGTATTGTGTAAATTATTGTGTCAACAGCAATATGCAGTCTGACAGCTCACACATGGCCAGAGGAAAACAACATTATAGCAAATCTGGCTATTCTCAAAGCAAGATTCCAAGTCTCCCACCCAAAATAAGGCCTTATTCTATAGCTCAATTTGGAAAAGAAGCACATAAATTAAACTTCATTACAGGATTTGTTTTATATAGCAGCAGTCACTGAATTCTTTTGTAAGGGCTTCAGACATTCTAAAATAAAATTATTTATTAAAAATGTGTGTACCTATATAAGTGATTCCTATCAGTGGGTATGCATATAAATATATCTAACTGAAATGTAGCATTGTTTAATATTTAATAATATATATTTTTACAATTTATATATTTTTCACAGTTTGCTCTGGGAAACCCATTTTTTAATTGTATGTATGAATTGTTTTTCAGACAAAATTTCATTCCTATGTGCTGACAAATTATTCTTCTCTTTCTCCCTTCATCTTCTTCTGATAGGATACTGTAGTTCATTGAAGTGCCTCAAATCCTCCAAGAATCATCTTTATTCTTACCCATCACTTTTCTTCATTTGCATGGCTGAGTATTAATCACTCTAATAATGAATTACAGCACTTTCTCTTATATCTAACTATATCTTATGATGGGCAATCTTTTTCCTGATACGGCTGTTCCTGAGAGAAGCTATTCTAAAGAACAGAGTTCAAACATGCAAACAGTAGTTACCATGTTGGTGAATTGTATGTACAGCTTCCAGCATGTTTTTCCAATAACTTTTCCGTTCCCATGGATTAATTGTCTTTTTCTTTTTAAGCCAGCTATTAAGATCAATATTTCCACATTCCATCACCATATAAACGTTCTTCTCACTGATTTCACTAAAAGTTGCAAAAATAAAAGTTAATCTGAGAATGCATGTTTGGGGAGGAAGAAAGAGGGATTAAACTGATTTTACAAAAGCGTTTACTTACTAGTCATAAAGCCGAATGATCTTATCACTATGTTGCTGAAGTTTGTTTAAGTGAGCAATCTCATTTTTATAGCTTTCGATGGTCTGTTGATCTGCTTCTTCTAGATTAACATGTTTAATGGCAAAAAGCTGTTTCTTTTCATCAAGTACTTGAAATACCTTTAAAAACCAATTAACCAGTTTAAAATTTAAAAAACTAGATTTTAAAAAATATTGCTATATTTACTCTATAAATATATACATATACATAACTTCACCGCACTTATCCAGCACAAAGCTATGAATTTCAACATACCGTGTAATAAAAAATACTCTCTATTTAAAAAAAACAATCAAAATCCTCAATCATTTATGAAATAATAAATACTACAGGTTTGGCTGAGGTTCATTTCCCATTCAATACACTATATTAAAGCCAATGAACCAATGTTTTATTTTTCACTGCTCACAATCTTGTTTCGAGTTCTTTTTTAAGAGCCTTTAAACAGTATATGATTATTCCCGCATTACTTTCAAAGTCTCAAGTCATTTATGGCATTAAATATATGCATTCTTATCACTAGGAGAGTCAAGTATTTATCACTGACTCAAGAGTATCCACATATTTGCATATTTCTACCAACTGGAGCAATGTTAAGGAGAATTAATATGTATAGCCATTTAACATTGTTATTGTTTAAATGCATTTGCTGAAAAAGTCTATCAATTTTTTTAATTAAAATCCTTATGAATATATTTTTCAACCAGCTTTTTAATCAACTTAGATATTTAGAGATCTGAACTTTTTGAGCTCTAAAATAAGAGTAAAATGCTAGATTAATTTTGGTTGATAACTGTTTTTGGATTAAAATGGTTTTCAATGACTCACACCTAATAAACTCATAATTGGATGCGTTCTATATGATGTAATCTTCCAAATAAGCTAGCTTTGAAGGCTGTCCAGAAGTTCCATCTGGAACAAAACCCAGCTGGGTATGCTATTAAAGGGGCTGGGGGAAGAGATAAATAGCATTATGCATGAGTTTGATGGTAGAAATATGTATATAGAAATCTCAGCCACTGAAATCACATAGAGCAGGGGTCTGCAAAGTTGGCTCTTTGAAGACTGGTGGACTTCAACTCCCAGAATTCCTCAGCCAGCCATGGCTGGCTGGGGAATTCTGGGAGTTGAAGTCCACCAGTCTTCAAAGAGCCAACTTTGCAGACCCCTGACATAGAGTATTAGCCTTGCGTACACAGGATTACAATTTTAGGATTACATCCAGTGTTATGGTCATTATGTTATGGTCATATTTGGGACTTTTGTCGATATCAACTACCTGTGCATACTCTGAACTGAAGTAGAGGAGTCCAAACCATACTTTCTAAAATAGATCTGGCATTTTTTCAAGGAAAAGATAAGGGTTGCTAGAATGATCTACTCTGTGGTTGGAAGTATATAATCATATATAAAAATGTATTTTCATGGTTATACACGAAACAATATTTTTCAACACGGAATATTTTAGTACCAAGAATAGCTATGATTTGTTTTCAAATAACAGATAAAATAAGTTCCAAGCTGTCAACTGTAGCAACCTTGAGATGCTCCAGTGAACTCCCCAAAGTGCTATGGGATATTTTAAATTTTTGAGATCCATCTGCAATGTCATATTTTTGCAACACCAAGGGCGTGATGAACGGAGCTTTGGGAACTTCTGATGTAATCTATTGATATTTTATTTTTCACATACTATATTAGTCACTTTATTTTAAAAAAAAAAACACAGTTATATACCACTGTTGTATTGTATGTGTTAACATGCTGAATTAATGAATACATTGGATTCTTACCTTACTAGATCCTCCTCTTCCTATTTGTTTTAACACAGAGTACAATTTTCTTTTAACAAGTATGCATTCATTTGGTAACACAGAAGCTGAAACCTGAATAAAAAAGTTTGTATATGAAAAGAAATGTGCATAGAAAGAATCAAGCGAAATCTCTGACCTTGTTGCATTTACTGTATTTTATTTTATTTTTACCATTTATATTTAATTGGTTTTATTTATACACAGAGTCACTGAGTTGGATGACATACAGTATAGTATATATCAGGGGTGTCAAACTCGATTTCATTGAGGGCCGTATCAGGATTGTTTTTGACTTTTGGGAGGGGGTGTATGTGAGCAGGATGAGCGTGGCCAGTATGATGTCACTTGTGTCGGGGGGCATGGGGACGGCCTCCTGCAACCCTCTGCCAGTGAATATGGAGCCCAGGAGGGCCATGTGCCACCCTCGCAAACTCCGTTTTCAGTGGCAGAGGCACTGTGGGCCAGTTCTTTGCTGTTCCAGCGCATCCCCATGGAGCAGATCCAAGCACCCTGCGGGCCAGATTTGACCCCTGAGCCTTGAGTTTGACATCCCTGGTATATAATAATAATAATAATAATAATAATATTTTATTTTATATACCGCGTCCTCTTCCCAAGGGGACTCGGAGCGGTGTACAGGGAAAAATTAAAACACATAAAAATATACAAAAATAGATACAATAAGTAAAAACAAATTAAATTTAATTGTCCCTGCACTAAAATCCCCATATTAAAACTAATATTCCCTAAACCCTAAAAGGTAGAGACTAACCTAGGCCGGCCAAGCAGAAAAAGTATGTTTTTAATTTCTGACGGAAGGAGCGGAGGTCCGTGGTTGTTCTAATGTCGGGGGGAAGGTCGTTCCAGAGGGCTGGGCCCGCCACAGAGAAGGCCCTTCCCCTGGGCGTCGCCCGCTGACAAAGTCTAGTGGACGGCACCCGGAGAAGTCCCTCTCTGTGGGAGCGAATCGGCTGGGAGGATGTATGAGGCAGGATTCAATCCCGCAGATAGCTAGGTCCCGAGCCATGGAGCGCTTTAAAGATGATAACTAACACCTTGAAGCGCACCCGAAAGACGACAGGCAGCCAGTGCAGCTCGCGCAAGAGAGGTGTTATATGGGTGTACCTTGCGGTCCCCATTATTGCTCGCGCGGCTGCATTCTGGACCAGCTGAAGTCTTCGGGTGCACCTCAAGGGGAGCCCCATGTAGAGAGAGTTACAATAGTCCAGTCGGGATGTCACGAGGGCATGAGTGACTGTGCAAACCGATCCAATAGGGGGCACAACTGGCGTACCAGGCAGACCTGGTAAAATGCCCTCCTGGCCACGGCTGTCACTTGATCTTCCATGGACAGCCGGGTATCCAGGAGGACACCCAAGTTGCGCGCCCCATCCACAGGGGCAAGGTGTTCGCCCCCTATGGCCAGTGATGGAGTCAACTGGTTGAATCGGGCGGCCGGAAACCACAGCCACTCGGTCTTGGCCGGGTTGAGCCTGAGTCTGTTACTTCCCATCCAGATCCGCACGGCTTCCAGGCACTGGCACATCACCGCTACGGCATCGTTGGGGTGGTTTGGGGTAGATATATACAACTGCGTATCATCAGCATAGAGATGGTACTCTACCCCAAAACCACGGATGATCTCACCCAGCGGCTTCATATATGTGTTGAACAGGAGAGGCGAGAGGACCGACCCCTGAGGCACCCCACACGTGAGGGGTCTCGAGGTCGACCTCTGCTCTCCTGCCAACACAAATTGCGATCGACCAGAGAGGTAGGAGGAGAACCACCGTAAAACGGTGCCTCCCACCCCCAACCCCCCCCAGCCGATGCAATAGGATACCATGGTCGATGGTATGAAAAGCCGCTGAGAGGTCTAATAGGACCAGGATGGAGGAGCAACCCCCATCTCTGGTCCTCCAGAGATCATCTACCAACGCGACCAATGCCGTCTCGGTGCTATGCCCGGGCAGAAAGCCGGACTGGCGCGGGTCTAGATAATCAACTTCCTCCAGGTGACGGGGAAACTGTTGTGCCACCACACTCTCTACAACCTTCGCCAAAAAGGGAAGGTTGGAGACAGGACGATAGTTGGCTAATAAAGCTGGGTCCAAAGAGGGCTTCTTCAGGAGGGGCCTCACTATAGCCTCTTTAAGGGAGGCAGGCAAGAAACCCTCGCTTAAAGAATATATATATAATGAATTGCTTATTATATGAAAAATAAATAAATAAATAAAAATTGCTGTTGTTGTTGTTAAAACAAAGGGTAGATGTACAATAAGCAACATCATTTTATAAAGTTGTAAACGGTAAAATCAAGTAAGACTCCCTTAGACCTTTTTGTGTCTCTCTTTGTGATTTAAAGTTTGGCAGCAAAACAAACATCAGAAGTGTTATTTTCCAGCTCCTTTTTAGAAAATAACAAAGTAAATAAAGAATATGTTAGTTTTCAGACTGACTATACATGCAGGTAATCTTCGATTTATGATCGGTCACTTAGCAACCATTCAAACTTATGATGACTTATTCAACGTTCCAACATCCGCCCCCACAGTCACATGGCTGCATTTTGGACACTTGGCAACCGGCCCATTTATGGCTGTTTGCAGCTCCTTGTGGTCACAATTTATGATGGTTTTGCTGGAAACTAGCGTTTACTTCCGGTTTACAACAAAAACTGCCCCATAGTGAACGAGTCATTTAACAACCATGGCATTCATTTAATGACATCTGCATTTCTTTAATAACTGCTGCAACAATAGTTGTAAAAATCCGGCTCGGTCACATGGCATTCTGCTCTACAACCATCACCATTTATGACCATAATTGCGAGGCTCAATTACAGTAGTAACTTGAGGACTGTTTGTACATAAATGTATTGATAAATGTTTAAAAATCAGTCCTTTGATCATGTAAAAAAACCAAGTTTCCTGAGAATCCAAGATTTAAAATCAGTCTCAAAACAGCACTAGCATTACATCCTGATGGAGTCAAAAGAGCAATTGACCTTAAAGGGATTTAGTTTCCAATGATTTATGTACAATTAAGAGAAAATGTAAAGTACAAAAATAAAAAAAGATCCTTGGAATGGAACATAAGTCAGCATTTGACACTGAATTACCTGCAAATTGTGAACATGTAATTGCTAAAATGTACAAGCTTTTACTAAAATTGGAAGAATAAATTAAAGAGTGTATGATAAAATGAGCTAAGAGCTTTGGTTATAATATACAGATGGATTAATGGAAAAGTATGTGATTGTTAAAAAATAATTTTTATAAAATGATGTACTGCTGATATGACACCAGAAAAACTTTCTAGAATGTAGAAAGATGTTGCCAACTTTTGGAAATGTGGAAAACATGAAGGGTTGTTTTATCATGCCTATGGAGTTTTAAAAAGCTAGAAAAAAATGGTTTAAAATACATACAGTGATACAAAGAATAATATTCAATTGAAACCAGAACTTTTTTGTTGGGACTAATGAATACCCAACTAGAAAAGGACTATGAAAGATAATTTGTGTACATGGTATCTGAAGCAATATGTGCAAAGATGGATAGGCTCTGAAATACCCACAATGGAAGAATGGCTGATGAAGATGACAAAATTTTCAGAGATGGCAAAACTGACTTGCTTGAATAGGGAAAAGACAACAACTGAATTTGTGTGACAAAATAGGGGGGGGGGGATGAATTTGTTATTTATGGGCTTCCTTAGAAAAGGTAGAATATGGAAAGAAGGAAACTAGTGTAATTATACAGAGGATAAAATATAACTGCATTTTATTGCATTCATAAATGCAATAAAGATTGGAAACTGCTTTTTATATATTTTCTATCTTACTTATTCACTTTCTTATTCTTTTGTTTGTTAATTATTCATTTATCTTTTCCTTTTTTCTACAAATTTGTTTTGTTTTACTCTGTAAAAATATTTTCAATAAAATTACATTTAAAAAAGTTAATGTTAATATGAAATTACCAGCAAAATTCTTAACTCCTTCTTGCTCAAATGAATGAAACATTATTTAGAAATCAACACTTCTTTTGCATTATCTTATACAATTTAGAAATAGCTGATACCTGAAATCCACTCTGTGGATGAAATGGAGCTGTTGGAGTACAATGTTGCAAATATGAAAGCTGGTTGTATGGTGTAGTTGCCTTATCCATAGATAGAAAATTATTTCTTACAACTGGAGTACTGAAACAGGAAGAAAAATATATAATTATAATCCACGCACAAAATACTGTATTTCCTAACCATATTTGCAAATAATAAACAACCTGTTTTTTTCTTTCACTGAGCACTAAGACTTTGTTTTATTGGACTATTGTGGAGTATATGCCCTTTCAATGTTTTAAGAAGTACGTTAGGCCAACATTAAATAAATTTCCAGAATTACTTTTTCACTTTCAACTTCACATGAATCCCTCAGAACATATTTCAACTCTTTATTCACGTGTCTATTTTCTTATGATGGCTTAAACTGTCCAAAACCTAATTTAAATAATCTATAAATAAATCTGAATGTTTAAAAAAAAAAAAAACAGCCTCAAATGAAATTACCAGGCCACATAATCATGAATCATGTTGTTGCGAGGTGTTCCACCAACAAAAACTTGACTCTTTCTGTCTGAAGCAGTCTCTGGTGAAATGATACGTGAAACTTGCTCAGACGGTGAACATCTTTTAGGAACTGGAAAGGCAGCATGTTCAAAACTTGAGTTTTTTCCCTGCAAAATGGAAAAGACTTTTATATGACTGGTTCTTAAGAAAAAGATATATGTTCACTTCCATTGATTCACAGTTGACAATATAAATAGAACTGGAAAGCAGAAATGGATAATATTACTTACTCTCTACAATGAGTACTACGATCTTAACACTATTGGGAAAAAGCACATCATTGGAGAAATCATAGAATCATAGGGCTAGATAGGGCGTTGGAGGTCTTCTAGCCCAACCCCCTGCCCAAGGCAGGAGTCATTATTCCATCCCAGACAAATGGTTGACCACTCTTTTCCTGAAAAGCCCCAGTGATGGAAGCAAAAGTAAACTGAAGTCACAGATTTATTTTGCTTTTCTAGATGATTAAATGCATTTTTATGACTTCACCAAACAAGGTTAAAGTAAACATGGAATTCTGTAATATGCAATCCAAGCCAGTCCACTTGATCCCTCCCCCCTCCCTACGTTTTCAGTTTTGCAAATATAATCAGAATGTGTGCATAATCTTCATTCTGGCTATAGTTTTCTGACAATTCTGCAAATGCTTGGCTGTAATAACCAAACAATCTATCTGGTACGTTTGTGTCAGTTTGAAGCTCAACCAATCTTCAGGCTTATTAGCAGTCATCATAATGGGAGTAACAGCTCCAGAATTATCCATTGTATAGCTTTACTTAAAACTATTTGTGTTTCTAGTTAGCATGTTTTTATAAGGAACATGGTCAATTCCCTTCCCTAGTAGGAAAGTTATAAAAGGTAAAGGTTCCCCTCGCACATATGTGCTAGTCATTCCTGACTCTAGGTAGCGGTACTCATCTCTGTTTCAAAGCCGAGGAATCAACGCTTCTGATATCTCCGTGTTCATGTGGCCGGCTTGATTAAACACCGAAGGTGGACAGAGGTATATAAAAGCGCAAAATAATTTTAATGTTAATTTTGGTTACTTATATGTTTTTTTTCGCGTTGTGGTGGAAAATATGTTTAAAAATATGTGTTTGTTTTTTATTAGAATAAATAAAAATAAAAATTTTAAAAAATAAAAGCGCAAAAGAAAAAATGTTTCCTCCCCTACAAAGGACACTGCTCTAGACTAAAAACTACGGTTTAACATTTACTTTTAACAAACATGTTGTTTATTAAAGTTAGAAAAAAAATTTTTTTCCTTCCCAGTGTTTTTTTCTGCAAGTCAAAGGTTCACATATTTGGGCCAATCGGGTGTTAATCTATTGGTTATGACAGGAATTGACTGAGCAACTTGTCCTTCAACCCTAACATCATGGGCTGAGAGAGAGTGACTGAATTAATCACCCAGCCAGTTTTCATCTCTAAGGTGAGACTTGAACTCAAGAGTCCTCTGTTTTCTGGCACATTAATTTTTCTCCTCGATACTCTCTGTCATTTTAGTGCCTATCTGAGAATGCCTATTTGTGATACTAAAAGCTAGTACTTTCCGGATTCCTCTTTACTTTTCTTGATACTTTTTAATAGTAATAATTTATCAGGTCTGAATGTTGATCAACTCTCAATGACTCTGGGTGGCTCACAATAATCAGAAAAGAAATTAAAATAAAGTTAAGATAAATATCAAGTGGAACAAGGAGTCTGGTAGGAACTAAATGAGATATCTGGGATCATACTAATATGATCCCAGGCAGTAGACTGTATACCCTCACTTTGAAGTAATGAGTTTTTTTCCTGGACAGGAAAACATGGTGTCAAATGAAAAAAACACAAAACATCACTATATTATAATTCCAACAAATATACAACCTCTAAAGCTGGGTAGCTGAAGATCAATTTTTACATTGACTAAATTAATAATTTGCATTAAGAGATTTAATACCTCTGAGTTTCTTTTCTGCTGTGTTTCAAGGTGGGGCCATCTATTTTTAGATGCAAGACAATTTAATTTGAACTGCTCCTGCTCCTTTTGGTAACTTCCAAGAGAAAGAAGGGGCTGCTGTTGCCCTTCCAGACAGACAGATTCTATTATTCTTGGTTCCTCCTGCAGTATTTCGGTTTCTGAAACAAATAATCTAGTTATTAACATGAATATGAGAAATTCCAGTTGAATATCTAAACAAAACAGCTAGTCAAAAAAAGAACAAATCATATAAGAAATGCAAATGTTTTTAAAAGTAATCTATTTGCCAATTTCTATTGTTTTATATGGTGGAAACAGCTGAAAAGATTTGAAATGGAAAAGGGAATGCGTGAATTCCTTTGAATTTTGCTTGAGAAGAACATAGCCAGTTCAGAATATTTAGCAGAACATTGCAGGTACAGATCATCCTCAACTTACAACCCAGTTAATGATCACTCAAAGTTACGGTAGCTCAAAGAGTGTTTTACATTCTGAAAAGTACTTCCAGCTGTCATAAAATATTGCACCACCAGCCCTGATGGTCACCTAAGCATGAGCAGGGTGCTTGGCAACCTGTTTACACTTACGGCCGGTTGCTAAACGCTCCACAATCTTCTCTGCTGGCTTCCCCAGAAAGTCAATGGTGAAGTTGGCAGGGAAGGTTGCAAGCTGCTGCCACCTTGCTGATGGATTCCCCTCCCTCCACTTTCCCTTCCTCTCCGTGCATGGAGGGGCAGAAATCATTCATCGGGCTGCATCGATCTCGAAGATGTGTATCATTTCTGCAGCCTGTTGCAGGGGTTCCCTTCTGTGCACCAATGGGAACTGCTTACCCTCCTTACCAATTACAGCTGTAAGTCAAGGACTACCTGTAGTTTCTGGAGAAATCAGTAAGAATCTATATCCGTGATGGCAAACCTATGGCACGTTTGCCACAGGTAGCACATAGCGCCCTCTCTGTGGGCACACAAGCTGTCACCCTAGTTCAGCTCCACCACACATGCGCACATGCCTCCTGCCGGCCAGCTGGTCATCAGGTCTCTGGTGCACACATGCGGAGGATGGGGTGGGTGCAGGAGAGCATATGCACACATGCGCAGGGAGCATGCAGGGAGGCACATGTGCAAGCCTGGGGTTGGGTGACTGGGGGAGCAGGGCGCATGCACAGGGGCCATACACACATTGCATTTTGGGGCTTCAGGCACATGCACATTTTGGGCACTCGCTCCTGAAAAGGTTAGCCAACTTTATTATTGTATTTTGATTTGACTCAACCAGTAGTTTTCTCTTTTTCCTCTTTTTATAATTCATATACAGATTGTGCTATGTCTATTTCTTGCTCTATTTGAACATAGAAATCTATACATAAAAACTTAATTGCCCACAGAAAGCGTATCTTAAACTAGCACAGAATATTGCTTCCTTTTCCAAATTAAATTTTCAATACAAAATGCAAAATCAAATTTGACGCACATTATTCAAAGTATAAATCATAAGCTTTTGCGCTTCCTTGAATTCAAAGGGAAAGAGTTGCTTTGGAGCATCTGGAGGCAGTTAAGAAGCACCTTTCAAACGCCTTAAAGCAGCTGCATCTTTACTCAGGCTGTGCACTCCACGGATGCATTGAAATCCCACCTTGTTCCTTTTCAACCCAGAGCACAAAACAGTGCTAATAAATTATAAAACTAACAAAGTTATCATAATTCCACATCCATTAAAACAAACCTCTTTTTTTAACATAAACAGGATCATTCTTCTCCTTTAATGTTAGGGTTGAATTCATAGCAACTTCTGAATTCTCTTCATCTGAGTGTATAAGATTTCTAACTGGCAAAGGCTAAATAAAAGAGGAAGAAAAATAACGCTCCAGTTAATGGCTGCATGACCATTCACTCCTTTCCCCATTTCCACTTCGCCAAAATCCATAGATTAAAATGTGCAGCACATCAAGAGATTCTCAACCATGTTAAGCAGATGTACTCTTCAAAGAAAACTTATGGCATAGAAAACAGTTTCCCAATCTCTCCTCTATGCAAGCTGCCACTGGCCTACCGAGTTTAAAGGCTCTACTGAACAATGCAGAATGAGACACAGAGGTTACTGGCAAAGCCTCTCCTGAAAAACATATAGCACCAGAATCCAGTCTCAATCAAAGGGTCTAATGAATAGAAATTTGAAGCAGGTCATAAATATTCCGTTTAGTGTCACAATATATCACTTGATCTTTTGGTTCAAATGTTCTTTTATTTCATCGACCGCTATGTTGTTAAGGCTGAATATCTAACCTTTACTTTTTGATTGCATTCAAGGGAAAAGAGGGAGGGAAGAAAGTACAGTTCATCCACATTTGTCCATACCAACTGTTTTATTTTATTTCACAAGGTATCACTGAATCATATCAGTGACTATGTTTTAAAAATAGGGAAAAGCAACTTAAATTCAAAGCTAAGAATACAGGTAGTGCCCAATTTACAACCCTTTATTTAGTGATTGTTCAAAGTTATAACAGCTTTGAAAAAAAGTGATTTATGACTGCTTTTCACCCTGACGAGGGTTGCAGAATCCCTATGGTCACATGATCAAAACACAGGTGCTTGAATACTAGCATGTATTTACAACAATTGCACTGTCCGGGGGGTGGGGGGGGGGTGGCATGTGATCCCCATTTGTAACCTTCCCAGCTAGCTTCTGACAAGCAAAGTCAATGGGGAAAGCCAGATTCCCTTAACAACCACATGATTCACTTAATAACGACAGTAACTGGCTTAACCACCCTGGCAAAAAAAGTTGTAAAATGGAGCAAAACGCACTTAACCGCTGTCTTGCTTAGCAATGGAAATTTTGGGACCCAGTGTGCTCATAAGTCATGGACTACCTGCAACTCAACAGACTAGGAAGATTCAGTTTATAAATGCAAGCAATAACCCTATTTCCCAACATTAAACCATTTTTGTACTTGTACTTGTAATAGCAATAGCACTTAGACTTTACTGCTTCACAGTGCTTTACAGCCCTCTCTAAGAGGTTACAGTCAGCATACTGCCCCCAACAAGCTGGGTCCTCATTTTATTGACCTCGGAAGGATGGAAGGCTGACTTGTTTATATAACAGGATTATCTTCTTCATTTGAATCCCGCCCCAAAATCTGCTTAGGAAACATCTTCCTACCTCGATCAGTATGACTCTACTAACAAATTCCTATTTTTTTCTATGAGAGCCAGTTTGGTGTAGTTGTTAAGGCATCAGGCTAGAAATCAGGAGAAGGGTAAGTTCTAGTCCAGCTTTAGGCACAAAGCCAGCTGGGTGATCCTGGGCCAGTCACTTTCTCTCACCCCTAATAAGGAGGCAATGGCAAGCCACTTCTGATAAACCTTGCCAAGAAAACTGTCGGGACTTGTCTAGGCAGTTTCCAGGAATCAGACACAATAGAACAGAGAAAAATAAATGGTCAATACCAGTGATGACTAACCTTTTTTGGCTTGCGTGCCATAAGTGGGGGGAGCGCAGGGGGGATCGTGCATGGGTGTGTGCACCCATAATGCAATGCACGACCCCCCCAGTGCACATGCACGCATGGCAGGGGCTCCCCACCACCATTTTTTGCATGCTTTTTTCGCTCTCCCCAGGCTCCAGAGGCTTTATAGGAGCCTGGGGAGGATGAAAACAGCCTCCTCTGCCCACACGGAGGCTTCAGGAACCTTCCGGTTTGCTCGTAGGGCTCTTTTTAGTCCTCCGGAGGCTTCAGGAATTCATGTGAAGGTGAAAGTGAAAAAGTAATTCTGAATGTCCCTGAAGCCTCCGGAGGATTAAAAAGAGCCCTACAAGCAAACCGGAAGTCACTTCCGGTTTGCTCTTAAGAGTCTTTTTTTGCCCTCCGGAGGCTTCAGGGAAGCCTCCTGAAGGTCTCTGAAGCCTCCGGAGGGCTTAAAATGACCGGTTTTTTGCACCCTGGACGCTTCTGGGAAGCTCATGAAGCCTCCGGAGGGCTGAGGGAGGCTCTTTTCGCCCTCTCCAGGCTCTCATAAAGCCTCTGGAGCCTGGGGAGGGTGAAAAATGGCTTTAAAAAAGGCTGAACTCAGCATGCACGCACTGGCCAGCTGACACGGCAACGCCTCGCGCGTCCTGACAAGTGACTTCTCTGCAATATTAAATGTCCTAGTTGGGGTATTTAGTAACTTCTAGATGCAGTTTCCCACAAAAAAAACCTCTCTGTGTAGGAGACAGCAGCAGGAAACCCTTTCCCCATGTTCCTGGGTGGAGAAAGGACATCAAGAAGCAGATTTTCCATCCAGAATTAGAACTTCGATATCTGTGCCGCACCCCCCTTCCCGGGTCTCTTATTTGTATCTGTAATTTCTAGATGCAGGTCCACATAACTTACACAATCAAATTCTATGTCTCTTACTACTCTTCTTACAATTTTATAAATGATAACAACAGACATGAAACAGAGTATTCTATTACCTTCAAGTCTCTGGGCAGATAAGGACCACTTTGGTTAGGTTTTGATTCAGACTGTAGTAGCTGGATCAGATTAGTTCCAGATGTTTGCCTAGTTTCCCAGAATATTAACATTTAGTTACCAGGTTCCGGACATAAGCAACAGTACTCAAAAATTAGCAAGAAAAACAACTTACCTGTAATATAACTATCAAAAACCCCAAAAGATATCCAAACTGTCTCAATTTGGCAATTTTTCTTATTAAATTAATCCAAACACTTTAAAACAAATAGAGTTCAACAGAAATTTTTCAAACCCTGTGGCCTTGGGTTTGTCTTTACAATCCTTTCTGCCCTTTCACAATCTTAATTCAAAATTGTCTTTTAGAAGTAAATGAGTTTGAAACATTACTCTATAATAGAGATGACCAGTTTGTGGCCCAGAGTTGTACTTATATCTAAGCAAAAGTTTTAAAACTATTCAGAGGTTTGGAAAGTTACCTGCTCCTTCCCTGTCTACTACATGTGGCGAAGAGGGTGGGGGGGTTACATGAAAAAAGACCAAATTGTTCTAGTATTTTATCTTATTCACAGTAAACATTTAACACCTGATACATTATCCTAAAGAAAACTTAATTGCTCCTTACATACACATCTACCACACTATTCCCTTTCAGGATAAGTACCATATTTTTCAAAGTATAAGATGCACCTTTTTTCCTCCAAAAAAACAGGCTGAAAATCTGGGTGCGTCTTATGCACTGAATACAGCATTTTTTGCCTCCTGAAGCCCTGCCCCCTTCACTTACATACCCTGATGGAGGCTTTCACAGAGCTCCTGGGGGCTGGGGGTGGGGCAAAAAAGGCCCGTTTTCACAGCATTCTATAAGCCTCCATAAGGCTATGCATGCAATTTTTTTGACAAAAAACGGGCCGTTTTTTGCTCGTTTTTGCCCCCCACCCCCCACCCCACAGTAGCACTCTGCAAATCCCCCACCCCCACCCCCAAGGCTATTCATGCCTTTTCTTTGGAAAAAAAACAGGCCACTTTTGGGAGGTTTGCAGAGTGCAAAAACTTTTTTTTTCCTTTCGGAAAGCTCTTTAACTAATTGATGAGAATTACATTGATCAAGTGCTATGCCAGCAGAAACAAAGTCTTAGGTGCTGCAGATTGTCAGCGATTTCCTTCTCCAGCACATGGATAAATACACCTAGAAACATCTACCTGCCTACTCTCTCTCTCTCCCTACTTACCTACTGTATCTCTCTCTCTCTCTACCTACTCTCTTTCTCCCTACCTATCTACTGTATTTCTCTCCCCCCCCTCTACCTACGTACCTACACTCTCTCTCTCCTTACCTATCTACTGTATTTCTCTCTGGGTCCTTCGTGGAGAAGGGCAGGATATAAATGTGATTAGAATAAAATAAAATAAAATAAATATTTCTCTCTCTATCCCTCTCCCTACCTACCAATCTACCTGCTCGCTCTCTTTCCCTACCTATCTACTGTATTTCTCTCTACTTCTATTTCTCTCTCTCTATCCTTCTACCTACCTACCTACCTACCTACACTTTCTCTCTCTACCTACCTACTGTATTTCTTTCTCTTTCTCTCCCTCTCTATCCTTCTCTACCTACCTACTTTTTTAAAAATTTGCCTCTTCAAAACCTTAGTATACTCCGGTGTGTCTTGTACTCCGAAAAATATGGTATGTTATACAAGCCACAAAAAAGGAGTAAGAATTAGTAAGCCAAAATATTAGAAAGCATGAGAGGAAAAGAAATTAAAAGTAAATCTATTACATCCTTCCACATATTGCAGATATCTAAAAATCTATTATTTATTATTTTTTATTCTACCTTGCTTCATCTACAACTCAAGGTGATGAACATATCAATACTCCTTCTTCCTCATTTTCTGTACAATAACCCTGTAGAATGAATTGGGCTAAGAGAAAGTGACTGGCCCAAAATCACCCAGCCATTTTTTTTCTTTCATTCCTTCATTAATTCATGCTCTTTACCCTTCAGTTCAAGACCAAATCTTCCATGTGGCCTGGTCATCACCAGAAATTTGACCACAGATATTTGGCTTCTACTGCCCATCATTTACTTGGTCAATCAAGGCTTTTCAAGTAACAGTTGGTAAGAGAAGTGGTGTAGATTAAACTATTGGCCTTCGTTTTCTCATATTTTAGTTAGCAAGTCACAAATACAACTTAGCTTGCTCATGCTATTCTGTACAATGTAGCAACTCTAGTCTGGAAACTACCTTCCAAGCCAACATACTGAGAACTCTGTCCTTTCAACTTCAAGGTACACACAGGATACTCTTTCCTGTCAATATCCCAAAATCCTTCTCTATAGCCAGTTAAATTGTTTCATACCTCTTTGCAATAGTAGGAATTTCCACCTTCAGTGATTCATTTGCATTACTCTCACTTTCATTTGTTAATTGAAGAGGAACTCTCCCAAACATACATTTCTAAATAATAAAATACAATGGAACTGATCAGATGGAAATCAATAAGTAAATATAACAGAGGCATAAATAATATGTTGTATTTGCAGAATATTTATAGAAACATAAAGTGTTCTACCTGATTAGACTTATTTAATTGTGTTAATGGTTTGCGGCCACCAAAAACCAATTCAGCCTCTCTCGAGGAATCATTTTTCTCTCTAAAATAAAAACATGAGACATACAGTACAGTTGTATCAAGGCGACTGAAGCTAGAACAAAAAGAATGTTGTGTAATATTTTAATCCACTTACTCTGGGAAAAAACTGGGCATACTGGTAGTGATCTCATTAAAATCAGTGGTTTTTTTCTTATTTTGCAAGTTTCCAGTTATATTATGCAAGCTTGGTCCTGCAAATATGTAATTTATCATGATACAAAATTAAATTGTTTTAGCCAATCACTTCTAAAAACTCTACATTTAGACATTACAATAAAATTCACCATATTTCAGAATACATGTTTTAATATATTTTATAGCACCGTGAAGAACTTTAAGAAGTTTACTCATCTTTTTCTAGCAAGTAAGGTATGTTGAATAACATTTTAGGATTTGAATTATGATTATTCATAATTACATACATAATTATCATGATTCATAATTACACTTAGATCACTCTAAATAAATCAACATTGTCCTCATTCTTCTAAAATTCATATTACCTAGTAGAGCTATGTAGTGATGGGATTCAAAAGGCAAAACGTATAAAGTGCATGTGAACTGGCATACAGCATCTATCAGGAACACCTTAAAGCAATTGCATCTTGGCACATTTATATCCCATGGCTGATGCATGATATCCGAAAAATGGTTTTATGCTGGAATGAACTGTCATGTCCATTTGTACAGAATCTAAAATATATGTATAATACTTGATAACATCTAGCCAAATAAAAATATCCAGTGCTTGGGAGCAGGCTTTCCATGCTTCCATACTTCTTGCTCCTTCCCCTTACTAAAATGATGCAGAATACAGAAAATGAGGAAAATTAAACATATGTATTTATTTACATATTTATTTATTAAATGTATGCGCTGCTCAACTCCCAGTAACTCTGGACAGCTTATAAAACATTAAAAACAATTTAAAATTGAAGATTCTGGGTGGTCTTCAAGGGCAGTCCTATGTTGAGATGTGAGATATCAAAGGCATGAATAACTGCTAAAAGGATCCCTTGATCTAGCAAAAAGCACATAATAGATGAAGCTGTGCAAAGATCTTCTTGGCTACAGTTTCTACCTGCTCATCAAGCAGGAGCTGTCTGTATGGGACTATCTGTATAGATTTTTAAGTAAAATTCCCCCTATCTATAATTGATAGGTTTGTGCATATTAAATTTAATTTAATTAGAGTTCATTTTTCATTTTTTCATTTTATTCGATTTATATACCGCCCTATTTTCACCTAAAAGGGACTCAGAGTTAACCAAGTCACAAGCATTGTAGGCAATAAAATGAAAGCTGGAATTGTCAAGAGTACGCATAGTCTGACTATTTTGAGATAACCCAGGAGCCAAATACAGTAAACGGAGACCTGTCTTTCAAATAGTGGTTTATCTACAAGGAATATATACATACATGCACTAGTCAAAGGCAGTCAATCCATCACCAACTATAGCACGGAAGCACACACGGAAAGAGAGATATGCCCCAACAGGGCCTCTCTTATAATACAGACTCTTAAAGTGGTAACAGTCAAATAACCCTGCTAACTCATTACTACAAGTGCATCATCATTACAGTATTACAGAATTACACCAGCTGGTCAGCTATTAAATCATCATTACCCCCCACAGGAATTATGATTGATGCATTTGAATGAATAAATTAAAAATGTGAGCCACTTTTTTTCAAAAATAAAATAGTTATTTTCTAAATAGCTGTAGTATATATTAAGTGTTTAATTTTCCAGTGAAATGAACTTCAAACTTTACGTTTATATGAAAATTCTAAAGTCTACAAGATTAGCTTAGAACAGAATGAGGTTACTTACTCAAGTTATATTTTTTTTAAATTAAAATTCAAATGATCAACAGTTTATGGCTCACCTGACAAATTTTCTTTTTCTTCAACAGAAAGTAGTTGTGTTTTTTGTAAGTTTAAGTTTCGTAGAGCAATTTCTAACATTTCTGCTGGAACTGCTCTTGATTCTATACCTTTTTCGAGCAGCTGTTTTGCTTTCTTGATATTTCCTAGTAAAAGATAACAGTTCTTTTATTTTTCCAAGAAAAGTCACATATTTTTGAAAATAATAAGAAAATAATGTCCTGCATTGAGTTCCTATTGTGCAATTAGGTCTATATCCCAATGCAACTTTCTTCGCAACAGCACCAAATAATCTTCCCAGGCGCCCTTTGATGTCCCAATCTAACCTAAAGCAACAGACTTCCCTAGAAATCTTCATCTAATCAGAACCAACCCCGTCTGGCTCCCAAATGCAAAGTATTTAACAAAGAACTACTACTTGTTGCAATTATTTTCAAAAGGATTATTTCTCAGTGTTCTGCCAAAGTATTTTTCCTTTACAGCGCATCTAGCTTTTCTGTTTGTTTCTTGTGAAACATTAATTTCAAAAGAAATGTATGATAGGGAACCTTTTATACAGAATTAATATAATAGCTTTTATCATAAGAAACAATCCATAATTAGGCAAATAAATTAAAATTATTTGAGACATAATTAGGCAAATAAATTAAATTTACTTGAGACAGTTTTCAATGTCAAACAGATATTTAAAACAAATCAATGGTCAATGCATTTTCTCTATTTAAAATTTGACATTATCAAGCTAAGGGAAAACAATGTAAAATATAGACATCAAATCTGATTTGATGTTTATTATAGACTGAGATAAGTAGATATAGTTTTTGCTTAATGTTCATTTGTTCAGCTCTCTTTCTAAGCTATAATACTGCTAATGAAGGGACTTATGACTGGTCCTTTAAGTTCCAGCCACTGTAGCACCCCTGGGGTCAACGGACCAAAACTTTGGATTACCCACATTTATAATCCTCTTTTGTCAGCCCATCTACTTGCTGCCTTTGGCTGCTGCCACAATCTGCCCTTGCCTGCCATTATCATGCCACCTCACTGATTTCCACCACTGTACAGACTGGGGACATTCTTTTTGTGCCACTGCAGTTAGGGACTTCCTCTTGCCCACCTGCTGAGGCTTCTCTTGCACTTTGGCTAGGAATTTCTTTCATGAATGGAGGATAAGGTCAGCATCCAAGAGAAGGTCTCCCCTGCACTGGCACAAAAGAATAGGGCATAGAAAAAGTCAATCAGTACACTGGTGACATTCAATATGGTGGGCACTGTAGGAAGAGTGGAGCAGTAGGGGGAATCAGCAGAAAGGGATAGGTGGAGGCGGGGAAGATGAAGTGGAGGCAGCCCCTTATCTTCTTCCAAGAATGGATTGGATCCAGGTGGGTCCTCACCTAACAACCACATGAGATTCACTCAACAACAGCAACTGGGATTGCCAGAACCTCTGTCGCTAAACTGAGTGGTCACATGACATTTTGCACAATGACCGCATCACTTACATGGGACCAGCAACTTATTAGCCCTCTTCAGCTGGCCATACTACCTCCACTGGGGTTTGAACCGGCACTCTCCAGCATATCAAGCAAGGCTCTCTATGCTTTGAGCTATCCGGCTTCCCCTGATTACATCAAATATTCTCTCATATGTATATATATATATATATATGAGATCTCACATTGCTCCTGGAAGCACCAAGCCGGAAGCACCAGCCTGAAGATGATGAATGAGATTTCATCGAAACGTCGTGAAGATACTTCCAATTCTACGCGGGAGAAAACCCGAACAACCAAAGACCTACATAGAAACACCCGCGAAATATATATATAGACAATATATATATAGTGGCAATTGTCTAGTGGCAATTACAACTGCCTCACATGTAATACTTCCCTGGTTCGAATCCCAGTAAGGGTATGGCTAGCTGATGAGA